>JBBBVM010000462.1:1055000-2255000 GCA_037355625.1 Petunia x hybrida
CTGGTTATAAATACATACATATTTACCGAAAACATAAAGTCTGGAAAGATGATAAGGCTATCACATGATAATATATATAACATACCAACTGCAACCACATAGGGACAAATCTACAGGCCTCTAAGAGTGCTGAACTGAATATACAAAGGACGGGACAAGGCCCCGCCATTCCTACTCGACATCTATACAACATACCAAAAATAGTATACTCCGGAAGAGATGGAGTGACTCCAACAGCTGGTAGATAGCCTACTAACGTGGCTCAGGGTCTGCTCTCTCTGTACCTGCGCGGCATGAAACGCAGCGCCCCAAAAAAAAGGGCGTGAGTACGATATGTACAAAGTATGTAAGGCCTGAGCATATAATAAATCATAGCTGGATGATACTGTAAGGTTGGAATATAAATGTGTAAACATAATCTGAAGCATAGCAATGTAGCAGGAAATCTGAAGACGTACTAAACATGGTCTGAATATAACCTGAAGTCTAGCTGAATCTGAAACTGAAGACTGAGCTGAACTATACTGATAAATGACTGTAATATGACTGGTAACTGGTAACTAGAAACTAGAACCGATAGCTGTCAACTAATACTGACTCTAAGAACTGGTGGCTGATAACTGAGAACTGATAACTGGTACTGAGCTAAAACTGAACTGTTATCTGAACTGGTACCTGCCTGGTGTTATGGGCTATATCCCCCCAAATCAGGTAACTGAACATCTGAACTAGCCTCACATATAATCATGCAGTGCATACTGTGGCTATATACGCGTATATAACAAATCTGGTGGGTGTTATGGGCTATATCCCCCCCAGCCAGTAATATCTAGTCTCTCTGGTCAGAGTGTGTGAATGACACCAGGTCACACCAGAGGAGTTGTATCCCCCAGACGAGTAGTATCACACGCGACCGGACTGTGTGTCCAATGTCCAGCCTCTATGGGGGACTCCAAATCACACATAACATGATCACAATATAAGCATAAGCATGTATGAGGCATAACACATGTGGCAACAATATATATGGACTCGAAGAAATGATAAGAAAACTCTGGATTGAATTATAGATACAACCTGAAACTTAGAATTTGGCTAACTCTTTGACTTTTATAAAAATTTCGGCAGAGATTCCTTTGAAACTGGATGATCCGCAAAACAGAACTAACATTATACTATACACGGGAATGGATACCCGGATAAACTGATAATATAAACATGTTAAACGGATAACAAGATGAGACAGCTGGATGACATAATAAATCTGCAGATAGAATGTCTGGACAGCACCACTGTCCTGACTTTCAACCTAATTTTCAGAGTGTAGATCAAAGTTATAGACTTCATAGTCTTCATGAAAGTTTTAGATATATGTCTTAGGGTTCTGGGGATTCTTAAAGAATCTAAATATCAATTTTTTTACAAGGAGTTATGATCAATATACTAACAACTGTCCAAAGATCAAAACAATTTTCCAGATTTTGAAACATTTTGTCTTGCTGATTTGGACGTCTTTCACCTTGGATTTTAGTACCAAATTAAGTATATACAAGGTTCCCTTGGTACCATACAAGTTTCTCAGAAGAAATACGAAGTTTAGAACTAAGAAAAGCTTCAAAAGCTAAAAGATACATGCCTTGCCAAAAGAAAGGTTTAGTGTTACATACCTTTGATGTTTCTAGCTTCTTAACTTTGTTTCCTTTGAATTCCACACCTTCTAAAACTTAAACAAGCTATAACATAGAATTTAGGTACTTTACTTAGCTATGAAGTAATTCTAAAAATCAAACTATAGACGAAATTGAAGGTAGCATAATGTTACCCTAATCGCGTAGAGCGTTTTGACGCAATCCGTCTTCAGTTTCGAGTTAAGATTGATGTTGTTTCTTCAAAATCATAAAAATTGGCTTTAGACTCATGAAAGGGCTGTATCTATTGTGGGTTTACTGGAAAATGTCGAGAGAGAGTGATTTCTCTTTTATAATAAAAATATTTCATTTCTAGCCCTCTTTTGCGCTTATGTCCCTTTTTCTGGTCTGACTTCTGATACTCATATCTTTTTATCCAGATATTGTATTAATAAACCTTCAAAAGTTTTGGAAACTACACTCCAAGACTTCAATTTGGTATATCATATGTCTCCAAAAGACCTCATATAACACACGGAATTAATTGCTGAAAAGCTCCGTTAAAAGGCAAATCCTTAGTCGGTTTTTCCGCAACTTAAATCTGATTTTTCCCAACCTTTATATTCAACATATAAAAGTCATATATGGTCCAATTATGACTTTAAGATCACTTAAATCATTCTTAACATGTCATTAGAATGATATACCTCACTTTGGACATATGAGGTGTAACAATTTCATCCCTGTGAATACTACTGATGCAGCTCAGAGATTGGCTCAAATTTTCATTGAACAGGTGGTTAGGCTGCATGGCACTCCAGTTGCTATCATATCCGATCGTGGTTCCCAGTTTACTTTCCAAGTCCGGCAGCTTTCCAAAGAGAGTTCGGGACCCAAGTGCAGCTTATCACGGTGTTCTATCCTAAGACAGATGGTCAGTACGAGCGGATTATCCAGATTTTAGAGGATATGCTGAGAGCTTGTGCATTGGACTTCGGAGGCAACTGAGTGGTCATTTGGCCTTAGTGGAGATTTCTTATAATAATAACTATCAGTTCTCTATTCAGACGGCTCCATTTGAGGCGTTTTGTACGGTCGTAGATGTCGTTCTCCTATCTCTTGGTTTAAGTATCAAGATATGGAGGTGATGAGTTCAGAGATGGTTTAGTAGACTCCGGATGTTGTTGGTGTTATTCAGGATTGTCTGCGGACTGTTCAGAGCAGACAAATTTCATAATCGAACCAGAGGTGCCGAGAGTTGGAGTTCAAGGTCGGCGACATGGTATTTCTTAAAGTGTCGCTGATGTGGGGTGTAAAGAGATTTGGGAGGAAAGAGAAGCTCAGTCCCTGGTTCATTGGCCCTTTCTGTATCAAGAATTGTAAGGTATTTCTGAAGGTATCTTATCACCTCGATTTGCCAGTTCATCCGGTATTTCATGTGTCGATGCTTCAGAAGTGTATCCGCGATCCTTCTGAAGTGATTGAGTTAGATCTTGCTCAGTAGATGTGAATCTAGCTTATGAGGAGTTCCCAGTTGCCAAAAATGTCCGGAAGCTTCGCTCGAAGCAGATTCCTATGGTTCGAGTGCGATGGCACAACCGTCCTCACGAAGAAGACACTTGGGAGCTTGAGCCCATCATGTATGAGAGATATCCTCATCTCTTTGATGACTCAGGTAGGATCTTAATTTTTAAAGCTTAAAAGATCTTATCAGTATTTATGTTTTTGATTGTGTATGGTGTGATTATGTCCATTGAATAGTTGTTAAAAGTTGGCATAAGAATTTTCGTCAGTCATGTGAAATTTGCTTTAGACTCTGGCTCATTCGAGGACGAACGAAAGTCTAAATGGAGGATAATGAAAAAATCATAGGTAGTTGTTTCGAGAGTTAGGACTCCGATTGGCGTGCCGACAGTCTTAAAAGCTCCCGTAGGGACCACTAGGGCATGTTTGTAAAATTTTAGCTGATTCGGACCTTGTTTGGTATGATTTTTGAGAAGGTTTCCGTTTTAGTTATCGATAAAGCTTAAAAGAGGTTTTCAAGCTCGATTTGAGTAAATAAGCTCTGACTTGAAATCCGAAAGTTGTGTTAGGTTCGTATAGTCATTTGTGACCTATAGCAGCTTTTGGAAGTATTTTTCGAGAATGTTTGGTCAGTTTCGCTAAAATTCCGAAAGTTAAGAAATCAACTTTCCGTGGGAGTCGTATCTTGAGTTCTGGAGATCCGATTCGAGTTCCGTCTTTACATGTCACACAAGTCTTGTATGACTTGTGAGAAAAATTTGAGGTCATTCCAAGCCCTGTGAGGTCCTGTGTGGACCTAAAATGCAGATCAGCTGTTGCTGGTGCATTTGTTTTATTATTGTAGCAGCTTTTTAAACATATAATATACGACCTTTTGAGCTCATTTCGGATTTAACTAAAGGTTCACTCAATCCAAGTCGGCTCCAAGGCAAATTTTAAGTATTAATTCATCCAAAATCATCAGGTATCAATTCTATAACAGTCAATTGCGTTAATTCATGATTCTTAGCTAGAATTTCTTGAATTGAATTGGAAAATTGAGTTAGGACCCTAAAATTTATGAAATTAGGGAATTTATTGAAATTGAATCCGAATATGAAAACCAATGATTCCATTAGACTCAAGGAATTATGAGGGATCTGAAAACTTTAAATAATCATATTTTTGGTAATTTTTTTCTTTCTCCCTAAAAACGTTAAATAATCAATTTTTTGGGTGCTTATATATGCGTTTGAACTTACTTTGACTCAGAGAGGGATATTTCTAAGGGACGTTGGGCAGAAAAGGAGGTTGCAGAGTAGCATTATCGACCCAGGACTAGAGGTAAGGTGATTTTATCCCCTTTTTTGACGTCCTTTGGCCTTCTGGATAATCTATTCATGTGTTGTTTACATGAATAGCTGTCAAAAGGGCGTACTTATTATGCCACAGCCTTGTTATGTATTTTCTAGTTATGTTTCTTGATTTCTGGGCTGTTATGTTTTCTGAGGGCAGGAGGATTCCGCCCCTAGGAGCAGGAGGATTCCGTTCCTTGCATCATATTGAGGGCAGGAGGATTCCGCCCTAGGAGCAGGAGGATTCCGCTCCTTGCATCATATTGAGGGAGGAGGATTTCGCTCCTAGGAGCAGGAGGATTCCGCTCCTAGACAATTTACTTCTTAGTCTTCACCTTTATGTCTTCTGTTCTTATCTGTTTAGTTTGGACATTACTTTAGCATTATCATTCTTTCTAGCATTATATGGATGTTTTGATTTTATGCGCATTTTTCTATGATATTTTTATTTTTTCTAGCCGAGGGTCTATCGAAAACAGCCTCTCCACCTTGGTGGGGGTAAGGTCTGCGTACATCCCACCCTCCCCAGACCCCACCTGTGGGATATACTGGGTATGTTGTTGTTGTAGTAGTAGTAGTTTCCCATGCTTGTAACTCTACTATGTATTTCCATTTTTTTTAACACCAATGCAATAAAAGTTGTGGAGTTTTGGTGGACTATGTTAGGGAAAAAGAAATACTGGAGTTAAAACAACCAAACTATCTACGAATCTTTTCGGTTGCCCTATACCAAATTTCGTTGTTGAAAATTCATGACCTGAAATCATGTCGATGTCTAATTCCCTTCTGCACTGAATAATTAGTTTTTACGTTGATGGGCATTTGCATGGTTAGTCTCCCTAACTCATACACATCATTTGTAACTTTTGTTTAAATTTCAAAAATATGGGGCAAAATTACGTCAAACTCTAATTAGGGCCAGCAATTTTCTGTTTGACAATTAGAAGGAGCTAAAGATTAGCTAACAACTTATCAATTGTAGAACAGAGGAAGATTTTCACATAAAAAAAGGAACACTAACATATATAGTAGTCCTTTGTCTCAGAGGCACAGTTTGTCATATAGAAATTTATTGGTATTTTGTTATGTTGTGATTGAGCAAGTTACTTGTCTTAATGGCTAAACATTCTTAAGTCGCACAAGATTACATTATTCTAGTAATATGAGATGTTTTGTTGCTCAAGTGTTCTGGTGTTGCTTGAACTGTCAAGTTTATGAGGATATTCGATTCTGCATATTTTGTTGCATACTGTAGTCTGTAGGTGCCTCTAAAATTTTGATGATGAGGCTCGTTCGTGAGAATTCAGAGCTTTTCCCCTGTTATTCTTCTATACTTATGCAGTATCAAGATGGCTCCTTTCTGGCTTAACGTCTTGGGAATCACAGTCAGTCTCTGATGCAGTGGAAAATACGCGGAAGCAAGAAACGATATGAAAATGCGGAAGCTAAAACAAGATAGGCGATATCGATGAAGATATCGAGATAAAAAGCAAGATGAGGCTTGAACGTTTACCTAAGTAGCACCGAGGAACTTGTCTCGATACACCCCGGGTGAAGTCAAGGATCACCTATACTACGCAACTACCCTCAAGAGACACTCGGCTCTCGCAAATAGAATGATCAAAGAGGTTTCGATGTTCAACTTGGAATCCACCAAGTGAAATCATGCCCACTCACGGGTTCTTCATTGAGATTCACTCAAGAAATATATCATTCTACATTCAAGGTTTGTTGAAATGCAATAAATGACTAAGGGGTCTATTTATAGTTTCCCATTACAAGATTTGCCAAGTTTCTGGTCGCTGCTCCTCAAACAAGCATCGCGATGGCGTGCATGGAATAGCGATCGCGCAGGGTACTCTTTTGCAGGGGCGCGCGGTCGCGCGGAGTGTGGCGCGAAGGCGAAGAACAAGCAAAGCTTCATCGCGATCGCGTGAGTAGTTGTCGCGATCGCGAAGGCCATTTCCTCTTCGTCAGGCAGTAAGCTCAGAAAGTGCTGCCCTATTTTGCCCTGTTTTGGCTCCCCTGTTTCCTGCACTGGTTTCAGCCCTACTTCCACTTTGATTGAGCTCCAATGCATGGTCTTCAAGCCATCTCCCGAGCTCATATCATCCATGCCTTGACTTCCAAACCAAGTGTAGGTGTCGATGCAATTTGGGCTGCATCATCCTCCCCTTCTTGAGAAGATTTCGTCCTCGAAATTAAGGCGTCCTCCTCCAAGGTAGTATCACCTACATCAAAGGCAAACAAAACAAAAGCTCCTACTACAAGAGTAGGTTAGTGCAACAAGTGTGGGAAAACACACTCTTATGGTATAACCAAGTATCTATAGCGCTAAAGAAGTCCATGTTCCTAAAGGAACTAGAAAGTACTTGGTTCATCAAGGAAGTGCACCCAACACAAGAACAAACAAAGAGATCAATAGGGCATGGCATATGCAAGATTAAGCTATCAAAATCCCTACAATCCCTAAGTTCAAGAGTAGTGCACCAAGACTTCCCACGATGCGAGTAGGCAAGTCCAACAAGAGTGAAGGTAAGTGGTGTGGAAAATTCACTCTTGTGATAGAGCCAAGTATCAATGCAAATCAAAAAGCTTATGTCTCCAAAGGAGACAACAAGTTCTTGGCCCCATAGTGACAAGCACTCACCAACATGACAAGCAAAGAGACCAATAGGACATGGAACATTCAAGATTAAGCAATCAAAGTCCATATGACCCCTAAGCTCATGATCATCATACCAAACCTTCAATGCAATATCTTCATAATGCGGCACAATGGTTTTGGCATGCTCAATTCTCAAAGTGTGGTTAACATGTGGAATGGGATAGACAAAGTAAGTCAATTCACAATTGGAATCAATTACCCCATTCCCCTTCTTAAAAGCCCTCATTCTCACACTAAGAGGTACCTCCTCACCTCCAATTTCATCCTCGAGACAACCCCCCCTCACAAGGTAAGCTCTCAAGGAAGGCATTATTAATGGCCTCTTTATCATCATAACCCAAACCAACAAGAGTAGGGTCACTAGAAGACTCATCTACCTCACTCGAAGTTTCCAGTAAAGAGTTGTCTATGGGATCAAATCCCTCACACCACGGAGGTTCTATTTCATCCTCAACTCTAGTCCGATACAAATCGCCTTCACAATTAAAGATGCCCCCACACAATGGGAATATAAAAGCATGCACCTCAATTTCATAGTCTAACAAAGGCGTAGTATCAAGACTAGGATTTTCACTCTCACTTGAGGAGTCATCATAGACAACCTTGTCCAATTCATGCAATTTGGACTCCTCAAGTTCACTCCCATCCTTACTACGACACACTAATCCACCAAAATCAATTATATCAACAAGGGTAGAGTCACATAACTCATCATCCCCTCTATCAAATATGGGTGGGGTGTCATAACAAGGGTCACAAGCGAGGTCAACTATCACACTTTCACTAGAGAGAGGTTCTTTGAATACCGGGCTCACATCATGATGTGGCCTTTCACTCCTCTCTACTAGGTCACACGCAAACACAAGTCGACCATTAGACTCTTCACTAGTTGCAAGGTCAATATAGGCATCACAAGCAACAACTAGCTTTGAGTCTCCACAAGACAAAGAATTAATACATTCAAGAGAAGGAAAGGTAACACTTACATTTGAGTCGCTCCCAGGAGCACTCACATCGCTTGAAGTGTCATGTTTAAGTCCTCCTTCATGAAACTCACAATGTCGAGCTCCATCCTCTTGTCTTTCTTTCTTATCAACCGGTTGAGGCTCCACTAGCTCGCCTCCAAGAGTACCTACACATAAGCCAAAAAAAATAGAAGGAGAAGAAGATAGAACATGGTTAGAACAAAGGGTGTTCTCACTCCCATTGGGTATTTTCTCTTCCCCTTCCCTCACTCCCCTCATTTTTCGCTTAAGGCCCATTGTAGATCCGGATGATGTTTCATTCTCAACTTGCAAGGGCATGAACATAAGATTGTTGGTTCCGGGCTCAAGTATCATGGGCAACTTGGCCTTAGCGGCTTCCTTCAACTCCCTCATAATCCTATAGTCATTACTTACTTGCTTCGGCGTCAAGGGCTTGAGTACATACTTTCTAGAACCATGCAAGACCGTGTAAGAGTTGGTCCTACCATCATGTACTACGCTCCGATCATATTGCCATGGTCTTCCAAACAAGAGATAGCAAGCTTTCATAGGGACTACATCGAACATTACCTTATCTCGGTAGTTTTCAATGCCAAACTCAACCAAAGCTTGCTTCACCACCCTCAACTCTCCACACTCACTCAACTATTGTAAACGGTAGGGATGCGGATGCGTTATAGTAGGCAATTGCAATTGGAAAATCAAAGTCTCACTCACTATGTTAGCACAACTTCCCGAATCAATGATCATTGAGCACACTTGCCCCATCACCCGACACCTAGCATGGAAGAGATTCTCCCTTTGCACATGCTCCGACTCCGCAAGACTCATGGCACCCAAACTCCTCCGTACCACAAGTGTCGTTTTAAGCTCATCATCTTGCTCACCATTACCTTGGGGAATGCCCAAGTTGTGGGGAGTGCCCACTTGTTGGGGAATGCCCAACGGTTGGGGAATGCCCAACTCTTCATCACTAGTACCTCCTTCGGTACCCCTTTGGACACTCGGGGTCCATTCCTCCTTGAGGATATCAAACCTCGAGCTTATAGATCTCACCTCGGCCAAGAGGTAGGCCAAAGTGCTTACCGGGACCTCAACGGTATCATACACGTCTCCGGCCATGTACCTACATAAATCAAAGACAAGAAAGAGGTTAGAGTAAAAGTCCTCACTCGCTCCCTCACTTTTGAATGTCACTCGGGTACACTCGTTTAGTGGTGGGGGATTTATCACTCAAGCTTGATCTCAAAGGCTTCCTCGTAGTTGAACAACCACCTCAATAACCACTCAAGTCACAAGAACCAAATACTCTTCGGGGTGAGTGAAATTGATGGGACTCGATGGGCGAACGGCTTTATAAGTGAGCACTTGAGCCAAAAATGTACTACGAGTCTTCTTTGAGCTCTACTCTCCTTCTAGGCACGAGTATCCTATTCGCACAATGGATTAGTACTAATTAGGTAGAAGTGTTACCCTCAAAGTACTAACCGGAAGTGACGCGATCAAATGTTCAAAGATCGAATTGTCACTAAATGGATTCGGAATTGGATGACTTTTGGTTAGTGATCTACAAACTCACCATATTTGATGATACAATTTGAGTTTTGGTGAGTGGAAACTGTTACGAACGCTTTGCGATCAATCTGTCCCAAAACAGGATTTTCTAAAAATGATTGTTCTTCGCTATCGCGTGAAAGGTCGCGCGATCGCGATGACTTAATTTGGCAAAGTGTCGCGATCGCGTGAGGCTGTGCGCGATCGCGCAGGCCTGCGTTCTAGATACAGAACCCCGACTGTAAACTCAGTTTTTGGCACACAAATCACCCCAATTCAACTTGTTGTTCAGTTCTAAAGCTTCCAAGGGGTGTTTTCAACTGAAATAAACAATCCCCAATGGTTGTACCAATCAAACAATGAACAAACAACTTGTTTCAAGAATTTGGAGTAAGTTCTTCAAAATTTTCAAGAACTTCAAAATTTTAAAAGCTCGATTTTCAGTCCGCTACTCCAAATGACGATATGGGGATATCAAAATGACGGAAAAACTATAAGGAACAATCGCCGACACCAAACAACCAAGAATTCACAACATAAAGCAAGTTCTATCATTTTTTGTGAATTCTCAACTTTTGAGATTTGGTTTTCAAGATTTTGATTCACGACTTCAAATCGTGTTTCGTGGGTACCAAATCAACGGGAATATGAAAACAAACAATCCCCAATAACAGACAAAAACAAAATCGTTACAACCAACGATTTCTAGCAATTTTTTTGTGATTTTCAAGTTTTGAATTTTTTTGTGTTTTCTTCAATTTTCAAGAACAACAACACAATGATAACAACAACAAGAACAAGACCGAGGATTCGTAAGAACGAAGCCTAGCCGTGCTCTGATACCAACTGATGCAGTCGAAAATACGCGGAAGCAAGAAACGATATGAAAATGCGGAAGCTAAAACAAGATAGGCGATATCGATGAAGATATCGAGATAAAAAGCAAGACGAGGCTTGAACGTTTACCTAAGTAGCACCGAGGAACTTGTCTCGATACATCCCGGGTGAAGTCAAGGATCACCTATACTACGCAACTACCCTCAAGAGACACTCGGCTCTCGCAAATAGAATGATCAAAGAGGTTTCGATGTTCAACTTGGAATCCACCAAGTGAAATCATGCCCACTCACGGGTTCTTCATTGAGATTCACTCAAGAAATATATCATTCTACATTCAAGGTTTGTTGAAATGCAATAAATGACTACGGGGTCTATTTATAGTTTCCCATTACAAGATTTGCCAAGTTTCTGGTCGCTGCTCCTCAAACAAGCATCGCGATCGCGTGCATGGAATAGCGATCGCGCAGGGTACTCTTTTGCAGGGGCGCGCCGTCGCGCGGAGTGTGGCGCGAAGGCGAAGAACAAGCAAAGCTTCATCGCGATCGCGTGAGTAGTTGTCGCGATCGCGAAGGCCATTTCCTCTTAGTCGGGCAGTTAGCTCAGAAAGTGCTGCCCTATTTTGCCCTGTTTTGGCTCCCCTGTTTCCTGCACTGGTTTCAGCCCTGCTTCCACTTTGATTGAGCTCCAATGCATGGTCTTCAAGCCATCTCCCGAGCTCATATCATCCATGCCTTGACTTCCAAACCAAGTGTAGGTGTCGATGCAATCTGGGCTGCATCAGTCTCTCTTATATGGAAGAAGCTAATTAGAAGATCAAAGAAAGAGTTTAGGAAGATCAAATAAAGTGACAAAGGAGGCTCGTGGTATGTATATATGGGAAAGTTATGGTTTATATTTGACATGGTATAAATTCTGATGTATTCGAAATCTTTTTAATTTCTTATATACTTATGGTGTAAAGAAAGTGTATTATGATTCTTCATGATTTATAAATTGTTTTATGGTATCGTTCAATTAAATATGTTGGTGCTTCTTATTATTAGCATACTTCAATAGATTTAAAACTTATTGAATGTAATAGTTGAATTGTAATTCATGTTATTACATATGTGTTGGATATAACATAATTTTATAAAGTAAAACAAACTTTTCAAGGTTATTATCCCCTAAACATGGTCAAAAGTTGCGGAGGTTAAAACCCCCCATAATATAGTTGCCTTTGATTGATTGATGGGGTTTAAATAGCGGAGGTTCAAAAGTGCAGCAAACAGCTTGTGGCAAACGTATCTGTAGGAGTGTCAAAAACCTCTGTGACATCAAATTGGGGGGGGGGGGGGGGGGGGGGTTTGGGTTTGAACCTCTGCAATTTGCAAATTTAACCTCTACAATTTGAGTATTTTTTTGTAGTGGTAAATGATTTGATATATTGGGATCTCAATGTGTTAGCAGAATTCAGCATATTCCTCCCATTTTGATACTGGTAAATTTTTCTTTTAATTGAAGATAATATTTAGCCACGGTAGACCGTGGTTAACTTAAATCGGTACTCCTTCAATCCCATTTTATGTGGTACCATTTGATCGAATACGGAGTTTAAAAAATAGAGATTGACATTGGAAAATTTCAAATTTACCCTTGAAAAAGTAAGAGAGAGAAGATTGGAATAATTAAAAAGTTGTTGGCAGCTTTTAAAGTAAATAGGATTCAACAAGGGTAAAATAGAGATAGTGCATTAAATAGTTGCCTAATAAAAAATGGTGACATTCTTTTTAGGACAGACTAAAACAGAAATGGTGTCACATAAATTGAGACGGAGAGAGTAATTACTAATTACCCACGGTTATTGCATGGCAATTAAATCTTGGGTATAATTTCACTTTTACATGATAATAATTAGCTATGAATGGCCTGTGGCTAAATGGAACGTCAACTGTGGCTAGTCAACTGTTACCACGGACAACAAAACCGTGGCAAAAACAACCTCCCCCCCCCCCCCCCCCTTTTTTTTTTCTTTTTGTAGTGGTTAGAGTAGGAGTTAAGAGTTTTACCCTTTCACTTAGTATTATTGCACATATCATTAGGGAGTGTTACCAAATGCTTACACACGTGCACAAAGGATAGAAGCTACAAATACAAAACCCTTACGGGTAAACACAACCTTTCCATCGTACACCAGGATGGTATTAAGTTTTAAAATGATAAATTTAAGACGCCGTACAAAATGATTTTAAGCTGATGTGAGTGTAACATGAAAGTAGCTCTATTTTAAGAATTTTAGTAGTCCAGTTGGTTGGCTTTCTAAAGTTTCACCTTGAAGTAATTTTTTAAAGTTATCTCCACTCTTTTGACAGATTCATAATGTTCTCTACTAGTATCGGAGGTTAAAGCATGGTTGATAGTGAAACTACAATCAAATGATATATAAAACATTTCTTGCTTGTTTAGTAAAGTCTTTTTTTTTTTGGCAGGAGTAGGTGTGCGCTTACTTGGTAGAGAACTTTTCATTCATTCGAACTAACAAGGGTCGCGTCGGAGATATCTGCCTTGTTATCAAGAAGGCATGCAGCTAAGAAGAAACTAAAGACGATAGTTAGGTTAGCCAACCTGTTAGCCACACTGGATTATGGTTGACAACTTTTTCTTATATTTGTTTTTTAGCATAAAACTAATAAAATTTTAATGTTTTTTTTTTCACATGTGTGGAACATAAACGACGGTTTATTAGAATCGTCTGGCTTCTAATTATTTAAATAGTTATTGTTAATTAAATGTGAATCTTTTAGAAAAATATTAGATGATCTTTAGAACGTCATTTTTTATTCAGGTGATTGATGATACAAATGAGATATGACAAAAGAGTAGCAAGTAAATATTCTGGATTGTCAGTGTAAAACACTTCATTATGACTTGTGGTCATGAGGAGGTTCTTTTCCTCCATCTGCTGCGTACAACAAATAATAGAAGAATATCCGACAGCTAAAATGATAACAAAAGTAATTTTTTTTAATATATATATATATATATATTGTGTGTATATATATATTATACCCACACTCTAGCTATTGCAATAGCTAGATCAAAAGTAGGCAAATGTAAGGTAAGCAAATAAAGCCATAGCCATGGAATACCACCCAACGGAGGTGGCCGATGATGATGAGTTTCTGCCAGCACGAGCTAATGCTGTGGTTGTAGCTCCACTGCTACTAGCTTTGGTTCCACGACTGACGCCACCGAAACTGCTTCCCCGTGCAACGGTTGGTGTTAGGAGGATGCACATGATGATAGAAAGCACAAGCACAGCCTTCACAATATTGCTCTTCATTTCTCTAGTGCTACTTTATAATAGCTTGTTACGTGTATATGATTGAGGATGATTCCTTTACGTATCAAATTTGGGTATAAGTCTTGAAAATATCAAATTTTTCTTTGTTCTTGTTCTTCTGTCTTTTGTGTTGTAAGATGAGAAGTTTGAATATGCAGAAGGAACAAAGAATATCTATTTATAGTACATCAGCCTGAACAAGGGAAGTGCACAATATGGTCATTATTTGTCATTACGTGATGAAAGGCAATTTGGTTAGGGAGGAGCTAATAGGAACTTTCTTCGACACGGTCTGAAAATTTCGCCCAAGGTCCAACTTGGGCGGTAGAAAAGTCTACAGAAATTGAAGAGGTAAACGTTGGACAACGAAATGCAGAGTTTACATTTTTTTAGTTATTCGATGTAAAGAAGAATTTATACTTAAAAAACAAAGAACACAGAAGAAACAGATTTTTGAACTTTCTTTATAGTATTAAATAATGATGTTATAATCAGTTTTGAAATCTTAATTTTCACATCTCCAACTCTAGTTTAAAAATCAAACTCTCCCCTCAACTATGAACAATAATCAATCTCCCCCTTTATTTCAATGGGCATTCAAAAATTCCTACTTTACCCTCTAAATTAGCAAGTTTTTATTATTATTTTTTATTAGTATCATGATATATTTTATTCTATGTTATACCTATAAAATAAAAATAATATTGTAATTAAAATATAAAGAGTGAATAATAATCGAAGCATATAAGTTAATGATTTCATCAATAAAATAAACAAGAATAACTAATTATAGAAATAATTTTATCTGTATTAGTACTTTACTTATAAAAATCAAAACTCAAAGTTAATCTATTATACAATAAAAAATAAAAAATTAATGCATGAAGTACTAGAAGAAATTATTGAGAATAGCAATATATTTTATATAAATCCAAAAATAATCTATTTATCTTGAATTAATTTTAAATAATAATGTAGGTTATTTTTTATCGCAGAGGCGGACCCACATGTTGGGCTAGGGTGCATTGGCACTCGCTTGATTGGCCAAAATTTCTATATTTATGTCTTGATTTTTTTGAAAGTAGACATATGTATTAAGGTGACACCCATAGAACAAAATTATATTTGAGTGCATTGATCGAGTATGCCTGCAATATTTGCATTTACCCCTCACATTTGAATTCCTCAACTCTCTTTTTTATTTTATTTTATTTTATTTTTGTTTATTTTTTCCTACATTATAAATAGTGCACGACAACTGTAACTTCTAGTTCCTGGGTCTACCGCTATTTCATCGATGATAACCTAAACTCAAAAATCTGTATATACAATATAGAGAACGATGGTGAACGTATTTTACGAAAAAAATTATATTTAAACATACTGATAATTTTAATGAACGTAAATTACTATAATAAGCTATATATTATTTAAATTATAGGTTAAATATTATTACAAATTATATATAATACATCACATAGATGAGAGCTGAAAATGCAAGGGAAAAAATAGACATTATATAGAATAAAGAGGGAGAATAACTATTTTCTATAGTTGAGGGGGAGTTTGATTTTTAAACCTAAGCTGGGAGATCGAAATGATTTTGACCCTTTTCTATTAGGGAGAATACAAACCATCTTCTTGAACTTTTTACTTTTTTTTTTATTTGGACGCCTCCACCAAAACTTTTCCAATCTATACACCTAAACCTCATCACATGTGTAATTATTCGACACATCCCACACTCTTTTTGATTAAATATAGGTGCGTGTTTACCAACACCATAGACATTGATAAACCAACTATTAAACACATGCCATTTGCTTTTATCAAGCCACATCAGATATGTTAGTATCCATGCTGATTGAACCATAATTTTTTTGTTCCCATTGCTTTGGTAAACAGTTGATTGCACTTGTGTACAATTAATTAACTCTAAATGGAATTTGATTTGCCTAATTTTGGTGCCAACACCTCCCGTCGTTTCCTCTTTTTGAGATATGTTCTTCACCTTTCGTTTTGGTGCTTTCTCGTTGTTTTTGTAATCTGATTCAGTGGAAAGCTCTAGACGACTTTGTGAAGCTCCCATGATCAATGATTTAAGTGTTTGTGATCAAATGATCGAATTGCCAAGGAATTGGGGATTGAATTATTTTGTAAAGGAGTGAAGAAAAGAATTAAAATTAAAATTTGGGAGGTGAAAAAGTGGAAAAGGTAAATTTGGAAAACGGAATTTGAAGGATATGGTGGCAGTGAAGATGAGATGCAGTAGATGGTGAAGGCAAGGTGGTGAACGGTTTGGCTATTTGGTAGAGACGGTGACGATGAAGACGAGATGAAGGAGATAAACTAATTACATAAATAAAATAATAATTAAATAAACGAGAAAAAATTTTTGAACTATTTTCACGCGCCTTAAAGGAGTGTAACACACATACTATGCAAAGTCAGTCGTGTTTGTCTAGTAGACATACTTTTAGTACTGTTCAGATGTACTTATGGGAAAGAGTTTGATTAAGATGTTCAAATAAAAAAAAGTGATAAATTTAAAGAATTTGTTATGAAATAATAGCTGCAAAGTAAATAACATAGAAAAACTGTATAGAGAGAGGCACTGGTATATTATTTCATGTCAAACTGATGTACATAATAAACTGAATTAGCTTCCTATTTATAGAAGAAAAGAAGCAGCTAGCAAGCTGTCTTTTCAGAAGCTGCTGACAAGCTGTCTGCATGAGCTACTTGTAAGCTGTCTACTTGATTGCAAGCCTCTTCAAGCTGCTGCAAGGGTTAGTACAAGCTGCTGCAAGGCTTTTCATAGAGCTGTTTGTTAGCTGCCTGTATGAGCTAGTTGCAAGCTATCTGCTTGTAAGCTACTTGGAGATCTAGCTTCTTTAGGAAGCTATGGGAGTAATGGACATCCATAATACAACATATTCATAACACTCCCCCTTGGATGTTCATTAATAGATAATGTGCTTCGTTAAAACCATACTAAGAAAAAACCCTGTGGTAAAAAATCTTAGTGAAGAAAAAAGAGTACACTTATCTTGTAATACGCATTACCAGTTGCCTCATTAAAAACCTTACCAGAAAAACCCATTGGGAAAAATCTTGGTTAAGGGAAAAAGAGTGCAACGCGTATTTTACTCCCCCTAACAGAAACCTCGATCTAAGTCTCTAGGTTTCCTCATTCCAATGTTATATACCATATTTTCAAAAATTGCAGGCGGTAAAGATTTGGTGAAAAAGTCTGCCAGATTAGAAAATCTTCAGATCACATCTTCTCGAATGAAATGTATCACCGATCTCAACCATACGCATTCCCTACTTGCTTCATCAATAGCTATTAACTCAGCATGATTTGGAGAAGTAGCAACCATTGATTGTTTTGTAGAGAGCCATGATATGGCAGTACCCCCACATGTGAAGAGGTAACCAGTTTGAGATAGAGCCCTATGCGGGGTGAGATAAATACCCTGCATTTGCATAACCAACAAGATCTACACCATATTTGTTAGAATAAAACAAACCCATATCAACAGATATCGCAATACCTGTTTGATACCTTTCATATGTCGCTGTGTAGGAGCAGAACTAAATCTTGCTAAAACATTAACAGAAAATGCTATATCAGGTCTTGTAGAATTATGAAAGATACATAAGTGTACCAATTGTACTTAGATATGGTACTTCAGGACTAAAGAGTTCCTCATCCTCTTCTTGAGGTCGGAATTGATCTTTATCCACTTCAAGGGATTGAATAGTCATTGTAGTACTTAATAGATGTGCTTTATCCATGTAAAATCGTTTCAAGACCTTTTCTGTATAGGCAGATTAATGAATAAGGATTCCGACTACTAAATGTTCAATTTGTAGACAAAGACAAAGTTTTGTCTTTTCGAGATCTTTCATCTCAAATTCTCTCTTTAAATAATCAATTGCCTTTTGGAGCTCTTCTAAACTTCCAATGAGATTTATGTGATCAACATAAATAGTAAGTATAACAAACTGTGATGTTTTTTTCTTTATGAATATGCATGGACAAATGATATCGTTTATATAACCTTCCTTTAGCAAGTACTCAGTAAGGCGATTATACCACATACGCCCTAATTATTTTAAATCATACAGTGACTTTTGTAATTTGATTGAGTACATTTCCCGAGACTTTGAATTATATGCTTCAGGCATTTTAAATCCTTCAGGTATTTTCATATAAATTTCACTAGGTGAGTCGTAAATAGGCTATGACAACACATCAGTAGATATTAGCCGACATCTTCTGGTGTCTGGACTATATTTGCAATATTCACCAAAGCATCATTTCATTTTGGCAAATAATTTTCATGTCAGCATGCTTTAACAAACGCAAATTTCAGATCCTCATAATATTTTAAAATATTACGCGCGATATTGTATCAAAGATATCATCAATAATCAATTTCTTGGTTTGCAAAGCGACATAATATATTGAGATCTCTTTATTTCATAAATTTTAGGTACCTGATCCTCTCGCGAGGTTTCTTGAACTGTTATGTCGTAGGCTCTTCAAGAGCGCATTGCCTCATCATTATGACCATTTAAATATTAGCTCCTCTCATTTTGCAGAGATTGTTACATTTGCAACCGATTAGTCTATTACGCTTCAGGCGAACCATAGATTATGTCCTTCAGGGACTTTAAATCCAAATAGGAGCATCTTGCAACTGAAATATGATGTTGATTGGGTCAGCAAATGCATCTGACATCTGGCTTGAGTTATCTTTTAAATTAGGATCATACGAATGATAATTCAAAACATATTTCTAAGCTGCTTATTTTCTCCCCCTAATGTTAGAAAGCTAACATATAAATATTTTGTTCCTGACCCTGAACAACTTGCGAGGGGAGAATTTATTATAATTTGTTGGCGTGATGCATACAAGTACTATTATATATCACATATTGATATATGTTGCTTTGATCTCATAAACAGTGGGTTAGCCATTAGTCGGAGGCATTATGACACGACCCGAATTCTCGGTTAGGCCGTGCGGGCACCCGACCACCTCCCCTAAACCTGTCGGGCGAACCCTATTGACTGAATCGATATAAATTATGAAGAATTACCTTGAAATGAAAATGAACCAAACTTTAACAACATAAGATAACTCTCAAGGATAGACAAACATACAAGCTGTCTGAATAATACGACTAACTACCCAGAATACACAGGTCTAAAGGTTTCCAGATCAGACATCTAAAAAGGCCAAAAGATATACACACTTCCCGAAGGGAGCAAAAGTAAGGATAAACTGTAATATCTGAAGTTGGTGGCCGCAATGAATATGATGGCTCTCCGTAAACAGCTGAGAACGTATTACTCCTCAATCACGGCGCGGCTGGCTGGGTCTTGGAGCAGAATCTGCCGAACGAAAAGAAAACACAAGGACAAATAGAGGGTGAGTCATAAGGACTCAATAAGTGTGAACAAACTAGCAACCTCGAAAAATAGATATGCTAGTCAGGGAAATGGAACCAGACAACAATCAACAAATAAGCAATGCACATATAAGCAGAATAGTAGTCATGTACAGAAATCTACACAATAGTATGAAATGAGATGAAATGAAATGAGATGCAAAGGGTCACATGTGCCAAATGAATGGAGCGGAATACTCCTGCTCCGAGGGCTGAATCCTCCTACCCTCAATATGATGCGATGGAGCGGAATCCTCCTGCTCCGAGGGCGGAATCTTCCTACCTTCAATATGATGCAATGGAGCGGAATCCTCCTGCTCCGAAGGCGGAATCCTCCTACCCTCAATATGATGTAATGGAGCGGAATCCTCCTGCTCCGAGGGTGGAATCCTCCTACCCTCAATATGATGCAATAATAACCCTTCACCGGCGCGGGACTCTCATCGACTGCCGGGAAGTATATGTCAACTCACAGCCAGAGTACAATGCTCAGATCCTCAATGCAATACCAACAACAGGACATAACATATAATATACAATGTAAATTCAGAGCTAAGGCGTAATGAGTACGCCTATCGGCAGCTACACACGTAAAGAACACGTGGTAGAAAATACACGAGGCCAGGTGCCTCCAAAAAAATGGATATAAACACTTACCGTATTCCAAAGCTAGCCCTGCTACTCAACAAATGCTTTTTCCTTTGGATTAACTGCTAAACGATCCCGTTCTAGTCAATAAGCAGAAAAATTATATCAAATAAAGCTAAAGGCTTCATTCCTTATCTCTTAGGGCAATCCAGTTAGGAACCTGATACCCTATTCGCATACTCAATACGCAGGCCAGGCCTATGTACAGGGTTCAAAGTCCCATAACCAAACCCTAAATAAATTACATTTATATGTTGCCCATAACTCACTGAGTACGAATATATAATCATTTCCATCATCGGGGTCCAATTGACCCTTTAAATTATCAATTTAAGTCATTAGGGCGATGTCTAATATCCTTATTTTTACCGTAAAAATATATTCAAACACACGTAATAAGCTAAGATAATGAGTTAACATTATTACCTGGAGATTTGGGGTAGAAATTCCACTATTTTTCCACCTCTCCTTCCCTTTTTTCCTGTTTCTTTTCTAACTTTTCTTTTCTCTGTTTATGTTGTATGTTTCTGCGTCCATATTGAGTTGCTACTGCTGCTAAGGGATTTAATCCCTTAGCTAACCGACATTATATTTTTTAAATTCGCTACGACGATTAAAATTAAAATGGAACCCTAGAGAAGTCGAAATGATCCAAATTTTTCAAGTAAGTTATACAAAATATATGTAACATACTCGCTAAGACGGATCTTAAATCGGACTCCCAAAACTCAAGATGCAAATTTAAAGGAAAAAGGTCAAATTATTTAACTTTCGGCATTTTAGCGAAAACTAGCCGAACAACATCGAAATTCACTTTCGAAAAATCACAAAAGTCACAAATAATCATACGAACCTAACGGCGCTTTCGGATTTCGAATCGGACCTCATTCGCCAAAACTGAGCTCGAAAATCTCTTTTTAACATTTATCGACAATAAAAACTGAAACCTTCTTCCGATGCCTACCAAACGAGGTCTGATTTAGCTCAAATTGTACAGGCAGGTCCTAATGGACCTTACGAATATTTTAAAATTATTGACACGCCAATCGGAGTCCTAACTTCCGAAACGACTGACCGAGGTCGTTTCATTCTCCTCCACTTAGACTCTCGTTCGTCGTTGAACGAGCAAGACTCTAAATTAGATTTCACACCTCTAATGAGAATGCTTACACCAATTTTTCAATGACATTTACTACGAAACCAAAATCATATACAATGATAAGAACTTATAGGCTTTAAAGACCAAGATCGAACCTGAATCGTCGAAGAGGTAAGGATACCTCTCACGCATACTGGACTCAAGCTCCCCAAGTGTCCTCCTCACGAGGACTATTATTCCATCGCACCCGAGCCATCGGAATATGCTTCGAACGAAGTTTCCGGACATCACGCGCAACTATAGCAACTGGGAACTCCTCGTAAGCCAGATTCACATCTAGCTGAGCAGGGTCTAATTCGATCACTTCAGAAGGATCTCGGATACACTTCCGGAGCATCGATACATGGAAAACTGGGTGAACTGGCATAGAAGCTGGCAAGTCGAGCCGATAAGCTACCTTACCAATACGCTTCTCGATACGGAAAGGGCCAATAAACCTGGGACTAAGCTTTCCTTTCCTACCAAATCTCTTTACACCTCGCATCGGTGACACTTTCAGAAATACCATGTCCCCGACCTCGAACTCTAACTCTCGGCTCCTCCGGTTCGAATATGAAATCTGCCTACTCTGGGCGGTCCGTAAATGATCCTGGATAACACGAACAACATCAAGAGTCTGACGAACCATATCTGAACTCATCACCTCGACACCTCGAGACTCAAACCAGCCAATAGGAGAACAATATCGACGACCATATAAGGCCTCAAATGGAGCCATCTGAATAGAAGACTGGTAGCTATTATTATAAGAGAACTCTGCTAACGCCAAATGATCATCCCAGTAACCCCCGAAGTCCAGTGCACAAGCTCTCAACATGTCCTCCAGAATTTGAATAACCTGCTCGGACTGACCATCAGTCTGAGGATGGAATGCTGTGCTAAGCTGCACCTGGGTCCCCAACTCTCTCTTAAAAAGACTGCCAGAACTGAGAAATAAACTGGGAACCATGATCTGAGATAATAGATACAGGAGTACCATGCAGCCTAACCACTTGCTCAATGAAAATCCGAGCCAATCTCTGAGCTGAATCAGTAGTCTTTACAGGGATAAAGTGAGCTGATTTAGTCAGTCTGTCGACAATGACCCAGACTGAATCGTGGCGCCGCAGGGTCTTTTGCAGACCAACTATAATATCCATCGTGATGTGCTCCCACTTCCACTCGGGAATGGGCAATGCCTGAGCTAACCCTGCTGGTCTCCGGTGCTCGAACTTAACCTGCTGACAGTTCAAGCAACGAGATACACAATCAAATACATCTCTCTTCATCCCCTTCTACCAGTATAGCTCTCGGAGGTCCTGATACATTTTTGTAATACCAGGATGAATGGAATAACGCGAGCTATGAGCTTCACAGAGCACTGACTACCTCAAATCCCCAACATAAGGAACACAGAGTCGACCATTAAACCGAAGAATTCCATCTGAATTAAGCTCGAATGAGGGAACTCCTCCACTTAGGACACGACCACGCACCTCCTGCAGATGAGGATCCTCGAACTGTCTTCCCTTAATCTGATTGACTAAGGAAGACTGAGCTGCAATACACGCTAAGACTCGACTGGAGTCTGGGAGAAGAAATCTCACGCTAGAGTCGCCAAGGGACTGCAATTCTCGGGCCAATGGTCTCATATCAGCATAAAGAAAAGCCATGCTGTCCATGGACTTCCTGCTCAAAGCATCTGCTACCACGTTCGCCTTCCCAGGATGATAGCGGATAATGAGATCATAATCTTTAATCAATTCAAGCCACCTCCGCTGCCGGCCATTAAGATCCTTCTGAGAGAGAAGATACTGCAGATTCTTATGATCTGTATACACCTCACAAGGCTCGCCATAAAGATAATGCCTCCATATCTTTAAAGCAAAGACCACAGCTGCCAATTCTAAATCGTGAGTTGAATAATTCTTCTCATTCGTCTTCAACTGTCTGGAAGCATAAGCAATTATCTTCCCGTGCTGCATAAGAACACAACCAAGGCCCACACGAGATGCATCACAATAAACTACAAATCCACCGGTGCCCGAAGGAAGGTATAGCACTGGAGCTGAAGTCAATAAGGCCTTAAGCTTTTGGAAGCTTGCCTCACACTCATCGGACCATCGAAACTGAACCGCCTTCTGCTTCAGGCTAGTCAGGGGAGCCGCAATAGTAGAGAACTTTTCCACAAACCTCCGATAATAACCTGCCAATCCAAGGAAGCTGCGAATCTCCGTCGGAGTGGTAGGACGAGGCTATTTCTGCACTGCTTCAATCTTCTTCGGATCAACCTTGATACCCTCACTAGATACCACGTGACCCAAAAATGCCACAGAATCAAGCTAAAACTCACATTTCGAGAACTTGGCATACAACTTACGATCACGGAGGGTCTGAAGAACCACCCTCAGATGATAATCATGCTCCTCGTGGCTACGAGAATAAATAAGAATATCATCAACGAAGACAATGACAAAGGAATCAAGGAATGGCTTAAACACCCGGTTCATGAGATCCATAAAGGCTGCAGGGGCATTAGTCAGCCCAAAAGACATAACTAGGAGCTCATAATGGCCGTAACGAGTCCTAAAAGTAGACTTCGAGATATCTGACTCGCGAATCTTTAGCTGATGATAACCAGATCGCAGATCGATCTTAGAAAAGAATTTGGCACCCTGCAACTGATCAAAAAATTATCAATGCGAGGCAACGGGTACTTGTTTTTGATGGTGACCATATTTAGGTGACGATAATCAATACACATCCGCATAGTCCCATCTTTCTTTTTCATGAATAAAACAGGAGCACCCCACGGAGAAATACTCGGCCTAATTAACCCCTTATCAAGCAAATCTTGCAACTGCTCCTTCAGCTCCTTTCACTCTGATGGAGCCATGCGATAAGGAGGGATAGAAATAGGCTGAGTCCCTCGCACTATATCAATACCAAACTCGATCTCTCGATCAGGAGGAAGTCCTGGCAAATCATCTGGAAACACGTCAGGGAACTCCCTAACGACAGGAATAGAATCAAGAGATGGAATCTCCACAGTGGTATCTCGAACCATGGCAAGATACGCTGAACACCCTTTATCCATCATCCGCTTTGCCTTCAGGAAAGAAATAACATGACCCATGGGTGGCAAATAAGAGCCCTGCCACACCACCGGTGCTGAACATGGAAGAGACAACTGAAGTGACTTGGCATGACAATCTAATATGGCATGACACGACGACAACCAATCCATGCCAATAATAACATCAAAATCAATCATATCTAGGATTAAAAGATCTACCAGTGTCTCACGACCCCCAAAAGATATGGTACAAGCTGGATAAACTCGATCCAAAATGATAATGTCTCCAATAGGAGTAGAAACACAGAATGGATCACGAAGACACATATAATCAACATGAAAATCCGAAGCAAAATAAGGAGATACATATGAATATATAGATCCTGGATCCACCAAAGAATATGCATCTCGACCACAAACAGATAAAATACTTGTAACAACAGCTGGGGATGCCTCGGCATCCTGCCTGGCCAGCAGTGCATATAGCATTCTCTGCTGCTGAGCTGTGCCGCTACCCCGACGACTACCTCTAGAAGGACCTCTACCAGGTGGTGGTGTACCTCTAACTGGCTGAGACCCTGGAGGGGCACCCTGAGGCTGCTGCTGCATAGGCGCTGGAAGGCGAGGGAAAGGGGGGCTACTACCCTGCTGATAGAGATAAGGGCAATCCTTCTTATGATGCCCTGGATCCTGGCAGTTAAAGCACCCTGAAGCAGATCTACGCTGATCAAACTGAGATTGATCTCGCGGGCGAAACCCAAACTGACCCTGAGAAGAAGTAGGCGCGTTCTGAGAACCACGCACTGGAAACTGAGCTAGTTTGACAGGACGCCTACTCTGCTGCTGATAACTCCTTCTTCCATACGAGGTACTAGAATGTCCTGGACCACGAGATCTCTTACTCTCCCGCTCTAACTCTTCTATCTCCAATCTATGATAAGCCTCATACCTCCAGGTAATATCAACAACGACATCAAATAGGGTACCAGCCTCAATCTCACGAGCCATCTGGGACCCCAAATGAGGAGAAAGCCCATCAATAAAACGTCTGACCCTCTCAGAGGACTCCTGTACTAGATCTGGAGCATAGCTGGACATCTCTGAAAATAAAAGCTCGTACTCCGTGACTGATAGGTTACCCTGTCCAATCCTCTCAAATTGTGTCCTCTTCTCATCCTGCTGACTGCGTGGGAAAATCTTCTCCATGAATCGATGGGAGAAATCACTCCAGGTCAGCTTAGGTAAGCCCTGCCTAGTTGATTGGAGTGCGGTCCACCAAGCTAAAATTGGACCCTCAAACTGGAAGGTAGTATAATCAACTCCACACTGCTCAAGATATCCAAGGGCCTCTAAGATACGCTGACATTGATCAAGAAACTCACGAGGCTTAACCTTATCTGATTTCTGATCAGAGAACTTCAGAGGACTAAGTCGGGTAAAATAATGTAGCCTTGCCGGATCATCAATTGACCTGCTACCTGAACTGGCTGACCAGCCTGAACAACCGGAGGTATAACACCCGCTACCTCTGGAACATGACCACCTGGAACATGAACTGCTGGGGCTACATGTGGAGCTGGAATGGGGGCTTCCTGAACCTGAGAACCAATATCTACCGCAGCCTGAGGAGCTGCCTGGGATAGGAGCATCAACGACAACATGAGGAATAGGAGCATCTACAGCAGCCTGAGGAATAGGAGTATCTACAGCAGCCTGAGGAATAGGAGGTCCCTGGGGCATCTGCGTCGCTAAGAATCTCATAAAAGCGTCATCAAGTGCGGGGGGGACGAATAAGCCCTGCTCCTCCCGCCCAGCAAAAGCTGGCACTATCGGAGCCTCTGCAGCAGGATCAACATGATCCACCATCCTCGCGGCCTGGGCAATTCTACCTCTGCCTCGACCACGACCTCTACTAAGACCAACACCACCTCCTCGCGGAGCAGCAGGAATAGGGGCGACCGCTGGCTCCTCCGCCCCTTGCTGAACATTCGCGCGCGTTCTCACCATTTACTGCAGAGAATAAAAAATATTTAATTTCAGATAAGAAGACTCACGCACGATGAGGAAAGAAAGAAGGGAAACTGCCTAAATGTCACCATAGCCTCTCGTAGATAGGTACGGACGTCTCCACCCGATCAGCGAGACTCTATTAGACACTGTCATGATCTGGAAAGACTCTAAACCTCGCTCTGATACCAACTGACACGACCCGAATTCTCGGTTAGGCCGTGCGGGCACCCGACCACCTCCCCTAAACCTGTCGGGCGAACCCTATTGACTGAATCGATATAAATTGTGAAGAATTACCTTGAAATGAAAATGAACCAAACTTTAACAACATAAGATAACTCTCAAGGATAGACAAACATACAAGTTGTCTGAATAATACAACTAACTACCCAGAATACACAGGTCTAAAGGTTTCCAGATCAGACATCTAAGAAGTGTCACGACCCTTTTTTATACAAAAATTAAAATAAAGAATATGTATTTAAAGGCTGTGATGGGTGTTGTGAGGTACATAATTATTAAGAGAATTCGGAGTCGCTACTTGACAAGTTAAAGGTGTGCCAAGTCACCAAAGTGGTGTACCTAGAACACCCTTGACTCGTAAATGGTCTGCGTTAGAGTTCCGAGTAAGGATTTCGGTTGACTCGCGGGAAGGTGTTAGGCACCCTCGAGTACTGTACCAAGCACAGTTGCTTTTATTGACGCATTTCGACTCTTTGAATTTGTTTGTTGTTTATTGCCTTTATTTGTTACGCTTTGATTTTTTATTTGAACCGTTCAACCAAAGATTGTGTCAAGTAACCCACAGGGTATACTTTAACTCAATTTTGTACCGGTTCTCCCGCTGGGTATACCTTGGCACGTATTGTCTTCTGTCAATTTTTTTTTCTTTTAGCCTGGTAAGTAGATCACAAATCATACTTATCTAAGGCCTCATTGCGCGAGTCTTCTTACACCTAAATAATTTGCCTAATTGGTTTGATCGCAACTCATTAATTATTTTTGTAAAATAAGTTTGTTTGCAATATTTCCTTACAACTTTAAACAATTAACTAGATGGGCTAAGTATCCGCCCAATTATACCCAAACTTCAATGCACAGCCGAAAATTTGGTTGCCATTGTTATCATTATTATTGTTTTAAGAATTGATTTTAATGTAAGGTGAAAACATGGATCTCGCTTTAAAAGATAATAATCATTGGTGAATACAAGATGTACTAGGAAAGGTCTGGCAAAGATTTGTATTTACGCCAGACCTCTCAAGGAATTTGCTTTCTTTCTTTAGGTTAAACTTGAGTTAACAGTGGCAGGCCTTCAATTTAAAAAAATACTACAAATTTTTGCCCTTTCACAACAACATTAACATAAATATACACATGGTCAGATGCAAGATATACTTTAAAACTTCAACATATCTCATATATAATAATTTTTAAACATGTTTGGGCCCTAAAACATGGCCAAAATACATACAAGAGGGCTAGCAAGAAAATACCTAGTGTTCAAGTAGAGCTCCTCATACTCGCACAAATGTAGATCCACCAGCCAAGGCCCTACACCAAATAATGAACAATAACAAGCAGCCACAAGAAATCAGCCCTCTAAACCTCTTTTAAACTTTAACTCCAGCTTGCAACTTAATGATTAAAATTCCTTTCTTTTCCACTAATGTTTTTTTCTCTCTACTAACTCACTCTAATATTTTCTCTTTATCCTTTTATTGTTTTGGCCCTCAAACTCCACATTTTCTCAATTTTAGGATCTAAAAATCTTGGAGGAGAGAAGTGTTTTTTTTTCCAGATCTAGGATTCTTTTTGTTTTTTTTAGAGTAAGAAGTGTGTTTTCTTCATCATGCCCAAGTGAGTAAAAAAAACTCTCCTTTAATAGAATAGCCAAAGGGTAAAGTGAAGAATTGGGTAAAAGGACAATACCCACATGACAACTTTTATTTTTTCAACAAAAATGTACAACACCCACGTGAAATTCCCCTATTTTTGGCTGACTTTTGTGCCTTTCACTTGACTTTTGACTCTTTAACTTTCACATTTTTTTTCAGAATTTTCAACTCTTTTTTTTTTAAAATAATTATAATAATAATAATAAAAATCTATAGTTAATTAACTAAAACGACTAAATAAAGAGGTAAAAATCAACCAAAATAAGGGAAAATTATATAAAAATTAGCGATAGTTTTAAGCATTTCTTTTCATTTGTGCCAAAATTAGGTGATTACAGCTGCCCCTCTTTGTTCGAGAACACGAAGAGTTTTCGGACAAAGAAGTAATCAACAGCTAATTTTGTCTTTTTGGTTCTAGCCAAGAGTTTGCAAAATGGCGACCGTACCTTGACTTTCGGTTCTAACTAAGAACAATGCTACTTACATATTCCCGGACTAAAGAATCAGGTCAGCGTAGTTCCTCACGTGCAGCAGCTGGGACTACCACATTTAGACAAACACTAAACTTTTCTAGACTCACGAGAACTTATACTAGATTCTAGACACTCAACGACTAACTCTAGACACTTTTAGGACTAACTGGGATTGACTCGATGACTAGACTTATCCGGCCTGACATAAGACGCTTTTGACATACTAGAGCTGTTGATGCTGGTTACATGTTGCTGGTTGTTGGTTGCTTCTTGGTGGTCATTGTTTTACAAGAAAATGAAAATACAACATTGAAATGTAAAAATTACAATTCCTACTCTAAGTCATCATGCTTCCTAAGCTGATGAACTGGCCTGAAGCTCCCACTAACCAAGTGGGTCTTGAAAACTTGACATCGCCACTCGGACGGGCTTTGACTTGAAAGTTGAAATTGCCGCTTTGACGGGCTTTGACTAGAAAGTTAAAATTGCCGTTTTGACGGGCTTTGACTTGAATGTTGAAATTGCCGCTTTGACGGGCTTTGACTTGAATGTTTAAATTGCCGCTTTGATGGGCTTTGACGGGCTTTGACTTGAATGTTGAAATTGCCGCTTTGACGAGCTTTGACTTGAAAATTGAAATTGCCGCTTTGACGGGTTTTGACTAGAAAGTTAAAATTGCCGTTTTGACGGGCTTTGACTTGAATGTTGAAATTGCCGCTTTGACGGGCTTTGACTTGAATGTTGACATCGCTGAAAACTTGAAATTGCCGCTCGAATGGGCTTTGTCTGAAGACTGGAAACATAATAACAAACGGGCTTTGGCTTGAAAGTTGAAATTGCCGCTTTGACGGGTTTTGACTTGAAAGTAAAAATTGTCGCTTTGACGGGCTTTGACTTGAAAGTAGAAATTGCCGCTTTGACGTGCTTTGACTTGAAAGTTGAAATTGCCGATTTGACGGGCTTTGACTGGAATGCTGAAATTGTTGAAACTTGAAATTGCCGCTCGGGCGGGCTTTGACTGTTAAAAGCTTGAAATTGCTGCTCGGCAGGCTTTGATTTGAAATTTTAACTGCATCTTGAAATCTGCATATCCTTTGATGATCTCTTTCTTGGTACACTCCTTAGTCTGTCATTCTTTGTGCCGATGTGAAACATTGGGCTCCAATTATCAAGGTTGGTCCTGACTTGCTTTAGTACAACTATGAAACTGTAATATGTTTTGCAAGACTTTCTTTGCTCGTTTGATGTTGGAGAAACTGAAACGAATTGAAGTAAGACAAAATGATGGAAACGAAAAAGCTTCCAACCAAAAGATGAAAAAATGACATCCCTTACGGGAAAGGTAAAGGACTGAAGAGATGAAGACCTTATTAACATGACATGTATTTTGGAATCAACTCTTAATCCGCTCACATAGTCTATCCCTGATTTTGCTCCCATTTTTCCAATCTTGCTTGATGGTAAATCTAACGACCCTCATTCGACTAGTAGTGCCTTTTCGGGTTTTCACCGACTAGCCTCTCTCTTTGTTCTTTTAACTCACCGTTGTCTTGCAGCGCCCTTTCAGGTTTTCACCGACAAGACTTCATTTTTTTTTTCATTTCTTTCATTTTTTCGCTCTTTCCCAATCGACCTCCGATCTTTCCTTGCTGCTCGACCCCGTCTTTCCTTTATTTCTTTAATTTTGGCCTTTATCTTGATTCCCCAGAGAATTTCTCCTTTAATGACCTTGGTGCTCCCAGCTCCTAAATGCGATTGTCGGCTTATAAGAATGCGACTTTACAGCATGGAACTTATCCGTTGATACCCTACTCGGCTTGACATTCTCAATGATCGGTCAGAAGGGTCTTTATTTGGACTGTAACATCGGATTTGGTTAGGCTATGAAGAAAGGGGTTCAACATAAAAGCTCAGAAACATCTCATGAGACGATTAGATGAATATCACAATCTATGAAGTCACCGCTTTTCGAAAATAAAACACTTATTTCCCCCGGTTTAGGCAAGTTAGGGATTATTTCTTTTTTTTTTCTTTTCTTTAGTTTGAAAAGCGGTATGAAAGCATCTCATGAAATGACTTGGTGAATGATACAACCCTTGGAATCATTTCTTTTAAAATAACAACAAACTGTAGCCCCGGTTTAGTGAAACCGAGGAATTATCTTTTGAATTTTCTGATATGCAAACATAGGGGATATTGAGACTTTCCCTCGAGATGAACACAAACAAAGCAAAAGGAATTGACTTTCTCCTTTTTAAAAATAAACTAAACTTCTGCCCCAGTGTAGGATAAACTGGGGCTCTTTGAGTTTCTTCCTCGATTTCGAGACTGATATCTCATGAAACATATGAATAGATGGTACAAAAACATAGAAGTTTGTTTTTATTTTTTAAAATAAAATAAAAACAAAATTCTGCCCCCAGTTTAGCATATATTGGGGATTTCAATTTCTTTTGACATTGGGCGCAAACTTGGAGGCAAGCTTTTGCGTCAACGAGGAACAGGGGAAAATGAACTTTTCTCTGTTATGACCGCACCCGAATGGTTGCCTACGTATCCTTTTGAGAGGAATCAGGTCAGACGTAGCTCTACCGTTGAGGTAGATTTTGTTTTTGTATTCTATTTTTTTTTCTTTTCCTCTTCTTTGTTTCTTTTCTTTAGTCATACCAAATTGATTCCAAGGGAGGGTAGGCCAAAGAAAACACAGAACAAGGCTAAAAAAGGACTGACAAAAGGACATAGTGTTTGGGTAGAAAAAAAATGAAAGTCGTTCGTCATCCCGACCCGAGAATGCCTCGCACAAATAATGATTCAATGAATTGACCTGGATTGATCCACACGTGTCCTCGACTTCTGCTTCAATGATGGTTCTCAAAATTGGTATTTCAAATTCGGTCGAAGCGACTGTGCATGATTTTGAACTTCTCATCGACCTTCCTTATCGGATGACTACAGATTAATTTCCAACTTATTTCACTCCCTCTTTTATCCCTCTTTACTACTCAAATAGCTCACAATGTCAGAGCGCGTGTTTAGATCAAGACGTAAATTCCGCCCGCATGTCATGTTATTAAGGTCGACAAAACATAAAACAGAAAACTAAGGAGGTAAGAACATGAAACATAGAAGACCGAATATTAGGACGAGATGGATCTCTCTTTCATTGAATTGAAGATATAAGGGTTTGAACAAACAAAACAAGTAAAATAATGCACTTGGGTTACAACCCTTGAATAACCAAGTACACAGAAAGATTAGCAAAACAAGCTACAATATTTCACAGCCACTCAATTGCAAGTCAGGGCTAGTTTTTCTGTGTTAGGCATTGTTGAGTCCTTCACCAAGATGTACCATGCTGATACCAAAGAAATCCCCTGAATCTGGCAACATCTTCTGCTGTTCCTTATTTTCTCCAACTCCCATCAGGGTAGACTTCACTTCTTTGGGATTGATGAATGACCCGGTAAGATATGGAATTGGCTTCTCAAGAAACATGTTTGTCTTCTTCATTTCATCACCCCTTACTCTGTCTGCTATCCCAAGCACAATTTCAGGAACACAGTTCACTGTCACAGGCATTTGATTAGCCCTAATTGACACATCACCAACAGGTACTATCGGCATTGCAGATTCAGCTCTCAAATCTTCTCCATATACCATTTCCACCATATACACATCATCATGGACGGGCAATGAGTTCTGGTTGACATCTGGCGCATCTGAGCCCTTGACTTGGATCTGACCATTATCTATCAGAGCTTGGATCGCCTTCTTGAGACTAAGACAATCATCTGTGTCGTGCCCTCGCATGTCGAAGTGGTAAGCACATTGACGAGTATGGTCTACCTTCGCCATTGGGAGGACATTTCCAGCAATTGGCTTCAGCATATTCAAGTCCTTCAGCTTTTGGAAAATGCTGAAGTAAGCTTCTCTTATTGGCGTGAACCTGTTCTTTTCAACCTTACGCAGCTTCTGATGATAAACACTTGGGCGGAAAACAGGAGGCCCCTCTGGCCGGCAAGGAAGATTTGATGGAGCTTGAAAATGATTATGTGGAGCTTGGTGAGTGGGATATGTAGGTTGTGGGGCAGGAGCACGCCATTGCCGATAGAAAGGTGCTGGAGCATATGGTTGTGCTAGTTGGACTGAGTATTGTGGTGGAAGAGTGGAGTATTGTGGATTATGTGGAGGGTGGTAGGGTTGTGGAGGATATATTTGTGGAGCTTGGTATGAGTGGGTTTGATTGTATCTTTTCTCGCTCCTTTTTTGTAAACCCGAACCTACGATGGCCACATCATCTTGATTCTTCTTCCCCAAGGCTTCTGCCTGGGCCTGTACCACTTGGGTAGTTCCTCTTAATGCTGTTTGGCTCGCAATCTTGGCAGTCTTGATTCCTCTTTCAATCATCTCCCCAATTCTCACTGCTTCAGTGAAGTGCTTCCCAATGGCAGAGGCCATCGCTTGGTAGTATCCTTCATCGAGCACTTCAACGAACTCTTCAACCATCTTATCATCCGGGATCAAAGGGCTCACACGCGCCGCTTATTCGCGCCACCTGTAGGCATACTCTCTGAAACTTTCACTTGGTTTCTTTGTGATCGTCTTCAAGGAAGAACGATCAGGAGCAGCCTCCATTTTTTAACCATAATGGTTTAGGAAAGCGCTGGCCATGTCATCAAAGGTGACCCACTTTGAAACATCTTGTTGTACAAACCATTATGTTGCCGGTCCTCCCAAACTGTCAGCAAAGTATGCCATCAACAATTCATCCTTCTCAATGCCCCTCATTTTGTTAAGGTATATCTTCATGTGGATCCTTGGATCACTTTGTCCAATGTACAGATCAAATTTGGGCACAACAAAACCTTCAGGCAATGGCACATGAGGGAACAAACGCAGGTCTTTGTATGAAATATTGGTCTTACCCCCTTGCCTCTGTATGTTTTTCACAGTTTGCTCAAAGCTTTTCAATTTCCGAGCAAAATCATTCTCTTCTATTTTTCCCAACCTTTCGATATCAGCATGTGATTCTGGGTGGTGTCCCTGATCATACGACTCGGTTTGGCGGCACACATTACCCTGAGCTTGGTCGAATTGTTGATCACGGGCCCTTAACTGTGGGTCACTGTTCGATCTCTGCAAAGTGTGTCCTGCAGGAACGGTGAATGCTGTGGCAGGAACTTGGGGTTGGCCATGTTGTCCATGCTGTGGAAATTGTACCCCAGGTTGTACAGTAGAAGGTCCGGCTGCGTTGTCAGTTTCCGGATGTGGACCAAATCCCGGAGGGTAACGGGGCTCTTCTACCACTGTGGATTGCCCTTGCCCTGGTGGCTGAGTATTTGCCATGAAACCAGCAGCACCTGGTGGAACAGGAGGTGCCTGAACTGCTGCCAAGTTACGAACCAGCTGCATCATCATTTCTTTCATAGTCGTGAAGTCCTCGGCCATCTTAGCATGTTGCTCAGCTAAACGAACTAGTTCAGTGTTCTCAGTTTCCTCGGCCATCGTTGTTGGAGTGTTTTCCTCAAGAGGTGCTTCAACCACTTCCGGAACAGGCAGTGGTCCCTTGATTCTGGTGGAATAGGAATGTGGGGCCAGCACGGCAGTTGCTCAAGCTAGTGAACCAAACATGTTAGCACAAAAGAAGCACAGATTCCAGCCTAAGGTTGTTATGCGTCATCCCGGAACGGTTAACGGCGCGAGTGTACCGACCGTATCCCCCAAAGATTGCTTACGTGCCTTGAGAAAAATCAGAACAAAATTGTAACTGGCAAGTAATTAGAACAAGGACAAACTTGGATGATTTTTTTTTGATTTTTTTTTTTACCTTTTTTCTAATACAAAACATAATTTAGACAAACGACACGAGACAGACTCAAAATAAACTGCTTAACGTGATACACGAGTCAAAAGATATATACAAACTAGCACATTGGGTGGGCACACCCGGACGGTGAAAATAATGAGACTCGACATTTTAGCGGAGTCAGATTATTCCACGAGGATTGACGCAAAATACAACTTAGCTAATTGCAATTTATCGTTTGTACCCTGTCTTGACCTTGAAAAATACAATACAAAGTAAAGTGGGACCCTAAAATAATATATATTTTTTTTTGAAAATTTAAGACTCAACCCGAGAGAGGTTCTAACGGAACTTAAGAACAGATTATGAAACGAACTATTTATTTATTTTTTATCCGAAAGGTGATTCCAAAATCGGACACTATGACAACACAAAGATGGACACAATTTTTTGAAACAAACTCTTATATCTAATTCGAAAAAAGAATCTTAGAGTATTTACAAAATTTGGCCATTATGACGACTCAAAGACACAAAATTATTACACGAATTAGATACAAAATTGGTTTACCAAAATTGGCCATTATGACGGCGTAAAACCTCGATAAATTACTTTCCAAATATGGACTAGACTTGGACACAGATTCAAAGACAAAAAGGATCCCAAAATTTTGCCATTATACCGGCACAAAACTATAACGGTGCAAAACTATGACAAATTATTTTCTAATACTTGAGACCAAAACTGGACACAAAATTAGACTCTAAAAGTTCTTGAAAAAAATTTTCGCCATTATAACGGCGTAAAATGAAAACCAAAGATATTTTGAGACACATGACTAAACCCATTTTTTTTTGTTTTTTTTAAATTAGACACCCACCCCCGGTGATCGGTCAGCATAACAACTCTCTTTCTACAACAGATGCAACATATAAGATGCCAGTAATGTATCTTTTCAGGACACGGGTCCATCTTGACACAAAGGAGTCAGCCTAGACAAGTGCAATACCGGTGTACCGCACCTAATTAAGTCAAATATGATGCAGATAATTGGGCCTAAAGGTTTAACTCTAGGTGACACAACTGACTCAGTGTCTAGACTGGCTGAAAAAATCTAGTAGACAAACCGGGCGGAAAGTGCATCAGGGCCATCCGGAAACAGTGTGTCTGGCCTAAAACCCCGTTACGCCTTCCTCTTAAATCATGGGCAATTTAGTAAGAAGTCCCAGATGCCACAAACAATCTGGTAAGTGCACGTGTGCGTGTGTTTCAGAGACTCAGAGGGTTGCGGAGGAAGATAGTTTATATACAGTTCAACAATATCAAAGCAGTAACATTCAACTTTTCATGTGATTACGGCAAGAATATAACAACCAAATATTTAATAAATTAAAACATGCGACAATTTTTCAAAGCCGGAGATTTTAGTTTTCACTAATTTCCCCAGCGGAGTCGCCAAGCTATCACGACCCTTTTTTTACACAAAAATTAAAATAAAAAATATGTATTTAAAGGCTGTGACGGGTGTTGTGAGGTACACAATTATTAAGAGAATTCGGAGTCGCCACTTGACAAGTTAAAGGTGTGCCAAGTCACCAAAGTGGTGTACCTAGAACACCTTTGACTCGTAAATGATCTGCGCTAGAGTTCCGGGTAAGGATCTCGGTTGACTCACGGAAAGGTGTTAGGCACCCTCGAGCCCTGTGCCAAGCACAGTTGCTTTTATTGACGCATTTCGACTCTTTGAATTTTTTTGTTGTTTATTGCCTTTATTTGTTACGCTTTGATTTTTTATTTGAACCGTTCAACCAAAGATTGTGTCAAGTAACCCGCAGGGTATACTTTAACTCAATTTTGTACTGGTTCACCCGCTGGGTATACCTTGGCACGAATTGACTTCTGTCAATTTATTTTTTTCTTTTAGCCTGGTAAGTAGATCACAAATCATACTTATCTAAGGCATCATTGTGCGAGTCTTCTTACACCTAAATAATTTGCCTAATTGGTTTGATCGCAACTCATTAATTATTTTTGTAAAATATGTTTGTTTGCAATATTTCCTTACAACCTTAAACAATTAACTAGATGGGCTAAGTATCCGCCCAATTATACCCAAACTTCAATGCACAGCCGAAAATTTGGTTGCCATTGTTATCATTATTATTATTTTAAGAATTGATTTGAATGTAAGGTGAAAACATGGATCTCGCTTTAAAAGATAATAATCATTGGTGAATACAAAATGTACTAGGAAAGGTCCGGCAAAGATTTGTATTTACGCCAGACCTCTCAAAGAATTTTGCTTTCTTTCTTTGGCTTAAACTTGAGTTAACAGTGGCAGGCCTCCAATTAAAAAAAATACTACAAATTTTTGCCCTTTCACAACAACAATAACATAAATATACACATGGTCGGATGCAAGATATACTTTAAAACTTCAACATATCTCATATATAATCATTTTTAAACATGTTTTGGTGGCCAAAATACATACAAGAGGGCTAGCGAGAAAATACCTAGTGTTCAAGTAGAGCTCCTCATACTCGCACAAATGTAGATCCACCAGCCAAGGCCCTACACCAAATAACGAACAATAACAAGCAGCCACAAGAAATCAGCCCTCTAAACCTCTTTTAGACTTTAACTCTAGCTTGCAACTTAATGATTTAAATTCCTTTCTTTTCCACTAATTTTTTTTCTCTCTACTAACTTACTCTAATATTTTCTCTTTATCCTTTTATTGTTTTGGTCCTCAAACTCCACATTTTCTCCATTTTAGGATCTAAAAATCTTGGAGGAGAGAAGTGTTTTTTTTTTTCAGATATAGGATTCTTTTTGTTTTTTTGAGAGTAAGAAGTGTGTTTTCTTGATCATGCCCAAGTGAGTGAAAAAACTCTCCTTTAATAGAATAGCCAAAGGGTGAAGTGAAGACTTGAGTAAAAGGACAATACCCACATGACAACATTTACTTTTTCAACAAAAATGTAAAACACCCACGTGAAAATCCCCTATTTTTGGCTTACTTTTGCGCCTTTCACTAGACTTTTGACTCTTTAACTTTCACGTTTTTTTTCAGAATTTTCAACTCTTTTTTTTTAAAAAAAAATAATAATAATAAAAGAAAATCTATAGTTAATTAACTAAAAACGACTAAATAAAGAGGTAAAAATCAACCAAAATAAGGAAAAATTATATAAACATTAGCGATAATTTTAAGCATTTCTTTTCATTTGTGCCAAAATTAGGTGATTACAAATGCCAAAAGATATACACACCTCCCGAAGGGAGCAAAAGTAAGGAAAAACTGTAATATCTGAAGTTGGTGGCCGCAATGAACAGGATGGGTCACCGTAAACAGCTGAGAACGTACTACTCCTCAATCACGGCGCGGCTGGCTGGGTCTTGGAGCAGAATCTGCCGAACGAAAAGAAAACACAAGGACAAATAGGTGGTGATTCATAAGGACTCAATAAGTGTGAACAAACTAGCAACCTCGAAAAAGAGATACGCTAGTCAGGGAAATGGAACCAGACAACAATCAACAAATAAACAATGCACATATAAGCAGAACAGTAGTCATGTACAGAAAATCTACACAATAGTATGAAATGAAATGGAATGGAATGAGATGAAATGAAATGAAATGAAATGAAATGAGATGCAAAGGGTCACATGTGCCAAATGAATGGAGCGAAAATCCTCCTGCTCCGAGGGCGGAATCCTCCTACCCTCAATATGATGCAATGGAGCGGAATCCTCCTGCTCCGAGGGCGGAATCCTCCTACCCTCAATATGATGCAATGGAGCGGAATCCTCCTGCTCCGAGGGCGGAATCCTCCAGCCCTCAATATGATGCAACGGAGCGGAATCCTCCTGCTCCGAGGGCGGAATCCTCCTACCCTCAATATGATGCAATGGAGCGGAATCCTCCTGCTCTGAGGGCGGAATCCTCCTACTCTCAATATGATGCAATAATAACCCTTCACCGGCGCGGGACTCTCATCGACTGCCGGGAAGTATATGTCAACTCACAGCATGAGTACAATGCTCAGATCCTCAATGCAATACCAACAACAGGATATAACATATAATATACAATGTAAATTCAGAGCTAAGGCATAATGAGTACGCCTATCGGCAGCTACACATGTAAAGAACACGTGGTAGAAAATCCACGAGGCCAGGTGCCTCCAAAGAAATGGATATAAATACTTACCGTATTCCAAAGCTCGCCCTGCTACTCAACAACTGGTTTTTCCTTTGGATTAACTGCCAAACGATCCCGTTCTAGTCAATAAGCAGAAAAATTATATCAAATAAAGCTAAAGGCTTCATTCCTTATGTCTTATGGCAATCCAGTTAGGAACCTGACACCCTATTCGCATACGCAATACGCAGGCCAGGCCTATGTACAGGGTTCAAAGTCCCATAACCAAACCCTAAATAAATTACATTTATATGTTGCCCATAACTCACTGAGTACGAATATATAATCATTTCTATCATCGAGGTCCAATTGACCCTTTAAACTATCAATTTACGTCATTAGAGCGATGTCTAATATCCCTATTTTTACCGTAAAAATATATTCAAACACACATAATAAGCTAAGATAATGAGTTAACATTATTACCTGGACATTTGGGGTAGAAATTCCACTATTTTTCTACCTCTCTTTCCCTTTTTACCTCTTTCTTTACTAACTTTTCTTTTCTCTGTTTATGTTGTATGTTTCAGCGTCCATATTGAGTTGCTACTGCTGCTAAGGGATTTAATCCCTTAGCTAACCGACATTATATATATATTTTTTATTTTTTTATTTTTTAAATTCGCTACGACGATTAAAATTAAAATAGAATCTTAATGAAGTCGAAATGATCCAAAATTTTTCAAATAAGTTATACAAAATATATGTAGCCTACTCGCTAAGACGGATCTTAAATCGGACTCCCAAAACTCAAGATGCGAATTTAAAGGAAAAAGGTCAAATTATTTAACTTTCGGCATTTTAGCGGAAACTAGCCGAACAACATCGAAATTCACTTTAGAAAAATCACAAAAGTCACAAATAATCATACGAACCTAACGGCTCTTTCGGATTTCGAATCGGAGCTCATTCGCCATAACCGAGCTCGAAAATCTCTTTTTAATATTTATCGACAATAAAAACTGAAACCTTCTTCCGATGTCTACCAAACGAGGTCTGATTTAGCTCAAATTTTACAGGCAGGTCCTAATGGACCTTACGAATATTTTAAAATTATCAGCACGCCAATCGGAGTCCTAACTTCCGAAACGACTGACCGAGGTCATTTCACATTAGATGCTAAACCATGTTGGACATAAATCATCATTATCAAGATGAACTATCTTGATTGCATAATTTGAAAATTGTGCTCTTAATCAAATTAATTAGGCACATAACCTCAATTATCAAACTGCAGGTTGATAATAAATACACATGTGACCATCTCATAGATGCATCTATCAATGATTCACATGGCAGGTGAACGGGCCCATATTCACCTCTTATATGTTCCAGAATTCAGAGAATTTATTCCAATCTTTAGAAGATTTAGTAATCAATAAGAGAACAAGCAGCAAAAGAGAACTCTTGAAGAATCTTCTAGTTCTTCATTATATGCCAAACTCTTAGTATATGCATCTTATTAAAACCAAGATGGTCAAATCGGTTATGCCAACTTATACGAATTATATGAATTGGTAAACTTCAAGTTTACCATGACATATGCTATTGTATTGATAAACTTCTGGTTTGTCATGTCAACGACTTTTGTATCAATAAACTTCTGGTTTATCGAGATATATGATGACATCATGCATATATGTGTACTTTGAAATAAAGAATACATTAGGTAATCTTTTACATTTACACATACATTTTACACCCTATGTTCGAAGATGGTCAATCCTATCTTTTGTTGTCTTAATATGATAGTCAATATTTATCCGTAAACTTCAGGTTTACTATAATATGTATGTCAATCATGACATATTCAAATATTCGTATACTGGTATATCAGCTCTTCGGGAGATTTCAATTTAATTTTCCATAATCAAGTACTATTTAAACACTGCATGTGACATGACTCTTTCATAGAAACAATTAGCCCTTTTGGAGTTTATGAAAGAAAATTGTAATCGAATTAAAATTATAAAGAAACATCATAGATGACAAAAGTGAACATTTGAATTATATATAGTACGTAATATTTTTAACACCAAATTTATGGTAATATCTCCTTTGGGGAGCAAAGCCATATATTCACATCTTGACATATTGCTCTGAGTAGCAATCACATAATTGACACTTCCTTTGTCATTCCACCTCTGCAGGAGGTTGGTTGTGGTGTTCTCAATCATTTCGGGGACTGAATCTAATTTATTGGACATAGTTTATCAATAATAGCTCATCATTTTTCTCAAGCTCAAGAAGACACTACTTCAAATTATTTCTCAGACATTTCAAAATTCTCTCTACTCCATGAGTAAATCTAAAAGCACTTGCTGCTTCAGGAGTAAATTTAAAAGCTTTTTGCTGCTTCGGGGGCAAATTTGGATGCTTTTCCATTAGGAGCAGATTTAAAAGTTCTCGCTGCTTCAGAAGAAAATTTGAAAGCTTTTTGCTGCTTTAGGAGCAATTTTGAAACGTTTTGCTTCTTTCTGAGCAAATCTAAAACTTTTGCTACTTTAGGAGCAGATTTGAAAGCTTTTGCTGCTTCAGGAGAAAATTCGAAATTTTTTGCTTTCTGAGCTAATTTAAAAAGCTTTGCTGCTTCAGGAGAAAATTTGAATGATTTTGCTGCTTCAGGAGCAAATTTGAAACTTTTTGATGCTTTTTGAGCTAATTTAAAATCTTTGCTGCTTCAGGAGTAAATTTGAAACTTTTTTTTGCTGCTTCAGGAGCAAATTAAAAGATTTGCTGCTTCAGGAGAAAATTTAAAAGTTTTTGCTGCTTCAGGAGCAAATTTAAAACTTTTTGATGCTTTCTGAGCAAATTTAAAATCTTTGCTGCTTCAGGAGCAATGAAAGCTTTTGCTGCTTCAGGAATAAATTTGAAACTTTTTGCTGCTTCAGGAGCAAATTAAAAGCTTTACTGCTTCAGGAGAAAATTTAAAAGCCTCTGAAAATTGAGAATATATTCTCTCAATTGTATTACCTCTTATGGAGGTAAATTGTGATATTTTACAACCAAGATCGTATTCGTATTTATAAGGTTAAATATTTTCACATTCTCTCCAGGGAATGAATTTGCGACATTTATCAAAAGTTTCAATTCGTCAAGAAATGAAACATAACCATTGCTTAGAACCTCTTTTAAGATATTGCTGCTTTGTGAGCAAATGTGAGGTATCCATGTAATATATAGAGTTTTTCTCTATCATACTTCAGTTGCAAGCCTATGAATATACTACCACTTCTGGTGGTCATAAGAAAAAATGAGTTGGTCATAATAAAACATAAATAGGTGATTGTAGATATCACAAAATTAAATACACGTGAAGCAATAATACTCACCTTAAAGAAAACAACTGTCAAGACAACATCAGGAACAAGAGTAATCTTGTTTCTCAAACACAATTCTCTACATCTTTGCACAATATATGCTCAAGTTGGTAGAGTCTCGTGCTGATAACGTGTTATGAAATAATAGCTGCAAAATAAATAAAATTGAAAAACTGTATAGAGAGAGACTGGTATATTATTTCATTTCAAACTGATGTATAGATTAAACTGAATTAACTTCCTATTTATAGAAGAAGAGAAGCAGTTGCAAAGCTTTTCAGGAAGCTGCTGCAAGGCTTTTTAGAAGCTGCTGCCAAGCTGTCTGTATGAGCTACTTGTAAGCTATCTGCTTGATTGCAAGACACTTTAAGCTGCTGCAAGGCTTAGTAGAAGCTGCTGCAAGGCTTTTCATAGAGCTGCTTGTTAGCTGCTTGTATGAGCTACTTGCAAGTTATCTGCTTGTAAGCTACTTGTAGATCTAACTTCTTCAGGAAGCTATGGGAGTAATGGACATTCATAATACAACGTATTCATAATAGGATTGCGTATATATTCAGCCTTTCTATTAGTACTTGTGTGTTACAAGGCAAAGTGAACTAAATAATCCAAAAGAGTAGCTACTGATATAACAAAATTTATTTAAGTGGTGGAAATTAAATGTCTAGACTGATGGCGCGACTATCAACATTAAATAAGCTACCGATGCAATTGACCAATTGGATTAGGAAGTGCTTCCTAGCAGCCTCAATTGTTTATGTTAAAGAGGTGAAGTTAGGTTTTAAGATTTTGGGGTTCATAATTTTAAGTATTTTAAATTTGGGCTTCTAATTCAATATTATAACATATTAAATATCTTTTTAAATATAAATATACATGGTTTGGTTAAAGCTATGGACCTCGAACTTGAAGGCTAGCTCCGCCACTACATAAGTACGTAAAGTTTTTCAGTTTACTCAGACACCGGTTGACCTAACGTAGCTTTTTCATTTATCATGATTTTGTTTGATTCAGTGTTCGTATGTTGATTCACAGTTCACAGCATAAAATGGAAGTCAGGAAAAAGTCATATAGAATAATGAACTGAGGTAGAACATGAAAATGTTGTTTGACTTTTTTTTTTCATGCAAAAAGGTCACTAATGTCAATATTATAGCCCGTTGTATTGATAACAATATCATCGTGAATATAAGGATAATAGTAAGTTGAATATGGTTGTCGATACTCAATAAAAAATTAATGGCAATAGTAAGATGTTGTATTAAAATACTTTTGAAATGATGTGAATACAATGAAAAATAACTAATATACTTTGAAAAATCTTAGTAATACAATTTTTTGGATATGTGAACTTTTACTTTGCTAATGAAGATTTGAATTCATATCTCGTAATCCCCTCCCTTATATATAATAAAATACATCATATTAAACAAAGTAGAATACAACAGGGACATAAATACATAGCATTGACGAGAAAAAGAGTTGGATAGAGGCTCAATTTCGGCATTCTTGCTACGATTAAATGATCCTTCTGAGGATAATTAATTCAATCTAAGGATAGCCAGCCTCGAGGTTTTTTTGTAAAAGTGCAAAGTTTACTTCATTCTTTGGATATTCCTTACCAACAATTCGATGTTAAAACTTGTTGACGTTGCACTAAAGGATCTATAGAACCTTTCTTGATTGTTTTGTAGCCTGACTTTCTGAGACTTAACTTTGTGTTGGGTAGACTTTTGCCTTGTTATCAAATAGGGAGGTGGCAAAGCAGAAACTTAAGACGGAGGTTAATTAACCTTCTTCTGTTTTTGAGGTATAAAAATTATTAAATTATTATATTATTTATTGATTGAAAATTATTTACACCCCGAACATTGCTCTAAAAATCAAGTTCCCCTCAATTATCAAAATTGATCATTCTCCCCCCTTTTTCACAAATAATCTTTCAAAATACCTCCTTTACCCTCTTGATTATCAAACTTTTCATTTTTCTTCTTTAATTTAATAATTTTTTTATTATTTATAATGAACTAACCTATAAAATGAATAATTATTACTTTCAAAATAGAAAAAGAGTAAGAAATAGTAATCGTACATATATGTAATTCATGTAAGTAATGAAATAATAAATTAAACATATAAAAAATTAGATTAAAAGTAATTTATTTATATCGGTAATTTTTAATAAAAATCAAACTCAAATTTATTTTATCACACAATTGAAAATAAAATGAAGTGAATTGATAATCGTATACTTAATGCATGCAATACATGAAAAAAGATAGTAAAATAGCTATACATTTTACAACAAATTCAAAATATCATATATTTAGGCTTAAATAAATTTTAAATTATAACTTTTAATATGATAATTAAAACTCAAAAATCTATATAGAGAATAAGATAAAAAATAAAGTTTGAAAAAATATACATACACATAAATAGAGAGAAAGAGGCGGCATGCGATTCATTCCGTATGTAGAATTATAGACACACATATAGTGCACTTAATACTAACATCCTAATTAAAAATAGCATTTTATATTATAATTAATTCATGAAAAAATTATACTCTATATAATATTAATGAAATTAAATTATTATAATAAAATATATTATTTTTTAAATTATAGGTAGAACATTATGGTTATCATAGTATAAAAATAAAGCACATAAATGGGGAATGAAAATTTTAAGGAAAAAATAGATATTGTACACGATAAAAAGGGGAGAATGATAATTGTTCATAGTTGAGGGGAACTTGATTTTTAGAGCATAGTTGGAGGGTATAAATAATTTTCACCCATTATTTATTTATCTATGAAGCAAAATAGATTTTTGACATGTGTGTAATATTAACAATGGTTTATCACGACCATCATGATTCTTATTATGTACTAGTTTGTTAATTAATTCACTGTGAATCTTCTAATAATAAATATTAAACATATTACACGACCATGTTTTATGCAATTTGTCCGGTATGTGACATATATTAATTGTAATCTTTTTTATTCAAGTGATTGATGACCTTTAAAACCATGAGATATGATAAAAGAACAAAAACCCAATATAATCGAGGTACATTATATGTAAAAAAAAAAACACTTCAAGTATGATTTATGAACAAGAGGAGCTTTTTCCTCCCTCTCCGGCGTTGACACTAGCCAAATTTTTGGCTGGGCCATGCGGGAACTCGACTACCTTTCCTAGACCTGCTGAGTGTACCCTATTGATTGAATCGATATAAATGATGTAGAATTACTTTGAAAATAAAATGAACCTAACATTAACAACACAAGATAACACTCAAGGATAGACATATATACAAGCTGTCTAAATAATACAGCTAACTACCCAAAATACACAGGTTAAGAGGTTTTCAGATCAGACATTTAAGAAGTCCAAAATATATACACATCATCCGAAGAGGACAAAAATAAGATAAACTATAATATCTACAGCTGGCGACTTTAATGAACAAGCTGGCTTACCGTGGACAACTGAAAACGTACTGCTCCTCGGCTGGGTCCTGGAGCAGAATTTTTCAAATAAAAGACACAATAAGAACAAAGAAGGAGTGAGTCATAAGGACTCAATAAGTGAGGAGTAACTAGCGAACTCGAAAAATAGCTACGCTAGCCAAGGAAACAAAAGCCATAACAGTCAACCAAACAAGTCATACACAGATAATCAATGCAACAAATCCATACAGCTCATAAAATACATATAAAGGTATGAAATGAATGTATGATGATCTAATAGGGTCACATGTGCCCGAATCCTATCTCTGTTGCGGGATCTTCATCGACTTCTAGGAGATATATGCAATAATAGCTCTTCACCGGGGCCGGACCCTCATCGACTAGAGGGAAATACATATCAAGCTCACAACTTGAGTACAATGCTCATATGCTCAATGCAATACTAACAAAAAGGCATAACATATAATATAGAGTGTAAATCCAAAGCTAAGTCGTAGTAAGTACGCCTATCGGCATCTACACACGTAATAAATATGTGGTAGGATATCCATAAGGTCAAATTGCATCAAAGAAATGGACACTATCACTTACCTCAAGACCTAAGTCAGAATAGCTACTGAATAGCTTCCTTTCCTTTTTGATGCCTCTCAGTATAATTCTTTTCTGAGCCAAAGAAACATAATCATACTTATAAGAGCGCGGAGAAGGAGTACCTAACCTTTATATAGAAAAGAGAGAAAATTACCAATATACACCAGGGAGGGACATAGTCGAGAGGTCATAAATTATACATTTCCGGACTCCTCATAGTTCCATGGTTCCAATTGTATCATTAGTTTCATATTTTGATGTCAAATACCCATTTAATTCCATGAAATACTAATTTCTGTATTTTGGTTTAAAACTCTAGTTAACCTTTCAATCTTCCGAATAATAGTTTAAATCAAACTAAATATACATAATCATCATAAGAGAATACCGTAGAAATAATTACCTTAATTTATTATGATCAATTTTGCCAATTTCTATATTTCCCTTTCTCTTTTCTATTCTTTCGATCTACGATTCTAAGCTTCTTTCTAGCATTTTAAGCTTCATTTGGAAAGCATAAAATAATTTATGATCCTTAGCTTCTAGGTTTTGCTACCCTTTCCGTCGCATGCCTTCACAACTACTCAAATGAGGTGTTTATGGGCCAAAAATTTCCTCTAGGCCCATTAGAGAGGTTCACACGTGAAATGTGTTGACACCCAATTTTGTCCCTCTATTTTTCATAATTGGCTATATGTAATTTAAAGATGCAATAGTAACTTTTCAAAAAAAATTTGCATTAGATATCATGCATTTATCTGTATAACCCTTATCCTTAACCTTTTATTTATACAGTATTTATTTAACTGTGAATATATTACAACATCGCATCATTTAGGTTGCGTTCGAAAGATACACATATATACTCAAACCCACACAGCATATACAATTAGCTACACACGCCTACATGGCCCGATCACAGCTCTCCACCTCCATTATCCGACAACCCATATTAATTTGGCCCTTTTAATTACCAATCAGCCCCTCAATACAAAAACCCTAATTAAATAGTCTCATCTCCCCAAACACACACCAGCCCCCCCCCCCCCCCCCCCTCTAAAAAAAAACTCCTCTCTCCCCCTTTACCCTGTTTTCAATCCAAATACACTGAAACCACCACCCCACTGCCAGTGACAGCGGCAAACACGACATCGATTCCTATCGCTACAAGAATTGTGGCTTTTAGCGACCACTTTTTAACGAAAGGATATGAATCCGGTCGTTGATAATATACTTGTAACATCCAATAAATCTTCCCCTCGTTAAAATCAATTTCTAGGTGAGCTATAGCGAAAGGACTTAACCCGGTCCATAATAACCACAATATCCGGACGTAATATGTAAAAAGTTAAGCGGGAAATATGATACCACCAAATTTTTTACATTTTGAATAAACCGCTAAGTTATCAGGAAAAGAAAAATTTTTATTCCACCACTAGGGCTCCTCGTTATACTCGCCTCCTAAACATGTAACCAGCCACAAGACTTTCATGTCCTCATCTTTTCCACTACTGCTACTACTTTGAATCTTTTCCTATTTTACTTTCGATTTGATCTATTTGACATTGTTAGATTCTTCAATCTCCATTTTCCTTGAATTGAATTCTAAGTGAATTTTCGTTTTGCCTAAGTTTCTGCTCTATTCAGCGATTCAATACCCAACAAATCATTCCAGTTTTTTTCTTTTTCGGTTAGGTTCTATGTGAGCAAGTTCAGGTTCTCGTTTGTACAACTTTTCTATTATCTTTCTTTTATTGTTTTGATATAGTCTATTTGCACATTCTTTTGCAAACCCTAGCTTGTTAAATTTTTTACTAAGCCAAATTTTAACTAATTATTATTATTTATATGTTAAAAACTTTGACAAAATACGGTGTAATTTCACTAATTAATTAATTATGTTCATGTTCTCTTAGGTTTCCTAAAGAGAAGATCTGTCACATTTCAGGTGTGTTGTTTTACATTATTGCAGGCTCTATAAATCTCTGTAAAAGCAATCAGGTTCTCTTGTTTATATCTAACTTTTCTAATTTTCTATATGGTCAAGTATGGTGTAGCCATGTAGATATGTGTCGTTTTCGTTTTGCTGATGGAAATTCGACTGTGGCTTGATTTGACTTGTAGATTGGTTGATGTTTTGCTTTGTGATGTTGAAATTTAGATGCACTTTTAGCATGTTTAATTGGATTTACGTGGTTAGATTTCAATTGGTTATTGAGACCCCAAAGTAGAATGTGGTGAGGCATCAATTTTGATTTACATGTTTGCTTTTTCTTGTAAATAGATCCATGTTTGTAATATCAGACGGTTCATTCTGATAGACTTTCCCTCTCTATATTTTACCCAGTTTCATTCCGATCACCTTTTTCGTGTCCATAAAAATAGGTTAAGTTACTAAATGATTGCTCTAAATGTACGGTTTGTTTAAAAAATATTTAGCCTAACTTTGCTCGTTGGATGATGGTTCTGCAACCATAAATTTATTTTTTCTAGTTTCTTTGTAATGGTAGTGTCATTAATATGATCATTAGGTTACTTTCCGACAGCTAATGTGCTAGATTTTAGTGTGGGAACTCTAAACTATCATTTGGAATTTCAGGAACCAAGAATCTTGGAACACCATATTATGTCAGTCATATAAAAGATTGAGATAGCGTTGTGTAAATCATGTTCCAATCAGTGATTCTCTATAGGTTTTGGCATTGAAGCATGTGAGTGATCTTTACTAATGAAATGATGACGGTAGATATTCTTTTGTTTTTAACATTTTTTTCTGGTTGACTGCTTAACCTTGAAAAGAATTACTTAAACTTTTGAGAAAATGGTTTCTGATTGTGGAAATTACTTAACCTTTCAAGACCGTGGAATGAACCAAGTTTTTTGTTATGTAGCCTCCAAAATCAAATTAATTGATTTGTTGAATTGATTTCGAATCGTTAAGTTTTGCTCAATCTGACAGTGTTTAGTTGCTTTGTTTGTTTTTGAGTTCTTGTTATGTATAATTGGAGGTATGGAACACAGAGGGTTGATGCAATCTTAAAGTTTTTTTTTTGTTGATAGAAAGGTAATTTTTCTTTTATGGAAAAGATAATTTGAATTCTAGATTGCAGTACGTGCTGTGGGTTAGGCACTGTCACAGGGCGGCCCTGCTGCAACAAAGATTGGTGTCAAAATCAAGATGGTAGAAAGGGGATCCCATCATTAACCGAGATACTAATTATGCGCCATCGGAATTCTCAATTATAAAATAAATGATTGCACTTATATTTTGCAAAGGAAGCTGAAAGCATGAAATTATAGTAACTGTTGCTGGGTTACCCATGACAATTGATACTGATACATGGATATGGTAAGTAATGTCAGCTAACACATGATTTGTTATCTTGTATGATTTATGTTCGCCGGAAATATATAGTGTTCTGATGAGGGACATAAATTGTGCTTCTTTTCCTTAGGTTCATCTATTTTTCATAGAATTACTTTGTAATACAATTATTTAAGTCTTCTTTGTTCAAAATATTTGTGTGACTTGTTTATTCAAATGTGAAGGGAGGCAAAGATGGTAAGCTAACAGATGTGGCGACTATTTTTTTTTGAGACTCGTACGAAGGACAAAAACCTTGTCAAACCTGAAACCAATGAAAAATATGTATGTTTATTGAAAAATTTCATTCAACATCTGTGCTTTTATTTAGTGCGTTGATTTTTTTTAACAATTCCTGTAATTTGTACGCTGAAATTTAAAAAAAAAGGTGGAATCTGAGCCGTCTCTTACATACATTGAGGTAGTAGAAAGATGCTTTGGACCTCAAAGCAAGAGTCATGCAATTGGATTTGGGGGTGGGATAACCGCTAAGGAGTTGAAATGCGGTAGTAACTCATCAAAGGCTGAATTTTTGGATGAGCTGAGAGCTACTCGAAAAGAAAAGGAATCACTACAAAAATACGTGGATGATAATAGAGAGCATATGAAAATGGATTGAAAGCCTATTGTTTGCTGGATCTTCATCACCAACATCTTCGAGAGAACAATAAGTTGAATCATTTAACAGGTTAGTACATTTTTTTTCAGCATACTGGTTTAGCGAGTTGGTTTGCTATAAATTCCTTTTTCAATTGCCAACCAGATTTGAGAATCCTTCTTTGTATCATCCTGCATAATTTGTTCCAACAGATTAAATAACCTGCTCATAACATCAGACTCTGAATTTTTGCGAGTGTTTAGTCTTGTTTAGATTCTTTAGTAAGTGTGAAGTCATTTAATTATGTGTGTGACCTGGTCCCTGACTTGTTTCATATATTAGTTGTTTAAATTGTTTGACTGAAAATTGGGGAATTGGTGGCACCTGTTAGTGTATGGACATAAAGTTTTCTGTTTCTTTGTTCTTTTAAGTGAGGTTTTGGACTCGTTGTTCGTTTTAGTGATGTCTATGGAGTGCAATAAATGTAAATAATTGATCTTTGATTCCTCAGGATGATTCTATAAAAATAAAAGAAAAACTCTCTTAATGACTCGAATAAATCATTAATATAGCGATGTCTTTGGTTTCGCTTAATTCAAAATATAAGTCAGACAGCGGGCTAGAAAGTACATATCCAGTGACAAAATTAAAACTTCACGAACCCTCTAAAGCTACTGGTTGCATTAAGAGTTCCTCCAGCCATTACAAGTAGCAGAGATAAATATACATCAATTGGAGCGAACCTACCTGCTAACCCTTTAAATGCATATAGAGCCGGCCCTTTTGAGAATACCGGAAGATATGGAGGTTGCTAAAGGTTAAACAAACTAACATATTTTGAAGTAAGGAACTAGAAGATGTTTGATAACAAGCCATGGGACACATAATTGAAGCGCGCAGATATATGATTCAGCATAACACTAATATTCCACATTGAATCAAACCAAAATCTCATACTCTCCAATCCATCATGTTTATTGGATAACATGAAAATAATAGTTTTAAGAATAGTAGGACTATTAGAAAAAAAGTAGGCGCACTATGTCTAACATACAATAAGACATTCAAGAAACTTTTTGCTAAAAATCTTATCTCTACGTAGAAAGCCGAGGTGCTTATCATGTACTTGAGTATCCCACCTATTGATAGACATGAAAATATCTAGAGATACTCATTCCAATGACAAACCCTTATAATACATTTCACAACTAAACCAAGGAAAGAAAGCAAACTGAGAAGAAACTGGGTGAAATGTTATATTTATACCTTGTATCCATCTCCCATCAATATAACACCCAAGTCTTTAACTGATGCTCTAGGCAGAGTGTCTGCATATTCTTTCTTACGAATTGCCTCAGCTGAGCATAAGAAAGGCCATCTGCACATTTAGTTACTTTTGACACTAAGTTACCACCCTCTCCAATGATGTTTCCCTTCAAATAAATCCTGCACAAGAGGTTAGCCAAAGAGGGTTGGCAGAAGAAAAGTTGATATATCAATTGAAAGAAAGATAAGATAAGCAGCTGATATTTTATCCCATTAACGTCTAAATACTTCTATCACACTGGAGAATGAAACATGTGATAGAGATATACTTTCTGCGTGTTGTGTAGCAAATATAAGATAGATAATACAAAGAACTGAATACCAAGATAATTATACTCTTCTACAGTGAATTTCTAATTACATGCATAGTAGAGATCTTCAAAAAGAATAATTTATTAAACTTTCAAGAAGACGCTTACTTTTTTTTCTCTGTAATTTTTTCTTTCAATGGGTGAAGGGGTGTGATGGATGCCTTAGAAGCACAACATAGTTGATATTAGAATTTTGGTAAGTGTATAATTTACTTTGATGTCATTCGTGTGAACTGATTTCTTAAAACTTCATAAGTGATATTTATTAAAAATTTATATTATCTATGCATATAATTTATATTCAATATACAATTGTATAGTTGTACAAAAAATTTGAAGCTTTCAGCTTATGAACAACATATCAGGAAATAGAAATAATTAATTAAACTTACTACTGTTCACATAAGAAGTTAATAGGAGTATTACTTATCATTACAACAGTAAATTCATTTGTCTCCAAATCTGGAGCCATGAATTAGTCAATCTTCTTAGTACAGTACAATATGATTAACATCTTCTACAATAGCAATATACTATATCCCTCTGCAATTTTCATGGTGGTCTGGCTGTTTCTTAGATCAGGTGTACCGCTAGCATAGAGTCTAGCTCAAGGGTGAACCCATACATTTGTTTTTAACAGTACCACAACTGGTGAACTTTTTTGGTATTGCAACTTTAATGTTGAATAGAAACTGGTGGTACATTTTATAAATGGTGGTGTATTGTTGTCCATATTTTAATGTATTCTGATATAATGTAGTCCCCTGATGCCAGAGTCTTTAAGGAATGATAGGCTTGCTTGGGGTAAATTAAATGCAGATTTTGTTTCACTAGTATATTTCTTTTTAAATGTGAAGATTACTTGTCTATAAATGAGACCTTGGTAAATTCTTGACTCATGGTACTTTATCCTCTACTCTTTTTGCTCACAACATTTTAGCAATATATTTCCAGTAAGTATGATACGTTTTTTTTAAAGAAAGTAAAGTTTTGCCACCTAACTGATAGGCTTGTTCTTTTTTCACAGATGAAGATTAAGATGAAGAATTGAAAGTATGAAAAAAGTCCAGAGGAAGTTGAAGTAGAAGATGTTTTGGATTTGTTAGGTGTTATTGTTTGTACATATGCTAAAAAATTTCTTTTTGGAGTCATAACGTGATAAGATTTGGATATGTATATTGTTTTAGTAATTATGTGATGATTTATCTCTTAATAATTAATAATAAAATTTTATGACTTGATTATTTTAGTATATTTTTGAATTTGTGTATATATACGTGTGAAAGCATAAAATATGAATTAAATATTCAAATTAGTGAAGGGAAATTCGATCGTTAAAATTTTGTAGTTGTTTATAGTGATGTACAATTAACGAAAGGAACTCTAGTCGTAATAATTACATAACGACCAAATTTCTTGTTGACATTCAAAGAGTTTTAATGACAGGATTTATGATTAGCGAAGGGAAATGTCGGTCGTTAAATTGACGAACAACGACTGGATTTTGTATGGTCGTAAAAGAGTAATTAACGACCGGATATCTTTTAAGGTGAGAGCCTATAACGACCGGTGACGACCGGATTTTATACGGTCGTTATTGGGTTATAACGACCGGATTTACACTTTTAACGACCAAATATCCCTTCGCTAAAAGCCATATTTCTTGTAGTGTATCTTCTTTCTCCTATCATCTTTTCGCACGAGAAATAAAGGAAAATAATTATCTATCACTTTCATCATTGATCCGAAAAGGAAAAAAAGAGGATTCAAGCCAGAATATCAAAAATCTTCACCAAGCAAGGCAACAACATGATTATTCGGGCACAAATTTGCGAGACTTCACAACGGGCAGAAATGAGGAAGATTGACCCGGCTCGATTTAACCTCTTTCAACCCGACCCGACGGTAAAACTAAATAAAACTTTCCTTTTACCTTTGTTCTCTATTTTCTCTGTTAAAGTCATAAAATGTGCACATGTTATGGTGCAAGAGCTTGTGACTATTAGTTAATTTACTTGGCAAAATATATTAAAACATGATAATGCTTGTTTGGTTTTAATTCATGCCTATGTTACTAATTATGCCTACTCTGTTCGTTCCTATACTAGATCATAAGCGCACCTATATTTTTCGCTCGTATAATTAAATCAATGCTTTTAATTTTTAGAAATCGAGTTAGTGGCACAACTGGTTGGATGATTGACATTCTCTTTGTATTCTTGAAAACCTGCACATTTTGTTAGCGCTCGTAAAAGAAACGTTGGTACACTTGGTCATACTTTGTACGGTTGAACTGTTACTTGGATTTTGAAAGTCGATCAGGTGAAATTTATCACAGTACCTTAGTATACTTCATCTTCCTATAACTTTCCTAAACTTCTATACATGTATTTTCATAACAGTAAAGTGACCCTTTTTATTGACTTTGATTGACACAATGATTCTTACCATATGTATGAATTACATATGTGAACACTACGTGTCTATTTACTTGTCTGATTTGCATTTGAATTTAAAATTCAAATAGCTAGTTTATTTTAGGGAAATTTAGGGGCTCTGATTTGTCCTTGATTTAAGTTAATTAATGGCACAATTTTATACTTCCTTCTATTAAGGATTCCTGATTTTTACTCCCTTTCATAGCAATGATTTAAAACTCAATAAAACTAACTCTTACACCTATATAAACCAGCTTCTCCTACATTATTTAAAAACAACTTACACACACAAAAAATACATTACAATACTCCCTTCTTCTTTACACTACAGATACTTTCCAACATCTCTTCTACTCGTTCACACTCTGAATACAGACATGCTGAAATCACTTGGCAATTTTACTCATTCTCTTAAAGGCAAAAAATTTCTTGTTTAATACTGGTTCTCGGTTTTACTAGCTGAAAGCCAAGGTAAAACCTTTGGGTGTTCATTGTCCATCGGTTTGAATCCTCACTGATTGGTTTAGCTTGCTTTCTGTACTTGGTATCAAGGTATAGCTGCTTGAAACTTGACTTATACATGCTAAGCAGATAATCTCTTTGTCTCTGAAACATATATCCGCGGATTGTTTCCTTGCTGTGTTTTAGGCCTCTTTAGGCTCAAGTTTTAATTGTATAGTATAGGGCCCTCTAATCATTAATGGGATTAAAAGATTCTAACTATCTAACCTTCTCACCCCAAAGTTTTTTATGTTACACAATGGTCCAAGTATAAAAGGACAATTTTTTTCCAAATTTGGCCATAAACCTAGATCTACAACAGCCCTTCCCTCTCTCCTCTCACCCATTTTTTCCTCTCAAATCCTTATTCGTATTATTCTTCTTGTTTATTTAATCTACACTTCGTCTAATGATTATTTGTTCAACATAAGCAATTCTAAATGAAATATAACACACATCGATTTCTTATTCTTTGCTAAGAAGATTTGTAAGTGTTCATCATTATTAAATATTGAAGTTTTTGAAATGGATTTTAAAATCAACCAAAGTTTTATACTATTTTCAAGTGGGTGTTATTTAGAATTGTTGGGAATAGTAATGAGAGGCTGAATATAAAATTTGAGATCATTTGAAGTTAATTTGGACTGGATTTGGTTAATTTTAGACTAAAATTGATGTTGAAATTTTTTCTCAGCACGATGAACATGTGTTGGCCTAAATCAGGATAGGATAAAAAATCGAATTTGTATTAGGTTTAACTGGTAATTTGCTTGTATCGAAGTGATATTCGAGCTAAATTGAATTTTGACTAAATATAAACTTAGAAAAATAACAGGTGATAAGATAAACGAGATAATAAGTGAGAGTAGAGGTCTGTATTCTATTGATTGTGTCCTGTTGTTTACAAATGAACACTATTTATAATCAGGAGAAAGAATGACGCTGTAAAATATCATAATAGTGCCTTTATGGCCATTATTCTGTACATAATTGTATTTTGACCCACGATCTATCCTATTAAATGTTGAAGCAACGGTCGACGGTTACAAAGGTTGGCCCTCGTCTCCCGAGGTGTGTCATCTGCTCGAGGTCGCAGAGGGTTTTCCCGAGCTTAGTGCTTCGAGCTCACTCCCCCTCATTTTCTAAGGCAATTTCCAGGGCGGAGCGACCATGCAATCTTTCCCTCGGAAGCTTGTCTCATGTGGCAGTCTTTGTGTTGCACTCCGAGGTCTTGCTCGAGACCTCGGTAATTTTTCACCCAATACATATAGTTCCCCCACTCCTCGAGAGTTTGAAAAATCTGTCGAGGAGTGGAGTGAATTTTAGGCGGGAGATCAACGTTGCTGTTTTTGCGCCGTAATTTTTAAAACGGAAGTTGTCACTTCGAATTCCCGTCAATCACGCGTCGCGATCGCTGATTGGGCACGTTTTCTGGTTTTGTCTTCCCTGTGCGGCTTGAGACGACTCGAAATCCGGCTAGGCCGTGCGGGCACCGGACATCCTCCCCTAAACCCATCGGCTGAACCCTTACCAATTAAATTAGGAAAATAAATATAATTCAACTCATAAATAAGAATAAGACTTAGATAAAAAAAAAAGGGCACAGATATACTGATACCTCTAAGCTGTACAAAAGAAATTACAGCTAACTACCCAACATACAAGGTTGAGAGCTATCCAGACTAGACATCTAAGAGTACGAAAGAAGATAGATTCCTCCTGAAGGGAGAAAAATGATACTGAAATAATAAACATTAAATTGTGGCCATCCTGAATAAAAGCTGGCTCACTCTGAAAGCTGAAGTCATCTTCGCTCCTTCACAACGTGGCGAACTCAATCCTGGAGCGAACCTGCCGAAACGAAATAGATAGACAAGGACAAATGTCGCACTTGGTGCACCTTCGTAAGACATTAGAGGGGGGTGAATAGTGTCCTTACCCGATTTTCAACTTCTAAAACTTGCTTTTAACTTTCTGCGCCTAACTCACAAAGAACCAGGTTCCTTGCAAGTTTCACCTATCTCTGAACCTAAACAAATTGCGGAAACGTAAAGAACACAGAGATTTTTACGTGGAAAAATCCTTGCTCAAGGGATAAAAAACCACGACCCAAACTCTTGAGATTTAACTCTTTCACTAAAGGAAAACCCGAGCAAGTTTTAGACTACAACGTAATGTAATCAAGGAACTAGAATCCCCTAGTACCTAAAACCTTCACAGCCACACGTTAGCTGGTAAGGTTACCTCTACTCAACCTCAAAAAGTAATCTCTAATTAATGCTTCTACCCAAGCGAATAGATTACAACTCAATAGCCTATAACAAAGAACCTAAAACAACAGACTTAACTATGAAACTGCTCCTTCAGAAGGTTCTGCTGCTTAGCCTTTGTTCTTGCACACAAAGCTTCCCACGATCAGATTGTACATAATATGCTCTGTTGAGATCTCTTTTTTGTGTCGTGAATTTGGCCAAATTAACTTGTATATATAGGAGCTAGACTTAGCCGGATCCAACTAAGTTTAGGAATCCTTTTCCTCTTTGAAATCAGTTTAAACAAGGTTACCCATATTTCATTATTTAAAACCTAAGTTAATTTGCCTTATGTCCCAATCCATTTACATTTATGAACCGCGTTCTTCTCAACACCACTTCTAGCTTCTTCGACTTCCGGTAGGATTGGAACTTTGATTCCAGCTGTTCTTTTCTTTCCTTGTTCAGCTCTGACTTGAATATCTCGTTTGAACAGCTGATCTTCTCACTTCGACTGTGAACCTTTTCATGGTCCACTTAGCACCAGGTCCTTTGTCATCTTCAAAACTCATCCTTCAACAAATTCCCCCTTTTTGATGATGACAAACCTTGTTGTCTCACCGAGGGTTTATACTCTCAAGAACCTGTAAAAATCAAACACTAACCACGAACCAGGGTAATAACAGTTAGGCGAAATAGGTCACAAACATATAATGAACTAATCAACAGCTAACTTCCCCCTTTTGGCATCATCGAAATGTTTCACAGTTGTCAGAACCTGCTCAACTTAAATTAAGTCTAGTTGACTCTAGTGCCAAAGGCAGCAAGCCAACCTTTAAACGTCAGGAACCTGTTTCAGACAATGAATACTAGCAAGCAGGATATTTATATCAACATAAGTGCCAAACCAGCTTAAACATCCAAAACAACATTCAAATATTTCAAACCAAAATATAAAATTGTCTTAAAACAGGCCATAAAAGAACTAGGAGGGGACTAGGAAAAGGAACTGGTTCAGAACTGGGGAATATCAGGGATGTTAAAGTGAGCAAGCAACAAGGCGAGGCGACGCGAGTTTCCTTCTCTTTCACGCTCTAGCTCTGCATCCAGCCTTGTGTTTTCAGCATTCATCCAGCCCAGCTCATCATTTTGTCTTTCAAGCTGCCTCCTGAACCCCTCAATTCTCCTGTCTACTCTGTTGTTCCTCCTTTCCTCAGTATCATCCTCCATATGCTCTGGTTCATCAGCAGGTTCACCATCCAACACATAGTCACAGGACTTAAGAATGTTCCTCCCAAACAAGTCATTGTGGTCCGGCTCTGTCCACTTACCAGCAGGCACCCCAAAGAACTCAAATACCTTCCCCAGAAGAAACCCATAGACTAGCGCATGTTTGCCTAACCCCATATCAGCTACCCTACCTATGTGCTTGATCATCAATTCAGGCAGATTAATACGATCCTCTCAATCTAGCAGGTCCATATAGGTCATATCCAGAAAGTTGGCCTCACTCCTCCTTTCCGACCTCTGCAGTAGGTTCTTCAGCACAAATTCAAAGAGCAACTGGTAGAAGGGTTGCATTGCCTTCTTCTTAACATGTGTAGCCCTTGACAGTCTTGGTCTCCCTGCAAATTTTCGGGTTACCTCCAAAGCAGACACACCATCTCCTCTAGCCGGCCACGAGTTCCTCATATACTCGCTATAGCCCTGAGAGGGAACACCCAAAATCTCACCCAGTTCCACACTATCAAACTGGATTACTAGCCCCTTGACTATGGTTGTCACAATTCCTTCACTCACTGTGCAATTGGAATAAAATTCTAGAACCTCTTGCTCCCGAAGCTGTCTAGTACGATCACTGAACAGGTTCAACCAACCTTGAGCTCTCAACTTAGCACCAAGTTGAGTCATACCCTCTAGCTCCAGGTCAGTTAGAATTTTACCCTTAACCATTGGTAGACCTCTGAAGTAGGCCACCCTCCTTTTCTTGTCTTCCTTGTCATCTCCAATCACCAGCTTTGATTTGGAACCTCTCCTACAAACCTCAGGCTCCTCCACAATCTTCTCCTGCTGCTCTCTGACAGAGCCACGAGTTGCAGGTCTTCTCACATGACTCTCTATTTTTCTACTACTTTCTCCCATCCCCTCTACATCTCAAGAACTACCCATTTTCGAACTACCTACAAATTCTCCTCCCTTCACTAACCTTCTTTTCTTCACTGTCTGTTTCTGTTCCTGAACCACATGCCTTTTTCCCAACCTCCTCTGTTCCTCCACCACCACAACATCAGTCTCACTGGAGGATCCTTCACTAGCTTGAGGAGTGGGATTGGGCTCAGGCAACTCAACATCCAACGGCTCAGTAAAACCTACACCTTCTACATTCTCTTCCACATAATCATCAATATCTCTCAGATCTGCGTTATCACCTGCTACAGAACCAGAGAACGAACCAGGTTCTTTCTCAAGTTCCTTAGCAGGTTCAGCAGATTTTCCTTCTCTCTTGTCACTAACAGTCTTTTCCACCATAGGAACTGTCTCAAGAATAGGTTCCTCAACTATGTTCTCAGTTTGTTTAGCGACCACAACAACAACCTCCGTTTCGACAACTTTTTCAGGATTTTCTACAACCACCTCCTCCTTATCTCCTATTTCATTATCAGCTTGTTCTTCTAAAACTACAGGCATAGAGGGTACACTAGTATCGACAACTACAGTACCAGTAGGAGAACTAGGGTTTACCTTTTCAGTTTCTTGAACAGTTTCTTGAACCGTCTCCATGATTCCTTCCTCCGTACCGGTATCTGGAGCACTTTCCCCCTTACTAGTTGCTTCCTCCGTCAACTTCTTCTGTCTTAGTTTTGCAAACTTCCTCGCCATAGCCACATAACGACTAGCAGCTAGTTGCTTTGCCTTTTGATTTAGTTTAGAAATTTTGAGTTTTGGAGAGGAGAGTTGTGAATCAACTTTAAAACTGGTCGACATTTTGTTTTACGAAAGATTATGTTTTAGAGAGAGAAAATATTTTGAGAGAGTTTAAAATTTTCAGCCGATAGAAACAATGTCTATTATCAAATAATGGAATAGAGACGGGTTTATGTTTATCGTGAAGGGGAACGGGTTGATGAGGATTGGAAAAAGCTGCTGCTACTTATTGCACATAGGAGCTGACGCCATCAAGGTTCAAAGTATTTTGAATTTTAAAAGCTTGCACTTATCCGGCGCCAAGTGAGGGTGATTGGTAACAGATTAGGCCACGTCAGACAAAGTTATATTCAGTAAGTGATATAGAATGTGTACCTGAATGTCCATGCACCAGTTTCTTCATTATATCCTAGATTTCAAAAATTTGCCAGTATCTAAGTCATGAAAACAGGTTCCAAACAGGTTAGCAAGTAAAACAATTAAGTTTTCATAGTAGAATCAACTAAGCAAAGTTAAGCTAAGTAAAACAAGGAAACTTCACTAGCCAATCATTGGGAGAACCAGGTGCTGCATCGTTCATTGTATCTTGGTCATCCCTAGCTCAAGCCTGTTCTTTTCAAATTGTACCCTATTCAATGCCCTAGTGAAGATATCGGCAATTTGGTCCTCAGTCCTGCAAAAGTTCATAGTAATTAGGCCTTTCTCAACATTGTCCCTTAGAAAGTGATGCCTAATATCAATGTGCTTTGTTCTCTTGTGCTGGACCGGGTTCTTGGCAATATTGACTGCACTGGTATTGTCACAAAAGATTGGAACAAGTCCACACTTGATTCCAAAGTCCTCCAGCTGCTGCTTGATCCATAATAGCTGTGAACAACATAAAGCAACTGCTACATATTCAGCTTCAGCTATGGACAATGCCACTAAGTTTTGTTTCTTTGTAGCCCATGAAACTAAATAAGGACCTAGGAAGTGTGCCATCCCAGATGTACTTTTCCTATCCACCAAGCGACCAGCATAATCGGCATCTGCATACCCAATTAGATCAAAACTTCCACCTTTTGGATACCATAAGCCAAGATCTTGAGTTCCTTTCAAATATCTCAAGATTCTCTTGACTGCAGTTAAGTGTGACTCCTTTGGTTTTGACTGGAACCTTGCACACAATCCCACACTATAAACAATATCTGGACGACTTACTGTTAAATACAGCAACGAACCAATCATTCCTCTGTACTTAGTTTCATCGATTGAAGCACCAGTTTCATCCAGATCTATCTTCGTTCCAGGAGCAATGGGTGTGTTCATATCTTTAGCAGACTTCATGTCATACTTCCTTAACAGCTCTTTGATGTACTTCTGCTGGTGGATCATTGTGCCTTCCTGAGTTTGCTTGATTTGTAAGCCTAAGAAGAAATTCAGCTCACCCATCATACTCATCTCAAATTCACTTCCCATCAGGTCGGCAAACTCCTTGCAAAGGTTCTCATTAGTAGCACCAAAGATGATGTCATCTACATACACTTGAACAATCAGCAGGTCCTTGGCTTTCTTCCTTAAAAACAAAGTATTGTCTATTTTACCTCTTGTAAACCCATTCTTCAATAAGAACCCAGACAACCTTTCATACCAAGCCCTAGGAGCCTGTTTCAATCCATACAGTGCCTTGTCAAGTTTGCAGACATGACCAGGAAACTCTGTACTTTCAAAGCCAGGTGGTTGAACCACATACACCTCTACATTTAAATAACCATTAAGGAATGCACTCTTCACATCCATCTAGTACAGCTTAAACTCCATGTAAGCTGCAAAAGCAATAAGCATCCTAATGGCCTCCATTCTAGCAACAGGTGCAAAGGTTTCATCATAATCGATTCCTTCTTCTTAACTATAACCTTGAACCACCAGTCTCGCCTTGTTCCTTGTTACTATGCCATGTTCATCCAGTTTGTTTCTAAAGACTCATTTAGTACCAATGATGGACCTGTCCGTTGGTTGAGGGACCACATGCCGTACCTTGCTTCATTCAAACTGATGAAGTTCCTCTTGCCTAGTAATCACCCTGTCTGGATCCTCAAGTGCTTCACGTACATTCTTTGGTTCGATTGAGGGCAGAAATGCAAAGAATGCACAGAAGTTCTTCAAAGCTCTTCTAGTAACAACTCCAGTGTTTAGATCAGACATGAGGTTCTCCAGTGGATGAGAACTTTGATATCTCCAAGGTTTAGGCTGAATCTGCTGAGTGTTGTTTCTAGGAGGATCTGAGCCATCTAAGTCTACTTCATCTTGCTCTTCAGTTCCCCCTGTCTGATTGCCTTCTAGTTCCCCCTGAGTTTGATCCTTATCGTCATGAATACTTTTAACTCCATTTGAATTCTCAGGGTCTTCAGCAGGTTCATTCCTTGCAAGACCAATCTCCTGATCATCATCTTCTTGTCTGTTTGTAATACTTTCAGATTCATCAAATACCACATGCACACTTTCTTCTACAGTCAAGGTCCTCTTGTTGAACACTTTATACGCTTTACTTTGTGAAGAATATCCTAAGAAGATGGCTTCATCACTTCTAGCATCAAACTTCCCTAGAGGTTCTTTCCCATTGTTATGCACGAAACACTTGCACCCAAAAGCTCTGAGATGTGCAATATTAGGTTTCCTGCCTCTGATCAGCTCATAGGGAGTTTTCTCTAACATAAGACAGATAGAACAGCGATTCAGCAAGTAGCAAGCGGTGTTGACAGCTTCAGCCCAAAAGTTCTTTGATAAACCGCTTGACAACAATATAGTTCTAGCCATGTCCTCCAAGGACCTGTTCTTCCTTTCAACTACACCATTCTGCTGAGAGGTCCTTGGTGCAGAGAAGTTGTGATCCACACCATGTTTATTACAATATTCTGCAAACTTAGCATTCTCAAATTATGTACCATGGTAAGACCTTATACTCATTAGTTGAAGCCCCAGTTTCTTCTGATTGACTCTGACCCAGTCCTCGAACATATCATATGCTTTATCTTTAGACTTGAGGAACAAGGTCCATGTGTATCTGGAGTAGTCATCAACTACTACCATTACGAATCTCTTACCTCCTCTGCTCCTTACCCTCATTGGTCCACACAAATCCATGTGTACCAGCTCAAGTAGTTTAGAAGTACTAACCACTTTCTTTGACTTGAATGAAGATCTTAATGTTTCCCCCTCACACAAGCATCACAAATCTTGATGTCATTGAACCTTTTGCTTGGAATTCCATGAACCACAGGTCCTTTGACACCAACTTATTCAATTGAGTCAAGCTTGCATGTCCTAGTCTCTTGTGCCACAACTGACTATCATTCTCCAGCACATTCAGACAAGTCAAATTATTCTCAAGAAGAGAACCTAAGGTAGCGTTATACACATTGTTAGATCGTTTCCCTTCCATTATCACTTTACCAGTCTGTAGGTTCTTCACAATGCAACCTACAGAGGTGAAACTCACTGAGTTTCCTCTATCACATAGTTGAGAGATACTTAGAAGATTGTGCCTCAATCCATCCACATAGAGTACATTGTCAATAGCATGATTGAGGGATCTCCCAACTTTTCCAATACCAACAATTTCACCGCTCTTGCCTCCTCCAAAAGCCACACTACCCCCTTGAAACGCTGCGAGTGAGAGAAAGTTTCTTTTATCTCCTGTCATGTGCCTGGAACACCCACTATCAAGAATCCAGCTTGGGTTGTTCCATCTCACTCCAGCCTGCAAAAGAAAATTAAGGGTTAGTAACAGGAACCCAGACAAGCTTGGGTCCCTTTTTGTTATCGAATGAATGAATTAAATCTTTTCTAGCCCAGTAAGGTAAAACTGATTTTTTATTCTTCACCACTGCTCCTAATCCAGTCTTATGTCCTAATCCAGTTTTACCTCTATTATGATTTTCATGCAACCAATTCAAAGCTTCAGAAGACTTGTTCTATTTAGTGAGTCTGGTTAGCTCAGAGTTAGCTTTTTCAACCTTTTCCTGAAGAACCCGGTTCTTCTCAGTTTCCTAAAGTAGAACCTGATTTTTCTTTTTAAGCTCAGCTTCAAGGTTTATTTGAGCCTCACTAACTCCTTGCTTACCCGACACTTCTTTTAATTTTTGATTCTCAAGTTCGAGCGCAGAACCTAGCTTCTTCTCACAAAGCACCTGTTCCTTTAACTAAAGAATTTCTAATTCAAGGTCTGAGACTTTCTGTTTTAGTTCAAAAACTTGATTTTCACTAACAGTTAATTCCTTTTTAAGGTCAGATTTAGCTTTTTCCAAGTTTTTATTTCTCATTGAAAAATTAGACGCAACTGCCATTAGTTGGTCCTTCTCAGAAAGTGCTTGTTCCTTCTCACACCTCTGATTTTCAATCTCTTCAATTAAAGTCAAGGCAAGCAGATTCAATTCCCAAGAAGAACAAGTATGAAGTCTAGTTTTTAGTTCATCGAGACTTACCTCAGGTGTATCATCAATCGAAGGTTCATTATCAGCCATCAGTGCCAATGGAGAGTCGTCTTCTGGTTCTTCTTCTTCTTCATCACTTTCGTTCTTAGAAGGTCCCCATGTTGCATAGAAAGCCTCTATATTCTTTCTCCTTAATGCTCTGAAGTTGGGTGGACGTTTTGTCTTCTTAGGTTCATTCTCCTTTGAAGCTCCAGACCTTTTCCAGTCAATATCCCACAGTGGGACGTCCTTTATAGCATGATCCTTCTTATTACACTTAAAACACCCTGAGTAGTCAGGATTTTCAATTATGTTGTTCGTGGCAGGAGTGGCTTTGGTTCTTCTTCTTTCGAAGCCTAAGGTTTTTCGTACTGCATTGACTAAAGCCATCTCATGCTCAAATACTTCATACTTAGAACCTCCAGTTGCCTCTACAGCTAGGTTCTTCGCCTTCTTGGGTTCCACCTTCATAAGCTCATGGATTTTCAGACTACCAACGAGTTCATCTAGTTCAATCTTGTCCAATTCCTTGGACTCGATGATAGCTGTAACCTTTGATTCCCATGAATCAGGTTGAATCCTGATCACTTTTTCGACCAAATCTTCATTAGTTAGAACCATACCTAGTGACTTCATCTCGTTCGTTATGATTGTGAACCTGATCATCATATCCTGGATAGATTCAGATTCACCCATAGCAAACAACTAGAACTTTCTTTTTAGCATCTGGATCCTTGACTTCTTTACATGTGAAGTTCCTTCATGAGCAATTTGTAGAGCATTCCAAATTTCTTTGGCCATCTTGTATGAAGAAACTCTGTTGTATTCATCAGGACCAAGTCCACATATGATGAGCCTCTTAGCTTTTGCATTCTTCTCCACCATCTTGAAATCAGCATCTGTGTATTCAGATATCTCCTTGGGAACAGTTTGCTCATTAGCTGGCTGTCCAACAGTTCTGCTTGGGACAAGAGGTCCATCCTTGGTGATGATCCATAGCTGAAAGTCTTCGGCTTGAATAAAGTCTTCCATTCTGCCTTTCCACCATCCATAGTATTGGCTATTGAATTGAGGAGGCCTGTTAACAGATTGTCCTTCAGTGATTATCGGTGGTGCACTCATTGTTCAGATCCTTCTCAAGATGTTAATCTTTCTTTGAGAGAACCTTCTCTGATACCACTTGTTGCACTTGGTGCACCTTCGTAAGACACTAGAGGGGAGTGAATAGTGTCCTTACCCGATTTTCAACTTCTAAAACTTGCTTTTAACTTTCTGCGCCTAACTCACAAAGAACCAGGTTCCTTGCAAGTTTCACCTATCTCTGAACCTAAATAAATTTCGGAAACGTAAAGAACACAGAGATTTTTACGTGAAAAAATCCTTGCTCAAGGGATAAAAAACCACGACCAAAACTCTTGGGATTTAACTCTTCCACTAAAGGAAAACTCGAGCAAGTTTTAGACTACAACATAATGTAATCAAGGAACTAGAACCCCCTAGTACCTAAAACCTTCACAGCCACACGTTAGCTGGTAAGGTTACCTCTACTTAACCTCGAAAAGTAATCTCTAATTAATGCTTCTGAAACAAGCGAATAGATTACAACTCAATAGCTTATAACAAAGAACCTAAAACAAAAGACTTAACTATGAAACTGCTCCTTCAGAAGGTTCTGCTGCTTAGCCTCTGTTATTGCACACAAAGCTTCCCACGATCAGATGGTACTTGATATGCTCTGTTGAGATCTCTTTTTTGTGTCGTGAATTTGGCCAAATTAACTTGTATATATAGGAGCTAGACTTAGCCGGATCCAACTAAGTTTAGGAATCCTTTTCCTCTTTGAAATCAGTTTAAACAAGGTTACCCATATTTTCTTATTTAAAACCTAAGTTAATTTGCCTTATGTCCCAATCCATTTAGGTTTAGGAACCGCATCCTTCTCAGCACCGCTTCTCGCTTCTTCGAATTCCGGTAGGATTGGAACTTTGATTCCAGCTGTTCTTTTCTTTCCTTGTCCAGCTCTGACTTGAATATCTCGTTTGAACAGCTGACCTTCCCACTTCGACTATGATCCTTTTCATGGTCCACTTAGCACCAAGTTCTTTGTCATCTTCAAAACTTATCCTTCAACAACAAACAACAAATAAGGGTGAGTCAAAAGGACTCAATAAGTGGGGCAGACTAGCCACATCAAAGAATAGGATAGCCAGCCAGCCAGGGAGAAGAAGCCCAGATAAACCAAATTCCTCTTATTTAAATTATAAAAAGGCAGAACCAAATAATAACTGGAAACATGTATGAGATCATAAACTCATAAACAACCAGGGACATAAGATAGATAGAACATATAGGTTTATAAGTATCCCGAACATAATACTGTCACAGCGTGCCACCCGATCCACATGTTCATACTGTCACGGCGTGCAACCCGATTCATATATTTATACTGTCGTGGCGTGCAACACGATTCATATATTCATATTGTTGCGGCGTGCAACCAGATCCATATATTCATACTGTCGCGGCGTGCAATCCGATCCATATATCTAAAGCATATAACCCAATTAAGGACACTAAATAGCCAGAAAGGTATAGACAAACTGAAATATGTCCACAACATGGTATACATGCCGCATACACAAAATACAGCACAATAGACACACACACTAGTCAGTATACGGTGCAATGAGATGGGATGAATGCGGTATGATGCAATGCAGTCACATGTGCCTGATACCTTCACCGGCTCGGGACTCTCATCGATTACCGGGAAGTATATGCAATAATGACCCTTCACCGGTGCGGGACTCTCATCACCAACCGAGAAGTATATGCAAGAATAACCCTTCACCGGCGCGGGACTCTTATTGCCAACCGGAAAGTATATGCAACAATGATCCTTCACCGATGTGAGACTCTCATCGCCAACCGGAAAGTATATGCAATAATGATCCTTCACCGGTGCGGGACTCTCATCGCCAACCGGGAAGTATATGCAATAATGATCCTTCACAAGCTCGGGACTCTCATCGATTACCGGGAAGTATATGCAATAATGACCCTTCACCGGTGCGGGACTCTCATCGCCAACCGGGAAGTATATACAATAATGACCCTTCACCGGTGCGGGACTCTCATCGCCTACCGGGAAGTATATGCAATAATGATCCTTCACCGGCTCGGGACTCTCATCGATTACCGGGTAGTATATACAATGCTCAAAACCAGAGTGCAATGCTCATATGCTCAATGCAATACCAACAACAGGGCATAACATATAATATACAATGTAAATTCAAAGCTAAGGCATAATGAGTACTCCTATCGGCAGCTACACACGAAGGAACGCATGGTAGAATATCCACAAAGCCAAGGGCCTCCAAAGAAATGGATATAAAAACTTACTTCATTCAAATGCTACTCAAAAACTGTTTTGTCCTTTGGATTCATTGCCAAATGATCCCACTGTGTTCAGTAAGCAGAAAAATATATCAAATTACACTAAAGGCTTCATTCCTCACATCTTAGGGCAATCCGGTTAGGAACCTGATGCCCTATTCGCATACGCAGTGCGCAGGCCAGGCCTATGTACAGGGTTTAATGTCACATAACCAAACCCTAAATAAATTACATTTATATGTTGCCCATAACTCACTGAGTACGAATATATAATCAATTCCCTTATCGGGGTCCAATTGACCCTTTAAACTATCAGTTGAACTTATTAAAACGATGTCTAATATCCTAATTTTTACCGTTAAAATATATTCGAACACACGTAATTAACTCAAATCATGAATTAACATCATTACCTGGATGTTTCAGGGTAAAAATTCTATTTTTTCCTGCTCCGTTTCCTTTCTTTTGTCTTTTCCCTGGCCATTTTCCCCTCTGCATTCTCTTATGTTTCTCGTTTCTGTTTTAATCTTTAACTTTCTCTGTTGCAAATGTAAAGTAAGGTCCACCGCCTTACTTTTCTTTTTTCTTATGTTTTTCCTATTTTTTTCCTTTAATATTTTCTTTTCGTAATGAAAATTAAATCGGAACCCTACGAAATTCGAAATAATTCCAAATTTCTCAAAAAACTTATACAAAATATATGTAACACACTCGCGAAAGAGGATCTCAAATCGGACTCCCGAAACTGAAGATGCGAATTACAAGGAAAAAGATCAAATTATTTAACTTTTGGCATTTTAGCGGAAACTAGCCGAACAACCTCAAAATTTACTTTCGAAAGTTCACAAAATTCACAAATAATCATACGAACCTAACGGCGCTTTCGGATTTCGAATCGGAGTTCATTCGCTAAAATCGAGCTCAAAAATCTCTTTTTAATATCTACCGACAACGGAAACGGAAACGGAAACTGAAACCTTCTTCCGATGCCTACCAAACGAAGTCTAATTTAGACTCAAATTTTACAGACAGGTCCTAATAGACCTTACGAAGATTTTTAAATTATCGGCACGCCCATCGGGGTCCTAATTCCCGAAACGACTACCTAAGGTCATTTCATTCTCCTCCACTTATACTCTCGTTCGTCCTCGAACGAGCCTAAGTCCAAAGAAAAATTTGTACAGATAATAAGAAAACTTGCATGACTTTCATAAGCTACTCCACAGGCATTATCTCTTGATTACAGGATCAGAATTATAACACGCACATCGTACTTTTGGAATAGAACATATCTGGATAATATGATAACACCATTGCCCCGCTTATTCTGACTAAGCTGACCCTTCGATACACGGAACTTTGAATGGGTTAACATGATTCAGCTGGCGAATCACCTCGTCGATATACTTTTCGATATAGAACAAGTCGATTGAACTAAGAATTAGCTCACGCTTCAACAACGCCTTAGAGATTTTAACATTAGCATTCAATATTAGAGGAAGACTCCTCCACTTAGAGCATAAGCTCATACAGCTAACTTGAATAGAAATAGCCATCCTCGCACAACCTGCTGGATTAAGAAAGATTTAGCTAAAACATAACACGTTTCCGACTACCAAATTACCCTCTAGAGTTGCCAAACAGCTGCAACTCTCGAGTTCCCAAATCCATACCTTTGCCATAAGCACCACCGCTTGATAGCTCAATTCACCGGTTGGACGACGCTCTCTATTACCCTTATTAGCCTTGAAACACAATAATGTGCTTACCCAGCTACCTTGACACGCACTGTCTCAATACAGGGAACATTACAAGCGGCTACTAACCGCCCAAGCTCATTATTGTGCCGGAAGAAGAATAGATGGAAATGAACTGAGGATAGGAATAATTAGAGCTTTAGGAAGCTCATCTTCTTATTTGCTTGGCTACCAGAGCTATACTACTTTCTAGTCATGCTAGCCAAGGAATCACAATTGAAGAAATAGACATTAAATGAGCTTTACGGAACAACATCCATGCCAATTTGACCTTCTCATAAGAAGAAAACTCCAACAATTTATCAGTAAACTCTTTTATAACTGAGAGAAGCTCATAGAATAACATGACTTTACTAACATTTCGAACCAAGAGGAGATACGTAGATTGAATATTACTTACTTATCATTTTGCACCGGAAGAAAGGATAACACTTTCTGATGGTGACGAATTGGGATCCCATTATCCTACCAACATTGAATTCCGACGAGAGAGGTAAACGGATTTGACATAATAACAGAATGTGGCACAACAAGATGCCAAGCAGAAAATACCGACACTCACTCCGAAATCTCTCACATTTACACCAGATAAACTAGTAAGGTCTCATAAATAACCTGAATAAATCATACTAGAAGCTCACCCCTCCACCACAACCGATTCTTAATAGACTACATCCAACGAACCATGGAAACATGATAAGACAAATCATTTCCAGATCGATCAAAAGAATCAAATCTTACTTATATATAAAGGAAGAAGAAATTCCTGGGTCTACTACATCGGATGCCTCAGCATCCTGCCAGACTGGCAGTTCATAAAACCGCCTCTGCGGCGGAGCTAAGCCACTACACTGATAATTACCTTCTGAAGAATAACTGCCACCACGCTCTCGACCTCTATCGAATGAGGGCATATCTCTGGTTGATTAAAATCTAAATGAAATTCCCTGCGACTGTGCAGGTGCCTGATGACGAGAGAAAGGACGACTGTCTACTTGCCGGAGTAAGGGAAAACTCCTCAAAGGATAACCAGATTCACGACAATGATAACACCTTTTCACTGAAAATGGAAGCTGAACAGATTGTTGAAAGCTACAAAGAGCAAGCTGAGTCTAATCTTGATAAACTCACTACAAAAAAAATTTGCAACTAGCAGCGGTTTATAACAGGGTTTAGCAGCGGATTAACCGCCGCAAAAGTAATATTTCAGCGGATCCAAAAATGCTGCCTAGGAAGGCGTACTTAAACTACTCAGCTGCGATTTGGCTCAACCGCTGGCATTTGTTTTGGTTGTTGCGGTTATATCTCAAACCGCCGGTATTCTCAGTAGATATGGCAAAATTAGTACATCATTGTAAATCCCTGATTTCATATTGGGCCACGCAACCTACCTGTACAGATGTTAGACATTCAGCCCACCTCAAATGGTCATGTAACGACCCACTTATCTTTCTAGACACACGTCATCTCACATCAGCTCACCTCACACCGGTCCAGAAAATCCACACGTACAAGGACAAGTCAGCTTAGCTACCGAATAGCTATCTTTGCTTATAAAGTGAGATTCATATCCCTAAATCACCGATGTGGGATAGAGTACCACCTGTACACATACAGATTACACATAATACACCATTTTCTTTTTTTTTTGTGGCTTCTCTTTCAATCTTTTTTATCCAAAAAATGAAAGGACAAATTAGACTACCCAGGTATTTTAGCACAAAAAGAAACTAAAAAATTTGCTATCCAATTAATTTGTTGGCTTATTCGAACTTAAAAACTTGTTATCCAGCAAATTTGTTAGCTTATTTGAAACTTAATCATAATTTTGTAAAAAAATTATAAACAAAATGCTTTTAAGAATTTGATTATGCTAAGGTTTCTCTTAGATTAGATAATTTCTTAATTTAATAAATTAGTACAATGTATTTATAGGAAAACTTTTTAATTATTAAATTCTATAAGATATCTTTTTAGCAAAGTGCTACAAAATTCAAGGAACCGTAGCAAAATGACACTAAAACCGCTCGAATTGTCCAAGATATCCATAACCGCCGTTATAAAACCTCTTCTTATTGGATCTTTTTGTGGCGTCTATAAAAAGTGCTGCAAATAAGAACATTACCAGCAGCTGGCCAAACTGCAGCGATTAAACCGCTGTAAATATCCCGATTTTTTGTAGTGACTACTCGCACACTCTGAGAATCACACTCTACAAGCTGAGATAACTTGGCAAGTAACCTCCCAAAATAATCAGAACTCTTACCTCCAAATGAGGTACCATGGTTGCTCACCAGGGCCTCGGGATTTCTTGCTCTCTCGCTCTGACTCGTCCCGCTCTGACTTATTGTATGGCTCGTACCTTCGAGCAACATCAACAACAACATCAAATGAAATCCCGACCTCAATCTCTTGAGCCATCTGGGATCTCAAGGAAAAAGAAAGGTCATCAATAAATCTTTGAATCTCTCGAAAGGCTCATGGACTAGTTCTAATGCATATCCAGCCATTCTATACAATTCAATCTCATATTCTGAAACCAACAGGCTACCATGTCTAATTTAGTCAAACTGGCGACACTCTTCATCTCGCTCGTTACTCGAAAGGATCTTTTCCACGAATCTAGAAGAAAAATCGAACCAAGTTAGCTAATAAGATAGCGGTCTACCAATTCAAGGCTGGACCCCTGAAACTGGAAAGCAGAATAATCAACACAATGCCGATCGATATAATCAAGAGCCTGAAGGATACACTGACATCATTTTATTTTAAAAAAAACTTACACAGGGATTATCTGATGCATTGTCTGAGAATAACGGAAGGTTCAATCGGGTAAAATAATGCAGCCATTTTTTGCACTCAGAACGAACTATTACTCAGGCTAGCTAACCAGCCAGAATAACTAGAGGAACAACATATGCTGCTTCTGGAACATAATTTACTGGGTAACATCAGGGACTGGAACAAGAGCTCCTGGAGACCAAACGTCTCGATCTGCAGCAACTTGATAAGCTGCCTAGCGAATAAGAGGTTCTTGCGGTATCTGCGTCGCCAAGATTCTCATAAAAGCATCGTAGAGAGCCAACGGAACCACAAGGCCCTGCTCTCTTGCCCATCGTGAGCTCGTGCAGTTGGGGCCTGCGAAACTGGATCGTCAACACGATCCACAACTCTCGGGGCTTGATCAGTGCTAGGCTCTGACTAGACTAGTTCGTCCAGAACTCCTACCGTTTGCTGATTTGTCACACGAGGGTTCACAATTGCCAAGAACGAATTAACGAAAATACTTTTGCATCCTAGACCAACGCACGATCAGAAAAGAAGGAAGTAAAACTTCCTAAATGCCATCATAGCCTCTCGTAGATAAGTACGGATGCCTACGCACCCATCAGCGAGACTCTACTAGACACTGTCTTAGTCTGGATAGACTCTAAACTGGGCTCTGATACCAACTGACACGACCTGAAATCCGGCTATGCCGTGCGGGCACCTGACATCCTCCCCTAGACCCATCGGGTGAACCCTTACCAATTAAATTAAGAAAATAAATATAATTCAACTCATAAATAAGAATAAGACTTAGATAAAAAAAAAAGGGCCCAGATATACTGATACCTCTAAGTTGTGCAAAAGAAATTACAGCTAACTACCCAACATACAAGGTTTAGACTATCCAGACTAGACATCTAAGAGTACGAAAGAAGACAGATACCTCCTAAAGGGAGCAAAATGATACTGAAATAATAAACGTTAAACTGTGGCCATCCTGAATAAAAGCTGGCTCACCTTGACAGCTGAAGTCGTCTTCGCTCCTTCACAATGTGGAGAACTCAATCCTGGAGCGAACCTACCGAAACGAAATAGATAGACAAGGACAAACAACAAACAAGGGTGAGTCAAAAGGACTCAATAAGTAGGGCAGACTAGCCACCTCAAAGAATAGGATAGTTAGCCAGGGAGAAGAAACACAGATAAACCAAATTCCTCTTATTTAAATTATAAAAAGGCAGAACCAGATAATAACTGGAAACACGTATGAGATCATAAACTCATAAACAACCAGGGACATAAGATAGACAGAACATATAGGTTTTTAAGTATCCCGAATATAATACTGTCACAACGTGCAACCCGATCCACATGTTCTTACTGTCGCGGCGTGCAACCCGATCCATATATTTATACTGTCGCGGCGTGCAACCCGATTCATATATTCATATTGTTGCGGCGTGCAACCCGATCCATATATTCATACTGTCGCGGCGTGCATTCCGATCCATATATCTAAAGCATATAACCCAATTAAAGACACTAAATAGCCAGAAACGTATAGCAAAACTGAAATATGTCCACAACATGGTATACATGTCGCATACACAAAACACAGCACAATAGATACACACTAGTCAGTACGCGGTACAATGAGATAGTATGAATGCGGTATGATGCAATGCAGTCAAATGTGCCTGATACCTTCACCAGCTTGGGACTCTCATCGATTACCGGGAAGTATATGCAATAATGACCCTTCACCGGTGCGGGACTCTCATCGCCAACCGTGAAGTATATGCAATAATGATCCTTCACCGTCTCGGGACTCTCATCGATTACCGGGAAGTACATACAATAATGACCCTTCACCGGTGCGGGACTCTCATCGCCAACCGGGAAGTATATGCAATAATGACTCTTCACCGGTGCGAGACTCTCATCAGCAACCGGGAAGTATATGCAATAATGATCCTTCACTGGCTCGGGACTCTCATCGATTACAGGGAAGTATATACAATGCTCAAAACCAGAGTGCAATGCTCATATGCTCAATGCAATGCCAACAACAGGGCATAACATATAATATACAATGTAAATTCAAAGCTAAGGCGTAATGAGTACGCCTATCGGCAGCTACACACGTAAGGAACGCATGATAGAATATCCACAAGGCCAAGGGCCTCCAAAGAAATGGATATAAACACTTACCTCATTCAAATGTTACTCAACAACCGCTTTGTCCTTTGGATTCATTACCAAATGATCCCACTGTGTTCAATAAGCAGAAAATATATCAAATTACGCTAAAGGCTTCATTCCTCACATCTTAGGGCAATCCGGTTAGGAACCAGATGCCCTATTCGCATACGCAGTACGCAGGCTAGGCCTATGTACAGGGTTTAAGGTCACATAACCAAAACCTAAATAAATTACATTTATATGTTGCCCATAACTCACTGAGTACGAATATATAATCAATTCCCTTATCGGGGTCGAATTGACCCTTTAAACTATCAGTTGAACTTATTAAAACGATGTCTAATATCCCAATTTTTACCGTTAAAATATATTCAAACACACGTAATAAACTCAAATAATGAATTAACGTCATTACCTGGATGTTTCGGGGTAAAAATTCTATTTTTTCCTGCTCCATTTCCTTTCCTTTTTCTTTTTCCTGGCCATTTTCCCCTTTGCGTTCTCTTATGTTTCTCGTTTCTGTTTGCGTCTTTAACTTTCTCTGCTGCAAATGTAAAGTAAGGTCCACCGTCTTACTTTTCTTTTTCTTATGTTTCTCCTTTTTTTTTTCCTTTAATATTTTCTTTTCGTAATGAAAAGTAAAACGGAACCCTACAAAATTCGAAATAATTCCAAATTTCTCAAGAAACTTATACAAAATATATGTAACACACTCGTGAAAGCGGATCTCAAATCGGACTCCTGAAACTGAAGATGCGAATTAAAAGGAAAAGAATCAAATTATTTAACTTTCGGCATTTTAGCAGAAACTAGCCGAACAACCTCGAAATTCACTTTCGAAAGTTTACAAAAGTCACAAATAATCATACGAACCTAACGGCGCTTTCGAATTTCGAATCGGAGTTCATTCGCTAAAATCGAGCTACAAAATCTCTTTTTAATATCTACCGACAACGGAAACTGAAACCTTCTTCCGATTCCTACCAAACGAAGTCTAATTTAGCTCAAATTTTACAGACAGGTCCTAATAGACCTTACGAAGATTTTCAAATTATTGGCACGTCCATCGGGGTCCTAATTCCCTAAACGACTACCTAAGGTCGTTTCACGGCTGTAATCATGGCGCTTTTTAACCTATATATAGTCGAACCTTGCCTTCTTTTTCTTACTTCTTCTTGTCTTCAACAGTAAAATGTTTACACTTTTCTCTCAAAAGATTTTCGAAAGAAATATGTCTCAACAAGATTCATCACATTCTCCACCTTCTCTCGTCGACACCATGTTTGTTGGTGGGGAACTGGTTAATGTCCCTGAACTGCTGAATGTTGTTGTTCCTCCTGACTTCAACATGGAGGATCTTGTTTGTCCCAGCGGTGTGGATCAAGAACTCCGCTTATCTATGTCTGGGACTGCTGGAGTAGCTACGGTGGAGGAGGAGGAGTTCGCCACGAAGGATGTGGGCGACGAGGAACTTCTTTCCGACAACTTGGAACTTAAGCCCCGCCACATTATTCCTTCAAAAATTGATCTTTCGAAGTATTTTGTCATGCAGCTACAAACTGAATCGGAGGCAAGGAGGAGAAGGAAAATTCATGTGGGGGATACGCCGAGCTTGATTATTCAGGCGAACATTCATCTGGTTCGCTCTGATTGCAACTGGGGGCCCCAGGTGAGGGTTGGCATCCCTGCCCCCGAGAGCCGAGCGTGTGATCGGGTCAAGAGGCGTTCCTTCTCTTTCACTTATCCTTTCATGATTGGTTTCTCTCTCCTTATCCCCGAGGTGTTGGATAATTTCTGCCGAACCTTCCAAGTGTGCCTAGCCCAGATTGGACCCGGGGTATGGAGGCACGTCCAGTGTCTCGAATTTTTGAGTAAATTAGCGGGGGTGCCTTTTACCCTCGATCATCTTTTGTATCTATTTTCCCCTACCCTTCACAAGGATGGGGTCGTCCAGCTCAACAAACGGGGCTCGTACTCGCTGATTACAAAAATCGAGGATCTTGAGGACCATAGGTGGAACGAGCGCTTCGTCCTCTTGCCCACCGATCTAATCTCCCTGAAGCCTGATTTTCCCGAGCGGTGGAATCGAGCCCGTAAGTGTTTCCTCCTTCGTTTATTTTTGTTTCACTTTTTCCCTTTTCTGACTCCTTGCTCTTATTCTTTTAGCCGAGGCGGCCCCGATTGCTTTCCCAAAGAATTTAGTTCAATGGGTTCAGGCCATTATTGATGCCAAACCAGGCCAGAGAGGTCATGGATAGTTTTGGCCGCTTTGGGTGAGAGCCAATAGGCTTGTAAACGGCATGGTGAGTTATCTTTTACTCAACTTTTGAGTTTAATCTAGTTTTTTGAGGCCCTACGCTTCACGGCCTCACTATCGTTTCTCTGTTGTTGGGCTCCCCAAGAGGGCGATCACCGCACCGAAGGAGAAAAAATGAAAGAAAGAGAGGAAAGATAAGAAAAAAGAGGTTCTCGAGGTTGGAGATGCCTTGAATGCCCTCGAAGATTTGATTGGGAACCTTTCGAGGGGAAAGGGTGAAAAGGGGAAAAAGAAGAAGATAACAGCTTCCGAAGGGTCACCGGACCCTAGGGCAAGGATAGGTTGAGTATTTCTCCTCTCATTTTCATCATTTGCTTTGTTTGTTACGTTTATAATCTCTTTCCCTTCTTCTTTCAGTTCTGAGGAGGAAAGAGTTGTCCTCGGGGGAAGTTTCGGAAGCAAAGCGGGCTAGATTGGAGCCTATTCCATTTCCTGTGCTCACTCCTGTTGGCGAGGCAGGGTTTAGACAAGATGAGGTTTCAGTTCCCTCTACTCATAAGCCTGAACCAGTTCAGGTTGCTAATAAAGACATGGGGAAAGTTCATCCCCCTCCTTCAGCCGAAATGAAGATAGATGAGGCTGGGCCAAGGCCCCTTGGGCCGCCTTCGAGCCTGCTCCTGATGCGTCTTCTTTAAAGCAATTTCGCTACGTTGAAATTCCTTCAGAGCTTTGTCTTCTTGATGGAGACATCCAAGTCCCGATCAGCCTCCGTGGACTCCTAGGTCCTAAGGAATGCGATCGTCTCAAGGAGTCTCCCATCTCTGATTTGATGGCTGATGCTGCTCAACATGCCATTCATGTATGCTTTCCCTAACTTTCTCTTTTCAATTTGTCATTTTGCTTCCTTTTCTGATTTTTAGAATTCTTTTATGTAGTGTTACATCAATTCCATCAGGGCTGCCGAGATAGAGTGCAGCCGGGACGAAAAGCTTCGTCAGTTAAGGCTGGATGGAGGCGAGAGCGAGCAGGTCTTGAGGCCCAGATGAGTGGTCTCGAGAGGGAACTAGTGAACGCAAGGCTCGAGCTAGAGTAGGTTAAGAATGCTGCCAATAAGTGTGACCTCAAGATTACCAAGGCCCTCGAGGCTAAATCTGACATCGAGGGGAAAATGGCCCCTTTGAAGGAGTTTTGTGACGCTGAACTGATGAGAGTAAGGAACGAGGCTCGGTTAGCTATTAGTGAAAGGGCCAAAAAGTTTCATGACGACATAAAGCAGAAAATGCTTAAGATGAATGAAATGACCGCGGAGAAAGAGCAGTTGGCCAAGGAAAAGAGTCAGCTCGAGAGCGAGGTCAAGTTCCTGAGAGGCAAGGATGATTTTTTCTCCTCGAGGCGGAGAATTAGGAGGACTCGGGTCAAAGCTGATAAGAATTGGGCTGTCATTCAGACGAGGCTAAAGACTCAGAAGGAGTGCCTTGGCGGCCTTGACCTTAATGCTGAGATTGTCAAAGCCAAGAGCGACGCTGCTGTGGCCCAGAGGCTGATGGAAAATGTCCCTTCGAGCAGTGAGTGTTTAGACGAGGGAAGTAATGACTCCGAAGCGGAGGCTTAGAGTAGGGCTTTTGTTTCGTTTTTGGTTTAGGCTTTTGTGCCGTTTACCTTGTAAATATTTGCGGCCTTCGAGCCTTTTTTATTAATGGAAATTCCTTTTATGAATTTGCTTGCAAGACTTTTTCATTGTTTCGAGCTAGCTAAGGACGACGTCTCGCCCTCGAGCCGTAGGCTTAACTTATGACTAGCTATGCATGTTCAAATGAGAATAAAAAGATGACGAATGAAAGTTTATTCCATTGACCGAATTGCATGCCTTTATTACAATAGATGCCTGGTTATAACAGGACTTAGATGAAAGGAGCTGGAATAGCATGAATTTATTCGAGCAAGTCCCAAGGGTGATTCTTTGGCGAGGTAGTTGCTCGTGCTCCGAGGGCTTTGCCTGGCAAAGTACCCAGTTTTTGAATCTTCACTCGCTGCTGTTTTCTTGGTCCAATCGGGACGACTGTACTCTTTATTGCAATTGAGTAACACTCTCATGCTATTCGCTGTTCTCCTTTGATAGCTCTTACTCCCCATTGAGTGGGGAACTTGATCACCTGATGCAAAGTGGATGAAACAGTCTCCATCTCGTGGATCCAAGGTCTTCCAAGAATGACGTTGTAGGCTATGTCCTCGGCCATAACTTGGAAGGTAGTTTTCTTGTTCACTCCCTCCGCAGTAGTTGTGAGGGTTATATCCCCCAAAGTCTTCTCGATGGAGTTGTTGATCCCTGTCAGTATGGTCGCCTTTAGGACGACTAAATCCTTTAACCACATCTTTTTTATCGCGCATAGTTGATGATATTTACCGAGCTACCTGTATCAACTAGAGCACTTTTGACATCAGAGTCATTGATCCTAAGCATAATCACTAGTGCGTCGTGATGGGGGAACATCATCCCATCGCAATCTTCTTTGCTGAATACCATCTCCTTGCTCGACTCACCAGCTCTTTCTCTTTACTCCGCTGTAATGGATGTTTTAGCCATTTTCTTTGCCGCAGCAAAGTTTACTCCATTCACCTCCGAGTCCCCGGCGATGACATTCACTACCCTCTTCGGTGACTGTGCCCGAGGTGGTTGCTCTTCTCTTCTGTTCTTTGAATAATTGTGCTTCCTTTGGTTAGTTAGGTATTCCGCTAGTACCCCCTTCTTGAGCAGGTGTGCAACCTCAAGACGCAACGCTTTGCAGTCCTCAGTTGTATGCCCGTAGTCCTTGTCAAACTCACAATGTTGGGTTTGGTCCCTCTTGCTAGGGGGCGTTCTCATGCCTTTGGGTAGCCTCACTCCTTGGTCAGTCATTCCCTTGATCGCATTCACTAGCTAAGAAATGGATATATTGAAATTGTACTAATATATTTGAGGCAGATCTTTCTCCTTGGGTACCAAAGATGCACCCGAAGACTTTTGGTTGGAGGATGATCCAGCTTTTCCTCCGAGCCTTTGGCTCACGTGCTGATGCCCTCCGAGGCATTGGCTTACGTGTTGCCTTTGAGCTCCGTTGTATGGTTTATATCGTCCTTTTGAATTCTCTCGTGGCGTGTCGGTGCGTCGAGAGGATTCGAATCGACCTCGGTTGGAATGACCTCGTCCCGTTCTTCTCCACTCCGCTTCCTCGAGCTTGATCTTAGTTGTGGCTCGGTCGTGCAATTCATCCCAGGTTCGAGCTTGTCACTGCTGGAGCTCTTTCTTCAACTCATCCGCAGCCTCTGAATTGCTTACATTAAGGTTCTTTTCAAAAGCTATGACCACCATGCCATCATCCATTTTTGGTAGGTCCATCCTCTCAGCTTGAAAGCGCTCAAGGAAGTCCTTGATGGGCTGGAGGTATCCTTGTTTTACGTCAAAGTTGTCTTCCTTTCTTTTGAGGATCTTTTGAGCCCCAGTGTGAGCCTTAATGAACATGTCCACCATTTCGTCAAAGCTGGAAATGGACTCGGAAGGGAGGAGGATGTACCAACGCAACACCCCTTTTTCTAGGGTGTCGACAAATTTCTTCAAGAACATGGATTCCTTTTCAATCAGGGTTAGGTCATTGCTTTTGACTATAGCCATGTATTTTGTAATATGGTCAACTGGGTCTATCATCCCGTCATACTTCTTTAGAATTTGTAATTTGAAATGTTTTGGGACAGGCGCTGGAGCAGCTTCAGGCTTGAAGGGTAATTGGTGACATTTTACAGTGTCCAGTGCTAGTTGGGGTTTACGGACCCCTGGCACGTTCTCGAGTCGTTTCTCCATGCTGGCCTCGAACTCCTTCTTCCACTTTTCGAAATCAGATGCGATGCTCGTTTTAGACGTTGTGGGAGCTACAGTCCCCGAGACCCCAGACAAAGTCCTATTTGGGAGTCCTCCTGTATTTATACCAATAAGAGTAGTGGCGTTGTTCCCTCCATTAAACATCGTGAAGGGAACATCACCGAGGACAGAGTGGATTCTTCCGTTCCCAGCGAGGGCTTGTAAAGAGCTCCGAAACTGCTCATTAAATTGAGCTTGCGCGGCTGCTTGAGCGGCGGCTTGCTCTCGCATTTGTTGCAGCGAGTTCACCATGAACTGTTGGAAGGGGTCACCGAAATTTGAAGATGTTGGTTCGGCTATCAATGCTCCTACGGGAGGTGTCAGACCGATCAGTGGATTCGATCTGCTTGGGGGAATTAACCCAACTAATGGAGCTGAAGTGCTCGTTGGGATGGGGCTAACGGGCGGTGTCGAGCCAGTTGGTTGTAATGGGACTCCACCATTGGTTTCGGTGATGCCCATTGTCTGATCGGTCACTTGAATAGTTATATTGGCATTGACAGTGTCTTACATTTTGTTTTCGTTAGAAAGTCAAATTTACGGTCTTCAGAACAAACGTTATTACCGGTTCCCCACCGACGGCGCCAATTTGTATTGGCCTAAATCAGAATAGGACAACAAAACAAATTTTTATTGAGTTTAACTGGTAATTTGCTTGTATCGAAGTGAAATTCGAGTTAAATTGAATTTGGACTAAATATAAACTTAGAAAAAATAATGGGGTAATAAGATAAACGAGACAATAAGTGAGAGTAGAGGTTTGTATTATATTGATTGTATCCTGTTGTTTACAAATAAGCCCTATTTATAATCAGGAGAAAGAATGACGTTGTAAAATGGCATAATGGTGCCTTTATGGCCATTATTTTGTACATAATTGTATTTTGACCCACGATCTATCCTATTAAATGTTGAAGCAATGTTCGATGGTTACAAAGATTGGCCCTCGTCGCCCGAGGTGTGTCATCCGCTCGAGGTCGCAGAGGGTTTTTTTGAGCTTAGTGCTTTAAGCTCACTCCCCATCGTTTCCTAAGGTGATTTCTGGAGAGAGCGACCATGCAATCTTTCCCTTGGAAGCTTCTCTCGTGGCGCAGTCTTTGTGTTGCACTTCGAGGTCTTGCTCGAGACTTCGGTGATTTTTCACCCAATACAGAACATCTATTAGGATGTTCGGAACATCCTGACAGAGAGACGCTTGAAACATCCTGACAGATGTTCCAAACATCTTGAACATCAATATAAATATTCCGAACATCCTGAACATCTTGATAGGCAAGATGCTTCGAATATCTAGAGAGACGTCGTGAACATCGAGAGATATGTTACTATTAACATCCTGCCAGATGTTTTGATTATCTCTCATGATGTTTAGCAAATATATATTTTACCCGTCAAACTATTGTACAAATTATTTGCCACATTTTTATTTGCTGTTTGTCGAAAATAGTTTGTAGCTGGTACTTACAAATGGGAAACACAATTATTTATGTAGCTGAGACGACCCGGAATCTGGTTAGGCCGTGCGAGCACCCGACATCCTCCCTTAGACCCGTCGGGCGAACCCTTACCAATTAAATCAGAAAAATAAATATAACAATTTACAAATAAGGACGAGACTTAAAATAAAAACACAGATATACTGATACCTCTAAGCTGTACAAAAGAAATTACAGCTGACTACCCAACATGCTAGGTTTAGGGCTATCCAGACCAGACATCTAAGAGTACAAAAGAAGATAGATACCTCCTGAAGGGAGCAAAATGCAACTGAGATAATGAACAATAAACTGGTGGCCATCCGGAATAAATCTGGCTCACCCTGTCAGCTGAAGTCGTCTTCGCTCCTGAACAACGCGGCGAACTCAATCCTGGAGCGAACCTGCCGCAACGAAATAGATAGACAAGAAACAAACAACAAACAAGGGTGAGTCAAAAGGACTCAATAAGTGGGGCAGAGGCAGACTAGCCACCTCAAAGAATAGGATAGCTAGCCAGGGAGAAGAAACAAATAAATAAAATTTCTCTTATTTAAATTATAAAAACGCAGAGTCAGATAATAACTAGAAACACGTATGGGATGAAAAACTCATTAACAACCAGGAACGTAAGATAACCAAAACATATAGGTATCCCGAACACATCAACAATCAGAAATATATCCTATTGCGGCGTGCAACCCGATCCATATATTCATCCTGTTGCGGCGTGCAACCCGATCCATAGATTTATACCATTGCGGCATGCAACCCGATCAATATATTTATACCGTTGCAGCGTGCAATCCGATCCATATATTCATCCTGTTGCGGCGTGCAACCCGATCCTTATATTTATACAGTTACGGCGTGCAACCCGATTCCCGCAACCCGGAATACGAGCCAGAAATATATAGGCAAACTGAGATATGTCCACGTCATAGTATACATACCGCATACATAAAACACAACATAGTACACATAATAGTCAGTATGCGGTGCAATGGGATGGGATGAATGCGATATGATGCAATGCAGTCACATATGCCTGATACCCATCTCCGGCGCGGGACTCTCATCATCTACCAGGAGATATATGCAATAATGACCCTTCACCGGCTCGGGACTCTCATCGATTACCGGGAAGTATATGCAATGATGACCCTTCACCGGCTCGGGACCCTCATCGATTACCGGGAAGTATATGCAATGATGACCCTTCACCGGCGCAGGACTCGCATCGCCAACCGGGAAGTATATGCAATAATGACCCTTCACCGGTGCGGGACTCTCATCGCCAACCGTGAAGTATATGCAATAATGACCCTTCACCGGTGCGGGACTCTCATCGCCAACCGGGAAGTATATGCAATGCTCAAAACCAGTGTGCAATACTCATATGCTCAATACAATACTCATATGCTCAATGCAATACCAACAATAGGGCATAACATATAATATACAATGTAAATTCAAAGCTAAGGCGTAATGAGTACGCCTATCGGCAGCTACACACGTAAGGAACACGTGTTAGAATATCCACAAGGCTAAGGGCCTCCAAAGAAATGGATATAAACACTTACCTTGTTACAAAGTTAGCACAGCCACTCAACAACCGCTTTGTCATTTGAATTCATTGCCAAACGATTCCACTCTATTCAACAAGAAGAAAAATATATCAAATTAGGCTAAAGGCTTCATTCCTCACATCTTAGGGCAATCCAGGTAGGAACCTGATTCCCTATTCGCATACGCAATACGCAGGCCAGGCCTATATACATGGTTTAAGGTCACATAACCAAACTCCAAATAAATTACATTTATATGTTGCCCATAACTCACTGAGTACGAATATATAATCAATTTCGTTATCGGGGTCCATTTGACCCTTTAAACTATTAATTGAACTTATTAACACGATGTCTAATATTCCAAGTTTTACCGTTAAAATATATTCAAACACACGTAGTAAGCTAAGATAATGAATTAACATCATTACCTGGATGCCTCGGAGTAAAAATTCTATCTTTCGCCGGCTCTTTTTTTCATTTTCTGGCATTTTCTTTCTCGCTGTGTTTCTGTTTCATTCGTTCCAATTTTTGTTTCTGTCTCTCACGTTGTAGCCAAGGGATATATCCCAATCCTTTGGCTCCACCGCCTGCCATTCTTTATTCCTTTTCCTTTTGGTTTTTTTTTTTTATTTTTTTTAACGAAAATTAAAATAGTACCCTACGATATTCGAAATAATCCCAAATTTCTCAAGCAAGCTATACAAAATATATGTAACATACTCGCTAAGGCAGATCTCAAATCGGACTCTCGAAACTCAAGATGCGAATTTAAATGAAAAGAAGTCAAATTATTTAACTTTCGGCATTTTAGCGGAAACTAGCCGAACAACATCGAAACTCACTTTCGAAAGTTTCCAAAAATCAAAAATAATCATACGAATCCAACGGCGCTTTCGGATTTCGAATCGGAGCTCATTCGGCAAAACCGAGCTCGAAAATCTCTTTTTAATATTTATCGCCAATAAAGACTGAAACCTTCTTCCGATGCCTACCAAACGAGGTCTGATTTAGCTCAAATTTTACAGACAGGTCCTAATGGATATTACGAATATTTTAAAATTATTGACACGCCAATCGGAGTCCTAACTTTCGAAACGACTGACCGAGGTCGTTTCATTCTCCTCCACTTAAACTCTCGTTCGTCCTCGAACGAGCCTAAGTCTAAAGAAAAATTCATATAGATAGCAAGAGAACTTGCATAACCTTCATAAACTACTCCACGGACCTTATCTCTTGATTACAGGATCAGAATTATATTACGCACATCGTACTTTTAGAATAAAATATATCTAGATAATATGATAATACCAATGCACAGCTTTTTCTGACTAAGCTGATCCTTCCTCGATCACGAGAAGAGAGTTCTACTTTTTTGAAGCAAAGATACACGGAACTTTGAATGGGTTAACATGATTCAACCGATAATCCCTCTTCGATATACCTTTCGATATAAAACAGGTCGATGGAACTAAGAATTAGCTCACGCTTGATACAATAGGGGAAGATTTTGAAGTACCTTATCACTACTCACTCTAGAAGATTTGATGCAAGCTATATTATTTTTACGAACGCACTATGCAACATCTCAGTTGATCTTAGTGTTGTTCAGCAAGCTGCTCGTGGGAATGTAGTTACTCATATTCTAATGTATGCCAAAAGCTCATCTGAACAGGGTCTATCATATAAGGATAAGGATCATGCAACTACTACTGGATAGTATGATGCAGACCAGGAATGATCTTCAGACTAAACAACTACTTAAGGGTATTGTCTTTGGACTGGAAATATTATAACTTGAAAAAGTGCAAATAAAAGAGACATGTAGTTGGACCTTCATCTGAGGCAGAATACCAGCAATAAAGTTGATTACATGAGCACTTACAATGCTAAAGTAACCTCTCAAGGAGTTGAGGTGTGAAGGAGATATGCCAATGATGGATGGACGACAAGCTGCACTAGACCTTTAACTCTAAATTTTTTTTTTCATGAAGTAAAACAATGTCAATATGAGGATCCCATCATCCAACCAATACGGAATTCCGAAAAGAGAGGTAGACTGACTTGACATTATAATAGAAGGTTGCACAATTGGATGCTAAGTAAACAATAGCGACACTCACTGTCAAATTTCTTATGTTTAGACCAGATAAATTAGTAGGGTCTCACCAATGCCAGGAATAAATCATTCCAGAAGCTCATCCCTTGACCGCAATAAATTCTTAATCAAAACGACACTAAAAAAAACATGGAAACATAATAGGACACCTCATATCTAGATCGACCGTAAGAATCAAATATTACTCGCACATAATGGAAGAAGAAATACATGGGTGTACTACATCAGATACCTCAGCATCCTTCCAGACTGGCAGTTCATAGAACTGCCTCTGCAGCTGAGCTGAGCCACTACCCTGATAATCACCTTTTGAAGAACCACTACCACAATGCTCTCGACCTCTACTGGATTGTGGCATCTTTCTAGCTGATTGAGATCTAAATAAAATCCCCTGCGACTGTGCAGGTGCCTGATGATGAGAGAAAGGCCGACTGCCTACTTTCCGGAGCAAGGGAAAACTCCTGAAAGGATAACCAGACACACGACAATGATAACACCTTTTCACTGAAAAATGGAAGCTGGAACGATTGTTGATAGCTATAAAGAAAAGACTGAATCTGATCTTGACAAGCTCATAAAATAACATGACTTTACTAGCGTTTCGAACCAAGAGGAGACAGGTAGATTGAATATTACTGTAGCAAAGTGAATTCAAGAATTCAAGGAAAGTCTACCTTATCGGAGCTAGGTGCATTGTGGGAGTAGAAGTTTCTGTATTCATGTTTTCAATGGTTTTACTAATCATATACTTATAGATTAGTATAAATATCTTAGTTCCTATTGTCTTGTTCTACTAGAGCTAAGACAAGGTTTAAAAAAGAATTTATAATTTATCAAGACATAAAGTATTTTCTTTTGTCATCCTAAGTTGAGGTTAAGTTGTTGGCTAAGTATGAATTTAGTCTCCTCATATGATAATCCTTGCCTATGCAGTCCCTGTCAATCTAGCTCTTCCAAAATAATAATGGGTGGTCCCTCTTGAGGAGGTAATTTTTCCAGTGCCTGCACCTCCAAGGCATGAAGGAGAATGTTATTTCCAAAGACACACCACTACAGAAGGACATGTTCCTTCTATGTGTTCCTTTACTGATTAATTGCAGAATTATGTTAAACAAGAGTAAATGAACACTGATTTTAGCGTGGAAAAATCCCTTGAACTCGGGATAAAAAATCACGACCTACTCTCTCAAGTAGGATTTCAACTTCACTATTCGAAAGACTCACTCGGTTACAAGACTTCTCTCTTACTAACCTAGGACTAACTCTAATCCTATAGTGACCCCTTTCACAATCAGCGAAGTTCCTCCAAGTAACAAGACTTGAATGACGCGTACTCTTATAGAGCTTCTATGAAAGCAAATAGTACAATTTGATATACCCTACTACAGATGAACTAAGACTGAACTTTGATGAGAATCAATCTAAGGAACAGGTTCTTCACTTAGTTCCCTGTAGCTTGATGACTACACAAATACAATTTCGACTCAACAATGCTATAGCTCTTTTATCTCTGTATTTGTGCATATCTTCAACAGCTCAAATGCTCCTCTACTTATAGCTTTAAAATCTGAGGAGTCTTGAGCAATTACAACTCCAAAGCCTCCAAGAGTTTGAGTCCTAATTGAACTCCTTGCTTATCTTCAAGCCTTATCCCAATCTTATGAAATCTTTTCTTATCACGTACAACTCTGCATAATTATCAAGATAAACATTAGAAAATAGGATAATAATTAATTTTTCCGCTTAATTGATTTTGCATAATTATTTATTCAGCTGCAGTGATCCAAAGGAACAAGTCCTTGGATCCGTTCCTTCGTCATCAGTCAAAACTTCCAAGCTTATTCAAGCTAACATTTTCCCCCTTCTTGATGATGACAAACTCATAGACTTCGCTTCATATCCTTAATGTCCTGAACCACAATTTTCAACTTAAAAGCCACATTAGCAGAAATTAATTTCATCATTAAGGATCAGGTTCTTAAACAGGCTATAAATATCACAAGCAAAATCATACTTACTCTTCCCCCTTTTGGCATCATTGAAAAGGTTGCATAAGTCAGAATTATTATAAGCAATAAAAATAATCAACTCATAGCTGTTTAGACAACTCAAAATGCAAACATAATCCAACAAAAAGAAACTGCATTGAAATGATATTAGCCATCGAAAATATGACATCATAAGCAAAAGGATTTTCAACTAGGGGAAACAAACTAAGCAAGTTTTGCTAAACTTGTCAAAAACTAAAGATAAGAAGGCTAGGAGACTAGAACTAATCTAAATCTCACTGGACAAAAGATGGATTTTTGGTTTTGGGTACCAGGTGGTGGAAGGACCAGGTCCCTGAGAAGTTTCCTGCAGCAACTCAAATATTTTACTGAGCATCCCTTCATTTGTTTCTTTTGCCTTAGCAGCCTCAGCCTTCGAGAATACCCTTTCTTCCTCCAAACTCTTAATTTTTGCAACAACCAAACCATTCCCTCTTCTTCCACATCAGCAAGCACCCTGCCTTTCAACAACTTTCTTTTGTCAAAATCAGTGTGTATAGTTTGTTCAGCTGCATCACCTTTACTCTCACTTTCAGCTTCACCTTCCTCAGAATCACTACTCTCATCTACCAAAGTTCTCAACTGGCAGAACAGGCTCAGGAACCTATTTCTATTTACCTTTCCTGCTTCTCTCAAGAGCTTTAGACATTATCTCATCAGCAGCTTTCACAGAACTTCTGGTTCTCCTAACTCCACTAGCAGGAGTGTAGGTAGAAGGAACAGTTCCTTTACCCTTTGTAGAATTTTCCCCTTGGCTTTTCTTCTTAATTCCAGGTTTATAGCTATCACTGATCTTTTTAAGCTGAGTATATATTTCAGTAAATTCTTTAGGATCGACAGGCCCCTACTTTGCTAATTTTTTCTTCAAACCTCTCAATTTAATTAAATCAACAAGTGGCCTATCACTATCACTAATTACCTCATTGACATCCAACATATCTACATCATCCATGGGTGCTCTAGCAGCAGCCTCTGGAGACCCAGGAGACTCATGCATGGGAGGCTCTAAACACTTCACAATTTCCTTTTCCCCCTCATTTTCTGGTACAGACAATCTTAACCCTTCTACTTCTTCACCCTTATCATCAACAACATTTAAAGGCACACCATAATTTAACTTAAATTCATACAAGATCATGTCCCTAGACAAATCATCCATATGTTCCAAGGTCTCAGAAACAGATGGACCTGATCTTTCCCCCTGAATTTCAGAGTCAGGGTTTTGAGGGTTTTGGTTTTCTGGATGTGGTGAATTTATTTGCATGGGTGAAGTAGGGTTTGTAACTGGTGGTTGTTCATTGGTAGGTGTGGATGAAGAGAGAGACATGGCAACAATCCAATTTGAATATAATTGAGCACTCATTCTGAAATTTTGAAAACTTAAAATGAGAATATGAGATGAGATCTTAAAAGTTTATATAAAAGCAGAGAGTAGTGATAGAGATGGAGTCTAAAACGATTTATCTTCAAATTCCTTGTTTAAATAGAGTTTCAGACTGATTAGGTCACTTGAACGTTACAATTATAGTCGTTATGATTAGAGTTCAAGTGGGAGATGGAGTGTAGAACGGTTCCTTGATGGGACTGATTTCAGACAGATAGAGTTTGAGTGGGATTTAGACTCTTCTAGTTACCTATGGCCATCAAACTAATAATTTCTGAAAAGTAAAGTAGTACATACCTTAGAATGTGACAGGGAACAATTCCCATACCCGATTTCAATCAAATTGCATAATCTGAAATTCTAAGAACATAAGGGTAACATCATTAAAATTTAGTAAACTTAAGTAAAATCATGGCATAGAGTATACAATTAAGTATAGAACTGAGCTGAAAACTTCAAATTGACTTTAATAAAATTCATTTTTAAGCAAAATTTTCTAGTCAATTTTTGAAGTAAAGCTGAGTAGACTTAGGTGAATTTAATCATCTTTAATTCTAACCTGTTCCTTTCAAAATGATCTCTTGTGATGCACAGGATTCTTTGTCATGTAAATTGAACAAGTGTTATCACAATAGATAGGAACTATTCCTACATCAACACCAAAATCTTGTAATTGATGCTTAATCCACAACAATTGTGAACAACATGAGGCAGCTGCCACATACTCAGCCTCTGCAGTGGAAAGTGCCACTGAATTTTGTTTCTTGGTTCCCCATGAAACCAAACACTCACCAAGAAAGTGTGCAATACCTAAGGTACTTTTTCTATCAATAAGGAAACATGCATAGTTAGTATCAGTATACCCAACAAGATTAAAATTACCACCTTTTGGATACCAAAGTCCCAAGGAACCTATTCCTTTCAGATATCTTAATATCCTTTTAACAGCATTCAAATGAGATTCCTTAGAATCTGATTGAAACGTTGCACATAAGCCAACACTAAAAACAATATCAGGTCTACTAGCAGTAAAATAAAGTAAAGAACCAATCATGCCTCTATACATTTTTTGATCCACCGAATTACCATGTTCATCAAGATCTAATTTAGTAGGAGTGGCAATTGGTGTATCAATTTCCTTAGCTTTATCAATGTCAAACCTTTTAAGTAGTTCCTTAACATATTTTTGTTGATGGATCATAGTTCTATTTGAGGTTTATTTGATTTCTAAACCCAAAACAAATTGAGTTCACCCATCATGCTCATCTCAAACTCACTCCCCATCAAGCTTGCAAATTCCTTACTCAGATTTTCACAAGTAGCACAAAAAATCATTTCATCTACATAAATTTGAACAATTAAGAGATGTTTATCTTTTTCTTTAAAAAACAGTGTGCTATCAATTTTACCTCTTTTATACCCATGCTGAAGTAAGAATTTTGATAGAAGTTCATACCATGCTCTTGGTGCCTGCTTGAGTCCATACAAGGATTTGTCCAACTTGTACACATGTTCAGGGAACTGTTCATTCTCAAAACCTGGTGGTTGTTTGACATATACTTCCTCCTTTAAATAGCCATTCAGAAATGCACTCTTAACATCCGTAGAGTGAAATCCATGTAAGTAGCAAGGCTATAAGGAGTCTTATTGCTTCCAATCTTGCAACTAAAGTAAAAGACTCATCATAGTCAATGCTCTCCTCTTGACTATACCCCTGAATGAAAAATCTAGCTTTATTCTTGGTTACCATACCATCCTCATCAAGTTTGTTCAGGAAAACCCATTTTGTTCATATGATGGACCTGTTCCTTGGTTTGGGTTCCAGATGCCAAACTTGACTTCTATGGAATTGATTCAACTCTTCAAATTGTGATTCTTGACTACTGATCTAGTTTGAATTCCAGCAGTCTTGTCTGAGATTATCTAATCTACAGGATGTGAACCTTGATACTTATAAGGCTTGAGTATCAGACCATCTTCAGAAGTTTCTTGCTGAGGAACAGTTACTGATGTGGTAGCAGTACAGGATTGAGAGATGGATCCATCATTTTCCCCCCTGTTTCTGTGCTACTTTTCTCAGTTCTATCATGAGAAACAGTACCTTGCAATTCACTTCTCATAGCATTCCCATCCAATGCCTGCATTTGTTGAGGACCAGGTTCACCATGCCTCAGTATGCCAATTTCTTCATCTTCCTGTACCTGTTCTTGAGACAAATTGTCAGATTCATCAAACTTAACATGCATGCTTTCTTCAATCTTTGATGTTTTCTTGTTAAAGACTTTATAGGATTTACTATTTGAAGAATAACCAACAAAGATTCTCTCATCACTTCTAGGATCAAATTTTCCTAATGCATCCTTTCCATTGTTGTGTATAAAAGCATTTACAACCAAAGGCTCTAAGGTGTGAAATATTTGGTTTTCTTCCGTTAAGTAACTCATATGGTGTCTTTTCTATCTGTGGCCTTGTCATACACCTATTGATTGTGTAGCATGCAGTGTTAATAACCTCAGCCCAAAAACTTTGTGGAAGGGTCCCAGACAGTAGCATAGTCCTAGCTATTTCTTCTAAGGTCCTATTTTTCTTTTCAACTACTCCATTTTGTTGTGGAGTTAGGTGAAGAGAATTTATGATCAATACCATTTTCATTGCAAATGTTGAAGAACATTTGATTCTCAAACTCAGTACCATGATCTGACCTTATAGCAACAATATGACTATCTAGTGTTTTCTGAATTTTCTTAGCAAATATTGAAAATGCATTAAATGATACTTCCTTAGATGCAAGAAAAAGAGTCCAAGTAAATCTAGAATAATCATTAACCAGTACCATAACATATTTCTTACCTCCACGACTCATTGTTCTAATTTGTCCACAAAGATCCATATGGACCAGTTCCAAAGGTTATGTAGAACTGACCTGTTTCTTTGGTTTAAAGAATGACTTTACCTGCTTCCCCCTAGCACAAGCACTACAAACTCTTTCTTTCTTGAACTTTATGTTAGGAAGTCCTATCACCAAGTCCTTAGAAACTAGTTTGTTTAAATTCGAAAGACTAGCATGACCAAGTCTTTTGTGCCATAGGAGGGGATCATTTTGCATTACACTTAGACAACTCATGCTGCCATCAAATAGTGTCAAAAGATCTACTTTGTAGATATTTCCATGCCTATTTCCCTGCAAAATAATCTCTCCAGAAGTTTGATTAGTCACAGTGCAACCAGTAGAAGAAAAATTAACAGTATTTCCTTTATCACACAATTGAGATATACTCAATAAGCAACGCTTCAAACCATCTACTAGAAACACATTATCTATGTTGTGTGAATCAGACCTACCTACCTTTCCAATGCCAATTATTTCCCCTTTCTTACCATTACCGAAGGAAATACTTCCTCCTTGAAAAGCTGAGAATGAATGGAACAGTTCCTTGTATCCTGTCATGTGCTTTGAGAAACCACTGTTCATGTACCATTTTGTGGCTCCTCACTTTCACTCCAGCCTACAAAAAGAAAACTAGGGGTTAATTTTAGGAACCCAAACTAGTTTGGGTCCCTTTCCTTTAACAAAAGGGTGAATTAAATCTCTCCTAGCCCAGAATGGCAATGCTTTCTTTGTGTGAACACTTTTCTTAGCCACATATTTTTGGACAAGTTTAAAGGACATGCTCCTTTGTGTAGCTTTTTCAAAAGATTGGCAATTTCCTTTTAAGTGACCAGTGTTCCCACAGTGTGTGCATAACCAATTTTCAGGGTGAGTTAGATACTTACTCTTTGGATCCCATTTGGGCAATGACTGAGATTTCATAAGCCCAATACCCTTCCTATTACTACTATGATTTTCATGTAACCATTCTAATGCTTTAGAGGACTTGTTCCATTTAACAATTTTGTTTAGTTCATCTTTGGTTTTGATCAAGTCCTCTTCCAAAGTTCTTATCTTTTCCTTTTTCTTGTACAGTTCATCAACTGTCACTTTCAACTTCTCTTCAGCAATAAGCTGGTGAAAATTTGCAATGCCCTTACTTTTACCATCTGTATCAGTTTCTAAATTTTCATTTTGCAGTTCATGAATAGTTGATTCAAGTGTAAGGACCTGTTCCTTTAGCATGCGGTTTTTCCTTTTCAGAATGTTACTTTTTATTACAACCTTTTTGTATTCAGTTTCTGAACTCTCAATTTTATCATGCAGTTGATCTTTACCATCCCTTAGAGATTTAAATTCATTTAGCACAGTGTGATTATCTCTAGGCATATTTTTCACATCTTTTTGAGTTTAGAAACAAATACCTCGGCATCTTCTTTATCATCTGAATCTTCAAGAGCCATTAGAGCCAGCTCATCATCCAGATAATCATATGACTGCTCATCTTCACTATCTTGCCAGCCAGCAACCATTGCTTTAGGAGTTCCATTCTTCTTTCGGAACTGTTCCTTAGCCTTCCTTCTCTTTTCAACACACTTCTTTCTCCATTCTTCTTCTATGACTGGGCATTCGCTAATGTAGTGCTCCATACTTCCACATTTGAAGCATTCTCCTCTCTGTTTCATGTCAGAAGATCTACCTTGTCTACTAGATCCCTTTTGCTTATTCAGGAATATTTGGATACTTCTGGCTATAAGGACTAGTTCCTTCTCATCATTAACAAAATTGTTAGCAGCAGATTGTTACACCCCGTATGTCCAAAGTGAGGTATATCCTTCTAATGACATGTTAAGAATGATTTAAGTGAGTTTAAAGTCATAATATGACCATATATGATGTTTATATTTTGAATATAAAGTTTGGGAAAAATCGGATTTAAGTTGCGGAAAAACCGACTAAGGAATTGCCTTGTAACGAAACTTTTTCAGCAATTAATTTCATGTATTATATGAGGTCTTTTGGGGACATATCATATATCAAATTGAAGGTCTTCGAGTTTATTTTTCAATACTTTTAACGGTTTGTTCATACAACATATAAATAAAAAGAAAGATATGAGCATCAGAAGTCAGGCCAGAAGAAGGGACATAAGCGCAAAAGAGGGCTAGAACTGAAATGTTTCGAGTATAAAAGCAAAAACATGTCCTCTTTTTGTCATTTCCAGAATATAAACCATAGAAATAGTCTGTTCTTGAAGGTTTAAGCCACTTTTATTATTTTGAAGGAAGGACGTGAATCTTAACTCGAAATTGAAGACAGATTACGTCAAAATGCTCTACGCGATTAAGGTAACGTTATGCTACCTTCAATTTCGTCTATAGCTTGAGTTTTAGAATTACTTCATCGCTAAGTAAAATACCTAAATGTTGTATTATAGCTTTTTTAAGCTTTAGAAGGTGTTGAATTCAAAGAAAATAAGGTTGAGAAGCAAGAAACATCAAAGATATGTAAGGCTAAACCTTTCTTTTGGCAAGGCATGTATCTTGTAGGTTTTGAAGCTTTTCTTAGTTCAAAAATTGATTATTCTTGTGGGTAACTTGTATGGCATAAAGATGACCGTATATGTGCTTAATTAGGTGCCATGAACCACGGCAAAAGATGTCCAAAACAGTAGCACAAAATGTTTCAAAATCAGGAAAATTGTTTTTATCTTCGGACAACTATTAGTATATTGATCATAACTCCTTGTAAAAAAATGATATTGAGATGCTTTAAGAATTCCTAGAATGCTAAGAAATATATCTACAACTTTCATGAAGTTCATGAGGTCTATATCTTTAATCTACACTCTGAAAATCAGGTCAACATGCAGGACAGTGGTGCTGTCCAGACATTCTATCAGCGGATTTGTTATGTCATCCAGTCGTCTCATCTTGTTATCCATTTAACATGTTTATGTTATCAGTTTATCCGGGTATCCATTCCTTTGTGTAGTATAGTGCTGGTTCTGTTTTTGCGGATCATCCACTTTTAGGGAAATCACTGCCGAAAATTTTATGGAAATTCAAAGAGTTGGACAAATTCGAAGTTTTAGGTTGTGTCTATAATTCTATCCAGAGTTTTCCTTTCATTGCTTTGAGTCCATATCTACTGTTGCCACATGTGTTATGCCTCATACATGCTTATACTTATATTGTGATCATGTTATGTGTGATTTGGAGTCCCTCATAGAGGCTGGACATTGGACACACAGTCCGGTCGCATGGGTATCAGGTTCCTAACCGGATTGTCCTAAGATGTTAGGAATGAAGCCTTTAGCCTAAATTGATATATTTTTATGCTTATTGAATAGAGTGGGATCGTTTGGCCAGGAAACCAAAGGATAAAGCGGTTGTTGATTAGCCATACTAACTGTTGGAAGAGGTAAGTGTTTATATCCATTTCTTTGGAGGCACCTGGCCTCGTGGATTTTCTACCACGTGTTCCTTACGTGTGTAGCTGCCGATAGGCGTACTCATTACGCCTTATCTTTGGATTTACATTGTATACTATATGTTATGTCCTGTTATTGGTATTGCATTGAGGATCTGAGCATGGTACTTTGGCTGTGAGTTGACATACACTTCCCGGCTGTCGACGAGAGTCCCGCGCCGGTGAAGGGTTATTATTGCATCATATTACATTCATATGCATTACTATGCATTATATTGAGGGTAGGAGGATTCCGCCCTAGGAGCAGGAGGATTCCGCTCCATTGCATCATATTGAGGGTAGGAGAATTCTGCCCTCGGAGCAGGAGGATTCTGCCCTCGGAGCAGGAGGATTCCGCTCCATTGCATCATATTGAGGGGTAGGAGGATTCTGCCCCAGGAGCAGGAAGATTCCGCTCCATTGCATCATATTGAGGGGTAGGAGGATTCCGCCCCAGGAGCAGGAGGATTCCGCTCCATTGCATCATATTGAGGGTAGGAGGATTCCGCCCTAGGAGCAGGAGGATTCCGCTCCATTGCATCATACGGAAGGCAGGAGGATTCCACTCCATTCATTTTACGCATGTGACCCTTTGCATCAGATTTCACTTCATTTCATTTCATACCATTGTGTGGACTTGTGGTGCATAACTACTGTTCTGCTTATACGTGCATTGCTTATTTGTCTATATATTTCTGGCTCGTATTCTGGGTTGCGGGGATTGGGTTGCATGCTGCAACGGTATAAATATATGGATCGGGTTGCACGTCGCAGCGGTATAAATATATGGATCGGGTTGCACGCCGCGACAGTATGAATATATGGATCGGGTTGCACGCCGCAACAGGATGAATATATGGATCGGGTTACACGCTGCAACAGGATGTGTTTTTGATTGTTGATGTGTTCGGGATACCTATATGTTTTGGTTATCTTACGTTCCTGGTTGTTGATGAGTTTGTCATCCTATACATGTTTCTAGTTATTATCTGGCTCTGCCTTTTCATAATTTAAATAAGAGGAATTTGGTTTATCTGTTTCTTCTCCCTGGCTAGTTATCCTATTCTTTGAGGTGGCTAGTCTGCCCCACTTATTGAGTCCTTTGACTCACCCTTGTTTGTTGTTTGTTTCTTGTCTATCTATTTCGTTTCGTTAGGTTCGTTCCAGGATTGAGTTCACCGCGTTGTTCAGGAGCGAAAACGACTTCAGCTGTCAGGGTGAGCCAGCTTTATTCCGGATGGCCACCAGTTTATTATTTATTATTTCAGTTGCTTTCTGCTCCTTTCAGGAGGTATCTGTCTTTTTTTGTACTCTTAGATGTCTAGTCTGGATAGCCCTAAACTTAGCATGTTGGGTAGTCAGCTGTAATTTCTTTTGTACAGCTTAGAGGTATCAGTATGTCTGTGTTTTTTTTAAGTCTTGTCCTTATTTATGAATTGTTTATTTTCCTGATTTAATTTGTAAGGGTTCGCCCGACGGGTCTAGGGGAGGATGTCGGGTGCCCGCACGGCCTAACTGGATTTCGGGTCGTGTTAGTTGGTATCAGAGCCCGATTTAGAGTCTATCCAGACTAAGACAGTGTCTAGTAGCGTCTTGCTGATGGGTACGTAGACGTTCGTACTTATCTACGAGAGGCTATGATGGCATTTAGGAAGTTTCACTTCCTTCATTTCTGATCGTTGTTGCTCCCAACGCACACGCAAGTATACGCGGTCGACAAGTAATAAAGTGATAAATCGAGTATCGTTCCCACGAGGACTATTCAGACTAAGTTCTAACAAACAATTTCTTAACAACTACTCAGGGATCTTTTTCCAATAATGAGGATTTTTATTAACTAAAGAGCAGTAATTTAAATGGTGGAAATTCAGTCAAACAATGGAGCAAAACTTGGTTGTTATCAATAATAAGGAGACGGTCCAGGGTCAGAGTTACGAACAATCCAGTTGAGTTATCCAATTGATTCCACTTCTTAAATCCCGGGTTACTAACTAACAGATTAAATGTACCCGTGAAAACCTTTCAGTTCTTCACGGTCTATGCAGGCTACTCCAATCCCTATATGTCTATGGGTTGAATCACGTGCACGCATTAATGATTTCTGTAATTAGTTAAACTAGGCGAGCAAGTATATGTCTATCCTACTCACGAATTGGTTCCCCGATGCCCGGGTTCACAAACTAGTCCTACTCTTTCTTATTGCGTTAATAAATTCCCTCTGTCGAGTTCAATCTAAAAACCATAGATAATGCGTAATAGTCGGGCCCTGACAATTACACAAGTGAAATCAAGAAAGAATAAGTAACCCGTAATGGGATTCAATTAATGGGAATCAATCTTCAAACATCAACCTTCATGAAATACTCTAACCCTAGAACTAGAGATTTAGCTACGCATACTCATAATAACAACACAAGGATTTGATGAAATAATGAAATAATGATGTAATAGATTAATGGAAGGAAGAAAAACCCTTGTTCTTGATGTTATGAACTCTCAAATTGCTCCAAAGTCTGAACTCCCTTGAAAAACTAAGTAAAAGAGTATTTATAGAGTTTACAAACACCTAGTAATAAGTTAGACCCAAGCCTAGACGAAATAGGAAGTCAAAATTCGCTCCAGGGGCGCCATAGCGGGCGCCCCGCGCCCACGATCGCGCGTCCATGACCAGAAGACGCCAACTTTTCCACGCTTTAGGCCTGCGACGCGCAAAGAACCGTGCAGAGGGTGGCACGCTGTGGGGCGCGCGGCGCATGGCCCACAGCGCCCGGCCATTTTGCTTCATTCCTTGCTCTTTTGCGTGCTCGTGTCGTACCTTCGTGTGCTCGATCCAATCCTCAATCAAAATCCAATCTTTTCTTGCTCAATCATGCTCTTAAAAGCTCCAATTACACTGCATAACAACCTACCTACACACGACATAAAATCAGTGTAAAACCACAGTCACAAGCTATAAAACGAGCGAATAAGGTACTAAAACGTGAGGAAATATTAAGGAAATATAGGCATAAAATGCCAAACATCACCACCCCACACTTGAACCCTTGCTCGTCCTCGAGCAATCACAAATAACTTCCCAACCTAGGTAAAACAGGTCTGCCCATGACTATGGTTGATACCGATCATTGAACCAATGCACACATGACTACTATGGATCCACAACATGCCAATAAATTACCAACTCAAAAATATGAGAACAACCACCCCAAAATAGCTCAAGTGCACAAACTCAACTCATTGCAACCATGCCCCCACAAAATCACACCTATCTACTCAACCAAGAAGCCACGACTTTACCTATTTCATGCAAACCATGTGCCCTCACCAAAATGAAGCAAGAGAGTGTCCCCCAAATATCACACACAACAATGAATATCAAGAATAGAATGGGGACAATAGCATAGAAAGAATTCACTCCCTCTCATAAAAATCTCACATGTCACACACAATGTACCATAGGCTTGCCCGTAGTGTAGGACTCCACTAATGTAAGCTCACTCCAATCGGGATTAACTAGGACTTTAAAAAGGTTGTAATGTAGGCTAAGGGGCGGGTAGGATACATATGGTAATAGTGACTACCTCCCTAAGCACTTTAATACATCACATTTAATTTAAGCACAAATCTCATCAAAACCACCCAATCAACAATCTTTACACATACCTTCTCAACAAGTAGCATTTTTTCTTTTTAAGCACACACTAGCAAGGAAGGGATATCTTTCTCTCTTTTTTTTTTCTTTTCTTCACAAATTTTTTCAATCCTTTTTTTTCTTTTCTTTTCATTTTTTTCTCAATTTCATTAACTCCCAACCTTGCTAATGTTTTTCACTACTTCACACTTTTCACAAATATTCCCCTTTCATTAGCTCCACTCAAAATCCTCCCAACATCCAACCACAACTCCAAAATAACAACACAACATCAACTAAAGAGCTTAAGGAGTAAAGGGCCAAAAGAGAACAATTTAGAACAAATGGGTAGGCTCGGGGTGTGGGTGCCAACAAAAAGGGTCAAAGAAATCACAACAATAATTTTTTCCAAGGTATATATGTAAGGGTAGGCTAACAAAAGAAGGCCTTGTATCATCTCCCGACTAGAGCAAACCTAGGATTTCGCTTTGCACACACACGGGGCAAGTTCTAGACATTAATATGCAACATGGAGCAAATAAGAACATGCCTCACAACACACATTGCACATGATCCACACAAAAAGGTTCCATCAACAACTCTCAACCAAGCTTCTAGAATGCAACTTGTGGAATTTAAGCACTCATGCACAAAAGTACACAACAAAGCCAAGCAAGTGGACTCAAGCATCTCAAGGGGGTTGTTCCAATTTTTTCTAGGCATGCATCAAATTACAACCAAAGGACACCACAAATAGCACATGCAATCAAGTTCAAGTCCACCGGTATCAAACAAATCAAAGGCACCTAGCATTCTACCTTTTTCCTTAGCCTAGGGTCAACTAAAACTAACTATCCTAATCCTAAAAAGTAAAAAACTACCCGGTTCAAAGGCCTCCTCGTGGAAAAGAACCGAGGTCATAAGAAAAACCACGGGGTGGATGACATGTACCACTAATAAAACTAAAGGAAAATCTTTTTGGAATTTTTCATTGGTTTTCTAATTTTTTTTTCAATTTTTTCATATATATTAAAGCAAGAAACAAATCAAAATAAAGTCAAGTGACAAAGGAAAATCCTTTTTCATATATATTAAAGCAAGAAACAAATCAAAATAAAGTCAAGTGACAAAGGAAAATCCTACGGTACATGCATCCATAACCTCAAAAATAAGGGAGAGTTCCCCACCCCACACTTAAACTAGCAATGTCCTCAGTGCTAAAAATAAGAAAGTGCAAGGTAAAGAAAACTTCCCTGAAGACTCTAGTCCTTGGTGCTAGCATCCTCCAAGCTTCATGAGGTACTCAGACTTCCCCCATCAGATCATCAATATTAGGCAAGGGTGAGGACACCCCACACTTAGCCTCAACATTACATGAACCTGCAATCCAAGGAAAAACAAAAACTACGTGACACTATAAATAAAATAATACAAGTACAAACTCGGGTTGCCTCCCGAGAAGCGCCTTAGTTAACGTCGTGGCACGACGACACTTTTAGCTCACTTCCAGCATTTATGTCTTCTCTTCTTACGACGAACTTTTGCTTTCTTCCTTTCTTTGAGAGAACCCATCTTCAACTTCACATGTGGTGTACTTCCATGGTCTTGACTAACGCATTCAATCATAGAGCACTCTTCCACCTTAGCTATGTGCTCCTTCTCAGTATACACCTTGAAAGTAACCTTCTCTCCATGCGCTCTAACAGTCATCTCACCCAGCTCCATGTCAATAAGTGCCTTCGAGGTGACTAAGAATGGTCTCCCCAAAATAATTGGAGCTTCTAAATCCTCTTCATAATCTAGGACTACAAAATCAACAGAGAATGTAAACTTACCAACTTTTATCAACACATCCTCCAACTTACCATCAGGGTGAGTGAGTGAGCCATCCGCCATCTTAAGAGTAACTGAAGAGGACTTGATTGCTCCTAGCCCCAACCTTTTGCAAACAGAGAGAGGCATGAGATTTATGCTCGCACCCAAATCACACAAGGCACCAGTGATACTATACCCTCCAATGGTACAAGGAATAGTAAACTTCCCAGGATCTTGAAGTTTTGGAGGTAGCTTGCTCAAGATTGTGCTACACTCCTCAACTAACTCAACTGAATCTATCTCTTGAGGCTTTTTCCTCTTGACTAAAATCTCTTTTAAAAACTTCACAAAGGATGGCATCAATTCAAACACATCAGTCAAAGGAATATTAACATGAAGTTCTTTCAGCATACTCACAAATTTTTGATATTGGGCCAAATCCTTCGATTGTATAAGCCTCTGCGGGAATGGTGGAGGTGGCCAAGGTTCCTCTTTCTTCTCTTCTTTCTTCTTTATCTTCTCCACTTTTTCAATTTTTTCAATTTCAGCTTTCTCCTCAGGCTTGGCCATCAGCTCTCCACCTCCAATTAAAGTCACTGCAAGACATTGTTCAGGCTCTTTCTTCACAGTGCTTATTTCTCCCACCAACTGCCCCAACTGGTGCTCCAAGTTCTTGTGAGCACTGGCAAGATCTTGTATGGCCTGTGCATGGGCTGCAGTGTCAGCTATCATTCTCTGCTGGCCCGCCATTATCTGCTTTAGCATCTCCTCAACTGAACTGCTAACCTGCTGTGGTGGAGCTGGGAGTGGGTGGTAATTATTCGGGGCTCTCATATTACCTTGATAATAAGAATTACCAAACTGATTTTGACCCTGCAGCCTGTTGTGATTACCCACGTAATAAACTGACTCTGGGTTAGAAGGGCAAACCTCTGTAGCATGGTCTTGACCACAAACCTCACAAAAGCTCTGGAGTTGTTGCACTGGAGCCACTGGTTGCTGAGTCTTTGGCAGAGCTAGCTTACTAATTTGATTGGAAATAGCATCCATCCTAGCCCGTAGCTCTGAAACTGCATCTAACTGAAGTACCCCTGCAGCTTTCTGCGTAGTAGCTCTACCATCACCTTGCCAATCAGGATTGGTCTGCGAAAACTTATCTAGCAAATCATAGATCTGGTCAAAATTTAAGGCCAATACTTGACCTCCAGCAGCAGCATCTACCACAATCTTAGTATGTGCAGTCAACCCCTCAACAAAAGTATGTGCAAGAACCTCATTGGATTGGTTGTGGTGTGGACAATCTCTCAGTAAAGCTTTGAACCGCTCCCAGGCTGAATACAAAGATTCTCCTTCTAACTGTCTGAAGGACATAATTTCACTCCTCACCCGGGCTGTCTTGGCAGATGGATAAAACTTAGCCAAGAACTTCTTAGCCAAATCATTCCAAGTGGTGATAGACCCAGACTTTTCAGCCTTTAACCACCTCTTTGCTGCCCCAATCAGTGAAAACGGGAATAAAGTCAAGCGAACATAATCAATAGGAACTCCCGTTGGTGTATAAGTATCACTGATCTCCAAGAAATTCTGGATATGTTGTTGCGGATCTTAATGAGGAAATCCACCAAATTGTCCAGTCGTATGTAACAGTTGTATCATACCGGACTTAATTTCAAAGTTTCCAGTAATTCTAGGCTTAACTATGCTCGAGGCTACTCCCTCCAGGCTGGGGAGAGCAACATCTCGCACAGCTAAAGTTTGTTCTTCTGCCATTCCTGTAGGTAAAGATCAAGCAGGACCTAATACCTGAAACAGCACAAAACTCAAAACAAAAATTAAACCTGAATAGAAATTAATAAACTGTTCAAGAAGAAATCAGTCAAAAATTAGTCCCCGGCAACGGCGCCAAAAACTTGTTGCTCCCAACGCACACGCAAGTATACGCGGTCGACAAGTAATAAAGTGATAAATCGAGTATCGTTCCCACGAGGACTATTCAGACTAAGTTCTAACAAACAATTTCTTAACAACTACTCAGGGATCTTTTTCCAATAATGAGGATTTTTATTAACTAAAGAGCAGTAATTTAAATGGTGGAAATTCAGTCAAACAATGGAGCAAAACTTGGTTGTTATCAATAATAAGGAGACGGTCCAGGGTCAGAGTTACGAACAATCCAGTTGAGTTATCCAATTGATTCCACTTCTTAAATCCCGGGTTACTAACTAACAGATTAAATGTACCCGTGAAAACCTTTCAGTTCTTCACGGTCTATGCAGGCTACTCCAATCCCTATATGTCTATGGGTTGAATCACGTGCACGCATTAATGATTTCTGTAATTAGTTAAACTAGGCGAGCAAGTATATGTCTATCCTACTCACGAATTGGTTCCCCGATGCCCGGGTTCACAAACTAGTCCTACTCTTTCTTATTGCGTTAATAAATTCCCTCTGTCGAGTTCAATCTAAAAACCATAGATAATGCGTAATAGTCGGGCCCTGACAATTACACAAGTGAAATCAAGAAAGAATAAGTAACCCGTAATGGGATTCAATTAATGGGAATCAATCTTCAAACATCAACCTTCATGAAATACTCTAACCCTAGAACTAGAGATTTAGCTACGCATACTCATAATAACAACACAAGGATTTGATGAAATAATGAAATAATGATGTAATAGATTAATGGAAGGAAGAAAAACCCTTGTTCTTGATGTTATGAACTCTCAAATTGCTCCAAAGTCTGAACTCCCTTGAAAAACTAAGTAAAAGAGTATTTATAGAGTTTACAAACACCTAGTAATAAGTTAGACCCAAGCCTAGACGAAATAGGAAGTCAAAATTCGCTCCAGGGGCGCCATAGCGGGTGCCCCGCGCCCACGATCGCGCATCCATGACCAGAAGACGCCAACTTTTCCACGCTTTAGGCCTGCGACGCGCAAAGAACCGCGCAGAGGGTGGCACGCTGTGGGGCGCGCGGCGCATGGCCCACAGCGCCCGGCCATTTTGCTTCATTCCTTGCTCTTTTGCGTGCTCGTGTCGTACCTTCGTGTGCTCGATCCAATCCTCAATCAAAATCCAATCTTTTCTTGCTCAATCATGCTCTTAAAAGCTCCAATTACACTGCATAACAACCTACCTACACACGACATAAAATCAGTGTAAAACCACAGTCACAAGCTATAAAACGAGCGAATAAGGTACTAAAACGTGAGGAAATATTAAGGAAATATAGGCATAAAATGCCAAACATCAATCGTGCATCTGTCTAGGATTCAAAAGTATTTTCGTTAATCCGTTAATTCCTTCGTGATAATTGTGAACCCTTGTGTGACAATCAGCAGACGGTATGAGTTCAAGACGAAGCAGTCTAGCCGGGGGCCAGAGCTACTCAAGCTCCGAGTGTTTTGATCGTGCTGACGATCTAGTTGCGCAGATCCCAGCTGTACGAGCTCGCGATGGGCAAGGGAGGAGGGCCTTGTGGTTCCCTTGGCTCTATACGATGTTTTTACGAGAATCTTGGCGATGCAGATACCACAAGAACCTATTATTCACTGGGCAGCCTATCAGGTTGCCGCATGTGCAGACGTTCGGTCTCAGGGAGTTCCTATTCTGATTCTTAATATTGTTGCAGTAAATTATGTTCCGGAGACAGCATGTGTTGTGCCTCTAGTTATTCTTGCTGGTTAGTTAGCCTGAGTAATGGTTCGGTCCGAGTGTCCGAAGAGGTTGCATTATTTTACGCGGTTGAACATCCCGATATTCTTAAGCAATGCATCAGATAAACCTCGTGATTTTTTTAAAAATAAAATAATGTCAGCGTATTCTTCAGGCTCTTGATTATATCGAGCGGTATGGTGTTGATTATTCTTCTTTCCAGTTTCAGGGGTCCAGCCTTGAATTGGTAGGCCGCTCTCTTATTAGCTAATTTGGTTCGATCTTTCTTCGAAAAGTTCCTTTCGAGTAGCGAACGAGATGAAAAGTATTGCCAGTTTGAGTGGATTGGACAGGGTAGCCTGTAGGTTAGCCTGTTGGTTTCAGAATATGAGATTAAATTCTATAGAATGCTTGGATATGCATTAGAACTAGTCCATGAGCCTTTCGAGGGATTCAAAGATTTATTGATGATCTTTATTTTTCCTTTAGATCCCGGATGGCTCGAGAGATTGAGGTCGGGATTCCATTTGATGTTGTTGTTGATATCGCTCGAAGGTACGAGGCATACCATAAGTTAGAGTGGGAAGAGCTAGAGCGGGAGAGCAAGAGATCCCGTGGCCCTAGTGGGCAACCATGGTACCTCATTTGGAGGTAAGAGTTTTGATTATTTTGGGAGGTCACCTGCCAGGTTATCTCAGCTTGTAGAGCGTGATTCTCAGAGTGCGCGGGTAGTTCATCAAGATAAGACTCAGCTTTCTCTTTGTAGCTTTCAACAATCCGTCCAGCTCCTATATTCAGCGAAAAGGTGTTATCATTGTCGTGAATCTGATTATCCTTTGAGGAGTTTTCCTGTTATCATTCTCGTGAGTCTGGTTATCCTTTGAGGAGTTTTCCCTTACTCCGACAGGTAGGCAGTCGTCTATTCTCTCATCATCAGGCACCTGCACCGTCGCAGGGAATTTCATTTAGATCTCAATCAGCAAATAAGAAATTCCACCATCCAGTAGAGGTTGAGAGTGTGGTGGCAGTGGTTCTTCAGAAAATGATTGTTAGGGTAGTGGCTCAACTCAGCTGTAGGGGCAGTTCAATGAGCTGCCAGTCTGGCTGGATGCTGAGGTATCCGATGTAGTACACCCAAGTATTTCTAGCTCACTTATATGTGAGTAAGATTTGATTCTTCCGGTCGATCTAGAAATGGGGTGTCCTATCATGTTTCCATGGTTTCTTTTGATGTCGTTTCTATTAAGAATTGGTTGCGGTAGAGGGTGAGCTTCTGATATGATTTATTCGTTGCATTTATGATGACCTTACTAGATTATCTGGTTTAAATGCGAGAGATTTGTGAGTGAGTATCGATATTGTTTGCTTGGCATTTTGTTGTGCCTCATTCTGTTATAATGTCAAGTCAGTCTACCTCTTGTTGGAACTCAGTGTCGGTAGGATGATGGGATTCTTATTTGTCACCATCAGAAAGTGTCATTGTTTCTTCCGGTGTAAAGTGGTTAGTAAGTAATACTCGATCTATGTGTCTCCTCTTGGTTCGAGATGCTAGTAGAGTCATGTTATTCTATAAGTTTGTCTCGGTATAAAAGGATTTTCTGGTAAATTGTCGGAGTTTCCTTTTTATAGGAAGGTTAAATTGACATAGATTTTGTTCCATAAAGCTCATTCAATGTCTATTTCTTCAATTGCGATTCTCCGGTTAGCCTGACTCATAAATAGTCTAGCTCTGGTAGCCAAATAAATAAGAAGAAGAGCTTCCTATAGCTCTAATTATTTCTATCCTCAGTCTGTTTCCATCTCTTCTTTGTTCGGCACTGGTAAGCTTAGGCGGTCAGTAGCCTCTTGTGATGTTCCCTGTGTTGAACCAGAGTGCGTGTCAAGGTGGTAGGGTAAGCACATGGTTTTTTTTCAAGGCTACTAAGGGTAATGAGAGGCGTCATTTGACCTTTGATTTGATCCATCAGGCGGTGGTGCTTATAGAAAATGGATGGAGTCGTGACTCAAGAGTTGCAGCTGTTTGGCAACTCGAAAGAGTAATTTTGTAGCTCAGGTCTGAGCCGCGTTCTCTACTCAGCTAAGTCTTCCTTAATCCAGCAGGTTGTGCGAAGATGACTATTTCTATTCAAATTATTTGTATGAGTTTATGCTCTAAGTGGAGTAGTCTTCCTCCAATTGATGCCGAATCATAATATTAAATCTCTAAGGCGTTGCTGAAGCGTAAGCTAATTCTTTGTTTCATCGACCTGTTCTATATCAAAAGTATATCGACGAGGTGATTCGTTGGTGGAATCATGTTAGCCTATCAAGAGTTGCGTGTATCTTCATTTCGAAAATATAGAACTCTTCTCTCATGATCAAGAAAGGGTCAGCTTATTCCGAATAAGTTGGGTAATGATGTTATCATATTATCCAGATATATTTTATTCCAAGAGTTCGGTGTTCGTGTTATAATTCTGATTCTGCAATCATGAGATAATTTCCGTGGAGTAGCTTATGAAGGTCGTGAAAGTTCTTTTGTTATCTGTGCGGAATTTTCTTTAAACTTAGGCTCGTTCGAGGACGAACGAGAGTTTAAGTGGAGGAGAATGAAACGACCTCGGCTAGTCGTTTCGGAAGTTAGGACTCCTATTGGCATGCCGATAATTTTAAAAACTTCGTAATGTCCATTAGGACCTGTCTGTAAATTTTGAGCTAAATCAGACCTCGTTTGGTAGGCATCGGAAGAAGGTTTTCAGTTTTTATTGTCGATAAGTACTAAAAAGAGATTTTCGAGCTCGGTTTTGGTGAATGCGCTCCGATTCAAAATCCGAGAGCGCCGTTAGGTTCGTATGATTATTTGTGACTTTTGTGCTTTTTCGAAAGTGAATTTCAAGGTTATTCGGCTAGCTTCTGCTAAAATGCCGAAAGTTAAATAAGTTGACCTTTCACATCTCTTCACTACTACAAGTATGTAACAGATCATTACTTAATGCGTCTACGTACTTCATTTAACATTCGAGGATGAATGTTCCTAACGGGGGAAGATTGTTACACCCTGTATGTCCAAAGTGAGGTATATCCTTCTAATGACATGTTAAGAATGATTTAAGTGAGTTTAAAGTCATAATATGACCATATATGATGTTTATATTTTGAATATAAAGTTTGGGAAAAATCGGATTTAAGTTGCGGAAAAACCGACTAAGGAATTGCCTTGTAACGAAACTTTTTCAGCAATTAATTTCATGTATTATATGAGGTCTTTTGGGGACATATCATATATCAAATTGAAGGTCTTGGAGTTTATTTTCCAATAATTTTAACGGTTTGTTCATACAACATATAAATAAAGAGAAAGATATGAGCATCAGAAGTCAGGCCAGAAGAAGGGACATAAGCGCAAAAGAGGGCTAGAACTGAAATATTTCGAGTATAAAAGCAAAAACATGTCCTCTTTTCGTCATTTCCAGAATATAAATGATAGAAGCAGTGTGTTCTTGAAGGTTTAAGCCACTTTTATTATTTTGAAGGAAGGACGTCAATCTTAACTCGAAATTGAAGACAGATTGCGTCAAAATGCTCTACGCGATTAAGGTAACGTTATGCTACCTTCAATTTCGTCTATAGCTTGAGTTTTAGAATTACTTCATCGCTAAGTAAAGTACCTAAATGTTGTATTATAGCTTGTTTAAGCTTTATAAAGTGTTGAATTCAAGGGAAACAAGGTTGAGAAGCAAGAAACATCAAAGGTATGTAAGGCTAAACCTTTCTTTTGGCAAGGCATGTATCTTGTAGCTTTTGAAGCTTTTCTTAGTTCTAAAATTGATGATTCTTGTGGGTAACTTGTATGGAATAAAGGTGACCATATATGTGCTTAATTAGGCGCTATGAACCACGGCAAAAGATGTCCAAAACAGTAGCACAAAATGTTTCAAAATCTGGAAAATTATTTTTATCTTCGGACAACTATTAGTATATTGATCATAACTCCTTGTAAAAAATTGATATTAAGATTCTTTAAGAATCCCTAGAATCCTAAGACATATATCTACAACTTTCATGAAGATCATGAAGTCTATATCTTTAATCTACACTCTGAAAATTAGGTCGAAATGCAGGACAGTGGTGCTGTCCAGACATTCTATCAGCGGATTTGTTATGTCATCCAGTCGTCTCATCTTGTTATCCATTTAACATGTTTATGTTATCAGTTTATCCGGGTATCTATTCCCGTGTGTAGTATAGTGCTAGTTCTATTTTTGCGGATCATCCAGTTTCAGGGGAATCTCTGCCGAAAATTTTATGGAAATTCAAAGAGTTGGACAAATTCGGAGTTTTAGGTTGTGTCTATAATTCTATCCAGAGTTTTCCTTTCATTCCTTTGAGTCCATATCTACTGTTGCCACATGTGTTATGCCTCATACATGCTTATACTTATATTGTGATTATGTTACGTGTGATTTGGAGTCCCCCATAGAGGCTGGACATTGGACACACAGTCCGGTCGCATGGGTATCAGGTTCCTAACCGGATTGCCCTAAGATGTGAGGAATAAAGTCTTTAGCCTAAATTGATATATTTTTCTGCTTATTGAATAGAGTGGGATCGTTTGGCAAGGAAATCAAAGGATAAAGCGGTTGTTGATTAGCCGTACTAACTGTTGGAAGAGGTAAGTGTTTATATCCATTTCTATGGAGGCATCTGGCCTCGTGGATTTTCTACCACGTGTTCCTTATGTGTGTAGCTGCCGATAGGCATACTCATTACACCTTATCTTTGGATTTACATTGTATACTATATGTTATGTCCTGTTATTGGTATTGCATTGAGGATCTGAGCATGGTACTTTGGCTGTGAGTTGACATACACTTCCCGGCTGTCGACAAGAGTCCCGCGCCGGTGAAGGGTTATTATTGCATCATATTGCATTCATATGCATTACATTGCATTATATTGAGGGTAGGAGGATTCCGCCCTAGGAGCAGGAGGATTCCGCTCCATTGCATCAAATTGAGGGTAGGAGGATTCCGCCCTCGGAGCTGGAGGATTCTGCTCCATTGCATCATATTGAGGGGTAGGAGGATTCCGCCCCCGGAGCAGGAGGATTCCGCTCCATTGCATCATATTGAGGGGTAGAAGGATTCCACCCCAGGAGCAGGAGGATTCTGCTCCATTGCATCATACGGAAGGTAGGAGGATTCCGCTCCATTCATTTTGCTCAAGTGACCCTTTGCATCAGACTTCACTTCATTTTATTTCATCTCATTTCATTTCATTTCATACCATTGTGTGGACTTCTGGTACATAACTACTGTTCTGCTTATACGTGCATTGCTTATTTGTCTATATATTTCTGGCTCGTATTCTGGGTTGCGGGGATCGGGTTGCACGCTGCAACGGTATAAATATATGGATCGGGTTGCACATCGCAGCGGTATAAATATATGGATCGGGTTGCACGCCGCGACAGTATGAATATATGGATCGGTTTGCGCCGCAACAGGATGAATATATGGATCGGGTTGCACGCCGCAACAGGATGTGTTTCTGATTATTGATGTGTTCGGGATACCTATATGTTTTGGTTATCTTATGTTCCTGGTTGTTGATAAGTTTGTCATCATATACGTGTTTCTAGTTATTATCTGGCTCTGCCTTTTCATAATTTAAATAAGAGGAATTTGGTTTATCTGTTTCTTCTCCCTGGCTAGTTATCCTATTCTTTGAGGTGGCTAGTCTGCCCCACTTATTGAGTCCTTTGACTCACCCTTGTTTGTTGTTTGTTTCTTGTCTATCTATTTCGTTTCGGCAGGTTCGTTCCAGCATTGAGTTCGCCGCGTTGTTCAGGAGCGAAAACGACTTCAGCTGTCAGGGTGAGCCAGCTTTATTCCGGATGGCCACCAGTCTATTGTTTATTATTTCAGTTGCTTTTTGCTCCCTTCAGGAGGTATCTGTCTTTTTTTGTACTCTTAGATGTCTAGTCTGGATAGCCCTAAACTTAGCATTGTTGGTAGTCAGCTGTAATTTCTTTTGTACAGCTTAGAGGTATCAGTATGTCTGTATTTTTTTTAAGTCTTGTCCTTATTTGTGAATTGTTATATTTATTTTTCTGATTTAATTGGTAAGGGTTCGCCCGACGGGTCTAGGGGAGGATGTCGGGTGCCCGCACGGCCTAACCGGATTCTGAGTCGTGTCACAGATAAAGCTAAATTAGGTTCAGTTTTAACTGGTTCTCCTATGTTCTTGACTTTCTTCCTCAAATCATATGTTCTTAGATTACCTATAAGTTCATCTAATTAGGGAGTACTAAGATCCTTGCTTTCAATGATAGCACATGCTTTAATTTTCCAAGAATCTGGAAGTACTCTAGTCAAGATCTTTGCAACCCTATCTTCTGCAGTTAAGATTCTTCCAAGAGAGATAAGTTCAGTTGCAATAGCATTAAACCTAATGTACATTTTAGAAATTGTTTCTCCTTCTCTCATTTTAAAATTTTCATATTCAGCAAAGAGAAGTGTACCTCTAGATCTTTTAATCTTATTGGTTCCTTCATGAGCAACCTGCAATGCATCCCAGATTTCCTTACCTGCAACATCATTGAGCAATGGTGGCCTAACAATGGACTGACCCTCGGAGTTTCCTTGTGGTGCACTCATTCTAATCCTAGGTGTTAGCATTTTCAAGGATAACCCGCTCTGATACCAATTGTTATTTCCTAAGACACACCAATACAGAAGGACCAGTTCCTTCTATGTGTTCCTTTACTGATTAATTGCGGAATTAAGTTAAACTAGAGTAAATGAACACTGATTTTAGCGTGGAAAAATCCCTTGAACTCGGGATCAAAAAACCACGACCTACTCTCTCAAGTAGGATTTCAACTTCACTATTTGAAAAACTCACTCGGTTACAAGACTTCTCTCTTACTAACCTAGGACTTACTCTAATCCTATAGTGACCCCTTTCACAATCAGCGAAGTTCCTCCAAGTAACAAGACTTGAATGATGCGTACTCTTACAGAGCTTCTATGAAAGCAAATAGTACAATTTGATATACCCTACTACAGATGAACTAAGACTGAACTTTGACAAGACTCGATCTAAGGAACAGGTTCTTCACTTAGTTCCCTGTAGCTTGATGACTACACAAATACAATTTCTACTCTACAATGCTATAGCTCTTTTCTCTCTGTATTTGTGCGTATCTTCAACAGCTGAAATGATCCTCTACTTATAGCTTTGAAATCTGAAGAGTCTTGAGCAATTAGAAATCCAAAGCCTCCAAGAGTTTGAGTCCTAATTGAACTCCTTGCTTATCTTCAAGCCTTATCCCAATCTTATGCAATCTTTTCTTATCACGTACAACTCTGCATAAGAGAAGAACTAAGCAAATTTGTCAATTGGGGAAGTACTTCAGAGGAAAAATAAATATGGGATCTGCAAAGCATATGTTCACAAAAGGACTACATTCCCCATGTAACGTAGAGGAAATAAAGATACAAGTCAGCTTGTAAATTTTTGAATTTGTATATTGGATGTTCGTCGTATTTGTAAACCTGATCAAATTCATTTATGTATATTTATTTGTTGTTACTATCGTTAATTTGCATATTTATTACCCTTTTTGAAACATACTTATGTCGTTAAAGTCATTTGCATAAGCTGTTCCGAACGCTGGCTCAAGTTTAGACGTGCATACTTTGCTAAGTCTTTGGAAACATCTACTGAGTCGTTCCGAACATCTTTACCCCAAACCCCAAACCCTAACTCGAGACCCTAAACTCTAAAACCTAACTTGGGAAGTGAATACATTCGGAATATATTTTTCAAGTTCGGGTTTAATATTTTTGTCGTTCGGAACGTATAGTGTGTTTATCTTCTAGATTTATAACTTTAACTCCACCAAATGGTAGATAATCTTGTAGATTTATCACACTAACCTGTGCAACTATAATTTTAAGTGATAATCAACTTGATTTATCACTATAACATGTATAGTTGGTCATGTTAAGTGATATTTTTGTAAATGTATCACTCTAAATTGTATAAATGGTCATGTTAAGTGATAATCATCTTGATATATCACTCTAACTTGAATAATTAGTCATTCAATGTGATAATCTTTCACAATTATCACTCTAAATGTGTATAATTGATCATATTAGTTGATATTTTTATAGTCTATCACTCTAAATTGTATAATTGGTCATTTTAAGCGATAATCTTTCATAATTATCACTCTAACTTGTATAAGTGGTCATTTTAGTTGATATTCATCTTTATTTATCATTATAACTTGTATATTTTGTCATTTTAGTCAATATTTCATCTTGATTTATCACCATAACTTGTATATTTGGTCATTTTAAGTGATATTCTTGTCGATTTATCACTATAACATGTATAATTGGTCATTTTAAGTAATAACCATCTTGATATATCATTCTAACTTGAATAATTGGTCATTTTAGTTGATATTTATCTTGATTTTCATTATACCTTGTATATTTGGTCATTTTATTTGATATTCATCTTGATATATCACTCTAACTTGTATAATTGGTCATTTTAAGTGATTATACATCTTGATATATCACTCTGATTTGTATAATTTGCCATTTTGAATGATAATGATCTTGATATATCATTCTAACTTGTATGACTTGTCTTTTTAAGTGATAATAATCTTGAGATATCACTCTAACTTGTATAATCATCTTGAGATATCACTCTAACTTGTATAGTTGGTCATTTTAAGTGATATTCTTGTAGATTTATCACTATAACTTGTATAGTTGGTTGTGTTAAGTGATAATCATCTTTATATATCACTCTAACTTGTATAAATGGTCACGTATAAATGGTCATGTTAAGTGATAATCATCTTTATATATCACTCTAACTTGTATAAATGGTCATTTTGAGTTATAATCTTTTATAATTATCACTCTAACTTGTATAATAGATTATGTTAGTTGATATTCTTGTAGATGTGTCACTTTAAACTGTATAATTGATCATTTTAAGTGATACTGTTTCATTATGATCACTAACTTGTATAATTGGTCATGTTAGTTGATATTCATCTTGATTTATCACTATAACTTGTATATTTGGTCATTTTAGTTGATATTCATCTTGATTTATTGTTATAACTTGAATATTTAGTCATTTTAAATGATATTCTGGTAGATTTATCACTATGTATAAAATGTCATTTTAAGTGATTATCTTTCATAATTATCACTCCAACTCATACAATTGATCATGTTAGTTGATAATCTTGTAGATATATCACTCTAAATTGTATAATTGGTCATTTTAATTGACAATATTTCATAATTATCACTCTAACTTGTATAATTGGCCATTTTAGTTGATATTTATCTTGATTTATCACTATAACTTGTATTTGGTCATTTTAGTTGATATTCATCTTGATTTATCGCTATAACTTGAATATTTAGTCATTTTAAATGATATTCTTGCAGATTTATCACTATAACATGTATAAATGTCATTTTAAGTGATTATCGTTCATAATTATCACTCCAACTCTTAGAATTGACCATGTTAGTATATTCTTGTAGATATATCACTCTAAATTGTATAATTTATCATTTTAAGTGATAATATTTCATAATTATCACTCTAACTTGTATAATTGGTCATTTTAGTTGATATTCATCTTGATTTATCACTATAACTTATATATTTGGTCAGTTTAGTTGATATTCATCTTGATTTATCGCTATAACTTGAATCTTTAGTCATTTTAAATGATATTCTTGTAGATTTATAACTATAACATGTATAAAATATCATTTTAAGTGATAATCATGTTGATACATCACTCTAACTTGTATAGTTGGTCATTTTAAGTGATTATACATCTTGATATATCACTATAACTTGTATAATTGGTTAAATATTGTTCAGGCATTCGAAACGTCTATGTGTCGTTCGAGTTTGTAATTTAAAAGTTCGGAACATCGACCTTCATGTTTGACGCATCCAGTCATACGGAGCAGTTAAAGTTATAATTAGATTATTATCTTTCATAGTTATCACTTTTGCTTGCTTTATTGAATATATTAAGTATAACTTTGATCATTAGCCTATATCTTTTATAGTTGGTCATATTAAGTTATAATCATCTTGATTTATCGCTCTAACTTGCACAGGTAATTATTTTAAGGGATAATCTTTTATAATAATCACTTGAACATTATCAGTTGATCATATACTGTGCAGACGTTGGAAACATCTATGAGTTGTTTCAGATGTAGAAAAAGAAGAAACGAAAAGAATAAAGAATATCGCTGTATAATGGTGTGGGATACATTTTGATTACCTTTGGAAGTAACTACAAGCTTTAGATCCTCACGCTCCCAATATAAGTGTTATTCCCGGGTCCAATTTTTTTCGGAACTACTACATTAGTCGTGGAAAGCGGCGTAAGAAACTTCCGAACGTATGCTCAAAATTTAAAAATTACACGGAAAAGTAACCCTATCGATTGACCCTAATTTTCATAATAAAACAAAAACAAAGAAATTTTAATTGAATCCTTAATCTATGTTTGAATGATGGTAATATTTATCATTTTGAATGCATGAAGATTACTCATGGTGAATGCTTGCACCATTTATAGAGTACAAGAATTGTGTATAAAAAGGTTTTCTTGAAAGGAGAACATGTATGAAAATACCGTATAACGAACTGTTGGAATAATTTGATGAAAATGTTCAAAAAAATTGTACAGTTATGAGACCCTTCTGTCTCCATTCGAACTCTAAACATTCATGAAATATATTTGGAATATCGTAAGAGCGTTCCGAACGTCACTTTTCTTTGAACTTCTTTTAAGATGTCTGGAACATCTAAAATATTTTACGAACATTCAAATAAAAATATAGAAAAGTCATAACTGCTAATATTTAGCCATATACTATGAAAGATTATTCATATATTACATACCTACAAGAAAGATTAAACGATTATCCTCTACTTTTTTTCATTCTATTTCGGAGTAATATATATATATATATATATATAAATACACAAGTTGATGTCTCATAAATAAGTATTTAATTCATATGATGGTACATAAGATGTTAACATCTAAAATCACTCTAGTAGACATTTAAACATCGATGAAAAGTGAAATATCTCACAAGAAGTTTCAAACATCACGCAGGAAGATCAGAACATACTTGTAGTCGTTCAAAACTTTCAATATGTTTGAAACATCTTAAGTATCTTTTTTTTTTTAATTTCAAAAAAATGGTAAGTAAATACACAAAGGATGGTTATGTATATTGTGTGATAATATTTGGCCTGATTTTGTTATTGATTATGGAGGTTGTGTATACAAGTAGAATTTATAAAATCTGGTGCATTTGTTAAGGGGTTGTATATACAAAAAGGTATCTTGAGAATAAGATGAGTCTAGATAGACGAGTTGAGTAGCTGGAGTGTGAAAAAGTGTGAAAAAATTTATTAGTTTTCTAAGTTTAGTTCTCTAAATTTAGTTAAAGCTTGGAACATCACAAAGGATGTTTCGAACATCTTGAGTAACGTTAGGAACCTCCATCAAAACTTTTCATCTTTAATATGTTGGTACATTTTTTTGAGTTCATCGCTCAAAGATAAATAATCCTACATAAGGAGAGAGGTTTTTGAAGTTAGCTCTCCCATTTTTTCTTAAAAAAAGAAGAATGTTGAAATTGTAGGTACATTAATTCTATTTGATGATTGTCGCTTTCCTTATGTTTCCCATTTGTCACTCACCGAAGGAGTCTTGCTTATTTTTTTATTTTTGAGGATCGAAAAATCGAATGATATTTTTATTCCAAATTTTATCTCAACGTCTAGATAAAAGATGCTTCCAACATCTTTATAGACATGTTTCGAACATCCTGACATAAAGATGTTCCGAACACCCTGACAGTTGTTCTGAACTTCCTGATATAAGATATTCCAAATACCATAACAAATATTCCGTACATCCTGACAGAAGATGTTCTGAATACCCTGACAGATGTTTCGAATATCGTGACATATGTTCATGACCTCGAAAAAAAATATTTCAACCGCGACTTTTTATTCGAAATCCATCCAAAGCAACTTAAATCAACACCAAATTATCTCAAATTTTATACTTAAGATCCTAATACTATTCTCAAGCATTTCAAATAATACCCACTCTAAAATAACATAAAAATCATATTTGGATTTTTAAACCCACTTCGAATTTTAATTTTGTTTTTTTTTTTTTTTGCAGAAGAAGAAGACGAAGACGAAGACGAAGAAGAATGAGAGTATGAGGATAATTAAGAAGAAGAAGAAGAAGAAGAAGAAGACGGCGACTATGTAGACAACAAAAAGCAGTTGAAGAGTATGACGAGAAAGATGAATAAATGAGAAAAATGTGAAGAAAAGAAAATAGAAGAGGAGGAAGATGAAGAAGATATGATGAACAAGAAGAGAAAAGTGAGAATTTTTATTCATTTGTTTTAAAAATTTGTGTTCTTTAATTTTGATCCCAAGAAGTTTAAAAGTTTTGGTACTTTTAATTACAGCCCACAAATTTTTAGAAATGCTAATTTGGTCCCTGATTAGTCCTAATTGCACTTAGAATAAAAAGAAAAGGGAAAAAAAGGCGAGGCCCTTTTTTACCAAAAAAAAAAAAAAAACTTGAGAGGTTCCTAAACGCCCATTCTCACGAGTTTTGTATTGGATAAAAGCTGAATAGACTTTGGCGAGTGACACATGTCGTCCACATGGCACAAGCTGACGTGTCACCGGACAGGCATCTTCCCGGACAGATACTTCCTACGGGCAGACCCCAAAGAAGTTACTAGGCTTGCCAACGGTCAGCACGGTTTGAACCAGCGGTTATCAGCAGTACGGGATGCGACCATTCAGCAAACGGTCACCCAGCGGTTACAACCCTTCTGGATAAGACGCCCGACGGTTACCCATTTTGAACGGTCTTATCTCCAACGGCTACTATCTCAACAGACGCCACCCAAAATCTATAAATAGCATTCGTCATAGCCAATTGTAACAACTTTTACCTCCTGCATTTACTATCAATAAAAATTACTATCTTTCTTGCGTTCGAACATACTCTCTCACGGTTATTAAATCACATTACTTGCTCTTGCCTGAAGCAACGACTTCAATAATCGGATCATCCGACGCGGCGATCGCCGACCGTCAGAGGAAACGATACGTTTGTTCTTGATCATTTACGTTTATGCTTTACTTTTACGCCCTACATTACTGCTATTTGATTTATTGCGTAGATCTTTAATCTCAACTATTGATCGTGACTCCGCAAATATAAGTTTAATTGTTAATTGGCCTAAAATCGGATTTAGGTTAAACAATTTGGCGACCACAGTGGGAGCCGGTCAATAGCTTTCGTAGGTTAAAAAGTCTACCTTTGACGTTATATCTCTATCTCTGTTTATCTCTTTGCTTCATAACTAACATGGCAGACGACAGTCCCCAACAAACCATTGTGGGCGGACAACAGGTAAACACCCCTTCCCATAGATCCAATGATGATGTGCAACAGGTACATAATCTGGTTCCCGATTATTCTCCCGACCCTTCGTCTGACGGGCAACAACAACAGTCTGCCTGTAGATCGGTCAGGCAAGATCAGCGTGAGCGCTCTCAGAGCAACACTCCACCAAGGAGACGACGACATAGGAGTCTCTCCCCCGACCAAGGGAACTTGCAAGGAACTTTTCGTGATTTTATGCAGCAGCAGACGGAGATAAACATGCGAATCAACGAAGCACTAAACTCTCTCCGGGCGAACAATCCCCCGACAACAAGGGCCAACGCAGCCAATATCCCATCCTCCCATACATCAAGACGGGAAGAAGAGCGCAATAATGGTAGCGGTACTGCAGACCCGGCGGCTCAGGCAAATCAGAATAGCGGTACTGCAGACCCGGCGGCTCAGGCAAATCAGAATAGCGGTACTGCAGACCCGGCGGCTCAGGCAAATCAGAATCCGAATGCGGAATCTACAACACCTACAGATATGAGCTCTATCGTGGAAACTCTCACCAAGCAATTCAAAGAAAGCCAGGAGGCGCTCCAGAAAGCTCTCCACTAGAGAATCGACCAGATTCCAGGCGCCCCGCCTACGCTGAAGAAAGTTGATGTTCAGCGCTACTCGCAACGGCCCTGGAAGAAGGAGGCTGCCCCGAAGGCGATACCTAAGACGTTCAAAATGCCAAACATCCCGAGGTATCGAGGAACATCTGACCCCAACGATCACCTCATGATGTTCAGCAATTTCATAAAGGCCAGTGATCTCACCGACGAGGAGATCGAGCCCGTGCAACTGAAGAAGTTCGTAGAGACCCTGGCAGATGGAGCCCTGCGGTGGTATTCGATGCTGCCGCCAAACTCTATTGGATCCTTCGCAGAAATGGCTGAACTGTTCGTGAAGGCTCACACGGGTGCCCAGAAGACGGAGACCCGGGTAGAAGACATCTTTGAAATCAAACAGAGGCCCGACGAGTCACTTCGCAAGTACGTGGACCGGTTCCAGAGAGAACGTATGATGCTCCCCAAAGTACCGGACAGGTGGGCAGCGATCGCGTTCACCAACAGCTTGGACATCAGGAGTTCAGAAGCCACGCGAAGACTCTACGAGTCTCTTCGGGAATTTCTAGCAGCCAGTTGGTCGGATGTCTACAATCGTTACAACTCTAAGATACGTATCGATGAAGATAAATTGATCGGAACAGGTGCTGCTCGGGGAAAATCCCAAACTCGTAGCAGCGAGTCTGGAGGAAAGGCGGAAGTGGAAAAGTCAGGCGCACGGTACGAACCGTACCCCGACCAGTCGCGAAACAATTCCAAAGGCCGCAACCGCAACAACAACAGAGGGCTATCCCGAGGGGAGAGTTCTCAGTCTGCCAGCCTGCCAAGCTTCAACATCGAAATAGCAGATGTCGTGGCTGTGAGCAAAGGCATGGGAGAAAAAGTCAGGTGGCCGAAGGATATGAAGACTGATCCCAGCAAGCGGAACCAAGACGTGTACTGCGAGTTCCACCGTGATCATGGGCACACTACCGAAGACTGCAAAGCCTTAAGGTACGAGATCGCTCATTTGCTGAAACAGGGATTCTTGAAAGAATTCTTGACGGAGAAAGGAAAGCAAACTCACGAAAAGGCTCAGCAAAACAAGCCCGGTCCGCCACGAGCATCTTCTCCGAAACGAACGGTCAACGTTATTTCGGGTGGAATAGAGGTGGACTCTGTCACCTTCACAGCAAAAAAGTACGCGAAAGTCTCCATTACTAACAGCAAGCGACCTCGGTCAGAGGCAGCAATCACCTTTGAAGAATCCGACACTGATGGACTTTAGTTTCCGCATGCCGACGCGTTAGTCATAACGCTACGCGTGGCGGAGTTCGACGTGAAGAGAGTGCTCGTTGACGCGGGCAGCTCTGCCAACATCATCCAGGCACGGGTCGTGAATGAAACACAACTATCGGATAAGATCGTGCCGATCTCTCGAGTTCTTTCCGGCTTCAACAACTCAAGCGAAAAGACTCTCGGAGAGATCACATTGACTACTCTGGCGGAAGGAGTAGCGAAGGAGACCAGTTTTCATGTTGTCGACGTGGATCTAGCCTACAACATCATTTTGGGCAGACCTTGGATCCACGACATGCAAGCCGTCCCTTCTACATACCATCAGGTGGTGAAGTTCCCGTCCGAATGGGGAATACGGGAAGTCCGGGGAGAGCAACGCACTGCACGAGATTGTTACTCGGTAGCCCTCAGACTGCCCGAGGAGAGCAAATAGCAATTACTTGACGCTGCACCTGAGGAGACCAAATACGACGTCCCAGAGTTCATCGCCAAAATGGACGAGAAGGAAAGCCACATGCCGACGGTAGAAGCCCTGGAGCCTGAAGAGCTGTTCACCGATATGCCAGAGCGAAAGGTGTATCTGGGGACCGAATTGAGCGAGCGCCTGCGAGGAGATATCCTGCGGTTCCTCAAGGAGCACCCCACAACATTCGCCTGGTCCCATGCGGATATGACAGGTATTTCTCCTGATATCATCACTCACAGGTTGCACGTTGATCCGTACCATCCTCCGGTGAAGCAGAAGACGCGCCAACAAGGAGCCTTCCGGAACCAAGTAATCAATGACGAGGTCGACCGGCTGTTGAAGATCGGTTCGGTACGTGAAGTTAAATACCCGGACTGGCTGGCGAACGTAGTTGTCGTTCCTAAAAAGAATGGCAAGTGGCGAGTCTGTATTGACTTCACAGATCTGAACAAGGCCTGTCCGAAAGATTCGTACCCTCTTCCCAGGATAGATCAGCTGATCGATGCAACAGCCGGACACGAAGTGTTAACCTTCCTCGACGCATACTCCGGGTACAACCAGATACTGATGGATCCCGACGACCAAGAAAAGACGGCCTTCATAACCTGTCGAGGTACGTATTGCTACAAAGTTATGCCTTTTGGATTGAAAAATGCAGGTGCAACCTACCAGCGTCTGGTCAATCGAATGTTCCATGATCACATCGGAAAGACCATGGAAGTATACATTGACGATATGCTGATAAAATCCAAACGGGCAGAGGACCATCCGGCCCATCTGAAAGAGGCTTTCCGAATTCTGGACCAATACAACATGAAGTTGAATCCAGAGAAATGCGCTTTCGGAGTCGGATCGGGGAAGTTTCTGGGGTTCATCGTTTCTCAGCGAGGCATTGAAGTCAATCCCGCTCAGATTAAGGCTATAGAGTCAATCCCAGACGTGCTTCGCGATAAGAAAGAGGTCATGAGGCTGACAGGGAGAGTAGCAGCTCTACGGCGGTTCATCTCCCGGTCGTCTGACCGTTGCAAAAGCTTCTTCGATGTCTTAAAGCAGAATAAGGAGTTCGAATGGACTCCTGAATGTCAGCAGGCGTTGAGGGATCTAAAGAAATATCTATCTAATCCTCCACTACTCACTACACCTGTGGAAGGCGAGCAGCTGTTAATCTACCTGGCAGTCACCGAATCATCGGTAAGCGCAGTACTAGTTCGGGAAGAAAAAGGTAAACAACTTCCTATCTACTATGTTAGCAAAGCTTTAATTGATGCAGAAACTCGCTATCAACCTTTAGAAAAATTAGCTTTAGCACTAGTAACTGCTGCCCGAAAATTGCGCCCATACTTTCAAAGTCATTCTATAGTCGTAGTTACTACCTTTCCTTTACGAAACGTCCTACATAAACCGGAATTTTCGGGAAGATTGGTAAAATGGGCCATAGAATTGTCCGAATTTGATATTACTTATCAGCCTAGGGTAGCGATAAAGTCGCAAGTCTTAGCAGACTTCAGTATGAATGTATACCCCGAAGCGCAAAAGGAAGCCATTCTCTACGCTGGACAGGCTCCGGGGACCTGGACCCTCCACACGGACGGTTCTTCGAGCGTGAAGGGATCGGGACTTGGGCTGGTACTCGTTGCTCCATCCGGGGAAACGGTAATGCAAGCTATCAAATGCCCCTTCATTACTAACAATGAGGCCGAATATGAGGCCGTTATTGCAGGATTAGAATTGGCACGGAACTATGGAGCAACCATAGTCAAATTAAAAAGCGACTCCCAGTTGGTAATCAATCAGATCAATGGGGGTTTCGTTGCACGAGAGCCTAGGATGCTGGCATACCTTGGCCGCGTAAAAGAACTCCTGGCACAGTTCGATGCCTGGGAAGCAGTTCAAATCCCGCGAGAAGAAAATCACGAAGCTGATGCTCTTGCAAACATGGGATCTGTCGCAGAGATAGGAGCAGCTAGCTCTTCGGCTGTCGTTCAACTCCTCTACACTTCCATGGACAGAGAGAGATTCGAAGTCAACACCATCAGTACTACCTGGGACTGGAGGAATGAAATAACGAACTATCTCATTCACGGGACTCTCCCCGCAGATGCAAAGGCTGCTCGTAAACTTCGAATAAAAGCAGCTCGGTACACCATCCTTAATGGCGAGTTGTACAGCAGAATGTTCGCAGGACCTCTCGCAAAATGTCTTGGGCCAAATCAGACTAATTATGTGATGAGAGAGGTCCACGAAGGCTGTTGCGGGAATCACTCCGGTGGCAAGGCGTTGACCCGAAAGTTGATACGCGCAGGTTACTATTGGGACAAAATGGAGAAGGATGCCAACGAATTCGTCAGGAAATGTGACAAGTGCCAGAGATTTGCTCATCTCCTCCATCAACCAGCCGAACCACTGCATTCAATAGTCTCCCCCTGGCCCTTCATGAAATGGGGGATAGACATCGTTGGTCCTCTCCCCACGGCACCCAGGGGACTGCGTTTTCTGCTGATCATCACGGATTATTTCACAAAGTGGGTCGAAGCGGCAGCATATTCGAAGGTGCGACAAACATAAGTCATCGACTTCCTCTGGCGTTTTGTGATATGTCGCTTCGGAGCACCAAAGGAAATAGTCATGGACAATGGGCGGCAATTAGTCGGCCAGAAAGTAACAAGGTTCCTCGAAGATTTGCACATTAAGAGAATCACCTCTTCTCCATATCATCCTGTCGCCAACGGGCAAGCCGAGTCTACCAACAAAATCATCGTTGACTCTCTTAAAAAGCGCCTCGAACAGGCGAAGGGATGTTGGGTTGAAGAGCTGCCTGAAGTACTATGGGCTTATCGCACTACGGTAAAAATGAGTACCGGGGAGACCCCTTACTCGCTGGTGTACGGTGCAGACGCCCTGATCCCAGTTGAGATAGGAGAACCCAGTCTGCGATATGCGTATGCCACTGAACAGTCGAACTCAGTGAATCTATCCGAAGAATTGGATCTCCTCGAGGAACGCCGAGAACTGGCCCTCATATGAGTGGTGGCACAAAAAGAGCGAGTCGAGAAGTACTACAATCGGGGACTCCGCGTACGGAGCTTCCAAGTCGGGGACTTTGTACTCAGAAAAGTTTCCCAGAGCACACAAGAGACGAACTCGGGAAAGCTTGGCCCTAACTGGGAAGGACCATACAAGGTGATCGCTTCAGCCGGCAAAGGATCTTATCGTTTGGCCCGACCAGACGGTTCGGTCATCCCGAATAGCTGGAACGTAGTACATCTCAAGAGGTATCATTTTTAAGCGACGGGGACGGTTAGTTATTCTATCTCTTCGCAAAAATTTCTTTTCCTATCCTTGCATAAAAGTTTGCTACTTCTGCCCGTACGTATAAGCCATTACTTGCATGCTTATATAGAAATGCTTACTTTTACTTTTACATAAAAGTTCTCTCTTTTATACATTCTCTCTAAATGGTACTAACGGCCTGAACAAGGCTAGATCCGTTTAGCTCAACTGGCAGAGCTCGAAGTTCTTCAACTTCGCGGCTGTGGGTTCGAGTCCCACAACGGACACACTCCACGTTTGGTTATATGTGTTCAAAAGACATCTCACCGACGACTCTTTTCATATTGTCACTTTACGTGTTCCAACATGAAAACAAGGGGGGTGGTGAGGGCCCCATAGGCTAGGAAAGACCTCCACACAGGCATAAGACCTTCGCACAGGCATAAGACCTTCGTACAGGCATAAGGCATAGCTTACAGGCAAGCAAAATTTTCTGCGTGACAAGACCTCCACGGAAAATAAGAGGGGTCGTTCACAAAACAAAACCTTCATGTGACGAGACTTCCACGGCAAATAAGAGGAGTCGCTCACAAGGCCAAACAATCCGGCCAGAACCTTAAAACGACCTGAGCTCGGTCAGACTACTTACAACTTACAACTTTTGCCTAATAAAGGTGTAAGTTCAAAACATTTGGGAAGGCCCGAGGAAGTACAGACTTAGTAAAGTTTGGAAAGCGGTCCTAAGGCATAAAAGCCACAAGCACATGCATACAAAAAGATCAGAAGTTCAAACTAAACATAGTCACTGAATGGATCTAAAATTGCATATATACATTGAACTGAGAATTTACAAAATGCCAAATATGGCTGACAGAAATTCGCAGAGTGTACTAAAAGGACAAACGTACCGGCCAAGGGTTAGAAAGTTCCTACTAAACTCCTACCCATCCAACAAGAAAGTCCGGCTCTCGCCGGACAGAACAAAAATACACCAAGTTCAGAAAAGAAAATTTCAATTTGAAGGGCCGTGACCGGGACTTAACGCACCAGCTCCGTTAGCCCCGTCATCACTCCCTGATTCTTCATCTTCCTCATCACCATCACCGTCGCTCGACTCTTCAGGAGAGAGACCTAATGCCTGTTGTACCTGCCGAATAGCACTCTTTGTCGCATGCAGCATCGCGTCAACATCAACCTGCCCAGACCGGATTTGCGCTAACAATGCACGCTTAGCCTCAAGGGTGGCAAGCTTAGTCCTAATCTCGGATTGATCGCGCAAGTTTGCCAAATCCTTAGTCAAAGTGGCCTGGACGCCCATCGACTGGGCAACGTGATCTCTGGCGGCTTGAAGCTCGGAACGGGCCTTGGTTGACTCCTCACATGCCCTCTGCAGATTCAATTCAAGAGTTGCACGTTCGTCGCTAGCAGTACTCAAGCAATCTTGGCATTCATCAAGGAGTCTCTCCAGCCTCTCGGCAGAGCGTGCGAACCCCTCTTTCTCTTCAGAAAGACGGTCCTTTTCCCTGGTAAGGGCGTCGATCTGCTCAACGCGGTTGTTGTTAACATCTGTTAACCGGTTAACTTCCCTACCAAGGAAACCACACTGCTCGATCAAGGCTTTGTTGTCCTTCAGAGCCTCGAGCAGTTCCTTCTTCACCTCCACCGCTTGATTGGCATTGTTCAGCCGGGAACGAAACATAATCTCAGCAGCCAGCATGCTTGACTGAAACATCAAACAAGTCATAGTTAGAAACCCTGGAATAGCAGAATGTTTTTTCTAGGGCACAACAGGAAAAACTTACCCGGGCAGAGTCGGAGGCAATTTGGAAGGCCAGTTCCTCATCAGACAAGTCCCTTAGCACCCACTCCTCTCGAGGACCGAGGAGCGAGGAAATTGCCTTCACCAAGCCGCGTGGCCTAGCCACCAAGTTGACCTCCGGAGCGAGTCTCAGGGTATGCTTTCTCTCGCAAAGCTTGGGCTCCCTCGCCTGTTCAGTGGGGTAGTTCGGCCCAAACTTGTAGCGAACCCCTTTGATGTCGCTCAGCTCCGTCTGCTCCGAAATAGCTGACAGCCAGACAAGTCTTGAGGACGAAAGGTTAGAATCACCTTCCGCCTCTGGGTCTATGGTTTCACATTTGCGGAGGAAGACCGGATTTGCTCCCTCAGAAGCCACATTTTCAAAGTCCTCGAAACGAAAAACCCGAGGACCCTGGCTACCCTCTTGGGAGGCCTCTTCCCTGGCTTCTCCACCGGCTGTCTCTCTTCTTGCTTCACTCGCTCCTTCTCCTACTTCTTCTTCTCCTTCTTCTCCAACCTTCCTTTTACCCTTGTCCGCACAGGAAGGACCTGCCTCCTCCCCGCCACCAACTCGGGGACTCCTTGGCGAAGATCGGGCAGCTCCCTCTTCCGTCCTTCTCTGATCACTACGGAGATGAGGCCTCCGCCTAAGAGGAACATCTGTCTCAGTCTCAGTATCCGACAAATGTATGACCTCCTGGGCCGGACCCTCTCCCCGTACAGACTCGGGAACATCCGCAGGAACTCCGGTACTTGTCATCATGGGCTCTTGGGCACTCGCCCTCACTGAAGGATCACCACCAGTCGCCGAAGTTTGTCCGGCAGACGCGGAAGCCTTGCGGGCGGACTTCTTCCGCGTTCCGCCTTCAGCGTGGCTCTTCCTCTTCCTCGTCAAAGGACTTAGCCCCTCGGACAGAAGCGCTTCACCCCCTTCCCTGCTGCGCAAGGCACCGGCCGAAGCCAGTATAGCCTCAGCTTCGGCAAGGGGATCGGCGACAGGTTCGGTGGGGACATCCTGAAGAGGAGCCGGGAAAAAGTTTCCTGAAGTACCTAGACCTGCGACAAAGGCAAAACGGTCAGTCACAGGAAGAACTCAAGAAGGATAAGCTATTAAAGGAAGAGGGATATCCTCACCGTGATGTTTTACGGTCAGACCCTTATGAGAAGCAAAGTGAGCCCACTCTCTTTTTCCTGGCTCAAACCGTGTCAAAATCAGCTCGACCCACGCCGTCAGCTCGTCTACAGTTATGAGCCCGTCGTAGGGTCGCTTGACCGTTGCACAAAGAAAAATCGATCATAAAAAGAAGGAAAAATAAAATGCGCGCAAGAGTATTCGGGGACTTACGTGCTTTGTTCCAGACTTCTGGAAGATGTGCCTTGTCGTCAAACGTCAAAGCGGAGGAACGCACAAACAGGTATCGATGCACCCAGCCCCGATCGCTGGTATCCTCGGAGCTGCGCACCAAACCCTTGCTCCCTCGCATCCTGACGTTCACATAGCCGTCCTTGAAAATCTGGACGCTGTACAAAGAAATAAAGTGTTTGTATTCAAAGGACTGGTCAGTCTCAGTCGCAAACCAGTCCAGGAGTGCGACTATTCTGTATACACTGGGGCTCAATTGCCCCGGGCAGAGAAGGTATTCCCTGCAGAGTCTATCCAACACCGGGTGCAGGGGCAGCCTACATCCTACCGTAAAGGGGTAAGTACCAATGGCTGTCCACCCAGCTCTGTGCGAGGTGATGTTCTCTCCGTCAGCAACTGGTAGTAGAGGGATTCTGTCATCCCAGTCGCAATCTATCCTCACTCGAGGAATCACTTCCGTTGTGATCCCCGATTTGAATCTATATGCCGGCCAGTTGCGCGTGTCACCTTCCCTGTTATGGAAGGCCTTAACATTGCAGTCTGCCTCAAGCTCACCCCACTTCTTAGGGATTATCTCAGCGGCAGTGGCCTGAGAAGCCCGCGGCCGGGGAGTGGCCGACGAGCTACCAGCGGCGTCAAAGTTCAAATTTCTTCTAGATCTTGAAGACATAATTTCAGGAGAAAAAATGGAGTTGCCAAGAAAATTCAAGAGGTAAATCAAAGGTTTTTTCAAAGAGCAACACAGAGGGAATAAGGAGTAGGTAAAAGGTTTCTCGTCAAGTGAGCTCCTATTTATAGGAATCCTGGTGCGGACCCCTGGCCTCCTTCAAAGACACGTGGAGGCTATCAAGTAAGCCACACGCAGATCCGGCCGTCGATGAAGAAATAGGGTTAATCAATGCTTTGTAGCATTATCATTACTCTGGAAAGTTGCAGTCACTTCGTATCCAGCACGCGACGTGCGCACGTGGAGACAGGCGGTTAAAATTATTGCTTTTTACCCTCGGGGAACGCAGTAGTCATTTCGGAGTAAACTGCAGTATCACAGACGTGCAGGTCACAGTTACTTTTCCGTGCGGCACATTTAATGCGCACGTCACAAAAGCTTATCATCAATCGGATCAAAATCGCACGTCATCAAGATTACATCATAAGAAGACAAAAAGTTTGCAAAGACTCCCGCCAAAATTCTCATCCACTCCTCGGACAGATACTCTGCCCGAGAAGTGCGGGGACTATCTGTATTGGATAAAAGCTGAATAGACTTTGGCGAGTGACACGTGTCGTCCACGTGGCACAAGCTGACGTGTCACCGGACAGGCATCTTCCCGGACAGATACTTCCTACGGGCAGACCCCAAAGAAGTTACTAGGCTTGCCAACGGTCAGCACGGTTTGAACCAGCGGTTATCAGCAGTACGGGATGCGACCATTCAGCAAACGGTCACCCAGCGGTTACAACCCTTCTGGATAAGACGCCCGACGGTTACCCATTTTGAACGGTCATATCTCCAACGGCTACTATCTCAACAGACGCCACCCAAAATCTATACATAGCATTCGTCATAGCCAATTGTAACAACTTTTACCTCCTGCATTTACTATCAATAAAAATTACTATCTTTCTTGCGTTCGAACATACTCTCTCACGGTTATTAAATCACACTACTTGCTCTTGCCTGAAGCAACAACTTCAATAATCGGATCATCCGACGAGGCGATCGCCGACCGTCAGAGGAAACGATACGTTTGTTCTTGATCATTTACGTTTATGCTTTACTTTTACGCCCTACATTACTGCTATTTGATTTATTGCGTAGATCTTTAATCTCAACTATTGATCGTGACTCCGCAAATATAAATTTAATTGCTAATTGGCCTAAAATCGGATTTAGGTTAAACAAGTTTGATTGAGATGCTTAAATAAAAAAAAGGTGATAAATATAAAGGATTGCGAATGTATTCAGCCTTTCTATTAGTACTTGTGTGTTACAAGGCAAAGTGAACTACATGATCCAAAAGAGTAGCTACTTCCATAACAAAATTTATTTAAGTGGTGGAAATTAGATGTCTAGGCTGATGGCGCGACTATCAACACTAAATAAGCTACTGATGCAATTGACCAATTGGACTAGGAAGTGCTTCCTAGCAGCCTCAATTTTTAATGTTAAAGAGGTGAAGTTAGGTTTTAAGATTTTGGGGTTCATAATTTTAAGTATTTTAAATATGGGATTCTAAGTCAATATTATAACATATTAAATATATTTTTGAATGTAAATATACATGGTTTGGCTAAAGCTATGGACCTTAAACTTGAAGGCTAGCTCCGCCACTACATACTTACGTAAAGCTTTTCAGTTTATTCAGACACTGATTGACCTAATGTAGCTTTTTCATTTATCATGATTTTGTTTGATTCAGTGTTCTTATGTCGAATCACAATTCACAGCATAGAAATGGAAGTCAGAAAAAAGTCATATAGAATAATGAACTGAGGTAGAACATGAAAATGCTGTTTCACTTTTTTTTTCATGCAAAAAAGGTCACTAATGTCAATATTATAGACCGTTGTATTGTAACAATATCGTAGTTAATATAAGGATAATAGCAAGTTGAATATGGTTTTCGATACTCGATAAAAAATTAATGACAATAGTAAGATGTTGTATAAAAATACTTTTGAAATGATGTGAATACTGTAGTGAACACTACTCAATTACCAACAGGAAATCTTGATTATTATTATAACAAGATATCCTCGATTACACTGATAAAAGTAAACTGAAATAACTAAGTAATGAAGGATAGAGAGGGAAAGGAGATGAGAAGCTAGAAGAATGGGGGTGAGAAGACTCAGAAGAACTGGGGACGAGAGGATACATACTTTGCCTTAGGCATTTTCACATTTTGGATAACCTTTTCCTTTGTTTATGTTGATACTTATAATAATTTCTTGTATCTCAACCTGGGTCCCAATTGTAGTCCAGTACACTTTTGTTGGACTGTTTAATCCTTTTACCCAATATAAAATCACTTACAGGACCAAGTATCTTATTTTGGTCTGCCCCGTTCATAACATTACTCTCGTTCTCAATAAGAACCTTGTTCTCAAGATTTAAGACAAAACATCCTGCCCACAAAAGCCTTGGTGAACTGGATGTTTATATATTAGTGCAAAGCTCACTGGATATACCCCTGCAAAGTTCTTCTTGAGCAAAATTAGTAACACCATACCAAGCTATGTTCTTGTTGGAGCTAAATATGACAGCATATTGTACTTCATGGTACTCCTGAAAAGCTTGTAAGACCAAACAAATAGTCAGTATGTTGCATTCTTTTATTAACACAATACTGGTACTAATGTAAGCCATATTCATTGAACTGTGATGGGTTCTCAAATTCACTCCACTTGGCCCACCGATAACACCTTGAAGGACTTGTACAATTCTTTTTCTGTGATTTTTTGCAACAGCTAGGCCAACATGATCTTGAGCAGTTGTTAATCTATCAATAAAGAAATTAGTTGTTGGCCCTTGCCCTATAATCTCAAAGCTTTTCTTAACTTGCGATAAAAAAATTAGTTGATGGCCATTGCCCTATAATCTCAAAGCTTTTCTTAACTTGCGATACTTCTGCAAAATCAGTGTGCCTCTCTAATTCGAAGCATAGTCCATAGCTAGTGTCTAGTACAAGCTGAAGTTCAAGAACTGGCACGCCAAAAATACCTCCTTCAGGATCAAAAATTATGAATGTGTCATTAATCTCCAGCTGCAAATACTAAACCAAGTAGATACCACTTGCTTTACTACAGCCACTTTTTGAATGAAAAGTTGGAAAATGGCAATCCTTGAATGGAGTAGCAATATTGGAATTTCGTTTCAAATCCTTCAAGCTAACCAATCGAACCGGCACAAGATAAACATATTTTCTTTTCTCCTGGTGTACAAAAATTCACCTGGAGACTTCTTCATCGTTACATAATTGATCAATCGCTGCCACTAACTTCCAACGAAGGTGTATTGACAAAATCATCCAAGCTATCCCATGAGTTGCTGGACCTTGATAGCCAATTCCATTTACCTCTGTAGCCTCTGTTTTTCTTTCAATTGATCCACACTGATGCAGCTTTTCCCATGTTGCATAGGGTAAATTGTCAAAGTTAGTTATTACTGTGCAACCCTAGAAGGCAAGCTGAAAAATCCTTTAGTGATGGTTGCTTAGTAATTAATAGGAACTCTTCCTCCCAAGCTAATTTTTCAGCATCAACAAATAAAAATGCAGCAGGGCTGTACTTCTCAATTTCTGGAACTAGGCCAGCGACTTTGAACTTCTTAACTTGGTCTGGATCAAATAAAAATTGATTCAAAACACATCGAGCAATCATTATGATATCAATAGTATCATGTTCTATGAAAATTTCAGTAAGATTCCTGCCTTCAATGGTCTCCAAAGATGTTTCCCCTATAGTCGAGCGGTGATGAATAGAGTTGGCATTTACATACCTTACTGGCAGGTCTAGCGCAGGATTTTCAATAGGCAAACTGTCAACTAGATTCTCAGCACTAGCAAGTTCGATCCATAGGGATAACAAGAAACCCGTTACATTTTGTTCCTGCCCAATATCAAGCCAATGGCAATTGTGGAAACCAATGGCATATTGCAGCAATATAATGTTTCTACTAAGACCAGGAATTAAATAACACATCTGACACAAAGTAGCCCATAAATTTTCAACCTCCAATTTCAAAACCAATCCACCACCAATTCGAGAAATTACAGTAAGAACACAAATTTCCTTAAAGATATCCCGAGCAAACATTTTAAAAAACAGGTGCATAAAATGCGCGTTAAGAACTCAACAGGATTTATTCAAAAAACAGAAAAGACAGCCAACATGTTTACTCATTGTACCACAGAAGCTGATCATCTGTCTTTTGCACCACAGAAGACCAACTAGATGTTGCTCTATAATTCAGAGGTGTACTCAATCGCAAGTAAGAAGGATTGAGATGCAGAAAATTCCCAAAGGTGAAAAGCTCTTCATTGGACAGTTCCTTCAACACACATCCATTGTACCATATTTCTCAAGTTTCATCAGACAATTAATAAGCAGGTTATACGAAAGAGTAGCAACAGAGTTGAAAAGCCTATTATGTGCATCTGATATCGGACTTGAAGGAACTTTAGGAAGAGATACATAACCTAAATCCACTATAAAGTCCTGGCCAGTGTCAAACCACTTGCGCACACAACTATGAATTGGCACAATTCCTTGCATCGATTTAGACTCGCAATTTTGGGATGATGGCTGTTGAACCCCAAAACTATAACCCCGAAAGGCTAAATTTAGGAATATCCACTGAATGGACTAACTCTTTTGGAGTTTTTGGAGTCGCCACCCAATTTAAGGAAAACAGGAACCAAATTAGCAAATGCGTACAAAAACTCCATTTTTGGAAAAAGGCAGTCTTTCAGAGATTCTAAGTAAGAGGTTTTGTTAATTTCGAAAGAAGGTTTTTAAGGCACTTTCGAAATTCCGTTAACAACGGTTAATCCGATAGGTTTCCAAATATTTACAAGTGAGTTTTTTCTTTAATAATAATAATAATAATAATAATAATAATAATAATAATAATAATAATAATAATAATAATAATAATAATAATAATAATCATTATCAATTGAATAAAAGCTTATTTTCAAAATTTTTTTTTTACTTGCACGCGTTTGCTAACATGGCCTCAATTTGCGATAAATAAAATAGCAACTTCAAAATTAAAGGCAATGATCATAAAAGTAAACAATAACTCAAGTACTCAAATATTATTCATAAATAAAGTATTCTACAAACAATTTACATATTTTATCGAGTATTAAACTAATAAAAGGAATGAGTTTCAAAAGGAAAGAACCTGTAACGACCTCAAATAGTCGTTTCGGGAATCGAGACCTCGATTTACGTGTCGACAATTCCAAAAGCTCCGTAAGATCCATTATGAAATCCCTGAAAAGTTTTAGCTAAAACGAACTTTGTTACATAGGTATCGGAGAAAGACATCCGTTTCGGATATTCGTTAAGGCTAAAAGAGGTTTCGGCGCTCGATTTGAGCAAATGAGCTCTGATGAGAAATCTGAAAGTTGCGTTAGGTTCGTATCGTCATTTGTGACTTGTAGCAACTTTCGAATTTGGATTCCGGGGTCGTTTGATTAAAATTCGCTATTTTGGCGAAAGTCGAAATTTGAACCTTTCCCGTGGGACCTAATTTTTGAGTTCTAGAGATCCGAATTGAGTTTCGTCTTGACGAGCATGTCACCCAAGTCTTGTATGACTTGTGTACAAAATTTGGGGTCATTCCGAGCTTCGTAGGGTCCCATTTGGACCCAAAAACAGTGGTGCAAAGCCAAAAAGCTGCTGAATTCTATTTTTTTACTGTTCAGCCAGAAAGAAATCGATTTTTCAGATCAATCCATAAGGAAATGGAAAAAAATCAAAACATGAAAGTTGTAGCTCTTTGAGTTTTGGTTCTAATTCCACTAACCTCGTATCATTTGGACATTTCTATGAAACGTTATGGGTATTTTACTGAAAGCTATCCAGTGAGGTACAATTTGGACAGCATGTGGTACAACTCTTTAAAGCTGCGGGCTGCTATGTATACTAGGGCGGGCATTGATTTTTATTTTCATGTGTTTGAGCTTCTAAAAGTGATTCCAAGGGGGATTTGAAGTACAAAGATCATTCCTAAACACAAGGTAACTATTCTTACCCATTTTTAACGCTTTAATCCGAGGATCAAAGTGATCCTTGAAAAGAGGGTTTGAACCCTAGATTTGTGAAATGGGAAAAATTACCGAGTTAGACTCGGGTATGTACAATAATGGTACTTTTGGACTCGTGGGAGTATGGGGAGTCCGAAAACATAAATTTTATGGGTTTTTGGGTACGTCCGACCCGGGGGTATTTTGGTATTGCCTCTTAAATTGCGTAAGGGCTTAGAATCCTTTCCTCACATGCTTACGAGTGCGACACTATTTCTTTGGCTCAGAGAGGAGTCTTATGGAGGCACATCGTTTGGGAAAGGAGGTCGTTCCTTAGCCACTTGAGCTGATTTTGAGGTAAGTGAGACTTGACCTCTATTTTGCGGATAAGATTTGATCTTGCTGAGTAAGATGTCGAGTACTTAATTGACTAGCATTGTCTAGTAGATAGTATTATGTACTACTCGTTATATTTATACAAAAAGGAAAAAGCACAAACGTGACTTGTGTATAGTCGATGTTGTGTGCCGGTGTATTATTGATATGCTCTAGGGACAGAGGCCGGTGGTGTGTTATGACCTAGAAGCGAAATTCCATCTAGGGACAGAGGCCGGTGGTGCGTTATGACCTAGATGTGGAGACTTATAGGAACAGAGGCTTGTGGTGCGTTATGACCTATAAGTAAAGTTGTTTATAGGGACAGAGGCCTGTGGTGCGTTATGACCTATAAACAAAGCCGCACAGGGTGTGTGCTTATGCTATGTGCTAGGTATATTATTACCTATGTGGTATGTGAGATATATCATCGCCATGCTGTGTGTTAATTATATTATTGCTTATGCCATAGTATCAATATAATATTGTATATGCTGCCTATTTTATGTATCTTTATATTATTGACCATGTTATGTATTCGCGTATTATTGCTTATGTTGTTGTATAATTATATTATCGTATATAATGTTTATGGGTTATTGTAAAGGTGTGGATTGTACTTCCGTTATCTTCTTATACATTATCAAAGAGTTGTCCCGAAAGGGTAATTTAGCGGGCCTGTCGACGATCATACTGGGCTTTGGCTCATAACTTACTGTTTAAATGTGCAGATCCTTCTACTAGTCAGACAGATGGACTTATCTGATCCGTTCGAGGCTGTGACTATTTTTGCTTGAGGTGAGCCAACCGCATGGTTCGCGGTGGCATACCGTCTGATCCACCTTAGTGTTTAGACGCTTCCTACATCTTGTATTATATATATATATATATATCGGATGTCAGAATTCGTAGATGCTCTATTGACACTGATTTCGGGTGGTTTTACACCTACATTTTATTGAAATATTTCTATCTAAATTATCATTTTGAGTCAGTTTAATTATTCGTGGTTCGCCTAAGGATGTAACGCTTAGGTGCCATCACGGCCCCGAAAATTGGGTCGTGACAAATTGGTATCAGAGCCCTAGGTTGTAAGTCGAGTCTTAGGGAGTCAATGGAGCAGTGTCCGAGCAGAGTCTTGTTTATGGGTATGTTGTCGACCATACTTATAAGCGCGAGGCTGCAAAGGCATTTTAGGAAGAGTTTTTTCCCTTCATTTCATCTCTTCTCGTGCTATGATGCTTACATAGGTGCTAATCCTTTAATGTCATTATGACAGATGGTGAGAACGCGATCGTCCCCTGCTTCGGGAGCTGGTGACGCACTGACTGAGTCGGTCCGTGGGAGAGCTGTGCGTAGCACACGGACTGGTGCGCGGGCACCTACTCAGCCGAGAGCGGCTACTACCAGAGCTTCTGTGGGCAGACCTCCTACTGGCAGACAGACTAGTACAGTGCTACCGGCGTCTTCTGAGATACCCGTCGCACATGTCCCATCGACTATGCCTTCTCTTGTGCCGGGTACAACGGTATCTATTCCTGCAGATGTTCTATTGCGGATGATGGGCATGCTTGGATCTCAGGCCTCGCCTATGGGCGATATGCCAGTACCTTCTGCGGTACCCCAGCCAGCTACTCCAGCTATGAGTACGCCGACTCCTGAGGCTACTCCGGTGATTCCTCAGTCTACTCCAGTTATTAGTCCTATTGCTCAGCCTTCCACTTTGGCTCCTCAGTCGGGTATTCAGTTGGGTCATTCTATTCCTGCTCTTTCTATGAGTGACGATGAGGTAGCTCGGAGGATTGAGTCCTTCATGAAGCTCAAGCCTCCCGAGTTCGATGGTACACCAGCTACTTGTTCTGCTCAGAGATATATTCAGAAGTGTGAGAAGATATTTTCGGTGCTAGGTACTAGAGACACCCTTGGGGTGCGATGTGCTTCTTTTCGATTGTCCGGTGATGCCGAGACGTGGTGGGTTTCTGTGATGAGACAAAGGTCCAGTGATCTTCCTCCTTTGTCTTGGGCCGAGTTCGTTGCCATGTTTATGAGTAGATTTGTGCCTCAGAGCCATCATGATGCCCAGAGGCACGAGTTTGAGAGGTTGAGGCAGGGAGACATGTCCGTGTCTGCTTATGATGCCAGATTCTTAGAGTTATCCCAGTTTGCGCCTGCTGTGGTTGGGCTGGAGAGGGACAAGGTCCTTAGATTTGTTGAGGGTCTTCATCCTCGTCTTCAGATAGCTGTTGCCCCTAATATGGGCAGAAAGTCTTATTATGAGGTGGTTGATATTGTGAGGCGTATGGAGGATATTCATGCCAGGGCAGATGCAGAGAGAGCGAGCAAGAGGTCACGATATTCTGGTATTTCTAGTGGTCCTTCGCATGGAGGCCAGGGTTCCCGTGGTTATACTCAGCCTAGACTTCCTCAGGCCGCTGCTTTATCATCTCAGGGTACTTCGTCGGGTGTTCAGAGGCCTCAGCCGTCTCAGAGGTGTGGGTATTCATCTCAGTCTGTTCCACCTGTTTGTGGGAGATACCGTCAAAGGCACTATGGGAGGTGCAGGCCCGGAGGTGGACGCGGAGGAGGCGGTAGTAAGGCTTGTTACCAGTGTGGGGATCCCAGGCACTTTGTTAGGGATTGCCCCTATGTTACTTCATCTGGACCTACCTCCGCGGGACATCAGAGTTCTGCTACTATGGTTCGGTCTTCTCCTCAGGCAGCTAGGCCTGTCACTCAAGTTCCTCCTAGGCAGTCGGTTCAGAGAGCTCCTGGTCCTGGAGGTTCAGCTCAGGTTTTTGCTATGACACGCCAGGATGCCGAGGCATCCAATGATGTGATCACATGTACTCTTTCTGTTTGTGGCCGCAGTGCCTTTGCCCTTATAGATCCGGTATCTACTTTCTCTTATGTGTCTCCTGGATTTTCACCTTGCTTGAGCAAGGATCTGGTTTTTATTGATGCTCCATTTATGGTGGCAACGCCTGTCGGAGATCCTATATGTGTAGATAAAGGGTATCGGGAGTGTGTGATTTCTATTTGTGGTGTTGAGTCTCTAGTAGACTTGATGTTGCTAGATATGGTGGAATTTGATGTGATCATGGGCATGGATTGGTTGGCATCCTGTCACGCGACGTTGGATTGCCATGCCAAGTCCGTGACTATAGGTGCCGAAGGTGAGCCTAAGGCTATTTGGAAGGGTTCCAGGTCTTCTCCGAGGAACAAGATCATATCATTCATGAAGGCTCAGAAGATGATAGCTCGCGGGTGCGGAGGGTATATTGCTTCTATTCGAGATGTTCGAGTGGAGGAGGTATCTATTGATCGAGTACCGGTAGTATGCGAGTATCCGAAGGTCTTTCCGGATGACTTGCCGGGTTTGCCTCCTATGCGGGAGATTGAGTTCTGTATTGATATATTGCCAGGTACTCAGCCTATATCTATTCCTCCATATCGTATGGCTCCTGCTGAGTAGAGGGAATTGAAGGAGCAAATTCAAGATTTGCTTGATAAGGGTTTCATTAGACCCAGTGTGTCTCCTTGGGGTGCTCCGGTTCTTTTTGTAAAGAAGAAGGATGGTTCTATGCGCATGTGTATTGATTATCGCCAATTGAACAAAGTGACTATCAAGAACAGGTATCCTTTACCGCGTATAGATGATTTATTTGATCAGCTTCAGGGTGCTACTCATTTTTCCAAGATTTACTTGAGATCGGGGTATCATCAGTTGAGGATTCGGTCTGAGGATATTTCTAAGACTGCTTTCCGTACGAGATATGGGTACTATGAGTTTCTTGTCATGTCATTTGGGCTTACAAATGCTCCGGCCGCCTTTATGGATCTTATGAACCGTGTGTTCAAGCCATATCTTAATTCTTTTGTTATTGCGTTCATTGATGACATCCTTATATATTCAAGGAGCTGAGGGGAGCATGAGCATCACTTGAAGATTATCCTTCAGACCTTGAGAGACCATGAATTGTATGCTAAATTCTCTAAATGTGAGTTCTGGCTGGATACCGTGTCATTCCTGGGTCACGTGGTGACCAAGGACGGTATTAGTGTTGATCCCAAGAAGGTGGAGGCCGTTCAGAATTGGCCTAGGCCTACTTCTCCTACAGAGATTCGGTGTTTCTTAGGCTTGGCAGGTTATTATCGGCGATTCGTGGAGGGATTTTCTTCCATATCAGCATCACTGACTAAATTGACGCAGAAGAATGTTCCTTTTTCTATGGTCTGCTGCTTGTGAGTCTAGCTTTCAGAGGCTCAAGACTGTCTTGACTACAGCACCTGTATTGGCCTTGCCTAGTGGGTCCGAGGGATTCACAGTCTATTGTGATGCTTCTGGTATTGGCTTAGGTGGTGTTTTGATGCAGAATGGCAAGGTGATAGCTTATGCCTCGAGACAACTGAAAGTGCATGAGAAGAACTACCCTGTCCACGATCTAGAGTTATTGGCGGTGGTATTTGCATTGAAGTTGTGGAGGCATTATTTATATGGTGAGCCTTGTGAGATTTTCACTGATCATAAGAGTCTCCAGTATCTGTTCACCCAGAAGGACTTGAATGGGAGACAGCGCCGATGGTTAGAGTTGCTTAAGGATTATGACATCGCATTCGGTATCATCCCGGGAAAGCTAATGTTGTGGCTGATGCTCTGAGCAGGAAGTCTATGGGTGGCCTTGCCTATCTTGATGTTGATATGAGACCACTAGCTCGAGAGTTGCAGGCCTTGTCCATTAGTGGAGTGCGATTTGATGATTCTGTGCCAGACCGAGTTTTGGCTTATATAGGGACTCAGTCATCCCTAGCTTCCCAGATCAAGGAAAAGTAATTTGATGATTCATATTTGCGTGATATTCGAGATAGAGTTTTAAGTGGGGGAGTGACCTCATTTATGATCGGAGATGATAGTGTACTGCGGCTCAACGGTCGGTTGTGTGTTCCGAATGTTGGGGAGTTGAGGCAGCTGATATTGGCAGAGGCACACAGTTCTCGGTATTCTATTCATCCTGGTATTACGAAGATGTATCAAGATCTTCGAGAGTTATATTGGTGGAAGGGAATGAAGAGAGATGTTGTTGATCATGTGTCTCGGTGCTTAAATTGTCAGCAGGAAAAGTATGAGCATAGAAGACCAGCCGGGGTGAGTCAGTCCATGCCGATTCCGGAATGGAAATGGGAGCATATTACTATGGACTTTGTGGTTGGATTGCCTTTGACATTGGGCAAGCATGATTCAGTATGGGTAGTGGTGGATCGTCTCACCAAGTCAGCTCATTTCATCCCCGTGTGGACTACTTATTCATCGGAGCGCTTAGCTCGTTTTTTTATCGCGCAGATTGTGAGATTGCATGGTGCTCCAGTTTCTATTATATCAGATCGCAGTACTCAGTTCACAGCTCAGTTCTGGAGATCATTTCAGAAGGAGCTGGGTACCCGAGTGGATCTTAGCACCGCATTTCATCCTCAGACTGATGGTCAGTCCGAGAGGACCATCCAGATTCTTGAGGATATGCTGAGGGCTTCTGCTATTGACTTTGGAGGCCATTGGGACAGTTATTTGCCTTTGGCGGAATTTGCCTATGATAAAAGTTATCAGTCTTCTATCCAGATGGCTCCGTTTGAGGCATTATATGGCCGCCGATTTCGTTCTCCATTGGTTGGTTTGAACCTGGAGAGGTGAAGGTGTTGGGTCCGGATCTAGTTCAGCAGATCTTAGATAAGGCCCGAATCATTCAGGATCGGCTCCGCACAACTCAGAGTCGACAGATATCTTATGCGGATCGGAGGAGGAGAGATTTGGTGCTTATGTAGGTGACCGGGTGTTTCTTAAAGTATCGCCGATGAAGGGTGTTATGAGATTCGGGAAAAAGGGCAAGCTTAGTCCGAGGTTCATTGGTCCTTTTGAGGTCTTGGAGCGCATTGGCGCTGTTGCGTATAGGCTTGCTTTGCCTCCATCTCTGTCAGTTCATCCGGTATTCCACGTATCTATGCTCCGAAAGTATGTTCATGATCCATCCCATGTGATTGATATGGCTTCTGTCGAGATCGACGAGGACTTGGTTTATTTGGAGGAGCCGATTGCTATTGCGGCTAGAGAGATCCGTAAGCTAAGGTCGAAAGAGATCCCGTTGGTTAAAGTGCTATGGAAGAATCGTCCTAGCGAAGAGGCCACTTGGGAACTCGAGTCCGACATGCGGGAGAAATATCCTCGCCTTTTCGATAATTCAGGTATGATTTCAATCTCTAAAGCCTGAAAGTTATGTTGTTTATGATTTCGGGTAGTAGCGAGAGTCCTCGAAATCCGTGTAATTATTTTCGTGAAAATGTGAATCTTACCTTAGGCTCGGGCTCGTCCGAGGACGAACGAGAGTCTAAGTGGGGGAGATTGTAACGACCTCAAATAGTCGTTTTGGGAATTGGGACCTCGATTTGCGTGTCGACAATCCCAAAAGCTCCGTAAGGTCCATTATGACATGCCTGAATTTTTTTAGCTAAAACGAACTTTGTTAGATAGGTATCGGAGAAAGACATCTGTTTCGGATATTCGTTAAGGCTAAAAGAGGTTTCGTAGCTCGATTTGAGCAAATGAGCTCTGATGTGAAATCTGAAAGTTGCATTAGGTTCGTATCGTCATTTGGGACTTGTAGCAACTTTCGAATTTGGATTCTGGGGTCGTTTGATTAAAATTCGCTATTTTGGCGAAAGTCGAAATTTGACCCTTTCCCGTGGGACCCACTTTTTGAGTTCTAGAGATTCGAATTGAGTTTCGTCTTGACGAGCATGTCACAAAAGTCTTGTATGACTCTTGTACAAAATTTGAGGTCATTCCGAGCTTCGTATGGTCCCGTTTGGACCCAAAAACAGTGGCTGACCTGGTGCAAAGCCAAAAAGCTGCTGAATTCTGTTTTTTTACTGTTCAGCCGGAGAGAAATCGATTTTTCAGATCAATCCATAAGGAATTGGAAAAAAGTCAAAACATGAAAGTTGTAGCTCTTAGAGTTGTGGTATTTTACTATGAAAAGTTATGGGTATTTTACCGAAAGATATCCAGTGAGGTACAATTTGGACAGCATGTGGTACAACTCTTTAAAGGTGCCGGCTGCTATGTATACTAGCGCGGGCATTCATTTTTATTTTCATGTTTTGAGCTTCTAAAAGTGATTCCAAGGGGGATTTGAAGTACCAAGATCATTCCTAAACACAAGGTAACTATTCTTACCCATTTTTAACGCTTTCATTCGAGGATCAAAGTGACGATCCTTGGAAAGAGGGTTTGAACCCTAGATTTGTGAAATGGGAAAAATGACCGAGTTGGACTCGGGTATGTACAATAATGGTACTTTTGGACTCGTGGGAGTATGGGGAGTCCGGAAACATAAATTTTACTGGTTTTTGGGTACGTCCGATCCGGGGGTATTTTGGTAAATTACCTCTTAAATTGCGTAACGGCTTAGAATCCTTTCCTCACATGCTTACGAGTGCGACACTATTTCTTTGGCTCAGAGAGGAGTCTTACGGAGGCACATCGTTTGGGAAAGGAGGTCGTTCCTTAGCCACTTGAGCCGATTTTGAGGTAAGTGAGACTTGACCTCTATTTTGCTTGCGGATAAGATTTGATCTTGCTGAGTAAGATGTCGAGTACTTAATTTACTAGCATTGTCTAGTAGATAGTATTATGTACTACTCGTTATATTTATACAAAAAGGAGAAAGCACAAACGTGACTTGTGTATAGTCGATGTTGTGTGCCGGTGTATTATTGATATGCTCTAGGGACAGAGGCCGGTGGTGCGTTATGACCTAGAAGCGAAATTCCATCTAGGGACAGAGGCCGGTGGTGCGTTATGACCTAGATGTGGAGACTTATAGGGACAGAGGCTTGTGGTGCGTTATGACCTATAAGTAAAGTTGTTTATAGGGACAGAGGCCTGTGGTGCGTTATGACCTATAAACAAAGCCGCACAGGGTGTGTGCTTATGCTATGTGCTAGGTATTTCATTACCTATGTGGTATGCGAGATATATCATCGCCATGCTTTGTGTTTATTATATTATTGCTTATGCCATAGTATCAATATAATATTGTATATGCTGCCTATATTATGTATCTTTATATTATTGACCATGTTATGTATTCGCGTATTATTGCTTGTGTTGTTGTATAATTATACTATCGTATGTAATGTTTATGGGTTACTGTAAAGGTGTGGATTGTACTTCCGTTATCTTCTTATGCATTATCAAAGACTTGTCCCGAAAGGGTAATTTAGCGGGCCTGTCGATGATCTTACTGGGATTTGGCTCATAACTTACTGTTTAAATTTGCAGATCCTTCTACTAGTCAGACAGCTGGACTTATTTGATCCGTTCGAGGCTGTGACTATTTTTGCTTGAAGTGAGCCAACCGCATGGTTCGCGGTGGCATACCGTCTGATCCATCTTAGTGTTTTGACGCTTCCTACATCTTGTATTTTATATATATATATATATATATATATATATATATATATATATATATATATATATATATATATATATATATATATATATATATATATATATATATATATATCGGATGTCAGAATTCGTAGATGCTCTATTGACACTGTATTTCGGGTGGATGTTTATCATTATGAGTCAGTTTAATTATTCGTTGTTCGCCTAAGGATGTAACGCTTAGGTGCCATCACGGCCCCGAAAATTGGATCGTGACAGAACCTGAAAAGTTGACAAACTCGCGGGAGCCTTGATTTTCCTAAATTTCTAAATTCTTGAAACTTGAGCCTGAGCTTGACCCCTATGCGACTTCAAGCCAATGTATATGTCATCCCATCGTGAGTTTAGCCAACTCATCCCCAAGTTGTTCACGCCAAATGTACCTCGCAAAAATATGAAAATGAGTTAGTACAACAATAAATTGAAATAAATAAATAATAATAATAATAATAATAATAACAATAATAATAATAATAATAATAATAATAATAATAATAATAATAATAATAATAATAATAATAATAAAGTAAGGGGTTTTATTTTGTAAAGCTTAGGCTCAGGTTTGTATGATGGGTCAAGTAGAGGATAGGGACGTCGGTACGGCTGCAAACACGCCGGCCGATCGTGTTGCCATGCCAAGCACCAATCCCATTACTCTATTTCGACTTGCTTTGCATTAAAGTGCATACATTCATCATCGCCTATTTGTTTTGTTTTCAGGACACGTAAAGGACAATGCATAAATAACGGTGCGGGTCTATTTTGGCCTCCAATCGTCATTGGCCGTGTAGCAACTGTTTGTATCAGGTCCCTAGGCCTCAAATCAATTTCTTGATTATTTTCATTGGCCAATATCAGTGTAGCATTAACGCGGGTCAATTGCATAACAGTAGTCCAACCATGTAAATGAGTCAAAGCAATAATCCAACCAAGTAAGTGAACTAACGGAAAGCGTAGACTTTACATCTTCATGGTAAGAAGATCAATGAAACAAACGAAACCGAGCAGTAATCAACAGGATGGAGGAGCGACTGCCGGTGGCTTTTTCCGGCGAGAAGCTCACGGCGTCGCTACGACTCCGTCCCCTGCCTATTTCAGTTTCAAGAACGGGTCCAATAGCAACAACAGAATCAACAGTTATGATTCCATAGTCAAACTCCATGACCCAATAATGGAACAAAGGGACAAATCATGGTAACGGATAAACCAGCAGGGATAAGAAATCAGTGGAAACACCGATGAGCAAAACTCGACCAAGTCCCGGTGAAATTAACAGTGAGCATCACCGGTCCAAAATTCGGCTAAACTCCGGCGAGATAACGTCGGTAGCGAACAAATAAAGAAGAGCACAACAGCAGTAAAGTGAAGGGAGGAGCGACACCCATCCTCTGTTAGCGTCGTGGCAACTCCACCGTCACCTCTGACTCGATTTAAGTGCAGATCAAATACAACGAAACAATAATGAACTTTTCGATGGTGATTATCTCCAACACCGCGTGTCTCCTTTTTACTGGTGATGCTTTCCCCTTCCCAGTCTCCGATCAGTATATATGGATGTGTGTTTGATGGAGATTGAAAAACGAAGCAGGCGTGGGATGTTGATAATGGATCAGGATGATGATGGAGATGTGTATTAAGGTGTGTAAAATGGTGGGACTGATACCGTGTATCTGTGTATATGAGGCGTGTGTGGTATAGGATCAACAGGGTGTGTCGATTTTGTTCTTGTCCTTTTTTGTGTTTTTATTGTGGAGTTAAGGAGAAGAAGATGTATCCAAAAATGGTGTGTTGTCCCTATGTGAGATCTAATTTTTTTATATTGGTGGGTATAGTGAATAAGACAAGGGGGTGGGGGTAAAAAGGAGTGTGGGGTGTGAGAGGCTAGGATATAGGGGTGAATGATTAGGATCTTCAAAATTGGGCTAGAGAAAGAGAAGAAAAATGTGTGCTTTGAAAGGAAAGGCTAGACTTGAGTCCATACCGTATCTAACCCTTTCCTAAAACTAATCGCTCTAATTAATTTCGTAAATTAATTTAAAAAACTTTCTAATTAAATAAATGCTCGTAATACTTTACATGTTGTAGATAATATAAAGCCAAAAATATCAAGTTGCAAATATAGAAAAACTTTACAACAATAGCTAAATTACGGCAAAACATCAAATTTTATAATTTCTTTTGAAAAAGGACACTTTTGGCTTTATATTAACACAAAATGCTATATTTTGAGATTTATATAAAAAGTAGGCAAAATACATGTACGGCCCCTTAAAGTTGGCACCAGTTGTCAGTTTGACACTCCAACTTTCCAAGTGACTTTACAGACACCTCATGTATACCTTAAGTTAAACTTTTAAACACCCCCGTCCAGCATGGCACAAAGCGTGAGATGCACTCCCTAAGCAGCACGTTGAAGCCAATTTCACTGAGTTTATAACGGTAAAAAAAAAGGGGAAATGACCTTTAAACCCTTACAGCCTTCTTCTTCCTCTATTAAAAGACCATTTCCCTCTCATTTCCTTATACCTCCATTAAAATACATTCACAACTCAAAAAAACTTGAAAATTCAAATTTTTTTTGTCTCTCTCATCTTTATCCTTCTCCCATAGTTACAATAGACCTTGGAAAACATAAAAAAATGGAGAGTGGCATTGTTTGTTACTGTGGGATAACAACTAGAGTTCGTACATCTTGGACACAAAGTAATCCCGGACGAAGATTTCTCAGCTGTTAAGCTGGTATGGTACGTATTAAAATCATCCCTAAACGTAAAAAATTATTTTTTGTAAGATTATTAGGATGACTAATCCGTATCTAATTTTCCTTTTAATTCACAATTCACCAGGTTGGGGGGTGCAATTTCTTTATGTGGGTGGATGATGAAATGCCCGATCAAGCTAGTAGAGTGATTTGGGGATTATTGAAGAAGACAAAGGTCCATGACCAAGAATTGGAGAAGTTGAAGAATAGTAGAACCAAGTGTAGGAATTTGCTCATTCTTGTCATTGTAGCATGGATTTTAAGAGAGCTTTATCTCTAGCTAAGTAATTTATGAATCTATGTTAATTTATGTAAGGTGGAGTCCGGATATGTAATGTGTAGTCATGATGTTAATTTATGAACTTGTTTTTGTATGTTGTATGTTATTGCCTTGCCAAATTGCAAAACATATACTATTGGTGTATCACTCGAAAGACACATAAGATAGATAAAGTTGATGACCATTATATTAGACAAAAGTAATGGTTCATACAAGGCTGCCATAATACAAATGGTTCACATATATGGGCATATGACCATTAAATTAGACAACATACAAACTGAAGCAACATCAAATTGTCTAAACCAACCAGTTAAGGTGAAATCCTAATTGTCCTAGCACAAAAACATGAACTGAAACTCCTAATTATGGGACATTCTTGAAGGGACTGTGTGCTGGCTTTGAGAAGTTCCACTTGCTGCACTTGTTTTCTGCATTTTCTTCAACCTTTGTTGCTGTAGTTGGTTTCCAGTGATAGCATCTTTCCCTCCCCATTTCAAACCATGTGGCTTGTATCCAAGTTCAATATTGGTCTGAGATGCATCTTTCTTTTGTTTATCCCTTGATAATACTTGTTGACTTGACTGGCCAGGCTAAGGACAATAAAACAGAACAGTCACATTTATTACTATGCAAACAGATGTGTGTCAAGTATGTGTCAACAGTACTTTTTTTAGAACTATTAGCAGCCAACAGTACTTACATTTAGAACTTGTCTTCCAGTGTGTGTGTCAACAAACAAACCAAATCCAGCATGTCTTGATCTTTTTTTTCCAACAGCAGCTGACATAGAAGCAGTAGCAGATGCAACAGATGCTGCAGATGCATAACCACTAGCATTAGAAGCAGTAGCATGTCCAGAACCATCACCTATTCCTCTTCCACCAGCCCTTCCCCTTCCCCTACCAACTCCAAGTGTTCTACCTCTTCTACCAGCAGTATTGTTACATCTTTGCACCCTTGAAGTCTCTTGACAAAGAGATGATGGACCAGTGTTGGCAGTAGATTGGCTAGCCTGACTGTGTGTGTTGTTTGTAGCCTGAGTGTTGTGTGTGTTGTTTGCAGCCTGAGTGCGTGTGTTGTTTGTAGCCTGAGTGGTTGGCTGATTGGTTTCACCTGCAGCCCTTGGTGCATTCTTTACGTGCATTAGAGATAGAAAAAAGAAGTTAATGAAATATAGTAGAGAGATGAAATAATGAAATGAAATATAGTAGAGACATGGACATACTCTTGATTTACATCCAGATTTGTTGTGACCAGTTAAACCACATACTGAACAACTCATTTTGCATCCTTTTTTTGACAGTTTCCCCCATTTCTTCTTTGGTTCATCCTTGTCTTTCCTTCTACACCTTTTGGGTCTTCCAGGCATTGGCTTCACTTCAGGTGGCTCAATTGGAGGGTTGTTTGATTCCTCCCACATCTTCATATTAGGCATAGGTTGAATGAAATACTTGTAACAGCTTAGGAAAGTGTCTTTTCTGTACCAGTGTTCAACATAATCTTCTGGTTCATGGCCAATATTATACAATGCACACACAGCATGTGCACAAGGTATTCCCCTCAACTGCCATAATCTGCAGCTACAAGTCCTCCTTTCAAGGTTTATGGTGTGCCTATAGTCCTCTTCCTCTACTTCACATCCAGTATCCCCATTCCATGTTACTTCTAAAGTTCTCCCAAGTTTCTTATTTTCCTCTAAGACAAGTCTAGCCATGGGTGAAATGTCATGATCCCATCCTTGACCAAACTTGATCATATCAACATGCCTCTTCATTACTTTATGCCTAATTTCTGCTAACATGCTAATGATTGCCTTATGCCTAGGACCCACAACCCATGCATTAAATGTTTCAGACATATTATTCTCCACCACATCACACCTAACTGATTCATTAAAATAAGCCCTACACCAGGTTTCTTTATTATAGGAAAGCAGGGATTCACAGATCTTATGGCCTAATTTGTCCATTTCATCAAGTTCCTCCTTCAGACTTACCTTAAAACTTGCCTTGATGCACTTCCAAAATTGTTTTCTTCTTTCATCCCCTCTCCAGGTTTTTTGCCAGTTAGCCCATATGTGTCTTGCACACATTCTCTTCTCTGAATGTGGTAGCAGCTCCTTAACAGCTTCAACAAGTCCCTAAGTCATAAAGGAAACAGTAAGCAAAGCATATAATTAAGGAAATAAAAACAGAAAAGGAAAAGTAAACTACTGGACTGACCTTTTGCATATCTGACATTATTGTAATGCCACGCCCTTCACCCAACTCCAAATCAGCAATGAGATACTCCAAGAACCACTTCCAAGAGTGTTTTGTTTCTTGATCAACTACTGCCCAAGCTATGGGAAACATCTGTTGATTCCCATTTCTGCCAACAGCTACAAGCAATTCACCCTTGCAAACACCTTTCAAAAAACACCCATCTAGCCCTATGATCTTCCTGCACCCTTCTAACCAACCTTTCTTCAGTGCCTCAAAACAAACATAGAAGTACTTGAACAAGTGTTTTCCTGGGACTGTTTCAGTATCAGTCCTGACCCAACATGAACTCCCAGGGTTTGTGGTTTTGATCATATCAGCATAGTCTAATAGTCTTGAAAACTCAAGTTTCCAGTCACCCATAAACTTGCTAATAACAGTCATCTTTACCCTATAGCAGACTGACCTCCCAACTTGCAGCCCCCACTCTTTTCTTACCATTTGTTGCAATTTATAGATCCTAATCTCGGGGTGTTCAAGTATTCTATCTCCAAGCTTCCTAACAATGTAACTAGATCCACACATTTTGTTTTTGTTCTTTGTTGTACACTTATGAACAGGATGATACTTTTTTACTACAAAATCACTAGATCCTTTGTCAATACTAGCATAAATTGTCCATTGACAGTTTTTCCCAGTACATTTCACCCTAACCCTATGTCTTTCATTTGGTCTAAGCTTAATTTGAACCTTGTTTTGCACAGCATAATCAGCTATTGCTTTTCTAAAGGAAATAGCATTTTCAAATAGCATGCCAAGTTCAAATATTGCTAACTTAGCACCAAAATCAAACCTGATCTTCTTGGATCTTCTTCTGGAAGGTAAATCAGCACCAGGTTGTGCTAGTGGATCAAATTCTTCATCACTGTCTTGACTATCAACATCAGATGAATCAATGAAGTCCTCATCACCCCCCAACCTTATAATAAGAATCAGTTAAGAAATCAGTAAAATTTGAAATCAAAATGAAGTCAAACAGAAGATCTAAGCTTATTTAAAGAGTAAAGAACAGACTGACCTCCCAATATATCTACCAGACTTGTTCCTCTCTAAATCCTCAAATCCCTTATCAATCCCTGCTTCTCCAAGCTCAACTTCAGGAATTTTCTGGCTTCTCTTAGCCCTTGCATTAGCCTTTTTCTCACTTTTCTTTTCTTTCCTTGCAGCCTCCCTAAAAGCTCTCAGTTCTTCATCTACCTCACTATCATCCTCATCAGGAACTTCATCCAAATTATCTTCCCCAAAATCTATGTCATCACTACAATCAGTCTCATTACCTGAGTCCACACCATTCTCCACAGTTTCATTACCATTTAAATCAGCAGCCCCTTCATCTTCATTGACACCACTATACCCTGCACCTTCATTTATACCACCATCAGCAGCCCCTTCATCTTCATTGACACAACTATACCCTGCACCTTCATTTATACCACCATCAGCAGCCCCTTCATCTTCATTGACACAAGTATACCCTGCACCTTCATTTATACCACCAACCTCTGGCCCTTCATTTATGCCACTATGTTCAGTAGTGTCAGCCCTTACCCCTTCATTATTTGTGTCACAAACAGATGCAGCAGGAAGAAGGGCAACAGGGGTCCCTTCTTCTATTATAGGCAGATTTATCACATGGGAGACATAAATGTGAATGTGGTCCCCATGTTTCAGGGTGCTAATAATATTAACTAACTGAAAATCATTTTCTAATAAAATAAATTTATTATTTTTAGGGTTTTTAACATAAAAAGCATCAATACCGGGGTACCCCATCTCCTTGGTATAGCACTCCAGCTCGGGCAGTGAAAAGTGGTCCTTGTCGATTATGTGCCCTTTTATCTCGGCCTCACCAACATATTCGTCTTGACAAAATTTCCCACCATGGTGAAAAGTCACATAGATATACTCATCCATGTGACCCTACTCTGACAAAAACAAATACTACACAGTCAATATTCCCTTCCTTTTTAAAGCCTAAGAAAAAAGCCCTAATTATCACCCTAAATAAAAAGCCCTAATTATCGCCCTAATTAATTAAAAACCCTAATTTCTAGAACAATTAAATAATTACAGAGATAATACAGTAACGAATCCTTACCTGTAAAGCAGATTAACCCGAACAATTGCTTCAGAATCGAAGAGGAAGATGAAGGTGCAAGGAGATGAAACAGAGAGAGAATCGGCTGCGTGTAGGGTTAATTGAGGGGTAATTGTCGTTTTACCGGCCTTTAGTTTACCCAATCCGACGTGTAAAATATATTCTGTTTTATCTTTTTTTTAACACACACGTGGAATATATTTTTGCCACGTTGGAGCGATTGGCATTCACTCGATAAAACTGCTGGACGGGGGTGTTTAAAAGTTTAACTTAAGGTATACATGAGGTGTCTGTAAAGTCACTTGGGAAGTTGGAGTGTCAATCTGACAACTGGCGCCAACTTTAAGGGGCCGTACATGTATTTTGCCTAAAAAGTAAGCATCAGCAAATTAATTTCGAAATTTCGGGACAAAATTGGGTGTCAACAACTGCCTCTCTTTACCCGAAAAGGATGAAAGAGTTTCAGGGTAAAGAAAGTTGACGTGAAAACCAATTTTTTCATGGCAAAGCCAAGATTCTGATTCCCGCGATCAAAATGAGAGGCTTATGGATATGGCCGAACTCCGGTTTCTGAGTTGCGTACATATCTCGGGCTAAAAGAGAATCACGCCATATGTAGTTCGACGCGATTCGAGAAGCAAAGACGAGATAACGACGACTATGCAAGCGCGGGAAAAGAGGCTTGTAATCACCCAAGTTATGAAGATGTGGTCGACAGCGCACCCATAAAGAGGAGTTTACATGGACATAGCTTCCACTGCATCTCGATAACTGAGCCATCCTGTCTTCAATCTCAAACCTCAGAATCTACGGTTGACACGAGACTGACCTCTAGGGTTGACAATGTTTTCGAGTGCGATTCTTTAGGTATTCGTTGGCGAGTCTAGCTCATATCAATGATTTCCACAGGCTCGCTACTAAGAAAAAGTTCCACGTTGTGCTCTAAATGCTGTTGCGCTCCTTCTAAAGTCCTATAAGATCTCGAGAAATGGTAAGCAAGCAACTTCTAATAAGCTATAATAATTGGAATAAGAAATAAATAAAGTGATAACATAAAATTGTAAATGCGGGTTGCGATATCATCAATAAATTCTTCCTTCGATCAACTGACGAGGCGCTCTGCCCGGGGAACCTCTAGGCTGATCCTAATTCTGAAACAGTAAAGTAAAACAATAAGTAAAGCGAGTACGAATTGTAGAATGCAAGGCTTTTATAAGATAAGTCGGCTAATGAGACATTCCGAAAGTGGTGCCTTAAGTCGACTTGTCTATCTCTATCATCTACTTCAAATATATTATGCCACTATTGCAAGACAACCAACATCGCGAGACACTCCGAAAGTGGTGCCTCAAGTTGACTTTTCTATCTCTAATCTATGCAGGCTTCAACATAACATTTATTTTGAAATAAGAATCATAAAGATAGAAATGTTGCCTATTCGGCAATAAACCATGATAAGCATAATGCTTTTAATCATGAAGAGGTAGTTTGCAACGCAATCTTGGACTGTGCTCCAATCACTTGATCAAGTAATGAGGCATCTGGTTACGAAGCCTCCAGCATCCCAATGCAACTTGAATTAAACCCGCATATCCTATTTACAGGTGGATGAACCTGAATTGTTCATTTATAAGGCGAATGGGCCCAATACGTTCATTTATAAGGCGAACGAGCCCAAAACGTTCAATTATAAGATGAACGAGCCAAAATCATAAGATAAAGCAAACGACACAAAATTCATTAATGCACGTGCTTCTTCAAACTTAGCAATATCTGCAAATCCCAACAATGGAATATTCGTAAATGTTCTCATAGCAGAATAGAAATGAAACTGATATTTAACAATTTGCAAGAATTATAGGAAATAGAAATGCCGCCTTTCGCCAATAAACCATGATAAAGCGTAATGCTTTAATCATCTAGTGGCAATCCGCAATTTGATCTTGAACTGTGCTCCAATCATTTGATAAAGCAAATGAGACATCCAGTCTTGAAGCATCCAATGTTCCAAAATAACTTGAAGTAAATCTGCATATCCGATTTACGGGTGGATGAACTCGGATTGTTCATTTTTAAGGCGAACGGGCCCAAAACATTCATTTATAAGGCGAACGAGCCCAAAACATTCAATTATAAGGTGAACGAGCCTAAATTTGATAGCAGCCTGCGAAATAAAGTTGCAAATTGGATTAATTAAGGCAAGATAATGCAAAACAAATAAGCAAAGCTGGGTCGTGTTGCTTGTATTGATAGTGCTGCAAAGCGTTGAATGCTGCCTTCAGCTCATCTTGAATCTGATGTTCAATTCCTGCAAATTTAAAGTAAATGCGTTGGAAAATGAGTGAATAATAAAGGAACGGCTATAATGAAAAAGAAAGAAATAGATTTGCCATGCATATGCGACAAGGCGAATAATCTCCGAGAAACTGATGGTTGACGTGAAAAAGTAAAGCAATGCATCAATTTAAAGCAAATACAAAAGCATAATTTAAAGTAAGTGCAAAACAAAGCAATGCGGAAATGTAATCCGTACGATAGCTATTTGATAAATCAATTGGCGAGAAAATCGGGCAATGATGGCCTTGGGCGGATTGTCAATTAAAAATAAGGCAATACCTATTTTGGCGTGATTTGAAAACATAACGCATGCCTCGGCTTCATTGCTTATTTTGTAATGAAAATCATAGAGGTAGAAATGTCGCCTGTTCGGCAATAACGCATGGCAAAGCATAACCCTTTAAGTCATGAAAAAGGCAATGCGACGCAATCTGCAAGGCAACTTTGAATGCGCGTTCAATAAATTGTTCATCCATAGTGCGAATGATCCTTTCATTGCAAGCTTTCATGTTCCTGCTATCAAAGAAAAATTGTTAGTTTTAGGGAGGGATGGGGAAGCACTTGATTTGTGCTGACTTGATCTTGATCTTGTTGCTGCTGCTACTGCTGTTTTCTTGTCTTCCTCGGACTTGCATTTGCGAATCATGTTCAGAAACATGGCTCATGAACTTAATAGCATAGGATTTTTGAAAAAAATAGAGGCACGGGTAAATTTATTTAATGCAATATAGTAAGTAAAGCAAGCATGCAAAATGAAGTCATGCATTTTGAAAATTTTTGCCTTGACATAAACTTGTGACATATCTTAAAACAAACGTAACGTCCTTTGCCTTGGACTTTGTACTGTTCGCTTAGCCAATTACAAAGTTCTTGCCAACTCATCTTTGATAACCAACGCTGCTTCTTGCAAAATTCTGCCCCAGTTATTATCTTTCGCATCTCCAACTCGTTTTGCAAAAATTATCCCAGTTGTCCTTCTTGGGGAAACTGAAAATCTAAATGCTAAAGGGTTAAGCCCGATGGGGAAGCCTACATATCCCTCCTTGGGAATCAGACCATGCGTAGTTCTGCATGCAAATTGCCCCGGTTTAAAAATCCATCCACTTGAATTTCTTGCTAAATGCATTGATGACTTTGATAAAATTGCATATGGCCTGTGTCTTATCAACAAGCATTAACAACTCTTTACCCATTCTGCATCTTTCCAATCATCTTCTTGAGGGATTCTCAAAGAAGGAACTTTTTTTATGTGAATAACACTACTCCAAGGCAATATACTAGCAAATAAAAGCTGCCCCAGTTGAAGTTTTGACAAATAGTGCGATATCAAAAGAGTGCAGACAATAACTTTTCAGTGCATCATTTTCAAACTGTTCAGTTGTTTTTCCATACGTCACAAGCAAAGTTTTGGCAGGATTATCAATTTTAATTTTGAAACAGAAACAAATATAAACACAAGCGTAAATAATATAATAAGAATGCGATGCATTTTATTCCAACTTTCATAAATTTAAAAGGAGTTGATTCAGATTAATATAAGCTTTAAAGCACAATGAAATTCAGGGCCTCAATCTGAATTAAAATTGAAAATAATGCTACTAAGTTCAATCGCCAAGTTCTTTCAATCAATGCTATTAAGCTTCTGGTGCTCCATCGTTCTCAAGCTGGAGCATTCTCATCAATCAGATCTTGATCTTGCGTGATTTGAATGGTCAACCACTTTACAAACCAAACTTCTGCTAGAGAAATAAACCAAACAAAAGAAACTTCAAAGGGTAACTATGTTAGGTTGCGTGTCATTCGTAAGATTGCACACAAGCAAACAACACCTAGTATTTAACGCATTTTGAGAAAATAAAGCAAGGCAAGCAATTAACATGTGACAATCACAAGTAGTTGAGCGTAAATAAATATGCAAACGCATCCTACCCTATAAGGTACCTCTTTGTGCTAGAGGTAAGCCTACTCGCGCAAACAAGTGGTAACGAAAAATAGTTCATGCTAGTTCTGAGCAATTCAGATTTAGAGTAAGCAATAAATAATAACAATAATTGATAACAATCCTCTCTCCGCCTTGACACTGCAATTCCGTTATCCCAACTATCTTCCAAAAGTTGGTATCAACTCGAAATTATAACACAACTCATGCTCTCCACAACATCTGCACAAAATTCTAAACCTAAATGCTTAAACCTGAAAAAATCCTTCATACCTTTTGCAAACATCCGCACTCCTCCAAGCACAACTCCAAATTATTTTACAACATCCAGGGGTGATATGTCCAACCGCCTTCACAATACCAGACTGCAAATCATAAAAGGTTCCAATTGACCTTTTACAAATAAAATCTCACTGGTCCATGCCTTTGGACAAGCTTCTCAGCTTCCTAGGTTTTGCAAGGTTCACAGACCTTGTTCATAGGGCTCCCCACTGGTCCTCGGCTTTTATCAAACCTCTCAGTTTCCTAGGTAGCCAAGACCTCACTGGTCTTCAAGGAGGGGCCCCACTGGTCATTCAAAGACATAGGGGCTTCACTCTCCTAGTATGCAATAAGCATACTTCAATTTTTATAAAGTTGCAGCTGGTCAGTCAACGTAAACTTGCACACCCACAGGTCATTATAAGAGAGACCCCACTGATCTTTTAAGGACACCAGGGGCTTCACCTCTTAGATCTTACCATACCATACCATCTCTGAAACAAAAACCAACCAGATCTGCCTAACTTTCACCGGACTGCAATTCTATCTTGTTCACAAAATTCTGCACTATGATCTCAAACTCTCTGTGGACTGCAATGACCACATAGATTCTGCTAAATTTTTCCATTTTCTAACCTAAAAGACAAAATAAGTGAAACGACCTCGGTCAGTCGTTTCAGAAGTTAGGACTCCGATTGGCGTGTCGATAATTTTAAAATATTCATAAGGTCCATTAGGACCTTTCTGTAAAATTTGAGCTAAATCAGACCTCGTTTGGTAGGCATCGAAAGAAGGTTCTAGTTTTTATTGTCAATAAATATTAAAAAGAGATTTTTGAGCTCAGTTTTGGCGAATGAGCTTTGACTCGAAATCCAAAAGTGCCGTTAGGTTCGTATGATTATTTGTGACTTTTGTAATTTTTCGAAAGTGAATTTCGATGTTGTTCGGCTAGTTTCCACTAAAATGCCGAAAGTTAAATAATTTGACCTTTGTCCTTTAAATTCGCATCTTGAGTTTCAGGAGTCCGATTTGAGATCTCTCTTCTCGAGTATGTTACATATATTTTGTATAACTTACTTGAAAAATTTGGGATCATTTCGACTTCTCTAGTGTTCCATTTTAATTTTAATCGTCCTAGCAAATTTATTAAAAATAAATAAATAAATAAATAAATTAAAATTATAGAAAGTTGGTTAGCTAAGGGATTAAATCCCTTAGCCATCAGCTACATATGATATACAAACAGAAACATTTGAACAAATCAGAGAAAAGAAAATTTTGGAAAAGAAAGAGGAAAAAAGTGAATAAGAGGTGGAAAAATAGTGGAATTTTTTACCCCAAATCTCCAGGTAATGATGTTAACTCATTATCTTAGCTTATTACGTGTGTTTGAATATATTTTTACGGTAAAAATAGGGATATTAGACATCGCCCTAATGACTTAAATTGATAGTTTAAAGGGTCAATTGGACCCCGATAATGAAAATGATTATATATTCGTACTCAGTGAGTTATGGGCAACATATAAATGTAATTTATTTAGGGTTTGGTTATGGGACTTTGAACCCATAGGCCTGGCCTGCGTATTGCATATGCGAATAGGGTATCAGGTTCCTAACTGGATTGCCCTAAGACATAAGGAATGAAGCCTTTAGCTTTATTTGATATAATTTTTCTGCTTATTGAATTGAGCGGGATCGTTGGGCAGTTAATCCAAAGGAAAAAGCAGTTGTTGAATAACAGGGCTAGCTTTGGAATACGGTAAGTGTTCATATCCATTTCTTTGGAGGCACTTGGCCTCGTGGATTTTCTACCACGTGTTCCTTACGTGTGTAGCTGCCGATAGGCGTACTCATTACGCCTTAGCTTTGGATTTACATTCTATATTGTATGTTATGACCTGTTATTGGTATTGCATTGAGAATCTGAGTATTGTACTTTGGCTTTGAGTTGGCATCTACTTCCCGACTGCCGATGAGAGTCCCGCGCCGGTGAAGGGTTATTATTGCATCACATTGCATTCAGATGCATTACATTGCATATCATACTGAGTGCAGGAGTATTCCGTCTCAGCTTTACATTTTATCGGGTGCAGGAGTATTCCGCCCCAGGAGAGTGCAGGAGTATTCCGCCTCTGATTTATATTATATCGAGTGCAGGAGTATTCCGCCCCAGGAGCAGGAGTATTCCGCTCCAGTTGGTTAGCAGATTAGATTCCCCTCGAATGCAGGAGTATTCCGCTTCGGGATGGGATTACGGGCACATGTGACTCATTTCAGTTCATTTCATCTCATTTCATTTCATTTCATTTCATCTCATTTCATTTCATTTCATTTCATCTCATTCCATTTCATTTCATACTATTGAGTAGATTTTCTGTACATGACTACTGTTCTGCTTATATGTGCATTGCTTATTTGTTGATTGTTGTCTGGTTCCGTTTCCCTGACTAGCATATCTATTTTTCGAGGTTGCTAGTTTGTTCGCACTTATTGAGTCCTTATGACTCAACCCTATTTGTTCTTGTGTTTTCTTTTCGTTCGGCAGATTCTGCTCCAGCACCCAGCCAGTCGCGTCGTGATTGAGGAGTAGTACGTTTTCTGCTGTCTACGGGGAGCCATCCTATTCATTGCGGCCACCAACTTCAGATATTACAGTTTTCCTTGCTTTTGCTCCCCCCGGGAGGTGTGTATATCTTTTGGCCATCTTAGAAGTCTGATCAAGAAACCTTTAAACCTATGTATTCTGGATAGTTAGTTGTTTTGTCCAGACAGCTTGTATGTTTGTCTATCCTTGAGGGTTATCTTATGTTGTTAAAATTTTGAGTTGAAGAGCAAAACGATTATAAAAACCTACAAAGGCTGTGAAATCACCACAACAGAAGAGAAGAAGAAGCGGGAGGAAGTTGGTCCGAGGCTTCCAGTGGATATTTACAAGCCATTGAAGCGAAAAAAGTGGCGGCTTTGAACGCATTTATCAAAAAGAGGAAGAAACAAACAGATGTTTTTCTTGGATTGCCGATGAATTTCCAAGATTTCAAAGATCTGATGAACAAGACTGTGTGGCTGTGGGACATTGTAAGTTTATTTTTGAATAATTTTCTGAACTTCACATCGTTGTAGGGAACATACTAACTGAGTTCGGAACATTGTTCTTATGCTTGGAACAACTCAAGCATTTCTAGCTTCTCATAGATTTCTAGAACATCACACAGTCGTTCCGAACATGGAATGATGTTCGGAACGATAGACCTTTCATTCACTCACTTATACCCCAATTTATTTTTGTCTCTTATATGTTCTGCAGTATGTTGAAGCTGTGATGACAATGATGCGGGAGAGGCATTTGAATTACCCCTATCATTACGATCAAAGTGACCTCATTTTGGATATGACATTCTTGACAAACATGAAAAAACGCTCTACAAAATGGAAGTAGATGCTCAAGATAAAAAGGTACCGCTTGATATGGCGTTGAAGACGTATCAGTTTGATGATGATTATCTGATGTATGCACATGGAAAGCTACCCTACCCAGGGGGTGGGTGTTGGGCTGGTGCTAAGAGGATCTTCGCCGTCTTCAACATCAACGATAATCACTACGTGTTGGTGGTGTTTGACATGGTTGAAGCGAAGGTTTGGGTGTATGATTGCAATCATGGTTTAAATGATGATGAACATTTCTTGCCAATAATTGTTCCCATTTTCTACATGTTCCCGATCTATGTCAGAAATTCTAAGCAATTCAAAGACTTGGATCCGATGTGTAAGGAAGGAGACTATGTGGTCGTTTGAGAGAGTGCCAAGATCACTTTGTCCACAAAATCTAACAGGGCAATCATGTGGAGTGTTCGCGTTGATGTACATTGAGCATCTCATTACAAACAGCCCCATGGACAAATTTTGTGAAAATGTGGCTGATCAGTGGAGGCGACGTTTAGCCGTTTGCATTTTGGACGGCAAAATGAAGCCTTGATTTGGGTATATGTAATATTTGGATAATCTTTTAACTTTTATTTTTGTTATGAATTAGGTATGGATGACTTTTATTTTCTTAGCCAAGTAATAGCTTTTGATGTGCTTAAAAGGATAACTTAATTAGTCGCAATTAAAACAAACATTCAAATATATTGTTCAGTTGTTCAGCATTCAACAGAAAATGACATAGTAAAATTTAGACGATTATTACATAAGCTCCAGAACGACGTATTATTATTCCTGAAAAACAATATGATGTTCCAAACATCTACAACATTTAATTAAGTTTACCCTGGAACAATATTACTTCGTTCTGGAACGGTAAGTCGTTCCATAATATAACCAATGAAGTTACCAACGTCCCAAGAACTCCTCCACTAATGTTCTTTAGAAAATGCAGAATACATATTATATCGAGAAAAAAACGGCACAATAACATAATAAACAGATAAAATTATAACTAAAATAATCATAAGCAATCGAACTTAGGGTGCATGTTGCGGATCTTGTGGTGGTGCTTCAGATGGTGTTCCTAGTGGTGTGGAGTACGAGATATAATCAATTCCATTTTCAGCAAGCAGCCATTTAAGCATTCTCTTCATCCTTCTTATGTCCCTTCTATAATCATGGAAGAATTCTTCGAATTTGAATTTCCATTCCCACACTTCATACCTCAGTTGGTCCAAGCCATCGTTCGAATTTCCAGAATCTGAATGTGAACTCGAGGAAGGAACTCTAGGCCATCTTGAACTCGATGCTCCTCTTATCAGTGCTCCCCTTGTTCTTGGACGACGAGGCATTTTGAAATATGTGGAATCAATGTGTGACTCTTGGGTATTTATAAGAGTAAAGTGGCAATCGACGAGTCTGTTGGGAATGGTTTTATGGAAAGTGACTTTTGACGAAACTCGTAACCGTTATGTACTACTCAAACGAGTGAAACTGCTAATTTTAACCGTTGTGCCTTTTAGATTTTAACATGAAGTTCGGAACATTTGAATGTCGTTCGGTATATTGTGCTTATTTAATTATAGATAGATTAGTTTTTTAGAAAATGAACAGATCATATAAATTGTTCATCATTTGTTCAGAACGACAGGCTTATGTTCTGCGCGTAATGTTGATGTTCCAAACATGAATATCTCATTGTATAAAGGTTGCATATGTTCCAGAACGACAATGTAATTTTCTGAACGTTGAAAAGATGTTCTGCCTCGAGGTGGAGGCTCCTCTAGCCGTGGAGCCACCTCTTGTTCGTGGTTGACGTGCCATTTTTGATGATGAATGGTTTGAAGTGCAAGTTGATTAATGTGGATTGAAATGGTTTGAATTATAAGTTGATGAATGTGGATTGAAATGCTTTGAATTGTTGGGTATGTATAGAAGTAAAGAGAGGCAACCGAAACGTTTGTAGCCGTTTCGTGTATTGGTATTTGAGCGGCTTGTATTGTAGCCGTTTGTGTATTTCAAATTTTGAACGGGTGGTTCCGAATGTCAGCCTATATAACTATAATTCGTGTAACGTATCCTTGAAATGATGTTCCAAACATCATTGCGACCTAGCTGCTACCTATCTGCAACCTAGTCTAGCTGATAGGTGTATTGGTATTTGGAACTTGTATTGTAGCCATTTTTGAATTTCAATTTTTGAATGTATTGTTCGGAACGTCACTGTACATAAGTATAATTCACGTAACCTATCTTTTACACGATGTACCGAACATCTTTTCGATCTAGCCCAAACTAGTGATAAATTATTACATTGGGCGCGTGAACAATATTTATTTACCAACGGTAGTAAAAATGCACCACCCAACACATTATATATCCGTTCATTATTTATAAAACCAGTTTACAAAATTAAATCAAACATCCAGATTAAAATATCTAGTAGATCCATTAATAGTGGCAGTGTAGTACCATTTTGTCGATGTGGAGATTATGCGAAGTTAACAACATCGTGGACTCAACTAAACCTAGGAATGAGGTTTTACAGATGCACATATGGTCAGGTTAGGTGATGGATTTATTTTTTTCTTGTATTTATTTGTTTGTTGTATTTATTTTCTTTTTATGTAGGCAAATGGCTGCAACTACTTTAGATGGCATGATGAAGAGATGTCAGATCAAGCGAAGAGAGTAATATAGGGTCTACTTAAGAAGTTGAAAGCTGTTGAAGAAGAGAGGAAAGAGGCACGGTTATGGCGGAAAAAATTGGGTATTGGGGTACTGCTAGTTGTGGTGCTAATTGTTCTCATATTCTGTACTTGGATCAATTGTTGGTTCATAGTTTAGGTTCTATTTATTTCCAATTGTTATGTTTTGTGTACTAATGATCAAGAAATTTCATTTGAACTTGTTATTTTGTCCTGTAAATTACCATTGTACCCTAAGTCGTTCCACACGACACACTACATATTTCAATCATATCGCTATCTGTTCTGAACATTTTCAGAAACAATACAATGAAGATAGCAACATCAGAAAAGGGCGCTCCGAACATGATGTTCATGTGACAAACATCAACAGCATGTTCGAAACAACAGAGATAGATGGATAATCATTTGTCACTCTAACAAGTATACTTTATAATTTAGAGTGATAATGATCATCGCCCTTTAATTATCATGTGACAATGATCATCACTTGTAACTTTTACAAGTGTAATTGGCCATTTGTAGTAACAATGATCATCAATTCTAAGTCTAACTACTCTAGGTGTTCTTTGTGATGGAAGTTGATGAATTGATCACTCTTAAAAGTATAATTGGTCACTCACTTATAGTGATATAATGATCATAATTTGTCACTTTAACTACTCTAACTGTGAAAAGTATGATGAAGATAGAAAAAATTGAACACCGCGCGCAGAACATCACATAACATGTGACAAACATCTACTGGATGTTCGAAATAAGACTATATGTATGGATCATCATTTCTCCCTATAACAAGAATAATTGGTCATTTATAGTGATAGTGATCATCATTTGTCACTCTTACAAGTATAGTGGGTCATTTCTTATCATATTGATCATCATTTGTCACTCTAACAACTCTAATTGGCCATTTCTAGTCACAATGATCATCATTTGTCACTCTAACAAGTATAGTGGGTCATTTGTAGGAATAATGATCATCATTTGTCACTCTAACAAGTATAGTGGGTCATTTCTACTCATAATGATCATCATTTGTCACTCTAACAAGTATAGTGGGTCATTTGTAGGTATAATGATCATCATTTGTCACTCTAACAAGTATAGTGGGTCATTTGTAAGTACAATGATCGTCATTTGTCAATCTAACAAGTATAGTGGGTCATTTCTAGTTACAATGATCATCATTTGTCACTCTAACAACTTTAATTTGCCATTTCTAGTTATAATGATCATCATTTGTCAGTCTAACAAGTATAGTGGGTCATTTGTAGGTCTAATGATCATCATTTGTCACTCTAACAAGTATAGTTGGTCATTTATAGTGATAGTGATCATCATTTGTCACTATTACAAGTATAGTGGGCCATTTCTTGTCATAATGATCATCATTTGTCACTCTAACAAGTATAGTGGGTCATTTGTAGGTATAATGATCATCATTTGTCACTCTAACAAGTATAGTTGGTCATTTATAGTGATAATGATCATCATTTGTCACTATTACATCTATAGTGGGTCATTTCTAGTCATAATGATCATCATTTGTCACTCTAACGAGTATAGTGGGTCATTTGAAGGTATAATGATCATCATTTGTCACTCTAACAAGTATAGTAGGTCGTTTCTACTCATATTCATCATCATTTGTCACTCTAACAAGTATAGTGGGTCATTTCTACTCATAATGATCATCATTTCTCCCTATAACAAGTATAATTGGTCATTTATAGTGATAGTGATCATCATTTGTCACTCTAACAAGTATAATTGGTCATTTGTAGTGATAGTGATCATTATTTGTCACACAAACTACTCTAAGTGGTCTTTGTGATGAAAGTTGATGAATTTAACACTCTTACAAGTATAATTGGTCACTTATAGTCATATAATCATCATAATTTGTCATGCTAACTACTCTAATTGTGAAAAAGTATGATGAAGATAGAAACTGCTCTAACATGGCGCTCGGAACGACATATAAAACGTGACAAACATGTATTTGATGTTCGGAACTAGACTATATGTATGGATCATCATTTCTCCCTATAACAAGTATGGTTGGTCATCTATATAGTGATCATCATTTGTCACTATTACGAGTATAGTGGGTCATTTCTAGTCATAATGATCATCATTTGTCACTCTAACAAGTATAGTGGGTTATTTGTAGGTATAATGATCATCATTTGTCACTCTAACAAGTATAGTGGGTCATTTCTACTCATTATAATCATCATTTGTCACTCTAACAAGTATAGTGGGTCATTTCTACTTATATTCATTATCATTTGTCTCTCTAACAAGTATAGTGGGTCATTTCTACTCATAGTGATCATCATTTCTCCTTATAACAAGTATAATTGGTCATTTATAGTGATAGTGATCATCATTTGTCACTCTAACAAGTATAGTGGGTCATTTATTATCATATTCATCATCATAATTTGTCACGCTAACTACTTTAATTGTGAAAAAAGTATGATGAAGATAGAAACTACTCTAACATGACGCTCGGAACGACACATAAAATGTGACAAACATCTATTTGATGTTCGGAACTAGAGTATATGTATGGATCATCATACGATGAAGATAGCAACATTAAAATTGTGCAATCCGAACGACTGTATAATACGACGAATATCAATAGGTTGTTTGAAACAACCCTACGATAGATGATCATTACTTGTCACTCTTACAAGTATAATTGGTCATAACTACTGATAATTGTCAACATTTATCACTTTAACAAGTATAATTGGTCATTACTACTGATAATTGTCATCATTTCTCAGTCTACGAACTATATTTGGTCCTTTTAAGCGAAATGAGCATTATTTGTCACTCTAACAAGTATAATGGGTCATTTCTAGTGATAATCATCATTATTTGTCAATCTAACAAGTATAATTGGTCCTTTCTAGTTATAATGAACATCATTTATCACTCTATTCGGGAAATTTGGTCTTGTATAGTGTTAATGATCATCATTTATACCTGGAACATACCAGTTGCGTTCCGAACATACAATTAGTGTTGGAACACATTGTATAGGTTCCGAACTTAGTGTATGAATTTATTAACTTTTCCAGAAATGGAGCAGAATAAGTTGTTGTTTGGAACATCGTATTGTAAATCCTAAACGACAGTTGATGTGTTGCGAACTATAAGCAAATATGATGGTTTGGAGACAATTTAACAGTAATAATTAAAGACCTTCATAATAATATTAATTGAAAAGAGTTAACAAAAGCATATTCATAAACAGTATAACTACTTAAACAATTAATATATAATAGCGTCTTCGTTATTGTTTTGGCCTCCACCGAAGTGATTTTGCAAAACCCACTCAATCCGATCTAACTGCAATTTCATCTGGTCAAGTTTTGTCTCGAGTATTTGAATGGACCTCTCGCAATTATCTGCTACCTCTTTGATGTCAAAAACTTCAAAATGCACGTCCAACAGTCTTGTAGGAAGCGACTTGTTTGGAGGCTCTCGGACTCGGTGGTACTTATTCCATGGATCGTTAAATGCATTATTGGCCATCTGCATGAAAAGTTATTAAAAATTTAAAAAAGAATCAAAGTGGAGTTATGTTTAAGGAAATATAAACATATTAGATTATGAAATTGTTTTAGGAAAAACGTAGAAAATATGGAAAAATTCAGTACCTCAACTTGTTCTTCCTTGATATAGAAACTGGTGATGCAAATATGGTTGATAGAACACTTGCATAGCGTCCCCGTCAGTCCGGTGGCACCAAAACCATCTTGGTAAGGAGGAGTCGAGTCATCTTGTCCTTTCTTTGTTGTTTGTTCTCATTTTAATCGAGTCATTAGTGGTTGTAATAAAGCCAAGCAAATTAAATAAAATTTTGTTATTTTTTGGGTTTTAGACTGGTGATGATTATGTTTATTCAAACGAAATGATGTGTTTTGTGCAAACGTTACTTTGAATCCGCGATAGGCCCACCTCTGGCACAAAAGAGGTCCCATGCATGATAGGATGCGATTTTATTTAAACTAACGTATACTCACATTTTCTCTTTTTGTTTTCATGTGACAGTTCCCAAGTCCCTGATAGTTTGGTTTGTGCATTCTGGCTGCGCCACAATATGGGTTGAGGTCCAAAGGATCGATCCCAACACCTCCCCGTTTACCTACAAGGACAAGGACGAGACGAAATATCATGGCTGAGTTTGACAAGGTTGGAACTCCTGAGAAATAAGGTATGGTCGCCTATGAAAACTACGCTAAGCTAGAGCAGAGGCTGCTTGAATTGGATAATAGGATCCCTCTGGCCCGTACTGATGAGATCACTGAACCAAACCAAACGGCTCGCCCTCACGGCAAAGATCCACTCTACCCTGAAAAATACATTCCTTACCCTACCTACACTGCACCACTAACAGCACCACAAAACAACTTACCCTCCTTCACCGTTGAAACCAAAACCATCGCATCACCCACCAAAGATCATGAGGTACGCATGGACTAAGGAAGACCCAGACAGCACCAAAGAGCAAGTCCAATGGCTGGTTGGGAAGTTCAAGAAACTCCAAGATCTAAGGGAACCCGAGGGCTAGCTTACGGGGACCTCTGCTTGTATCCTGACTTGAAGCTGCCCGAAGGTTACAAGACACCCAAGTTCAACATGTTCGACGGTAGTGGAGATCCAATGGCTCATTTAAGATCCTACTGTGACAAGTTGATTGGAGTTGGACATGATGAAAAGATCCGCATGCAGTTGTTCAACCGCAGTCTGAATGGAGATGCACTGTACGGTACTCTAAGCAACAAACAAAGAAGTGGACGAGCTGGGAAGCAATGGCTGGAGACTTCGCCGACAGTTTTGGACACAACACTGATGCCATGCCTGACCGGTTCTACCTAGAGAAATTGAAGAAGAAGCCCACTGAGACTTTTAGAGAGTTTGCAACTAGATGGAGGGCTGAAGCCGCCAACATCCAACCTCCCATGGAAGACGCTGAGATAGTGGCTACTTTCATCCGCATACAAGAAGATGTCTATTTTGACAAAATACTGAATCTGCAAGATAAGAAGTTTGGAAAGTTGATCAAGATTGGTGACATGGTCGAAGATGGACTAAAGACTGGAAGGATTGTTAGTCTGGCCGCACTACAAGCCGCTAATAAAGCCTTACAAACTAGCAGCACTACCACCTCACGGAAGGAAAAGGACGACGTTTCCTTCGTGGCCGCATCACTTGACCACTCCCCTACTCACAACCACTACTACCAAACACCTCCTCCCTCCTACCCATACATACCGCCCATATCAACCTACCCAGTCTATAACACCCAGCCCATGTACCAAAACCCACCACCACAAAGACCAACCTACCCACAAAGTTCCAACTACTGAAATACCAACACCTATTCACCAAGGCCTCACGCCAATAACAACCCAAGACCCAAAAGAAACTACACCCCGTTGGATGAATCTCGTACTCAATTGTTCGAGAGACTCAAAGCAGCTGGCCACATACAACTTGTGCCATTCAAAATGCCTGATAGGATGACATCCTATTTTGATCAAACCAAAACCTGTGCCTATCACTCTGGAGGACTTGGTCACGATACTGAAAAGTACTATGCCTTGAGGGACAAAATACAAGACTTAATCGACTAAAAGGTGATACACTTGAAGACTCCAAATGTGCACAACAATGCTTTGCCTAATCATGGAGACAGTAGGGTGAACCTGATCGAGTTGGATGAGGAATGCAACTTAGAAGAGACTATCGTTAAGGCAAAAGAAAAGGTACCAACAACTACTTCAGTTGCTCAAGCAGCTACAGCACCAGAGCCCATTGAGGTGGAAATTGCACCCAAATTCTATGTTGATGTGGTTCCTCCATACAGCGACAAGGTGGTACCTTGGGACTATGAAACAGAGAAAAAGAACAAGGCTTTGGTTGAGACTGTTGCCGCGCAAGGGGGAGTGGGAGGATTTACACTCTTGAGCATCTTGTTCAAGGTAGACGAAGCATCAGTGAGGAGGAGTCTAAAGGGTTGTGGAAGAAGGTGCAAGCGAAGGAGTATTCCGTAGTTGAGCGCTTAGGCAAAACCCCAGCACAAATATCTATTTTGGCATTACTCCTCAAATCGGAGAGCCATCGAAGTGCTTTGATGAAAGTGTTGGATGAAGCACACGTTTCGGTGGACACTTCAGTTGAAAACCTGGCTAGCATCGTTGGACAAGTCATGGAGGCCGACCGAATTGCCTTTTACAGAGATGAGCTACCACCTGAAGGGTTGAATCACAATAAAGCTTTGGACGTCACCGTCAAATGCAAAGACTGGTTCGTAGGAAGAGTTCTGATCGACGGAGGTTCCAGTCTGAACATATGCCCGTTCATCACTCTGAAAAGAATGGGAATTGACCAAAGCAAGATAAGGGAGAGCGACATGAAGGTGAAGGCATTTGATGGGTCACAAAGAAGCACCATTGGGGAGATTGACCTAACTATCATGGTTGGCCCCGTGGAGTTCACTGCTGAGTTCCATGTCATGGACATCTCTGCTTCCTATAATCTGTTGTTAGGGAGGCCCTGGATCCATATGGCTGGTGCGGTGCCTTCTACATTGCACCAAACCGTGAAGTTCGAATAGGATCATAAAGAGGTAGTAGTGTTCGGTGAGGGGAACAATTCTATCTACAATGAGCAAACCATACCAGCAATTGAAGGGAATTGAAACGACCTCGGTCAGTCGTTTCGGAAGTTAAGACTCCGATTGGCGTGCCGATAATTTTAAAATATTTGTCATGTCCATTAGGACCTGTCTGTAAAATTTGAGCTAAATCAGACCTCGTTTGGTAGGCATCGGAAGAAGGTTTAAGTTTTTATTGGCAATAAATATTAAAAAGAGATTTTCGAGCTCGGTTTTTCCGAATGAGCTCCGATTCAGAATCCGAAAGCGCCGTTAGGTTCGTATGATTATTTTTGATTTTTATGAATTTTCGAAAGTGAATTTCGATATTGTTCGGCTAGTTTCCGCTAAAATGCCGAAAGTTAAATAATTTGACTTCTTTTCCATTTAATTTGCATATTGAGTTTCGGGAGTCCGATTTGAGATCCGCCTTCGCGAGTATGTTACATATATTTTGTATAACTTGTATGCAAAAGTTGGAATTATTTCGAATATCGCAGGGTACCGTTTTAATTTTCGTCGCGCAAAGAAAATAAAAGAAAACAAAAAAAAAAAAAAGAGAAAAAGACAAAATTACTAAAGTTAGGCGGTGGGTCCTTAAAGCTAAGGACCAGGCAGTAGTAGTAGTATGAAAACAGAAGCAATGAACGAAATGAAACAGAATTAGAGAAACGAGAATACGCGGTGGAAAAATGCCAGAAAATAAGAAAAGGGGCCGGGAAAAAGTAGAATTTTCACCCTGAAACATTCAGGTAATGATCCTAATATATTATTTGAGTTTATTACGTGTGTTTAAATATATTTTAACGGTAAAACTTGGAATATTAGACATCGTTTTAACAAGTTCAATTAATAGTTTGAAGGGTCAAACGGACCCCGATAATCAAATTGATTATATATTCGTACTCAGTGAGTTATGGGCAACATATAAATGTAAATTATTTGGGGTTTGGCTATGTGACCTTAAACCCTGTATATAGGTCTGGCCTGCGTATTGCATATGCAAATAGGGTATCAGGTTCCTACCTGGATTACCCTAAGATGTGAGGACTTTAGCCTAATTTGATATATTTTTCTGGTTATTGAACACAGAGGAATCGTTTGGCAATGAATCCAAAGGACAAAGCGGTTATTGAGTGGCTGTACTAACTTTGTAACAAGATAAGTGTTTATATCCATTTCTTTGGAGGCACCTGACCTCGTGGATTTTCTACCACGTGTTCCTTACGTGTGTAGCTTCCGATAGGCGTACTCATTACGCCTTAGCTTTGAACTTATATTTTATATTATATGTTATGTCCTGTTGTTGGTATTGCATTGATAATCTGAGTATTGTACTTTGGCTGTGAGTTGGTATATACTTTCCAACTGTCGATGAGAGTCCCGTGCTGGTGATGGGTTATTATTACATCGTGTTGCATTTGTATGCACATTGCATCATATTGAGGGTAGGAGGATTCCGCCCTCGGAGCAGGAGTATTCCGCTCCATTGCATCATATGGAGGGTAGGAGGATTCCGCCCTCGGAGCAGGAGGATTCCGCTCGATTGCATCATATTGAGGGTAGAAGGATTCCGCCCTCGGAGCAGGAGGATTCCGCTCCATTGCATCATATTGAGGGTAGGAGGATTCCGCCCTCGGAGCAGGAGTATTCCGCTCCATTGCATCATATGGAGGGTAGAAGGATTCCGCCCTCGGAGCAGGAGGATTCCGCTCCATTGCATCATATTGAGGGTAGGAGGATTCCGCCCCCGGAGCAGGAGGATTCCGCTCCATCTATTTGGCACATGTGACACCATTGCATCATACTGCATTCATCCCATTTCATTGCACCGCATACTGAGTATTATGTGTACTGTGTTGTGTTTTATGTATGCGGTATGTACACTATGACATGGACATATCTCAGTTTGCCTATATATTTCTGGCTCGTATCCCGGGTTTCGGGAATCAAGTTGCACGCCGTAACGGTATAAATATATGGATCGGGTTGCACGCCGCAATGGTATAAATCTAATGGATCGGGTTGCACGCCGCAACAGGATGAATATATGGATCGGGTTGCACGCCGCAGCAGGATATATTTCTGATTGTTGATGTGTTCGGGATACCTATATGTTTTGGTTATCTTACGTTCCTGGTTGTTAATGAGTTTGTCATCCCATACGTGTTTCTAGTTATTATCTGGCTCTGCGTTTTTATAATTTAAATAAGAAGAATTTTGTTTATCTGTTTCTTCTCCCTGGCTAGCCATCCTATTCTTTGAGGTGGCTAGTCTGCCCCACTTATTGAGTCCTTTTGACTCACCCTTGTTTGTTGTATGTTTCTTGTCTATCTATTTCGTTTCGGCAGGTTCGCTCCAGGATTGAGTTCGCCACGTTGTGCAGGAGCGAAGACGACTTCAGCTGTCAGGGTGAGCCAGCTTTTATTCCGGATGGCCACCAGTTTATTGGTTATCATTTCAGTTGCAGTTTGTTCCCTTCAGGAGGTATTTGTCTTCTTTTGTACTCTTAGATGTCTGGTCTGGATAGCCCTAAACCTAGTATGTTGGGTAGTCAGTTGTAATTTCTTTTGTAAAGCTTAGAGGTATCAGTATGTCAGTGTTTTTTTTTGTCTTGTTCTTATTAATGAATTGAATTATATTTATTTTCCTAATTTAATTGGTAAGGGTTCGCCCGACGGGTCTAGGGAAGGATGTCGGGTGCCCGCACGGCCTAACCGGATTTCGGGTCGTGTCAGTTGGTATCAGAGCCTTATTTAGAGTCTATCCAGACTAAGACAGTGTCTAGTAGAGTCTCGGTGATGGGTACGTAGACGTCCGTACTTATCTACGAGAGGCTATGATGGCATCTAGGAAGTTTCACTTCCTTCATTTCTGATCGTGCGGCGGTCTAGGGTGCACAAGTAATCGTTAATTCGTTCGTAGTAATTGTGAACCCTCGTACGACAAATCAATAAACGGAAGGAGTTCAGGACGAAGCAGTCTGGCCTGGGGTTAGCACTGATGAAGCCCCGAGAGTTTTTGATCATGCTGACGATCTAGTTACGGAGGTCCCAGATGTACGAGCTCGCGATGGGCAAGGGAGCAGGGCCTTGTGGTTCCCTTGGCTCTCTACGATGCTTTTACGAGTATCTTGGCACGCAGATACCACAAAAAACTATTATTCGCTAGGCAGCTTATAAGGTTGCTGCAGATGTGGATGTTCGGTCTCAGGGAGCTCCTATTCTGGTTCTTAATATTGCTGCAGTAAATAATGTTCCGGAGACAGCATGTGTTGTGCCTCTAGTTATTCTGGATGGTTGGTTAGCCTGAGTAATGGCTCGGTCCGAGTGTCCGAAGAGGTTGCATTATTTTACACGGTTGAACATCTCGATATTCCCAAGCAATGCATTAGATAACCCCTGTGTAAGTTTTTTTTTGTAAAATAAAATGATGTCAGCATATCCTTCGGGCTCTTGTTATATCGAGCGGTATGGTGTCGATTATTCTGTTTTCCATTTTCAGAGGTCCAGTATTGAATTGGTGGACTGCTCTTTATTAGCCAACTTTGTTCGATTTTTCTTCTAGATTCGTGGAAAAAAAATCCTTTCGAGTAGCGAGCAAGACGAAAAATGTTACCAGTTTGAGTGGATTGGACAGGGTAGCCTATCGGTTAATCTATTGGTGTTTCAAAATATGAGATTGAATTCTATAGAATGATTGAATATGCATTATAACTAGTCCATGAGCCTTTCGAGAGATTCAAAGATTTATTGATGACCTTTCTTTTTCCTTGAGATCCCAGGTGACTCGAGAGATTGAGGTCGAGATTTCAGTTGATGTTGTTATTAATATTGCTCAGAGGTACGAGGCATACCATAAGTTAGAGCGGGAGAGCAAGAGATCCCGTGGCCATAGTGGGTAACCATAGTACCTCATTTGGAGGTAAGAGTTCTGATTATTTTGGGAGGTCACCTTCCAGGTTATCTCAGCTTTTAGAGCGCGATTCTCAGAGTGCGCGGGTAGTTTATCAAGATTAGACTTAGCTTTCTCTTTGTAGCTATCAACAATCTGTCCAGCTCTTATAGTCAGTGAAAAGGTGTTATCATTGTCGTGAGTCTGATTATCCTTTGAGGAGTTTTCCTGTTATCATTGTCGTGAGTCTGGCTATTCTTTGAGGATTTTTCCTTATTCCGATAAGTTAGCAGCCGTCCTTTCTCTTGTCATCAGGTACCTGCACAGTCGCAGGGAATTTCATTTCAATCCTAATCAAGCAGAGATATGCCACCATCCAGTAGAGGTTGAGAGTGTGGTGGCAGTGGTTCTCCAGAAAGTGATTGTCAGGGTAGTGGCTCAGCTCAGCTGTAGAGGCAGTTCTATGAATTGCTTGTCTGGCGGGATGCTGAGGCATCCAATGTAGTAGACCCGTGTGTTTCTTTTTCCCTTATCTGTAAGTAAGATTTATCTTTCCGATCGATCTAGAAATGGTGTGTCTTATCATGTTTCGACGGTTTCCTTGGATATTGTCATCATTAAGAATCGGTTGCGGTAGAGGGGTGAGTTTCTGATACAATTTATTCCTGGTATTTATGAGACCCTACTAGTTTATCTGATCTAAATATAAGAGATTTGACGGTGAGTATTGCTATTGCCTGCTTGGCATCCTGTTATGCCACCTTGTGTTATTATGTCAAGTCATTTTACCTCTCTCCTTGGAAATCAGTGTTGGTAGGATGGTGGGACTCTTATTCGTCACCATCAGGAAGTGTCGTTAATTCTTCCGGTGTTAAGTGGCTTGTAAGTAATGCTCGATCTATGTGTCTCCTTTTGGTTCAAAACGCTAATAAAATCATGTTATTCTATGAGCTTGTCTGGGTTATAAAGGGGTTTCTGGTAAATTGTCAGAGTTTCCTTCTTATGGGGAGATTAAATTGACATAGATTTTGTTTTATAAAGCTCATTTAATGTCTATTTCTTCAATTGCGGTTCTTTGGTTAGCCTGACTTGGAAGTAGTGTAGCTCTGGGAGCCAAGCAAATAAAAAGATGATCTTCTCGAAGTTCTAATTATTTCTATCCTCGATCCATTTCCATTTCTTCTTCGTCCGGCACTAGTGAGCTTGGGCGATTGGTAGCCGTTTGTGACGTTCCCTGTGTTGAGCCAGAGTACGTGTTATTGTAGCCGGGTAGGCATATTATTGTTTTGGATATCAGTTTATCCGGGTATCCATTCCCGTGTATAGTATAGCGCTGGTTCTGTTTTGCGGATCATCCAGTTTCAGGGGAAACTCTGCCGAAATTTTTTTATATAGAAGTACCATCCATCAGGCGGTGGTGTTTACGGCAAACGTATGGAGTTTTGAACTCGAGAGTCGCAGCTGTTTGGCAACTCGAAAGGGTAGTTGGTAGCTTAGGTCTGCCTACGTTCAGCTTTTAGCTAAATCTTATTTAGTCCAGCAGACTGTGCGAGAATGGTTATTCCTATTCAAATAGCTGCATGAGTTTGTGCTTTAAGTGGAGGAGTCTTCCTCCAAGTACCGAATGGTAATATTAAATTTCTGAGATGTGGCATAATGCGTTCGTAAAACTAATATAGCTTACATCAAATCTGCTATAGTGTGTAATGACAAGGTACTTCAAAAGCTCCCCATTGCATCAAGCGTAAGCTAATTCTTAGTTCCATCGACCTGTTCTGTATCGAAAAGAATATCGACGAGGTGATTTGTCAGCAGAATTATGTTAATCCATCCAGAGTTTCGTGTATCATTATTTCAAAAATGTAGAACTCTCCTCTCGTGATCGAGGAAGGATCATCTAAGTCAGAATAATCCGGGCAATGGTATTATCATATTATCCAGATATGTTTTATTCCAAGAGTTCGGTGTTCGTGTTATAGTTTTAATTCTGTAATCATGAGAAAAATTCCGTGGGATAGTTTATGAAGGTCGTGCAAGTTCTTTTGTTATCAGCGTGAATCTTGCTTTAGATTTAGGCTCGTTCGAGGACGAACGAGAGTTTAAGTGGAGGAGAATGAAACGACCTCGGTCAGTCGTTTCGGAAGTTAGGACTCCGATTGGCGTGCCGATAATTTTAAAATATTTGTCATGTCCATTAGGACCTGTCTGTAAAATTTGAGCTAAAGCAGACCTCGTTTGGTAGGCATCGGAAGAAGGTTTAAGTTTTTATTGGCAATAAATATTTAAAAGAGATTTTCGAGCTCGGTTTTTCCGAATGAGCTCCGATTCAGAATCCGAAAGCGCCGTTAGGTTCGTATGATTATTTGTAATTTTTATGAATTTTCGAAAGTGAATTTCGATATTGTTCGGCTAGTTTCCGCTAAAATGCCGAAAGTTAAATAATTTGACTTCTTTTCCATTTAATTTGCATATTGAGTTTCGGGAGTCCGATTTGAGATCCGCCTTCGCGAGTATGTTACATATATTTTGTATAACTTGTATGCAAAAGTTGGAATTATTTCGAATATCACAGGGTACCGTTTTAATTTTCGTCGCGCAAAGAAAATAAAAGAAAAAAAAAAAAAGACAAAAAGACAAAATTACTAAAGTTAGGCGGTGGGTCCTTAGCTCAGGCAGTAGTAGTAGTATGAAAACAGAAGCAATGAACGAAATGAAACAGAATTAGAGAAACGAGAATACGCGGTGGAAAAATGCCAGAAAATAAGAAAAGGGGCCGGGAAAAAGTAGAATTTTCACCCTGAAACATTCAGGTAATGATCCTAATATATTATTTGAGTTTATTACGTGTGTTTAAATATATTTTAACGGTAAAACTTGGAATATTAGACATCGTTTTAACAAGTTCAATTAATAGTTTGAAGGGTCAAATGGACCCCGATAATGAAATTGATTATATATTCGTACTCAGTGAGTTATGGGCAACATATAAATGTAAATCATTTGGGGTTTGGCTATGTGACCTTAAACCCTGTATATAGGTCTGGCCTGCGTATTGCATATGCAAATAGGGTATCAGGTTCCTACCTGGATTACCCTAAGATGTGAGGACTTTAGCCTAATTTGATATATTTTTCTGGTTATTGAACACAGAGGAATCGTTTGGCAATGAATCCAAAGGACAAAGCGGTTATTGAGTGGCTGTACAAACTTTGTAACAAGGTAAGTGTTTATATCCATTTCTTTGGAGGCACCTGGCCTCGTGGATTTTCTACCACGTGTTCCTTACGTGTGTAGCTGCCGATAGGCGTACTCATTACGCCTTAGCTTTGAACTTATATTTTATATTATATGTTATGTCCTGTTGTTGGTATTGCATTGAGAATCTGAGTATTGTACTTTGGCTGTGAGTTGGTATATACTTTCCAACTGTCGATGAGAGTCCCGTGCTGGTGATGGGTTATTATTACATCGTGTTGCATTTGCATGCACATTACATCATATTGAGGGTAGGAGGATTCCGCTCTCGGAGCAGGAGTATTCCGCTCCATTGCATCATATGGAGGGTAGGAGGATTCCGCCCTCGGAGCAGAAGGATTCCGCTCCATTGCATCATATTGAGGGTAGGAGGATTCCGCCCTCGGAGCAGGAGGATTCCGCTCCATTGCATCATATTGAGGGTAGGAGGATTCCGCCCTCGGAGCAGGAGTATTCCGCTCCATTGCATCATATGGAGGGTAGGAGGATTCCGCCCTCGGAGCAGGAGGATTCCGCTCCATTGCATCATATTGAGGGTAGGAGGATTCCGCCCTCGGAGCAGGAGGATTCCGCTCCATTGCATCATATTGAGGGTATGAGGATTCCGCCCCCGGAGCAGGAGGATTCCGCTCCATCTATTTGGCACATGTGACACCATTGCATCATACTGCATTCATCCCATTTCATTGCACCGCATACTGACTATTATGTGTACTGTGTTGTGTTTTATGTATGCGGTACGTATACTATGACGTGGACATATCTCAGTTTGCCTATATATTTCTAGCTCGTATCCCGGGTTGCGGGAATCAAGTTGCACGCCGTAACGGTATAAATATATGGATCAGGTTGCACGCCGCAATGGTATAAATCTAATGGATCGGGTTTCACGCCGCAACAGGATGAATATATGGATCGGGTTGCACGCCGCAACAGGATATATTTCTGATTGTTGATGTGTTCGGGATACCTTTATGTTTTGGTTATCTTACGTTCCTGGTTGTTAATGAGTTTGTCATCCCATACGTGTTTCTAGTTATTATCTGGCTCTGCGTTTTTATAATTTAAATAAGAGGAATTTTGTTTATCTGTTTCTTCTCCCTGGCTAGCCATCCTATTCTTTGAGGTGGCTAGTTTGCCCCACTTATTGAGTCCTTTTGACTCACCCTTGTTTGTTGTATGTTTCTTGTCTATCTATTTTGTTTCGGCAGGTTCGCTCCAGGATTGAGTTCGCCACGTTGTGTAGGAGCGAAGACGACTTCAGCTGTCAGGGTGAGCCAGCTTTTATTCCGGATGGCCACCAGTTTATTGGTTATCATTTCAGTTGCAGTTTGTTCCCTTCAGGAGGTATTTGTCTTCTTTTGTACTCTTAGATGTCTGGTCTGGATAGCCCTAAACCTAGTATGTTGGGTAGTCAGTTGTAATTTCTTTTGTACAGCTTAGAGGTATCAGTATGTCAGTGTTTTTTTTTTTGTCTTGTTCTTATTAATGAATTGAATTATATTTATTTTGCTAATTTAATTGGTAAGGGTTCGCCCGACGGGTCTAGGGAAGGATGTCGGGTGCCCGCACGGCCTAACCGGATTTCGGGTCGTGTCAGGAATACTCCTGATGGGCAGACATTCTATACTGTAGAACTTGTGGGAGCAGTACAAGGCACTCGTGGAGGACGCCGTAAGAACTAAAATTCAAGTTGGGATCCCACGGACGTGGTCCAAGGAGGTTACACTGCACACTTTGCTCCCAAGTTGGTCGACACACCGCCTGGGGTTGAAGAAAGAATGATGAACTTTTTCAGCGCTTATTGGGATAGCCGAGGAAAAGGCTACGAAGGGAGGAACTTGGTCTGGGAGCCAGTCGTGTCTGATTGGGGGTGCCCTCACACGAATTTCGTGAGACCATACCAGCTGAGACCGAGAAGCAACCAATGTACTCACCCAATGCTCGTCCAACAGGAAACGCATCTCTGTAGAAACAAAGGGAAAGCAAGTGTGGATACCCAAAACACCTGAACCTATGGAGGTGGTGATCGAAGAGCCATATGTACTCCCACAGCCTGCAAAATGGCCCGGACATTGGGTTATAGGCATCATGATCAAGCAAGGCTATGAACCTGGCAAAGGTTTGAGCAAGAATTTGGATGGTATGGTCGAGCCAATCAGAATTGTGATGAGGCCCGACAATGAGAAGGCTGGCATATGGTACGTTGCGACCGATGAAAAGAGCATGGAAGAAGCGTCATTAGATTTCAAGTTCTATAAGAAAAGCACCAAGACTCTCTTGCATATCTTCGTCTCGTCTAGATACTTGGATGATCGAAAAGAGGAGGTGTCCGCAGCACAAGGAGTAGAGCCGAAAGCAGCTGATGCTGAAGAGGATCTGCTGGCAGGAATGCAAAATCTATTCATAGCTGATGAAGACTGCTGTGTAATCCTGAAAGAATATATTGAACCTCCTGGACTGACAAAGGCTGGATCTGGAGCGGCACTGAATAGCTGGATCAGCAACCGGGCTCGAGCTTACCGTGGACCTTGGTTGAGCTGAGGGGATAAAAGTTATTTTTTATGTTTTCTAAAAATAAAAACCTGACTCTGAGTCGTGGAGTTTGCATTTTTCCTTTCCTATTGCACATGTCTCACTACAAACTTTGTTTTGTAAGGATTCATAAATAAAATATCGCACCATTTCCTGTTTAATTTTTTGCTTTAATATTTTAATTTTGCAATATTATACTTGTTTCAGCCTTCATACTAATAATCCCATTGAGTCCACAATCTCAACGTGTAACAAAACAATGGAGCTCGAGGAAGCTAGAGCTGATTATGATGATTTTGATGAAACTACACAAGAAGAATTTGAAATATTTGAAAACAAACCTAAGCCAAACCTTGAGGAGACTGAGGTGATAAACTTAGGAGATGAGGAAATTGTGAAAGAGACAAGGATCTGTGTGCATCTCAATGCCGAGGATAAAAAGCGATATACTGAGTTTCTTAAAGAATATGAGGACATATTCGCCTGGTCGTACGATGACATGACTAGCATAAGCACGGATATGGTAGCTCACAAATTACCTATCAATCCGGGCTTTCCGCCAGTCAAACAAAAGGCCCGAACTTTCAAGTCGTCAGTTCTGTTGAAAATTGGTGAAGAAGTAACTAAGCGGCTCAATGCAGGGATTCTAAAAACAGTCAAATATCCAACTTGGTTGGCTAACATCGTCCAAGTACCGAAGAAAGATCGGAAACTCCGAGTTTGTGTGGATTATAGAGATCTGAACATAGCAAGTCCGAAGGATGATTTTCCACTACCAAACATACATATCCTGATTGACAATTGCGCGAAACATGAACTGCAATCCTTCATAGACTATTTCGCCGGTTATCATCAAGTGCTCATGGATGAGGAGGATGCTGAGAAGACAGCTTTCACTACATCTTGGGGGACTTATTGCTACAAGGTTATGCCATTTGGGTTAAAGAATGCTGGGGCAACTTACATGAGGGCTATGACAACTATGTTCCATGACCTGATGCACAAAAAGATTGAAGTTTATGCAGACGATGTGATCATCAAATCAAAGAAGAGTTCAGAGCACCTTGACAACTTACGCAAGTTCTTCAACCGCTTGCGAAAGTACAATCTGAAGCTAAATCCGGCAAAGTGTGCTTTTGATGTTCCAACAGGAAAGCTCTTGGGTTTCATCGTCAGTAGAAGGGGTATCGAGCTGGATCCGTCCAAGATCAAAGCCATCAGAGAATTACCACCGCCAAAGAGCAAGAAAGAGGTTATGAGTTTCCTAGGAAGGCTCAGTTATATCAGCCGTTTCATAGCACAATCCACCGTAATCTATGAACCAATCATCAAGTTGCTGAAGAAGGATACGGTGATCGAGTGGACGGAGGATTGCAAAAAAGCATTTAATCGGATAAAGGAATACTTGTCTTGCCCGCCTGTGCTGGTACCACCTAAGCCTGGGCGACCTTTGATCTTGTATCTGTTCGTGGTAGACTCAGCCTTTGGTTGTGTATTGGGACAACATTATTCAACTGGGAGAAAGGAGCAAGCCATATACTATCTAAGCGAGAAGTTCACTCCTTACGAAGCCAAGTACACATTGCTGGAGCGCACGTGCTGCGCGCTGACATGGATAGCACAGAAGTTGAGACACTACCTAACATCTTACTCAAAACTGCTGATATCAAGGATGGATCCTCTCAAATACATCTTCCGAAAACCAATGCCTACCAGAAAGCTGGCTAACTGGCAAATGCTGCTCAGCGAATTCGACATCACTTTTGTCACTCAAAAGGCGGTGAAAGCTCAAGCCTTGGTTGATCATATGGCTAAGAATCCGGTGGGAGACGACTATGAACCTTTGCACACCTACTTCCCTGACGAAGAAGTCATGTTCGTAGGAGAAGATATCACCAAAGAGTATGATAGTTGGAGGTTATTCTTCGATGGAGCGGTCAATTTCAAAGGAGTCGGCATTGGCACAGTATTAGTTTTCGAGACTGGACAACACTATCCTGTCACGGCCAAACTAAGGTTTCCTTGCACCAACAACATGGCAGAGTATGAAGCTTGTATTTTGGGTCTTAGACTGGCAGTGGACATGAATATACAAGAGCTATTAGCAATCGGGGATTCTGACTTACTGATTCACCAAGTTCGAGGAGAACGGACAGCAAAGAATTTGAAGATATTGCCATACCTGGAGTGCATAAAGGGGCTGAAGCAAAGATTCACCAAGATAGAGTTCCGGCATGTACCTAGGCTGCAAAATGAATTCGTAGACGCTTTGGCCACCATATTTGCTATGATCAAGCATCCAGACAAGAACTACATTGACCCAATACCCGTGACAGTGAGGAAGCAGCCAACATACTGCTACCACGTGGAAGAAGAATCAGACGGTCAACCTTGGTTCTACGACATCAAAGGGTTTCTCAAAGACGGCAGTTATCCAAAAAATGCAACAAGCCTCCAAAAGAAGACATTGAGGAGGTTAGCAAATGGTTTCTTCATGAGCGGAGAAGTTTTGTACAAAAGGACACCCGATCTGGGGTTGTTGAGATGCGTGGATGCAAAAGAAGCTGCTAAATTGTTATAAGAGGTACACTCTGGGGCGTGTGGCCCACATATGAACGGCTTCGTACTTGCAAAGAAGATTTTGAGGGCTGGTTATTTCTGGATGACAATGGAGCATGACTACATAAAGCACGCGAAGAAATGCCATCAATGCCAAGTCTATGGAGATATGATTCGAGTGCCGCCCAATGAATTGAATATGCCTAGGGGATGGATGTCATAGGACCTATCGAGCCAGCCGCTTCCAGTGGGCATCGCTTCATACTGGTGGCCATTGATTATTTCACCAAATGGGTAGAAGCTGCATCATACAAATTAGTAACAAAGAAAGTGGTGTCGAACTTTGTCCGTGATAAGATGATCTGCCGATTCGGCATTCTTGAATCCATCATCACTGACAATGGGTCCAATCTCAACAGTGACCTAATGAAAGCAACCTGTGAGGTCTTCAAGATAAAGCATCGCAACTCCACTGCATACAGACCTCAAATGAATGGTGCGCTCGAGGCAGCCAATAAAAACATCAAGAGGATATTATGTAAGATGACAGGCACTTCAAAACAATGGCATGAGAATCTACCTTATGCCCTGTTAGGGTATCGCACTACAATGAGAACGTCAACGGGGGCTACTCCGTATTTGTTGGTGTATGGCACCGAAGCAGTGATACCTGCAGAAGTCGAGATACCATCTTTGAGAATCATCCAAGAGACACAATTGAAAGATGCTGAATGGATCAAAGGAAGAATAGAGCAATTGGCCCTCATCGATGGCAAGAGATTAAATGCAATATGTCATGGGCAATTATATCAGAGGAGGATGGCCAAAGAATTCAGCAAGAAAGTTCTAGAGAGATTCTTTGAACCTGGGCAATTAGTTCTGAAGAAGATATTTCCGAATCAAGAAGAAGCAAAAGGCAAGTTTGCACCAAATTGGCAAGCACTGTACATGGAGGAGCATTGATATTGGTAGAAATGGACGGAGAAGTCTGGCCGAAACCGATCAACTCAGACGCTGTCAAGAGATACTACGTATAGGAGTTCGTACTGATTAGTGGTTTTTACATTCTACCCTGCATTAAGTAATCTGAACTACGTCACGACCTGATTCCCCAAGTGGGATACGTAGGCAACCTATTCAAGGTTCGGTCGCATAAATACCAAAATTTTATTTTCCCCACAAAGCGAACACTGGGGCAGAATTTTTTTAGGAACTCTCAGAAATTCCTAAAGGACAAACATAGTTGACACTGGGGCAGAAATTTTTGAGGACCTCTCAAAAATTTCAAATGCAAACTGAGGAAGAATTTTGAAGGCGCCCTCAAAATTCGTTTGGAACAACATAAAGAACGACAACTTTGGCTTTACACAACGCGACTTCTGACTCAATGGGATAAAATATTTTATTTCATTTTCGTTCTTATAAAAACTTTTCAAAAATCATTTGCATTATATACTATTTGATGCATATCCCTATCAGTTCGGCCAGGATCCCGGCACTCATGGACAGCGAACACGAAACAAGCCAAGAATGCACAAACCAAACCACCCCTTACAACTCACCAATCTTTCTTTGGATGCAGGCACGAAAGATACCTAAATCAACAATGCACGACAGAAGTGCTTCAACGAAAGGTTTGTCATTTACATTAGCTAAGGGCATACAACCCGAAGCGGCGATTGAGGGTACACAGCTCGATATCGATTTTTCACTTACATTAGCTGAGGGCACACAACCCAAAACGTTGATTGAGGGTACATAGCCCGATATCGATTTGTCATTTACATTACCTGAGGGCATACAACCTGAAGCGTCGATTGAGGGTACACAACCCTATATCGATTTGTCATTTACATTAGCTAAGGGCACACAACCCGAAGCATCGATTGAGGGTACACAGCCTGATATCGATTTGTCATTTACATTAGCTGAGAGCACACAACCCGAAGCATCGATTGAGGGTACACAACTCGATATCGATTTATCATTTAAATTAGCTGAGGGTACACAAACCGAAGCGTCGATTGAGGGTACACAGCCCGATATCGATTTTTCATTTATATTACCTGAGGGCACACAACCCGAAGCGTCGATTGAGGGTACACAACATGATATCGATTTGTCATTTACATTAGCTAAGGGGACACAACCTGAAGCGTCGATTGAGGGTACACAGCCCAATATCGATTTTTCATTTACATTAGCTGAGGGCACACAACCCGAAGCATCGATTGAGGGTACACAGCCCGATATCGATTTGTCATTTAAATTAGCTGAGGGCACACAACTCAAAACGTCGATTGAGGGTACAGCCCGATATCGGTTTGTTATTTAAATTAGCTGAGGGCACACAACCCGAAGAGTCGATTGAGGGTACACAGCTCGATATCGATTTGCATTTTAAATTATCTGAGGGTATATAGCCCGAAGCATCGGTTGAGGGTACATAGCCCGATATCGATTTTTTATTTTATTTCTTTGCGGAGGGTACACAGCCCAATGCACCAACGGAGGGCATAACTGATGTCGAATCTAACACTTGACAGCAAAAGACACGCAATTATGGCATTGCAGAAAAATTTCATACTGCATGAATCCTGGAAAGACAATCCAGCCCGCCGGGAAGGTACGTTTTATATATATACATTATGTTGCAAACACATTTTCATTGCAGGAAATACACTCCGAGCAAAGAAAGTATTTCAGCCTGACGCCCTACATCCTCTTAAGTCATAGGCTCTTCTATAGTCATGACGAAATTGGCCGCACTGTCAACGTCTTTGCCCGAAGACTCTTTCATCATCCCCGGGCAAAGAGGGGCAGCGTTGACACCTAATTTTGTCCCTCCTATTTTCAAAATCAACAGTCCTTGAAATTTACACACATTGTGTATCCACTCTTGCCCCGTCCATTCTTTTCAAATTATCTTCTCAAAAACCGTCCAAAATTATTTTAAATCTCAAAATTACAATTTTACACGTTTCTTAGCCATCCCAATATTTTAAATTAATTTCTTAATTTTCCTATATTTTTTATACCCAATTTTATACCTATTTTATTCCTAATATGCACTAGATTTACACTGTATACACAAATACATATATATACATATTACACCTCATATTTTACACATCACCTACATTTTTACAGCTAAGCACTGACGTGGCTCAATCCTAACCCTACGTTTGATTTGATCCAACGGCTGAAAGCTAAAATTCCTAATCTACCCCACACAACCCCTAAACCCCTCGTCTACCCTCATTCTCTCAACTCACCCCCGAGAATGAGTCCTCTCTCTCTCTCTCTCTTTGGCGACTTAAATCGCCACCACTGTCAATAGACTTTTCGGCCATTTTAGCCGGAGAAAATTAGGAAAAACAGTGTCATTGTGTTCCCTTTGACATCCGCTACAAAACCCATACAACTTTGATGACGTTTGAGCAAGGGCTAGATTTGACCTTTGATAATTGTGCCACCACCGCCGGGAGACGCCTTCAGCGGGATTCAGGTCGTCGATTTAGAGGTGTTATCGCCTAAACGGGGTAAGAAACCCCATGCGAAAGTAAATCTATAACGGGTCGCGATTGACCCGATTCTGGTAAACGGGCAATCTTATCTTCTTTCGATTTTGTGAATCTGTGTGACGCTATACCTAAAATCTCCTATGTCTTTCTGTGAATTAGCATGATTATTGTTTTCAATTAATTGATTTGCATGACTTATGTCCTCTATGAACTGTTGATTTGTTTGGACATCGTAGTGAGCCTATTTAGGCTTTGGTTTCGACATGTTTAAGGCTAAATCCTATGCTATCCCCTTTGAATCTGGAACTTAGAAATTGCTATAGCTTGCTTAAATTATTTGAATCATCCTAATGTGCATTGCTTATGTAAACTCATGGCTTATCTAATTAAAATCTGAACTGGTGGATTAATTTACACGATTCAAGGGATTTTGATTGACGTTGATTGGAATCTGTGAGTAGAATTTAGAAGGAAATTAGCATGATCATTGATATTTGTAATTTTTTAAAATCTGTCAAGGTTCAAACCTGTTTAGGATGGGATTAGTAAACCTAGACTATGTTAAGCTTGAGGGGAGGGGTTGCAAATCAGTTTAGGATTGATTTGCTTTAGAATTGGGGACTGATTTTTCTATTTTTGGAAGGGTACTCAAATTTGTCCCCTGTTATTCTTGGAAGAATATATTCCATTGCCTTATGAGAACTTTTACCCGTTGCCTTTCAAATCCCTACTCCGCACCTATATAAACTGTTCTCTTTTTCAACAAAAGGGACAAGTTTCTGAGCACTAAAATTCAGAGACGCACACTGGTTAACAAAATCCTGCATAACTTTTGGCATTTAGTGCTTCTTGTTTACTTGCTTCCTTGAAAAGGTCACTACTGATTGGGTTGAATACTGGTCCTGCTTTTCCTATCTGTTGTTTGCATTTTTGTTAACCTCACAGTGAGTCAAGGTATTCCCCTCTCACTCCTGATCACTGGTTACTTCTGTATATATGTGTATGTCTAGCATACTCATATCATATCTCTGTTAAAGCTAATGGCATACTCTATTTTGCCCTGGTTATGTGTGTCCTAAATGATATCTGCACTTTTTGTTTAAAACTGTGTCAGTATTGCCAAGGTGCAGTTAGATGAATGATACCTCTCTTTACTTCTGATTGTTTGGTATATCTGTGTGTGTGTGTGTGTGTGTTCCTTTAAGCATGACCTTACCCCATCTCTCTTTTATTACTGGCATGCCTTGTCCCCTTTGAGCGTCCTGCACATCTGTGAATCATAGCAACACTATAAAAGGTGCATTGACTGCACCTGTTCCTGGCAGATCTCCTTTTAATTCAGGCCATTCCATTTCCTTATTCCTCTGCTAACTCTGTTTATTTGCAGCTTGTGCTTAGAGAACCCTAAGGGTTCAATAAAGTCAGTAATTGAGTTCTCTGAACTGGTTCTTCAGGAATCAGGAATCCTTGGCTATTGATAGAATACTTCTGACTTTGAAAACAAAGACTTCTCTTGATCAGCACTCTTTCCCTCATGTTTTCCCCTTAGGAACTATCCCCAACTTGTATATTTATTAAGTACCCTGCCTGTATCTTTAAAAACAGGAGTACAACAATGATGTTGTACAAATTGGCTACCCAGGAGCCACTCTTTTACCCCTTCTCCCCTGTGTGCAATGCATCATGCCTAGACTTAGGAGAAAATGATTCTGGATTGATCTCTTTTATGAAAAATGATTTGTTTCGACAGCATGTTTGAAATCTTACCTTCACTGAAAGTTTTTTCACACCTAAGGTGCATCAGAAGCATGTTTAGTTTGCATCACAACTTGAAATCTTAAAACTGGGGCTAATTTGTGCTATTCACGTCTAATGTGGACTGTTTATGAAAACTGCAGTCGCCCCTCTTTTGCATAAATGATCTGGGCCCAAAAGTATTTTCAGAAAGGGCCCTTTACGTGCATATACTGATTTTGACCACTTAAAATGCTCTTATACACTAACCTAATAGTGTATAGGAGTGTATAAAGCTTTGGGGTCGTTTATACACTTTAAACATATTTTCTTAAACCTATAACTATGATTTGGACCATATATTTGCATGTCTAATACTTATATGTATACTATTACGTGCAACAGCCCCCTTATCTGCATTTATGTGCTTTTGTGAACCTATTTTCAAAAACAGCCTCTTCGCCTATATTTATTTCCAAAATCCGATCCCTACACGAAAAGGCCATTAAGGTTAGGGCTCGACAATACATGACGAGTCACACCGACCCTAAATGGCCAACATTTTGTTTTAAAACAAATCCCCTTTTGGTTTTCTTGCTAAATCTAAAATTATTTACAAAAATAGTCTATTTGTGCAAAACTTTCTCATGTGCAGATTGCATATTGAATACCCATTTACATGGTAACATTTGCTTATGATTATTCGTTCGATAGTCGCAAATGCGATTAGGCTTAAGTCTTGGCCGAGTATGAAAACTATTCGTGTGTGTGTTCTAAAATAGCATAATTGTGTTACCTCTTTTATTTAGAATGTTGATGTAAATTTCCCAAGTTAGTAATTCATAATGATATATATTCTTTTATCCCAAAACTTAGACTCGGACGGTAGCAACTTTTTGTGGGACTCGGGGAAGTGCCAAACACCTTCTTCCCCGAGTCATTTGGACTTCTTACCTTTTATAGAATCTCTGGAATTGACTAGTTGACCTTTTAAACATGATCCTAGACATTTAGGTGACCTAATACGCCTTAGAAATTATATTAGGTGGCGACTCCAACATTTAAGCTCAAACGAGTTCACCCAGTCAAATTCGAAACCCGACTCGCCTCGAGTTGAGTCCAAAATCGGGTATGACTCTTATGTTTTCAAGATCGGGTGCATTTGTGCTCAAATCAATAATTCACCCTAAAATGTACACACTAGTACTTATATATAAGCGTGGTAAGTGTCTTGCCTCCGGTAATAGGATCCGACTAGGAATTTTACCCGTGGCCATGCTTTTGGAGTCCAATTAACGTATAGCCTGTTTAAGTTTGATCCATAGCTACTTATTTAGATTCTAATTAACTAATAGCCTATGTTTGTCACATATTTGATAATACCCATGTTAAAAATACAGATACTTCTTGAAAGCAGCCAGTAGTTATTTATGCCTAAATTTGTACGTCTAGATTAAACAATTAATTATGAATAAGGTCACAAGAAATACGTTAAATTATGATGGAAAAGTAAATAAATATGATGAAAATAAAGACAAGTAAATAAACAAGAAATAATTGAGAAAAGCAATGTAAATCTTATTCCTTGAGAGTAGTCGAAGTTGATCGCGTCCCCAGTGTTGTTGTACAATACAATATAAGTAGGGTTATTTATAGTAGTCATACCCAATCCTAAATAAGATAAAATACAAGTACTAATAGGGACATGGGCCTACACCTCAAGGCGGTGGTATACTAAACCCTAACTAGGAGACTGTAAACCCTAGGCGACATAGTCTTATAGTCTTAGTACTAGCTAGCACCTTGGTTATTAAATGCATTGTTATTGAAAAACAGGACTCCATATTGGTGGTATTAGCATTTTTTAATGCTCAATCCAATTGGGGAAATGTGATTCAATTACATGTATATAGGAAAGTGTTAGCTATACTTCATTTAGTTCCACAAGTTGTTTGTTTTTCTTTATTTTCTTTTCATGTAAAGACTTGGTTTTTGATGGATTATTAATAAAATTTGTCACTAGGCCCTGAGCTTAGTGATATTCGCTATAAAAAAAAATCCTAAGCGACGGGATGTGTGCCCTGCACCCTGTGACCAAACCGCCTAAACAGTCGTTGGCTCTAGGAGCGGACATATATCCTCAATACCCAATGACTTGTAGGATAAGTCTAGTATCGCTAGCTGAACTCGTATCCCCGTAATAATAGGTGGCGTATTTTTGCCCACCTAGCCAGTCCCCCCACTTGCTGAGTGCTGACGTAAGCAGTCAGGATGTGAAAGCTGCAAGATGTGAAAAGATATCTCACTGACTCCTTGAGACTCGCAATCTCTTTGACAGAGAATGATATTAAACTTTTCGAGAAACTCGTGTGCTTCCTTCTGATTGGCTGACACCGATCTCGCACACCTTTTCAGGAACTGCTATTAACTGCTCCAAATTGTTTCATATCTCTAGCCATAATGACGCGTGACCGTTTCGTGCCTCATCCTTATCTTCTTCTGCCTATAAATAGTGACTCCATGGAAGTTGAAAAATCACAACTCTTCTTCAGAAAATAATTCACTTCTTCAGCAACTTCTTATGAGAGTGAGAAACTTCTCTTCCTTTAAAAATGTTCGCCTTCGATCTTTGTTTCATATTCCTAGAAAAACTTTCTCGTTCCAAATGGATGTTGCGTGAAGGAGGAAACTCATCGGCATTTAACTTCTTTTCTCTCTTCATTCATGAAGGAATGAAAGAAGTGTCACGATCCAATTTCCAAGGGCTCGTGATGGCACCTAAACAACATTTGCCTAGGCGAACCAATGAAACAAGATGCGGAAAAGAACTATAATGTGAAAAGATCATAAATGGATATATAAATATAAAAGTGTGAAGTCCAAAAGAATATATCCACAAAAGAATTGGAGCATTCTAAGATTGACTCAATAAAGTATCAATATACATCAAAGAAATCTGAGTCCTATCTCTAAGTGACTCCGGCGGTATGCCACCACGGTCTGTGTGGTCGGCTCACCTCAATCAAAAGTCTCAGAAGCCTCAGGAACCGCTAACGTCCGGGCTGCTGACTGGATGAAGGACCTGCGCACGTAGCAGAGTAAGTTATGAGCCGAAGCCCAGTAAGATCACCGACAGGCCCGCTAAGGTACCCTTGCGGGACAAGTCGCTACATGCATCATAACCACAACATACTATAGTAATCATACAATAAAGTAGTGAAATCACAAATAGATGTAACACATTCCATACACACAAGTAGTAACCAGAAGTCTCAAGGATTATGCCCATCCAACGTAAGGCATAGGTCAACTCAGCGGCGGTTTGGAGGTCCAATCTCTACTTCCGTGCCGACTAACCTAGACCTACGATGGACTAGCAATACCACTACTAAGTATCAACCATATACCGTGACCCGAAGTCACTATCACAATCATGAATAAGTAGACCAACGACCCGTAGTCGTTGGCTCATCTCAAATCTGTCTACGATCGCACCACACCCCCTGTCAAGTGCGTCGTATCTCAATAAATCAAGTGACCACACCACACCCCCTGTCAAGTGTGTCACATCTCAAAGATCAAGTGTCCACACCACACCCCCTGTCAAGTGTGACACATCTCATAGTATAGGCGACACCACACCCCCTGTCAAGTGTCCCTCTAACAGTATTAATATCCACGACATTAATAACAATAACAGAAATAATAACAGAAATATTAATAACGATAATATTTCACAGTCACCGTAACCCAGGTTGGTTATGCTAGCTGAACGTAAGGCGAAGGTTAACCCGACCACAGTTTGGGGGTACAATCCCTACTCCCATGTCGTCCAACCCAAGGTTACGTATAGACAGCACTACCCAACCCGGCACGTGAACAAATCAAGTACCAATATCATACAAAAGCCGGCAAAATCCTCGGCAAGACATTTATCATGACATGCCGGCAACATCCTCGGCCATGTCCCAAGTTCTTGCTATCTACGCATGGCGTAGCAAGCGTTACTACGATATAAATTTAAGCTACCTCGACGTAGCGTTTAGACCGGCACATACCTCGGTCGAGTCACAATCTCGCTATTTATAACAAACAATAATAGCAAGTAATTCACATCATTAATCCTAACCATTGTTAGGTATATATATGCGTACATGAAGCATACTAGCATGAAGGAAGAGTCCACAAGCACAATAGAGGTCAAGTCTCACTTACCTCGAAATTCGGGCTCAAATGGCGGGAAGAATCTCCTTTCCCGCTCGCCTTGTCCGCGAAGGACTCTCCACTAGGTCTATTAAGACAAGATATAGCACATATGAGTGCTCAATTATAGCTATTTAAGCCTATAGGCATCCTAGGGTAAAAATTACCAAAATGCCCCCGGGTAGGGCCGAGCCCTAAATTTACAAAATGTACTTTTTCGGACTCCCCACGCTCCCGTGAGTCTAAAAGTACACTTAGATTCCACATGCGAGCCTTGCTCGATGTCTTTCCCCAATTCTTAAGAATCTAGGGTTCTAACCCATTTCCAAGAATCAACCCTTTGATTCTTGTGTTAATCAACATAAAGATGGATTGAAAGGGCTTACGTTAAGTGTAAGTATGATTGGGTCTTCAAGAAATACCCAAAAATCGCCTCAAGAGCTCACCAAATGATTTTTATAAGTTATGAACCGAAATGGCCCGAAATGGCCTTTTTATAGCAGTTTTTTGCCTCTGTGACAGCTTCTTTTGAAAAAATAATGACTTTTGATAGGAATGTCCAAATGACCTGAAACCAGTGCCATTAGAACGACAACTCAAAGGGCAACAACTTTCATGTTTTGAGATTTTCCTAATTCCTTACGGATTGGCCGGAAAATCAGCTTTTATCCGGCTGTTTGCGCCAAAACAGAACAGAAAAGTCGCACCAGATTTTCTACTGTTTTAGGGGCAAAATGGGACCCTACGAAGCTCAGAATGATCCCAAATTTTGCACACAAGTCATAAAATACTTGGGCGACATGCTCGTCAAGACAGAACTCAATTTGGACCTCCAGAACTCAAAAAGTGGGTCCCACGGCAAAGGTTCAATTTTCGACTTTCGCCAAAATAGTGAAATTTAACCAAACGACCTCGGAATCCAATTCCGAAAGTTGCTACAAGTCACAAATGACTATACGAACCTAACGGAACTTTCGGATCTCTCATCGGAGCTCATTTGCTCAAATCGAGCTCGGAAACCTCTTTTAACTCTTTTAAACTTCCGAAACGGGGACTTTATCAAAAGTCCTATCAAACGAGGTCCGTTTTCAATTTTGAAGGTTGCTACATATCATAAAGGACGAGACGGACCTAACGGTGAGCTCGGATTTTCCATCGGGGTTCATTTACTCAAAACGACCTATCGAAACCCCAAATTCGTTTCCGGAATTTCATAAACGGATCCTTTTCTCGAAAACCTATCAAACGGACTCCGTTTCGACTCAGATTTCACAGATGGGTCATAAATGACCTAACGGAGTTTTTGGGACTATCGACATGCAAATCGAGGTCCCAGATCCCGTAACGACTATTTGAGGGTCGTTACATTCTTCCCCACTTAGACTCTCGGCCGTCCTCGGACGAGCCTAAGTCTAAGGTAGGATCCACACACTAGCCACGGAGCAAGCACGGATTTCGAGGACCCCTCGGTACCACCCGAAATCAATAAAACTTAAAAATGCAAATTCAGGCTTAGAAAATACAAGGATTTCATACTTGAATCATCGTACAAGCGCGGATGCCTCTCACGCATCTCGGACTCAAGCTCCCAAGTGGCCTCGGCAATGGAGTGATGCCCCCACTGAACTCTCACAAGCGGGATCACCTTCGATCTCATCTTACGGACCTCTCTAGCCACAATAGCAATAGGCTCCTCCGAATAAGCTAAGTCGCCATCTACCTCCACGGAAGCCATATCGATCACATGAGACAGATCGTGAACATACTTCCGGAGCATGGACACATGGAACACCGGATGAACAGACAGAGAGGGAGGCAAAGCCAGTCTATAAGCAACGGCGCCAACGCGCTCCAATATCTCAAAAGGCCCAATGAACCTAGGACTGAGCTTGCCTTTCTTCGCAAATCTCATAACACCCTTCATGGGCGACACTCTGAGGAATACCCGGTCCCCAACCATGAACTCAAGATCTCTCCGCCTCCGATCTGCATACGATATCTGCCGGCTCTGAGCCATGCGGAGTCGATCCTGAATAACCCGGACCTTATCTAAGGTCTGCTGCACCAAATCGGGCCCCAACACCTGGACCTCACCAGACTCGAACCAACCGATAGGCGAGCGACATCTCCGACCATACAATGCCTCAAACGGAGCCATCTGGATAGAAGCCTGATAGCTATTATTATACGCAAACTCTGCTAGCGGCAAATGGCTATCCCAATGGCCTCCAAAATCAATAGCACACACCCTCAACATATCCTCGAGGATCTGAATGGTCCGCTCAGACTGGCCATCAGTCTGCGGGTGAAATGCAGTGCTGAGATCGACCCGAGTACCCAGCTCTCTCTGAAAAGATCTCCAAAACTGAGCTGTGAACTGAGCACCTCGGTCAGAAATGATAGAAACAGGAGCACCATGCAATTTCACAATCTGCTCAATGAAGATACGAGCCAGACGCTCCGAGGTATAAGTAGTCCTCACTGGAATGAAGTGAGCCGACTTCGTCAGTCGATCAACTACTACCCACACCGAATCATGCTTACCCACGGTCAGCGGCAAACCAACTACGAAATCCATAGTGATCTGCTCCCACTTCCACTCGGGAATGGGCATAGACTGGGTCACCCCGGCTGGCCTCCGGTGCTCATACTTCACCTGCTGGCAATTCAAACACCGAGATACATAATCAGCAACATCCCTCTTCATCCCTTTCCACCAATACAGCTCTCGAAGATCATGATACATCTTCGCAGTACCTGGATGAATGAAATATCTCGAACTGTGAGCCTTTGTCAAAATCATCTGCCTCAGCTCCACAATGGCTGGAACACATACCCGGCCGTTAAGCCGCAAAGCACCATCATCACCAATCACGAACGAGGACACTCCCCCACTCAGGACCCTGTCCCGGAGATCTCTCAGATAAGGATCCTCGAACTGCCTTTCCCGAATCTGGGAAGCTAAAGACGACTGAGACCCCACATATGCAAGCACCCGGCCTGGAACAGAATCATCAAACCGAACCCCACTAATGGACAAAGCCTGCAACTCACGGGCCAACGGCGTCATATCAGCATCAAGATAGGCGAGGCTACCCATGGACTTCCTACTCAAGGCATCGGCTACAACATTAGCCTTTCCGGGATGATACCGGATAGAAAGATCATAATCCTTCAGCAGCTCTAACCAGCGGCGCTGTCTCCAGTTCAAGTCCTTCTGAGTGAACAAGTACTGGAGACTCTTATGATCGGTGAATATCTCACATGGCTCGCCATAAAGATAGTGCCTCCACAACTTCAGTGCAAACACGACAGCTAACAGCTCCAAATCATGGACAGGATAATTCTTCTCATGGACCTTCAGCTGTCTCGAGGCATAAGCTATCACCTTACCCTCCTGCATCAGAACACTACCCAGGCCAACACCCGAAGCATCACAATATACGGTGAATCCCCGGATCCACTAGGCAAGGCCAACACTGGCGCTGAAGTCAACAGAGTCTTAAGCTTCTGAAAGCTAGACTCACAGGCATCGGACCACAGGAAAGGGACATTCTTCTGGGTCAACTTCGTCAGAGGTGCTGAAATAGAAGAAAACCCCTCGACGAACTGCCGATAATAACCTGCCAAGCCTAAGAAACTCCGAATCTCTGTAGGAGAAGTAGGCCTAGGCCAACTCTGAACGGCCTCTATCTTCTTCGGATCAACACACACCCCATCCTTGGTCACCACGTGACCTAGGAAAGATACAGAACTGAGCCAAAATTCACACTTGGAGAATTTGGCATACAACTGCTGATCCCTCAGAGTCCGAAGAACAACTCTCAAATGCTGCTCATGCTCCTCCCTGCTCCTCGAATAAACCAAGATATCATCGATAAACACAATGACGAAGGAGTCAAGGTAGGCCTTGAACACTCGGTTCATCAGATCCATGAAAGCAGCTGGGGCATTCGTAAGCCCGAAAGACATCACCAGAAACTCATAGTGGCCATATCGGGTACGAAAAGCAGTCTTGGAAACGTCCTCGGACCGAATCCTCAACTGATGATACCCCGACCTCAAATCAATCTTCGAGAAAAAGGTAGCACCCTGAAGCTGATCAAACAAATCATCAATACGCGGCAAAGGATACCTATTCTTGATAGTAACCTTATTCAGTTGCCGGTAATCAATACACATCCGCATAGAGCCATCCTTCTTCTTCACAAATAATACCGGGGCACCCCATGGAGACACACTGGGCCTAATGAAGCCCTTATCGAGAAAATCCTGAATCTGCTCCTTCAGCTCCCTTAACTCAACAGGAGCCATACGATACGGGGGAATAGATTTAGGCTGAGTGCCTGGCAATAGATCAATGAAAAACTCTATCTCCCGCATAGGCGGCAAACCCGGCAAATCATCAGGAAACACATCCGGATACTCACAAACAACCGGAACTCTATCAAGGGATAACTCCTCTGCCCGGACATCCCGAACTGAAGCAATATATCCCTCGCACCCACTAGATATCATCCTCTGCGCCTCCAAGAAAGAAATGATCCTACTCTTCGGAGAAGGCCTGGAACCTCTCCATACAACCCGAGACTCACCCTCTGCCCCGATCGTCACGGACTTGGCATGGCAATCCAAAGTCGCATGACAGGAAGCCAGCCAATCCATGCCCATAATGACATCGAAATCAGACATATCGAGCAGCATCAGGTCCACTAAGGACTCTACACCACAGATGGAGATCATACACTACCGATAACCCCTATCTACACATATAGAAGACCCGACAGGGGTGGCAACCATAAAGGGATCATCTAAGAAGACCAGATCCCTGCCCAAGCAAGGGGCAAATCCCGGCGACACATACGAATAGGTAGACCCCGGATCAATAAGAGCATAAGCATCACGGCCACAAACAGAAATAATACCTGTGATGACATCATTGGATGCCTCAGCATCCTGACGAGTCATAGCATAGACCTGCGCCGAGCCTCCTAAACCCGGAGCTCTCTGAGACTGCTGTCTAGGATGAATTTGAAAAACGGGCCTGGCGGCCTGAGGACCAGATGGTACCATAGCTGCGGATCCCTGGCGACCTGATGAAGCATAAGGGCAACTCCTGACATAGTGCTCTGGAGACCCACACTCAAAACATCCATCACCTCTACCTCCTCTACCGCCTCTACCACCTCTGCCACGACCACCTCCAGACGAACACCTCCCATGATGCCTCTGATGGCACCTCCCGCACTGCGGCGGACTAGACTGTGAAGAGCCACCCCGCCTCTGGGATGACTGAGGCCTCGGGGTCTCTGAAGAAAAATCCTGGGCAGGCAAAGCAGCAGCCTGGGGCCTAGACTGAGAACGGCCCTGATGACCCTGACCCCTCTGAGCGGATCCACTATACCCACCAGACTGACGCGACCTCTTGGCCGCCCTCTCCGCGTCAGCCCTGGAGAAGATATCCTCCATCCGCCGCGCCACATCAACTATCTCAAAATATGACTTGTTGCCCATATCAGGGGTAACAGCTACCTGCAAGCGGGGATGAAGACCCTCAACAAACCGGAGGACCTTGTCCCTCTCCTGAGCCACCATAGCCGGCGCAAACTGAGACAACCACAAGAACCTGGTGTCATACTCTGAAACAGACAGGTTTCCCTGCCTCAACCCCTCAAACTCGCGCCTCTGAGCATCGTGCTGACTCTGGGGCACGAACCTTGTTAGCTTGGATAAACTTGGAGTTTTGACTGATGACTGAGGAACAGATTCAAAGGACCTGTTCCTTTGAGTCCTTTGAATCACTAAAGCAGAATAGATAATTCATGCAAAATCATTTAATTGAGATATTATTATTTATCCTTATACTAATGATTATCTTGATAATTATGCAGGTCTAAACGGATATGAAAAGATTGCATAAACACAAGGATAAGGGATAAAGGATTCGGATCCAAGAAGGTAGAATCCAATTAGGATTCAAAGTCAAGGGAGCTTTGGAATTCTAATTCATCAAGACTTCTTGGCTATAAAACGTGGAGTTTATCAGCCATAGAGGTGTACACAAATAGAGAGAGCATCGAGCAAAAGCTGAGAAGAATTATTAGCTTATTTGTGTAATCGTTAGCTACAGTAGAACTAAGTGAGAACCTGTTCCTTAGATTAAGTCTTGTAAAAGTGCAAGTCTTAGTTCACTTGTAGTAAGCAAAAATCGAGTTGTAAACTGTGTAGTTCAAGTCGTGGACTTGACACAACTTCACTGATTGTGAGAAATATCACTAAAGGATTAGAGTTAGTCCTAGGTTAGTAAGAGTGAGTCTTGTAACTAAGTGGGTCTTTTTACATAGTGAAGTTGAAATCCTACTTGAGAAGTAGGTCGTGGTTTTTTGATCCCGTGTCTAGGGGTTTTTCCACGCTAAAATCTGGTGTTCAATTACTTATAGTTTTAATTCCGCATATCGTAAAGTAAAGGAACACATTTTAAGGAACTGGTCCTTAAAACAGTAAAGTGGTGTAATCGTGGGAAATAACAATTGGTATCAGAGCAGGTTATCCTTGAAAAGGCTAACACCTAGGATTAGATGAGTACGTCACGAGAGAACAGTGAGGGCCAGTCAATGGTTAGAGCACCTTACTTCAATGGGAAATACTATTCATGGTGGAAAGAGAGGATGCGTGATCACCTTCAAGCAGAAGATTACGAATTGTGGGACATAGTGACTGAAGGTCCCATGATCCCAATGAAGAAGGATGCTAATGGGAAGGATGTTCCCAAAACCAGGAAGGAATGCAATGCTGAAGATATAAAGCAATGGGAAAAGAATGCTAAGGCAAGGAAGTGGCTGGTTGGTGGACTTAGTCCTGATGAATGCACAAGGATCAGAGGGTATGCCACTGCAAAGGAGATTTGGGATGCTCTACAAGTTGCACACGAAGGAACAAGTCAGGTAAAAAGGTCCAGAGGTACACTTCTTTATGCTGAATATGAAAGCTTTAAAATGAAAGAAGAAGAATCAATCTCTGAAATGTATACTAGATTTAATGCCATTGCCTCTGAACTTATCTCTTTGGGAAGGGTTTTAACTGTGGAAGATAGGGTAGAAAAGATTTTAACTAGGGTTCTTCCAGACTCTTGGGAGATCAAAGCTTGTGCTATCATTGAAAGTAAAGATTTAACCATTTTATCCTTAGGTGAGCTTATAGGAAATCTAAAGACTTATGATCTAAGGAAAAAGGTTAAAAACATAGGAGCACCAGTTAAAACTGAACCTAACCCAGCCTTGACTGCTGGTGATAAAATCATTGATGATAAGGAACTGGTTCTTATTGCTAAAAGTGTTCAGAAATATTTGAATAAGAAAAGGGAAATTAGTGGACAGGGTAGGTCTACTAACATGAAACAGGCTGGAGAATGCCACAAATGTGGAAGCTCGGAGCACTACATCAGCAAATGTCCAATCATGGAAGGAGAATGGAGGAAGAAATTCATTGATGAAAGGAAGAAGGCTAGGGAACAGGTCCATAAGAAAAGTGGAAATCCCAAAGCGCTGGTTGCAGGATGGCAAGACAGTGAAGACGAAATAACTGATGATGATCTGGATGAGGATCTTGCTCTAATGGCTCTTGGAGATTCAGAAAATGAAGAAGACCCTGAGGTATTTGTTTCTAAACTTAAAGAAGATGTAAAAAGCATGTCTAGAGAAAAGTTGGTTAAAGTATTCCGTATTGTGCTAAATGAATTTAAAACTCTAAGGGATGATAATCACCAACTGCATGATAAAGTTGACTGCTTAGAAACAGAATGCAAAGAGGAAATAATTAAAAATGATTTTCTGGAAAGGAAGATTAGCATGCTTGAGGAACAGGTCCTCACACTTGAAACAACTGCTCAGGAATTAGAAAATGTTTAAACAGTTGTAAAAGGTAAAGGCATTGCTAATTCTCATCAGATCATTGCTGAAGAGAAACTGAAAAACACAGTTGATGAACTGTGTAAGAAAGATGAAAAGATAAGATCTTTAGAAGAAGACTTGGTTAAAACAAAAATGGAATTAAGAAAAACTGTAGAATGGAACAAGTCTTCTGAAGCACTAGAATGGTTACAAGAAAATCATAGCAGTAACAGGAAAGGTATAGGATTCATGAAAGCACAAAGTTCATCCAAATGGGATCCAAAGAGTAAGTATTTATCATTTCCTGAAAACTGGCTATGCACTCACTGTGGGAACACTGGTCACCGGAAAGAAAATTGTCAATCTTTAAAAATGGCTGTCCAGAGGAACAGGTCCTATAAACCTGTTCAAAATCCTGTAAAACAGAAGAATAGGTCCTATAAACCTGATCAACATTCTGTAAAAAGGGAAACTGTTCACACAAAGAAACCATTACCATTCTGGGCTAGGAGAGATCTGATTCATCCTTTTGCTAAAGGAAAGGAACCCAAACTAGTTTGGGTTCTTAAAATTAACCCCTAGTTTTCTTTTGCAGGCTAGAGTGAAGGAGACAAACCACAAATGGTATATGGACAGTGGTTGCTCAAGACATATGACAGGGCATAAGGAACTGTTCCTTTCACTCTCAGCCTTCCAAGGAGGAAGTGTTTCCTTCGGTAATGGTAAGAAAGGGGAAATTATTGGAATTGGAAAGGTAGGTAAGTCTGACTCACACTGCATAGATAATGTATTTCTAGTAGATGGACTGAGGCATTGCTTGTTGAGTATATCTCAATTGTGTGACAAAGGTAATAATGTTAACTTCTCATCTACTGGATGCACTGTGACTAATCAAGCTTCTGGAGAGGTTATTTTGCAGGGAAACAGACATGGAAACATCTACAAAGTAGACTTGCTGACACTATCTGATGGAAGCCTGAGCTGCTTAAGTGTGGTGCAAAATGATCCCCTCCTATGGCACAAAAGACTAGGACATGCTAGTCTTTCACAATTGAACAAACTTGTGTCAAAGGACTTGGTGATAGGTCTTCCTAACATTAGGTTTAATGATGAAAAAGTATGTGAAGCATGTGCCAGGGGGAAGCAGGTAAAATCCTCCTTCAAATCAAAGAAACAGGTAAGTACCACTAAACCTTTGGAACTGGTCCATATGGATTTGTGTGGTCCAATGAGAACAATGAGTCGTGGAGGTAAGAAGTATGTTATGGTATTGGTGGATGATTACTCTAGATTTACATGGACTATATTTCTTGCATCTAAAGAAGAAGCATTTAATGCATTTTCAATTTTTGCTAAGAAAGCTCAAAGAACTCTAGATAGTAATATTATTGCCATTAGGTAAGATCATGGAACTGAATTTGAAAATCATATGTTTTCCAATTTTTGCAATGAAAATGGCATCAATCACAATTTTTCCTCACCTAGAACTCCACAACAAAATGGTGTAGTAGAAAGAAAAAATAGGACTCTGGAAGAAATGGCAAGGACCATGTTGATATCTGGAAATCTTCCACAGAACTTTTGGGCTGAGGCCATTAATACTGCATGCTACATAATAAATAGATGTATGACAAGACCTTTAATAGAAAAGACACCATATGAATTGCTTAAAGGAAGAAAACCAAATATTTCTCATCTTAGGGCTTTTGGTTGCAAATGTTTCATACACAACAATGGGAAGGATGCCCTAGGAAAATTTGATTCTAGAAGTGATGAGGGAATATTTGTTGGTTATTCTTTGAATAGTAAATCTTATAGGGTGTTTAACAAGAAAACATTGAAAATTGAAGAAAGCATGCATGTTAAATTTGATGAAACTGACAGTCTCACTCAAGAACAGGTACAGGAGGATGAAGAAATTGGAATGCTGAAAGAGTTTGAACTTAATCCACGAATGCAGATTCTGGATATGAGAAGTGAACTGCAAGGAACTGTTCCTCAGGACAGAACTGAGAAGAGTAGCACTGAAACAGGGGGAACAAGTGTTGGTTCCACCTCACAAACTGGAAACACTACTCTATCAGGAACTGTTCCTCAGCAGAGGACTTCTGACAATGGATTGACACCCAAGCCTTTCAAGTATCAAAGGTCACATCCTGTGGATCAAATAATCTCAGATAAGGCTGCCGGAGTTAAAACTAGATCAGCAGTCAAGAATCATAATCTGTGTGCCTTTAGTGCCTTCTTATCTCTTGTTGAACCTAAAAATGTGAAAGAAGCACTGAAGGATGCAGACTGGATTAATGCTATGCAGGAAGAACTGAATCAATTCCAAAGGAGTCAAGTTTGGCATCTGGAACCCAAGCCAAGGAACAGGTCCATAATTGGAACAAAGTGGGTTTTCAGAAACAAACTTGATGAGGATGGCATGGTAACAAGAAATAAGGCCAGGCTAGTTGTTCAGGGATATAGTCAAGAGAAGGGCATCGACTATGATGAGACTTTTGCTCCAGTTGCAAGATTGGAAGCAATAAGACTTCTTATAGCCTTTGCTACATACATGGATTTCACTCTACATCAAATGGATGTCAAGAGTGCATTTCTGAATGGTTACTTGAAAGAAGAAGTATATGTCAAGCAACCTCCAGGTTTTGAAAGTGAACAGTTCCCTGAACATGTGTACAAGCTGGACAAGGCCTTGTATGGGCTGAAGCAGGCACCAAGAGCATGGTATGAGAGGCTATCAAAATTTCTACTCCAGCATGGATACAAGAGAGGTAAAATTGATAGCACTTTGTTCTTAAAAGAAAAAGGTAAGGATCTCTTAATTGTTCAAATCTATGTAGATGATATAATCTTTGGTGCCACTTGTGAAAATTTAAGTAAGGAATTTGCAAACTTGATGGGGAGTGAATTTGAGATGAGCATGATGGGTGAACTCAATTTCTTTTTGGGTTTACAAATTAAGCAAACCTCAAATGGAACTATGATCCATCAACAAAAGTATGTTAAGGAATTACTTAAAAGATTTGATATAGATAATGCTAAGGGAATGGACACACCTATTGCCACTGCCACAAAATTGGATCTTGATGAACATGGAATATCAGTTGATCAAAAATTGTATAGGGGCATGATAGGTTCCTTACTTTATCTAACTGCTAGTAGACCTGATATAGTGTTCAGTGTTGGTTTGTGTGCTAGGTTCCAATCAGATCCTAAGGAATCTCATTTGAAAGCTGTTAAAAGAATATTGAGGTATCTGAAAGGAACAGGTCCCTTGGGACTTTGGTATCCAAAGAGTGGTAATTTTAATCTTGTTGGATATACTGATGCTGACTATGCAGGTTTCCTTGTTGATAGAAAAAGCACCTCAGGTATGGCACATTTTCTTGGTGAGTGTTTGGTCTCTTGGGGAACTAAGAAACAAAATTCAGTGGCACTCTCTACTGCTGAGGCTGAATATGTGGCAGCTGCTTCATGTTGTTCACAGTTGTTATGGATCAAACAACAATTACAGGATTTTGGTGTTGATGTAGGAACTGTTCCTATCTATTGTGATAACACTAGTGCTATTAATATGACAAAAAATCCAGTGCATCACAAAAGGACTAAACACATTGACATAAGACATCATTTCCTAAGAGACAATTATGAAAAAGGTTTGATCACCATAGCATTTTGCCCAACTGAAAAGCAAATAGCTGACATTTTTACAAAAGCTCTAGGTAGAGATGATTTTGAAAGAAATAGATTGGAATTAGGGATGATTAAATTCACATAAAATCTTCAATGCTTTACTTCATAATTGGCTAGAAAATTGCTCTTAAGATGAATTTTATTCAAGTCATTATGAATTATTCAGTCCAGTCTTCATACTTAATTGTATACTCTCATGCTACATATCTTATTTAGAGTTGCTAAAATTGAATGATGCTACCCTTATGCTCTTAGAATTTCAGATGATCAAAAATTGCAAATTGGAAGGACACTGAATTGTGGTGTTAAAAACAGGTATGTACTCGTAATTATTCAATTAATTTAGGAGTATAAAGGCTATAGGTAACTTGTGTTTAGGATAAAATCCCACTAAGTTTCCTACCCATATCCAAATTGCAAAAGAGTCCCATCGGAGGAACAGTTCCTGTTCTGAAAAGGTATCCTGAAGCCTAACGGCTCTTTTTCTCCGGGAGACTCCCAAGAGTCCTTAGCCGTTGCATGTTGTGCTGAGGTAAGCTGATCGTCTCCTACTCTAATTGCACTACTTAATTCACTCTATAAATACCCTTCTTCTCCTACATTATTCTTTTACCTTGTTCATCAACTAAAATCTCAATATTTCAGAAAAAATTGTCAATTATCTTTTGATTAGAATTGCAAAAATGTCTCTTTCTTCTGATAACTCTCCATCTGCACCCACTGGTGAACAACCACAAAATCTCAACCCTCCTTCACCCATGGAAATCATCGACCCAAACCCTGAAGTTCCTGAACAAATTCCAGAAATACCCGAACCTGAAATTCAGGGGGAAGGACCAGTTCCCACGGCTGAATCAATTGCTGAGCAGGTTGAGGATTTGTCAAGGGTTATGGTGTTGTATCAGTATCAGGTAAACTTCACATACCCTTTGAATGTTGTTATTGACGAGGAAGAAAAGGGAGAGGGGTCTGGGGCTGCTCTTGAGGGGGAACCTATTAAGAGGTTGGAAGCACCTTTGCATGGGTCACCAGGGTCTCCAGAGGTTGCTTTTAGAGCACCCATGGAGGATGTAATTGATGTTGATGAGGCTATCAGTGATAGTGATAGGCCCTTGGTAGATTTGATCAATATTAGGAGTCTGCAAAGAAAATTGGCTAGGAAGGGACCCGTTGATGCTAATGTGACTGCTGATATTGCTGCTAAGTTGCAGAAAATAGGAGATAGTTATAAGCCTGGAAATAAGAAGAAAGTCGAAAGTTCCTCCAAGGCAAAAGGACCTGTTCCTTCTGCCTCAACCCCTGCATCTGGGGGTAGGAGGACAAGAAGTGCTGCTAAAGCTGCTGATGAACAACTGGCTGCTGCCTTGGAAAGGAGCAGAAAAGGGAAAGGAAAACAGGTAGTTGAGGAGGAAGAAGTGGATGATATTGATGATATTGATCTTGCTGATTTTTTTGAGGATGATGAGATGGTAGAGGCTGAGGAGGTGGTGCCTCAGTCAAAGAAAAGAAAAGTTACTGAGAGAAGAGTAATAAGAGGACCAGGTCCTCTAAAAGAGTGGTTGTTTCTGAAAGTTCTGCTACTGACAGTGATGAGTCTGTTGCTGCAGATAAGAGTGATAGTGATGCTGAAGGTGGTGAGTCTGTGCACTGTGTTCATGATGACATGTTGACCAGGAAGGTTTTGAAAGGCAGAGTATTGGCTGATGTGCAAGAAGAAGGGATGTTATGGTTGCTGCAAAAATTGCATGCTCAGGGTTGGAGGGACATGGTCCTTAAGATCTCTGGTAGGTGTGCAAAGGGGATGGTACAGGATTTCTATAAGAATTGTTCCATCCGAGGTGATCAAATTACTACCTCTGTTAATGACAATGTCATCATATTTGATACAAGGGAACTTGGTGAGTTGCTAGGGATTCCTGCCTCTGGTTATGCTAGCTATGTCAAGACTGTTTGGCCTGACTTGACAGACTTGCCTACTGATCTGGAGATCACTAGGAAGTTTGCTGAGAATGATGGTGAAGAGAAACCTAGGGCTGTGCAGAAGAGTGAGATGCACCCACAGCACCAAGTATTATTTGAGTTTGTGAACAAAGTTGTGCTGCCAAGGCAGGAGAAAAGAGGAGTTGCCAGTTTCATGGACCTGGTCCTTATGGAACTGTTGGACACTGAAAAGCAGATCAACTGGCCCAACTTTATGATCCACCTGATAAAAAGGGTGATTGCTGGAAAAAGAAAGCACTCCTTGCCGTTTGGTTTCATACTGACTGATGTGTTTGCAAAGTTAAAGATTCTCTTGGAAGGGGTGGTGAAGGCTACAAAGAAGGAAAAGTTTGGCTGTGCTACTTTAATAAGCTGTGATTTGCCAGTTCAGGCTGATCCTCCACAAGCTGGTATGGGGAGGCAGCCACTGAACAACAAATTGAGGGCACTTAGGCAGCAAGTTGCTATTCAGGCTACTGAGATAGCAAGGCTGGAAGAAGAGAAGAATTACTGGAAGGCAGAGGCCACAAAGGCAAAGGAGGCCAATGAGGGAATGCTCAAGCAGATGTTTGAGTTGCTTAACAAGTCTCAGGGACCTGGTCCTTCTACATCCTGACCACCTTAGCCTTTAGCCATCTTTTGTCCAGTGGGATTTAGCCTAGTTTAGTGCCTTAGCCTTTTCCTTCTTTAGTCTTTGAATAATTCTGTAGTACTTGCTTGTATCCCCTGATTTTAATATTTTGGTTAAATGAATTGTCTTGGATGGCTAATATCATTATTTTGCAGTTGCTTTATTTGAATTATGTTTGCATTTTGAGTTTCCTCAATGGCTATGTGCTGATTAATTCTAACACTTGGGTTATATTCTTATATGCAACCTTTTCAATGATGCCAAAAGGGGGAAGAGTAAGGTCTGATTTTGCATGATTTTATTCCTAAGAAAAATCTGTTCCTTAATGATAAATTAATTCTCCACTGATTGGTGTCCTTTTGAGCTTAAGTTGTACTTCAGGACATTAAGGAGATGAAGCTATGAGTATGAATTTGTCATCATCAAAAAGGGGGAAATTGTTAGCTTGGATAAACTTGGAGTTTTGACTGATGACTGAGGAACAGATTCAAAGGACCTGTTCCTTTGAATCACTAAAGCAGAATAGATAATTCATGCAAAATCATTTAATTGAGATATTATTATTTATCCTTATACTAATGATTTTCTTGATAATTATGCAGGTCTAAACGGATATGAAAAGATTGCATAAACACAAGGATAAGGGATAAAGGATTCGGATCCAAGAAGGTAGAATCCAATTAGGATTCAAAGTCAAGGGAGCTTTGGAATTCTAATTCATCAAGACTTCTTGGCTATAAAACGTGGAGTTTATTAGCCATAGAGGTGTACACAAATAGAGAGAGCATCGAGCAAAAGCTGAGAAGAATTATTAGCTTATTTGTATAATCGTTAGCTGTCGCTCCAAACGCACACGCAAGTATACGCGGTCGATCAAGTAATAAAGTGATAAGAAAAGTATCGTTCCCACGAGGACTATTGATTAACTACTAACTAAATCAGACAATTCCTAATAATCTAAACAAGAGGGATTCAACAGTTGAGAATTTATCTAACTAAAATTAACTAATTAAACCAAGAAAATAATAACAAGTAAAATACGATTTTGGATTCAAGAAGGGATAATAGCCTAGGGTCATGGGATATCTGCCAATCCTGTTGAATTCTTCAGTTAATCTGACTAAATCAATTTATCTGGGTTACTAATCACAGGGTTAATATTACTCACAGGACTCTTTCGATTCCCTGCTCGCCTATTCAAGCCAACCTAACACCTATATGTCTATGGAATTAGAGTTACCAAGAATGCATGTGCTTCTCCTGTATACTGATTAAGCGTGACTGTTAGGTATATTTCTATCCTAACCGCGAAACCATTCCCCGATGCCCAGGTTCAGGAACACGCTCTATTCAATCCTATTGCAACCTGTGGTTCCCACTTTCGAGTTCAACCCTAGGTTCATAAATAGTATTCAATTGGTGATCAATCAATCAAATAATTACGCTCAGGATATGAATAAATAACCCAATTCAATAAACCAATAAAATCAAATCAACATCCGAAAATCAACATTCATGGAGAATCCCACAACTATAGACTAGACAAACTAAATTAAAGAAAAGAGAAGAAAACTCAATGTAGATGTTGAACTCCAACCCATCGCTAGCGTTTCTATGCCTCCCAAAGGTTCCTTCCTCCAAAAGTATGTAATCCCCCTAAACATATGTTTACAAGGGTTTAAATACGGAGTACAATAGGTGGCCCACGTTTTTGTTAGTTCAAGCTACTCTGGGACTGTTTTACGGTGCATACACCAGAGCATGCCAAGCATCCGTGGCTGTATGCGCTCCTTTTCTCAATTTCTTCAATATTTGCACTCTTCCCAGTCCATACAGCCTAGCATGCCAAGCATCCATGGCTGTACCCATCGCTTCTTCCTTGTTCTTGTATGAATCAAGCTCCAATTTGCTCCAATTCTTCAGAGATTATACCTAAGTCAACACCAACACATTAGATCAATGTAATATCACTAATTAAGCAATGTTGGGCACAATTAACAGCAAAGTCAAGTAAAAGTGAATATTAATTAACGTCGGAAATACAAGAAATATGCCCAACATCAACACCCCACACTTAAACTATTTCTCGTCCTCGGGCAATCAGAAAATCTAAACTTCAAACAAGATTCAAGACACTATCTAAATTTCACTCCTAGCAGAGCAACTCAACAAAAACATCTATACCTGTGACCATGTTTGATACCAACAATTAAACCTTCTCACATGCATCTTTCATGCACATCCTTATGTTCACCATGCCAAAACAGTCTAAATATTTTAAAAAAAACAATCAAACAACCGAATTGTAACATCCTAACCTCAATAACTGACTCTGTGCAACCAAGTTTCTCAAGCCCGCTCACTTACCGCAACTGAGAGTCTAATAAAATCACCTATCCTTCATGAATCAAGTGCCCTCACAACAAATTAGAAGAAGTAGTCCAATATTCACAAGATATTGTAATTAATTTCAGGACTTCATAGATCGAAAGAATTCACTCAACTCTCAGAAAGAAGTTCACATGCCACACAAGAAGTACCATAGGCTTGCCCTTTGTGTAAATTTCCACTAATGTAAGTCTGCTCAGTCTAAAATCAAATAGGACTTATTAAAGGTTGTAATGAAGGCTGCGGATTAGGCAGGATAGATATAGATAAAGTGACTAAACCTCCCTAAGAACTTACAGAACATCAATTTTAGCACACTTCCTCCTTTCAAAAACTCCTTCCTTTTCAATTTCAAGCAACACCCAATCTTCCCCTTTTTTATTTACGCCAATGAATCTTTTCAAGCTCACAAAAAGTGCTCTTTTCATTTTTTTTTAACTTCCAATTTTTTTTTTTTCAAACACTTTTTTTTTCTCTCTTTTTGTTTTTTTTTTCACAAGCACTTCTTTTACATGACAACTGGCACCAATTCACAAACCAGCCATCCATTTTCTCCAACTTTAGCTATTCAGCTCATTGTGCTATTTTGCAAGTGCTCAAGGAGATAGGGTATTCAAAAGATGGGAAATATAAATTACAACAGGTCAAGGCTTGTACATGGTTGCCAATAAAAGGATAAAGGCTCAAAGTGACTGACTAGGGTCAAATCATCAAGTATAGGGTAGGCTAGGAAAGTCTCATACGGATCAAGGAAGGCCTATAATCATTTTTTAAACTGAGCAAAACCTAGGATTTCGCTTCAACCACACTCCAGGCAAGTTCTAGACTCAAGTGACAAGCATGGAATGAAACAAATACCTCACTCACACAGTGGCACATGACTCACTCAAGATGGCTCAATTCGGACTCTCAATCAAAGCAATAAAACAAGCTCGAAAATAAAGCTTAAAGCACTTAGCACACAAGAGTCAAGAAACTGAGCCTAGGCGTCACAAACAAGGTTATTCATTTTTCTTGGCACAATTTATTTCAAAACTCATAAGGAAGGCATTTCAATCCACGTGCTCAGGTCTAAGTCTGTTAGCATCAAACAAGTCACAAGGCACCTAGACTCCAAACCCAAGTGTTCCTTTCCTTTCTACTAATACTAAAACGAACTACTACTACTAAACTATCTAAAAAAAAATAAAAAGTACCCGGTTCAAGTGTACATCCCATGGAAAAGAACCGATGTCAAAAGAAAAACCACTGGGGATTATTATCTACTCTAACTATGCTAACATAAATTAAGAAAAGACTAACTATTTTTGAATTTTCTTGTTTTCTATTTTTTTTTTTAAATTTTTCTACCAATTAAATTAAACTAAATTAGAAAGCAAGAAATAAATAAAACAATGTCAATTGACAAAAACAAAAATTTATAAGCAAAGCATATGAAACCCCCACCCCACACTTAAAATTGTGCAATGTCCTCAATGCACTCTATCAAATAACAAGGGGTGGTAAACGAGGTACTCAGACTTCCCTCACTATTGGGCACATATCATTTCAGGCCAACAAACTCATTCAAACCAACTAGTGCGCGCAAACGGGGTGCTTGCACCCCACACTTAAAGCTCAAGTGTATTTCACATTCAATTAATTTATGCTCATAGTACACTCATAGTGTCATTCGCGAGGTACTCAGACTTCCGTCGACGCACACTTCTTTATTCGAAACAATTCTCATGATTAAAATTCACCAAAGTGTGCAAATGGGGTCTCCACACCCCACACTTGTGCTCTACTTCATCTCAAAAATATGAAGAAATATTATCTTAAGCAAAACAATAAAAGCAGCCCATGAATTGCACAACGGGACATTGGCTCGCTCAATTAAGGTGCAAAACGACACTCCTAGTGTATGAATAATGTGCATTGAGTACCGTTCAAGTGAAAACCACTTTAAACTCAGCCTCTCGCCCTAATTCTAACTAATATATGTTCAACTTATACCCCCTAATTGATTTGGCTATTCAGACTTCGCCAAATACTTCAAATTGTTCATTGGGGAATTTCATCAAACACCTTACGTGCAGTAAATTAGACAGCTTGTGTATACACTTTTTGTTATTGTTTGGACCTCCCAACTCCAGGAGCTTACATATATACACATCATGGTGCATCACCGCACCCCCCACAACAATTACCAATCAAAAACTATAGGATTTACACCACTTTTCACCTAAAACAAAACTTAAAGTCTAACTTAACGTGCAGGGAAATAGGGGTGGGGAAACGAGTTGCTGCAACTCGTCACAGCAGTGATTGCGAGTGGAGAGGACAGAGATGGGAGAGAGATCGAGGGAGAGAAGAGAAAACTCATACCTGGTTCGCGTGGAGAGGGACGGGGAGAAACGAGTTCTGTTCTTTGTTTGTGCTGTGTTTCCCGTTTTTGTTCTTTTGTTTTGTGTTGTGTGGGGTGTTTAAGTAAAAAATATTGAGGGATACCTGCGCATACAGTGAAGCATGCGGAGCATGGTGCGGTGTTTTATGTATTTCAGCAGCAAACAGTGTAGCGCGCCATGGAGTTGCAACACTGTTTCAGTTTTATTTTCGAACTAATCTCGCATACAGTGAAGCATGCGGCGCATGGTACGCTGTATGGCCTGGAACTGCATTGTTTTCACTCTCAATTGCTGCGCACATCATACCATGTGATGCACTATGGCCTGTACTGCCTGGGATTGGTTTAATTCTGCTGCATTGGCCTCTGGTGCATGCCTTTTTCACTGTTCCAACTGTTTTCAAACCTCGAAAACCTGGAAAAACATATAATACAAACACATTAAACTCACCAAGTTTCCATTCTTTCAGTTCTTTTCTATTTTTTTTTTGTTTATTTAATTTTAAATGAAAAAGCGAATTAACTAACTCTAAAAATGATAAAACATGGGTTGCCTCCCATGAAGCGCTTGATTTAACGTCGCGGCACGACGTGTACAAACTTCACTTTTTCCTCCACCTCGAAGATATGAATCGAATTCCCAAATTGCATTCAAGCTTACGGCTATGTGCTTGGGCCGGTGGCACAATTCCAAAAGAACCAAATAACAATTGACGCATTTTGCACCTCTTAGCCTTTAAATGAGGGATGTCATTCTGTCTCCTCGGCATCACAAATTTAAGAATATAGGCACAGTGTTCCTCATCCCGTGACTCTTCTATTTGCTCAAAAGGCTCGATTTTCATGTCGCCATCAAAACAAAATATTGAAAAGTGCTTGGAATGAGGTCTTATGCGGCCTAACTCCAAATCTGCTTCACTTTTGACATCCTCATTTTTACACATACTAGAGCCTTCAAACATTATATTTTTCACTTTCTCACTTGACTCTAGTGCTAATTTTTCAACTTTGGCATCCTTAACTACTATTAGGTCGAATGGTTGAAACTCCACACTTTGCTCCTCAAATTGGCTCTTAAATTCTTCTTCGACTTCAACCACCTCAAATATACTCTCCACAACAATGGGTTGTTGAGACTTAGACGCTTCAGTCTTTTCAATCAAATTAGCCTCAAGGTCGTGAATAGCATCGCCAAATCGGTCGATCTCTTGTCTGAGCACACTTTTCCATTGTATAGAGCACTTAGCTGCACTTGTAATATCATCAAGAAGACCCCTAAATGTATCTAACCGTTGGGATTGTTCCATTAGCCAAGTTTCGCTCACGATCTCCACCTCTTCGAAATTTTCCTCTTGTTGTGATGCATCCTGCACTTTGTTGATCCTATCAATCTCACAAGCAAGGTTAGTATTATCATGAATATTACTTGAAGAAGGAGTACGACACTTAGGACAATCATTCCACAGACCACCACACAATTGACAACAGTTCTGATCAAAGGTTGTAGAAGAACTACTAGATAAATAGTTTTGTAGGACTTCAAGATGACGGCAATCTTCCCACAAGTGACGTCCATTACAAATTATGCAAGGAGCACCAAAATACGAGTAGCCAAAATTGGACCAATTTTCATTAAAAGATGCCATGTTAACAAGTAATAAACTAAACTGAACTAAAACTTGAATAGACAAAAGTAAAAGCCTAATCTAGAAAATAGCTAATTCTAAGTCCCCGGCAACGGCGCCAAAAACTTGTCGCTCCAAACGCACACGCAAGTATACGCGGTCGATCAAGTAATAAAGTGATAAGAAAAGTATCGTTCCCACGAGGACTATTGATTAACTACTAACTAAATCAGACAATTCCTAATAATCTAAACAAGAGGGATTCAATAGTTGAGAATTTATCTAACTAAAATTAACTAATTAAACCAAGAAAATAATAACAAGTAAAACACGTTTTTGGATTCAAGAAGGGATAATAGCCTAGGGTTATGGGATATCTGCCAATCCTGTTGAATTCTTCAGTTAATCTGACTAAATCAATTTATCTGGGTTACTAATCACAGGGTTAATATTACTCACAGGACTCTTTCGATTCCCTGCTCGCCTATTCAAGCCAACCTAACACCTATATGTCTATGGAATTAGAGTTACCAAGAATGCATGTGCTTCTCCTGTATACTGATTAAGCGTGACTGTTAGGTATATTTCTATCCTAACCGCGAAACCATTCCCCGATGCCCAGGTTCAGGAACACGCTCTATTCAATCCTATTGCAACCTGTGGTTCCCACTTTAGAGTTCAACCCTAGGTTCATAAATAGTATTCAATTGGTGATCAAGCAATCAAATAATTACGCTCAGGATATGAATAAATAACCCAATTCAATAAACCAATAAAATCAAATCAACATTCATGGAGAATCCCACAACTATAGACTAGACAAACTAAATTAAAGAAAAGAGAAGAAAACTCAATGTAGATGTTGAACTCCAACCCATCTCTAGCGTTTCTATGCCTCCCAAAGGTTCCTTCCTCCAAAAGTATGTAATCCCCCCTAAAAATATGTTTACAAGGGTTTAAATACGGAGTACAATAGGTGGCCCACGTTTTTGTTAGTTCAAGCTGCTCTGGGACTGTTATACGGTGCATACGCCGGAGCATGCCAAGCATCCGTGGCTGTATGCGCTCCTTTTCTCAATTTCTTCAATATTTGCACTCTTCCCAGTCCATACAGCCTAGCATGCCAAGCATCCATGGCTGTACCCATCGCTTCTTCCTTGTTCTTGTATGAATCAAGCTCCAATTTGCTCCAATTCTTCAGAGATTATACCTAAGTCAACACCAACACATTAGATCAATGTAATATCACTAATTAAGCAATGTTGGGCACAATTAACAGCAAAGTCAAGTAAAAGTGAATATTAATTAACGTCAGAAATGCAAGAAATATGCCCAACATCATTAGCTACAGTAGAACTAAGTGAGAACCTGTTCCTTAGATTAAGTCTTGTAAAAGTTCAAGTCTTAGTTCAATTGTAGTAAGCAAAAATCGAGTTGTAAACTGTGTAGTTCAAGTTGTGGACTTGACACAACTTCACTGATCGTGAGAAAGTTCACTAAAGGATTAGAGTTCGTCATAGGTTAGTAAGAGTGAGTCTTGTAACCAAGTGGGTCTTTTTACATAGTGAAATTGAAATCCTACTTGAGAAGTAGGTCGTGGTTTTTTGATCCCGTGTCTAGGGGTTTTTCCACGCTAAAATCTGGTGTTCAATTACTTATAGTTTTAATTCCGCATATCGTAAAGTAAAGGAACACATTTTAAGGAACTGGTCCTTAAAACAGTAAAGTGGTGTAATCGTGGGAAATAACAAACCTGCTCATGAACATAGACACGAACTCAGCCCAAGACAAAGGAAGGAGGTCACTAGACCTCTGCCGCATCATGGAGACCCACCATGTCTCCGCATCTCCCGATAATCTGAAAGAAGCACACTGCACCCCTAAGGTGTCTCTAGTACCAAGAACTGTCAAAATCTTCTCACACTTCTGAATGTACCTCTGGGCAGTACATGTTGCTGAGGTACCGTCGAACTCTGGAGGCTGAAGCTTCATGAATGACCCTATCCTCCTGGCAACCTCCTCAGTGCCCATAGGAGGAGTAGAAATAACAGGACCTGCCTGAGGAGCAGAAGCTTAAGGCTGGGCAGTATGATCAGGAGCAGCCTCAGAAGTAGGCGTGCTCATAACAGGTGTGGTCGGCTGAGGAGCCGAAACAGGAGCTGCAACATCATCTCTGACAGGGACCTGATGGCTAGACAAGGCCATCAGTCTCATATACTCCTCTGAAGAGATCACAACGGTGCCTGGCACAACAGCAGGCACAGGGGGAATAGATGCTGACAGAGTCGCTGCGGACACCGCAGGGATAGCTGTGTCCTGCCTAGTGGCTGACGGGCGACCTGCCCGAGTCTTCTTAGCAGCTGGCGGCTGCGTAGGTGCTGATGGCTCTCCCGCAGACGCGGGTGTAGAAGATGCAGCCCTCCTGGCTGAGGATGCTCGCGTCCTCGCCATCTCAATCAATACACGAAAAAGGGTCAGCACCTATATAAGCTACTCAGCACGAATAGAGATGAAATGAAGGGAAAACATTTCCTAACATGCCCTTGTAGCCTCTCGCTCATAAGTATGGTCGACAACATACCCATAAGCAAGACTCTACTCAGACACTGCTCCAAGACTCCTAGGACTCGAATTAGAACCTAGGGCTCTGATACCAAACTGTCACGACCCAATTTCAAAGGGCTCGTGATGGCACCTAAACAACATTTGCCTAGGCGAACCAATGAAACAAGATGCGGAAAAGAACAATAATGTGAAAAGATCATAAATGGATATATAAATACAAAAGTGTGAAGTCTAAAAGAATATATCCACAAAAGAATTGGAGCATTCTAAGAGTGACTCAATAAAGTATGAATATACATCAAAGAAATCTGAGTCCTATCTCTAAGTGACTCCGGCGGTATGTCACCACGGTCTGTGTGGTCGGCTCACCTCAATCAAAAGTCTCAGAAGCCTCGGGAACTGCTAACGTCCGGGCTGCTGACTGGATAAAGGACCTGCGCACGTAGAAGAGTAAGTTATGAGCCGAAGCCCAGTAAGATCACCGACAGGCCCGCTAAGGTACCCTTGCGGGACAAGTCGCTACATGCATCATAAGCACAACATACTATAGTAATCATACAATAAAGTAGTGAAATCACAAATAGATGTAACACATTCCATACACACAAGTAGTAACCAGAAGTCTCAAGGATTATGCCCATCCAACGTAAGGCATAGGTCAACTCAGCGGCGGTTTGGAGGTCCAATCTCTACTCCCGTGCCTACTAACCTAGACCTACGATGGACTAGCAATACCACTACTAAGTATCAACCATATACCGTGACCCGAAGTCACTATCACAATCATGAATAAGTAGACCAACGACCCGTAGTCGTTGGCTCATCTCAAATCTGTCTACGATCGCACTACACCCCCTGTCAAGTGCGTTGTATCTCAATAAATCAAGTGACCACACCACACCCCCTGTCAAGTGTGTCACATCTCAAAGATCAAGTGTCCACACCACACCCCCTGTCAAGTGTGACACATCTCATAGTATAGGCGACACCACACCCCCTGTCAAGTGTCCCTCTAACAGTATTAATATCCACGACATTAATAACAATAACAGAAATAATAACAGAAATATTAATAACGATAATATTTCACAGTCACCGTAACCCAGGTTGGTTATGCTAGCTGAACGTAAGGCGAAGGTTAACCCGACCACAGTTTGGGGGTACAATCCCTACTCCCATGTCGTCCAACCCAAGGTTACGTATAGACAGCACTACCCAACCCGGCACGTGAACAAATCAAGTACCAATATCATACAAAAGCCGGCAAAATCCTCGGCAAGACATTTATCATGACATGCCGGCAACATCCTCGGCCATGTCCCAAGTTCTTGCTATCTACGCATGGCGTAGCAAGCGTTACTACGATATAAATTTAACCTACCTCGACGTAGTGTTTAGACCGGCACATACCTCGGTCGAGTCACAATCTCGCTATTTATAACAAACAATAATAGCAAGTAATTCACATCATTAATCCTAACCATTGTTAGGTATATATATGCGTACATGAAGCATACTAGCATGAAGGAAGAGTCCACAAGCACAATAGAGGTCAAGTCTCACTTACCTCGACATTCGGGCTCAAATGCCGGGAAGAATCTCCTTTCCCGCTCGCCTTGTCCGCGAAGGACTCTCCACTAGGTCTATTAAGACAAGATATAGCACATATGAGTGCTCAATTATAGCTATTTAAGCCTATAGGCATCCTAGGATAAAAATTACCAAAATGCCCCCGGGTAGGGCCGAGCCCTAAATTTACAAAATGTACTTTTCCGGACTCCCCACGCTCCCGTGAGTCCAAAAGTACACTTAGATTCCACATGCGAGCCTTGCTCGATGTCTTTCCCCAATTCTTAAGAATCTAGGGTTCTAACCCATTTCCAAGAATCAACCCTTTGATTCTTGTGTTAATCAACATAAAGATGGATTGAAAGGGCTTACCTTAAGTGTAAGTATGATTGGGTCTTCAAGAAATACCCAAAAATCACCTCAAGAGCTCACCAAATGATTTTTATAAGTTATGAACCGAAATGGCCCGAAATGGCCTTTTTATAGCAGTTTTTTGCCTCTGTGACAGCTTCTTTTGAAAAAATAATAACTTTTGATAGGAATGTCCAAATGACCTGAAACCGGTGCCATTAGAACCACAACTCCTAATTCCTTACGGATTGGCCGGAAAATCAGCTTTTATCCGGCTATTTGCGCCAAAACAGAACAGAAAAGTCGCACCGGATTTTCTACTGTTTTAGGGGCAAAACGGGACCCTACGAAGCTCGAAATGATCCCAAATTTTGCACACAAGTGATAAAATACTTGGGTGACATGCTCGTCAAGATGGAACTCAATTCGGACCTCCAGAACTCAAAAAGTGGGTCCCACGGCAAAGGTTCAATTTTTGACTTTCGCCAAAATAGCGAAATTTAACCAAACGACCTCGGAATCCAATTCCGAAAGTTGCTACAAGTCACAAATGACTATACGAACCTAACGGAACTTTCAGATCTCTCATCGGAGCTCATTTGCTCAAATCGAGCTCGGAAACCTCTTTTAACTCTTTTAAACTTCCGAAACGGGGACTTTATCAAAAGTACTATCAAACGAGGTCTGTTTTCAATTTTGAAGGTTGCTACATATCATAAATGACGAGACGGACCTAATCGGGGTTCATTTACTCAAAACGACCTATCGAAACCCCAAATTCGTTTCCGAAAATTCATAAACGGATCCTTTTCTCGAAAACCTATCAAACGGACTCCGTTTCGACTCAAATTTCACAGACGGGTCATAAATGACCTAACGGAGTTTTTGGGACTGTCGACACGCAAATCGAAGTCCCAGATCCCGTAACGACTATTTGAGGGTCGTTACAAGAAGTCCCCCGAGTCATGAAGTTTGATCGAAATTCTAATTATGTCCTTCATGGTGTCTTCATTGTTTCAGAGTGCACTGATTACGGTGTGTTCATCTTCTAACACAGCGGTTGCTATGATATCCTTCTTGTCATGTGGGGGATGTTTAGTTCTTTCAGCTTTCGTGTGGCTTCCTCGCCAGGATACTTCGTGTGTCCAGGCCGCTCCTTCAATGGTATTGGGCTAGAAATTAGTCGCTTGGCTTCGTCTCACGGTATGCAAGAGGATATAGATTCACGGCGACGGGTGACCAGTGTGTCACTGAACTTTGGAGTCCTTCGTAGTTCATGGCTTTCAGCTTAGTTATCTACTTCAGCTGAGCCGCTATTCTAATACTCCATCGGTCGTTGGCTGTGGGATATCCGAGTGAAGGGGCTCTTTCGGGATGGGTTCCCAGCTCAAGCGTTTCTATTCTCAGCGAACTCCTGTTTGTGCTTGAAGATCTGCGGGGCTGTGCACTCCGGTTTGGCCAATTGAGGTTGAAGCCGATGGTCAAGCGTCACTGCTAGTCTTCTAGTTTCTCTTCGAGTTCAGCGGACCAGATGGGGGAAGGTCAGGCCTATACTCAGGTGCTTCCGGGATCCTTTGCTTTGATCAAGCAGACAAGCTTTTGTTGCACCAGTGGCCGTGTACCTTGAAAAAATGCTCGGGCCGACATATCTCGGGTTGTCAAAAGAAAAGAAGAACTTCGGGCTGTTTACGATGTATAGCTACAACCCAGATGAAGGTTTTTTCAGCCATGTTAATCTCGAAGAGTTCTTTGTTTTTAGTCGTCCCTTTCCTTTTTTTTTCTACAATTGTTATAAACAAATGTTGTAATCAGGAAGATCTAAATGTATAGTATGAGCCTATGGGCTGTTATTAATGAAACAAATGTTTATCAATATTTCATACGTACTTGTGTTATTACGCGTTTCGTAATGTGTACCCAAGCAGTATATTTTAGCACCTACATATTAGATGGCTTCTGGTCGTCCTGACTGTTCTAGTTGAAGAACGTGTGTCAATATGCCTACCCTAAGCAATTATGTCCGTTGTGCACTGATAAACGGAGGCTAGGTTGAATCTATAGAAGATGACTATTTGCACCCACAATGGGACGACTTCAGCCCATGTGGAAAAGGTCCTTTTGCGTTTTAAGACAAAACATATTCGCTTAGTACTCGAGTATTTAAGACTTTCTGGCACTATATGGACAGGCGTCCCCATCGGCATGTAGGTGCAATTGTTCATTTAATGATATCAACACTCGATTAATGCCTGGTGGCTGAGTTAGACGTGGTCTAACTCTAAGCGAGCAGTGTACTCTACTTTTTGTAGCGAAAAGTGAGTCTATTACTTCAACTTAGGTCTGGCCGAGGCTATGAATAGTTGGATCGTAGATGGATCTAAATAAATGAGTAAAACTGACTAAGTAAGATAGTAGTTTTATTGAAGAGGCAGGGGGCTTGTGATGTTGTGGGTGGAAACCAATAACATGTCTTATAAATATCATAACCAAAAGGAAATAACAAAAACAAAGTAATTACTTTCTCAAGCAAAGGTACTTCATGTTTAATCCTTGAAAGATTCAGGGTCATTCAGTTGGACTCTCTGTTTAAGGGTGCTGAGCCTTGAAAGTCATCCTCCGGGTCGTTGACGACCCTGTGATATAGCCACTCGCCGATCAGTCAATAGTGAACCGCTTGTTTCTGCAACTAAATGATTTCTGACTTATCTTCAGGGAGATCTCCTTTGCTCAGATAGTCGACAAGCGCGTCATGCTGCCATGTGAAGAATCCTATATTGGGAACTTCAGGGATCATTAGGTCTGCGGGGGTTAGCTCAACTATCGTCTGCCAATCGTCTGGGCCTCAGATGCTTCAGCATCTCTTGAGATTTCTTCTTGGTGGATGAAATCCCACACATGAATTTTTTTCAAGATTTCCCTAATTTTCCTCCTTCCATCCGGCTTATGGATGTCCTCAGCTATGAAGGTTTCCCTTAGCTGATTAATCATTAGCTAAAATTTATTGTACAAGTTGATCTCCCTGGCCCCCAGTGTGTAGGCTAAGTCAAGAGCTTGAAATATGACTTCACACTCTTCTTCGTTGTCATCAGCTTTCATGGCCTAGTGGTAGACCATTCCAAACGGCTTTCAGATCCAGAGATCGATCTTCTCCCTGTTGAGGTTCATTCCCATGCGAATTTCCCAATGGCCGTACTCAATTGCTTCTTCACTCCCAAGTGATTCTTCAGCCTTCCCCTCCAATTTTTCATCAAAATCTGAGGTAAAACCTTCCAATGCCTGCGTTTTCATATACGTACGGGGTTGATGGATGATGTCGTGCTCTCCCAACTCTTCAGCCCACTTTGCCATATCTATCGACAGACCGGGCTTAGCCAGAATTGCTCGTACCGATGTCGAAGAGACAACTGGTAGACTGTTTCTGAAAGTACAAACGCAACTCTCATGTGACCATTACCACAACTGCTATGAACTCGAGCTGTAATGGCAAGAACGTGTCTATGCGTTGCGGCATTCTGCTGGTGTAATTCACGGGAAACTGCTGCCCATTCTCTTCTCGTACAAGGACTGCATTCCAAGCTATATCAAATATTGAAACGTATAACAGTAGGTGCACCTGTCTCTGGCTCGATTATGACTGGAATCTGCAGGAGTTAGATGTTCGTCCAAGCCATCATCAAATAACATTGTATCAGCCAGAGGGGTCCTCTTTGCTTCCGTAGCACCTCCGAGAGACGACACACCAATTCAGTCGCTCTCAGGGCTAGTGGATCTATCATCACCAATCGGTACCGCAACTCACTAAGTTCCTCCCTAACCTCTCGCACTAAGGCCTCAGTACTTTTGACTTGGAAGATATAATCCCATCTGGAGTAAGGCAACATTCCTCGGGGATAAGCCGCTCACCTCGTAAGTCGGCGACCCAGCGCAGGGTCGATTACCCAGCGCAGGGTCGATTATTTGAAGACGTGATGAAGTGTTGAGGGCACTCCCCTGATGTTGTGTATCCAGGGCCGTCCCAGGATTACATCATACGAGAGATTGCAATTCATCACCTAAAAAATGGTTGTGTTCGTCACGCCCGGTACATGGACCAATAGAGCTAGTTCCCCAGCGGACGCTTCCCGGATTCCATTGAAACTAATTATACTTCGAGTGCTCGAGGATATTTGAGGATAATGGCTGAACTTGTGTAACATCTCCCCCCGAATAATAGTGGTACTGCTCCCTGGGTCGATAACAGCCAGCTGGATATGTACGCCAGATGCTTCCACAGGTACAACGAGGTCTCCTTGGCGGTCTGCTTACTCCTCTAAGTCGAATGCGATGGACTTGAACATTATCCTTGTTATTATAGTCGCATGGGCCGTGTCCGATTGTTCATTCACAAAGATTGCATTGATGGTCTTCAGGTTGTCAGACTCTTGGCCTTTAAAGCGGCGTGGTCCTACTTCCAGCAGCTCCTTAAGATGACCTTCCTTTAGCGAGTGTTCAGTCTCGATAATCAAGGCATTGCAATCGGCCGTTGAAATACTGAGTGGCAAAGAAGTATGTTTGTATATGGTCTTTTTATTATTGTTTCATTGTTTTGTTATTATGTGTTGTCATTGTTATTTTTTTGAATTTTGCAGGTAATGGATATTGAATCATCTAATCATGATCATGTACATTTAGATGCAGTGGATGATTTTATTAGTCGGCCAATATGTTCTGATGAAGGTGGCAGGAAGAGGCAAAAATGTGATGTGGGCAATGAATTTTTAAATCTCCGTTTCTTACCTCCGTCACAAGATGATTCGACTATCTTGTAGTAGTCCAAATGAAACTTTTAGTACTGGAAAAGAGTTAGAGAAAGTTGTTGAGTAGTTTTAGTTACTTGTGTTTCCTATTTACTGTGTTTGTTATGTTTATGTAAAAAAGTACACTTGGATGTTTGATATTTTTATTATTTTAAAGATTGGAGTTGTTTTGAATTTGATGAAGTGGAAGTGTTGGTAATTGCAGGACTTCAAGATATTTTAGATCTTGTGGGTTAAAGAGATTAGATGGAAAATCTTGCCAATGGGCAAGACTTGAATTCTAGTTAATTAATTCCAAGTCTAATATTATTTAATTAATTTAAAATTAATAAATAACTCGTGGATGGTTGTGCTGGTAATATTTTGCCATGACTTTGGGAAAATTTAGTTGTCAATAGAATTGCCTATTGCAAGAACTCAAGGCAAGTTAATTATTTCTAATATTAAAGTCTATAAATAAGTTTTGGTAGGAAGTCTTACCCTTTTGTCAAGACTTTGTGTTGACTTAAATTGGCACTACAAGAAAGAAGATATTTTCCAACAAATATTTTTGTTGCTGTATATTGATTATTTTTGCCAAAAATACTTTTTACAACAATAAAAAATTTGTTGCACGTCGTTGCAGAAAGATCCGATGGGAAAGGTTTTTGCAACAACAAATAATGTTGTTGCCAAAAACATAGTTAACGCAACAAGAAATGTCGTGGCCATAGATTTATATTTTGTTGTTAATGGTCATGTAATTGTGGCTTTATAAGTATTTGGCAACAAAAATTATTGTTGCCACAAAAAATATTTGCCAAAAATTTTGTTGTAAGAACTGGTTACTAATACATTTAGCAACAGCTTTTGACTTATTGTTACTTTAAAAATTATTAAGCATGTGGTAGTTGGTAGGAAGTCTTACCTTTTAGCCAATATTTTGTATTAAATTAAATTGAAGTGGTGAATTATTTAAGTGTGAAGTTTTTGCTTCAGTTTATATGTAATATTAGCTTTCCTATGACATTTGATTTTTAAAAATATTTAGAATCGGTTATTAAACCGCCCCGACGATCTTTTTATAGTTTTTTTTGTTTAATTATATTAAAACACCAAGCGACTTTTCATTTTCTATTCTCCAAAAAAAAAAATCTCACTTTTCCTCCTCTACCAGTGTGCTTGTCATATCAAATCAAAATCATTACAGCATTTTTCTCCTATTACTACTTGTTGAACGAAAACTTCAGGGAAGTTAGTACAAAAAAATCTTTGATTTTCAATTGTTTACAAGGCACACTTGATTTTGTTATTTTCTTTTTTATGAAGTTTATTTAAGGTTTACAGTGTGTCTTATATTAAATTTACTATTTATGTTGAATTTGAGTGTGTATTTGTTGTTTTTGTATGGAAAATGCTATTTATAGTTTGTGTTTTTTTTAATGTTAAAATTAAAAAATATGTTGAATTCACCAATGTTTATTGGTGTATTATGTTGATTTATTTGCGTGTAACACTATTTTTTCAGTGGATTTTTTGTGTTTCTTTGTTTGAAATGGTGTTGTTGAATTAACTATGAAAGTCTTGCCTATAGCCAATACTTGTAGAGATTTTTTGAGTTGGTATTGCATGAGCACTTAAGTGATGGTTTATTATAGTTGAATCTGTGGTGTTTGGTTGAGTTAGGCATGAAAGTCTTCCCTATAAGCAATACTTGTAGAGGTTTGTTAACTTGGCCTTGCACCAGACTTTCAAGTCTTGGTTTATTTTTAGTTAAATCTCGTGTGCTGTTGATTTATGTTTGAAAGTCTTGCCTACATGCAAGATTTGTAGAGATTTGTTAATTATGCCTTGAATCAGGCTTTTAAAGTGTTGTTTTATGTGGATTTAAATTCATAATTTAAGTAGTTTTTGTATTTTTTTCTTTTCGTAAATAGATATTTAGCAATATGATTTTGCTTGATTTTGAAGGTTGATTCATGTGTATCTTGTTTGTTATGAAGATTTTTATACAAGATGGCTGGCGCAGGAAAACTTTATGTTGATTATGCTAATTGGTATAATCTGCAACCATCCTGGAGAAGGAATCCTAACTTTCAGGACATTATCAAGAAAGGTTTAACAACTCAGCAGCTTTAAGAATTAAAAGAGGTGTGTTTGGGAAGTATATGGAGATAGATATAAAAAGCCTCTTGGGTAAATTTTTTCACTGTATGCTATTGTCTGAAGTTGAATGCAAGAGGCGTGATGCAATAGAATTTTCTTTACAAGGAAATCATGTTCAGTTTGATCTCAATATCTTTGGTGCTGTTACTGGTTTGCAGACTTCTACTATTGATAGGGTTGCTGTCGAAGTAGCTATGAATAGAGATGGTAGTCGGCTGATTAGGGATTAGTTTTGTGGAGATGACTATCCAAGGAAGAGGATATGCATGGCTGATTTGGAGAGTATAATTGAAGAGGGGAAATTTGGTCTAATGAGAAGGATGCGGTTCAGCTTGCTGAGGTATACATTGTAGGGTGTGTGTTATTAGGCGGTAGGCCTTCGAAAGTTGTTAAAACTAAGTATCTTAGGTTGATTGAGGAAATCAACCTTTTTTGTAAGTTTTCATGGGCCTCTCTAGCCTATGATGATACTTTGAATTCATTGTAGAATGTGTTTGATAACAGTATTAAATGTCCAGATTCGTCGTATCAGCTTACCGGATTCCCCTTTGCTTTTACTATTTGGGGTTAGGATATTTTCCCTGCATACAGGCATTCCTTTGTGTCAAAAAATTCTAAAAGAGAGCATCCTCTGATGATCCATTACAGGAGTTGTTCCAGCCCTCAGTACAAGTCAGTGGTGTCGTTGTTTCTGCCGAAGAATTTAAAATCTGTAAGCCTTGTGAATTTTTGTTTTTAAGTTTGTGATTTGGAAATGCTTTCTATTTTTGTATTTGTTATATTCTTTTTTTTTTACTTGATAGAAAGCTAAAGCTCTTGTTGAGCCTTTCACTCTTGTGGATGAACTACCAAAGAAAGATGGTCCAAGCACTTCCTCTGTTTCTGTTGGTGATGGAGATCATTATGATGCTTTGTACAAGCGTCTTGATGTAGGTCTTTCTGGTCTGTTCAATTCATTTCAAAACATAACATATTGTTTTCGGTATGTGTTGATGGTTTTTGATATTTTTCTTTTTGTGCAGAAAATGGAGAAGAGTTGGAAAAAGCTTTGGATGCTATTTTGGATGAGCAGGTTTTGATTAAGCAACAACTTGGTGAGCTTGTGGATAATATAAAGAAAGAGAGAGATATTGGATCATCTGGAGTACATAGTCCACCTCGTCGTGGGTCTCCTATTCTCGCATCTCTTGTGTCCAATAGGAATACTAACAGGGAAGTTGTGTTTGCATCTCGTGGACTGTCGATCGGTGGCAGAGGTGAAGGTGCCCCAGTTAGGCCAGAGGAAGAGCAGTCTTTTCAACGAATGGATCATGATAGGAGCGTATAGAGAGACGTTGATGTTTAGGATAGGGACCTTGGTGAAGATGACGATAGGTTGTTGGATGTTGGGAACAATGAAGAGAGGGATATAGATGTTGGTGGTGGTGAGGAGGTGAGTACGGTACCAAAGTTGATTGAAGGTTTTGTTTCTAATGAGTGTTCTTTCGAACAAACAACTCCAATTGTTGATGAGCCTAAGATAGATGTATTTGTTAGTGGTGGACGGATGAGCGATCTTGCCGATGAAGCTCTTGCAATTGCAGATGTACAATTGGATGATGGTGAAGGAGCAGATGCTCTTGTTGGTGTTCAAGTTGACGTGACTGAAAAAGAATGTGAGCGTGAAGAGCATGGTGGTCCAGCAATTGGAGATGTTGGTATTGTGGGATCGGTTGACTCAGCTGGTGCTTCAATTAGCAACGTGCTTTTAGATTTGAATCTTCATGGCGACCCTTTCTTAACACATGTTGTTGCGGAGCGGGAGGCATTGGTAAGTGTGATGTGTTGTGAAACTATTTTTTGTTTAAATCATTTTGTACGTGGGCACACTTTAAAGTTGGCCTTGTTCAAGAGTTTAAAGTCTTAGCCATGGCCAAGACTTGCAGAGACATTCTCTGCAAGCTGACTCCCACTAGAGCTTAAACTCTTGGCTATAACTAAAACTTTTAGAGACCTTTGTACCAGAGGTTAAAGTCTTGGCTATTCCAAGATCTGCATAGACTAGAGCTTCCTTCTTCTATCAAAGAATATTGATTTTATCACAATCTTATATTTTTTTTGTTTATAGGATGCTGGTGAAGCTTCTAGTCCAGATGATTCACTTGATACTTTGAGAACAAAAGCAAGTGGAAAGAGGAAAGGTTGACGACGTAGGTCTTGCTGATACTAATGAGCCACGAGTGATGAAGGGTGCTTTGATTGTTGGCGATTTGGATGACCAGAGAAGACCAAGAAGGGTTCCAAAACCTAGTTAGGCTTTGCTATCTCCTTTTCAAGGTTATGGTCGTAATCATGGTAAGGCGGCTAGTGATTGGAAATGTCATTAGAGACGTCGATGCCCATCTCATTATGCCGGTATTCTTCCACAAGTGCCAAATTTCAGAACCTTGATCAATCGAAACGGCCTTTCCCCTCATGAATTCTCCAAGAAAGTGTACGCTTGATTGAGTAGTTTCTTTTGTTATTTATTTGTTGTTCGTGCACAGTCATTTATGTATTTTTAGTGATGTTAGATATTTTCGCTTGTTTGTGTGCTCGTATTGTAGAAGTTGTATGCCTATACATTATTAGTAATTTGCTTTATGGTCTGTGTTTCGTGCATGGTTGATCGTAGCGTTTATGCTGGTGTCGAGGATGTTTTGCCCACTACTTATCACTTGGGTAGTGCTTCCATTTTTACTCGAAGTTGGTTTCTTGAGCGGTCGAGTGATAAAAGGACCCTCACTGATGAGATTCATAACCTTCATTCAATCTTATTTTTATTTTTCTTATACTATATAGTAGTTTAGTTTCCATCTTGAACTCTTGGCAATAGCCAAGACTGGCAAAGATTTTCTCTCCAAATTAGCTACTGCTACAGGGCTTGAAGTATTGGCAATAGCCAACATGTCTCTACAAGTTGCTAATTGCACCAGAGCCTAAATTGTTGGCAATAACAAAGACTTTCCCTGCAAGTTTCCTATTTCAACAGGCCTTGATGTCTTGGCAATTAAGAGACATCATACTGGGTTATGCAAATAAATGTAAGAGTAATTGTATATTTTCATTCTTTTATTTGTGTTTGTTTGTGCAGCATGTGAAAGTTTATTTTTATTATTTGAAGAAAAGATGTATGTACCATCCTTTTGATGGTCAATTGAAATTTGTCAGCCCGACACTTCTCTTTGATCGTTGGTTTATGGAAACATGCAGAACTTTTAAAGCTAAGGATGGATATTTTCATTGGGGAGCTGATCCAAACTATAAAATTTTTGTTGATACTATATATGAGATAGAGATTAGGGGTGGGATGTCTTGGGAGGTTGTTGATCGTGTGTTGTTCCCGATATGGTTGGGTGATTAAAGTACTGCACTTAGCCATTATATCCTTGGATGAGCATGTTCTTGAAATCTATGACTCTGTTTATGAGAAGAACGATCCGAAGGTGATGGAGCCTGTGGATAGCTATTCTAGGATGATTTCATCATTGCTTGAATTTATACAATTTCACAGGTATCGACCATTATACGGATCAATGTATAAGCCGTTGAAGTGTGTCTGGCCAAAATACCCCAAGCAGGCTAACACGTATACATTCTTTGACTTGGACGTTTTTCAATTAGTTGATTTTTTTTTCTTTGTTGTTTTATTCTCATTATTCTTATTCAGGTTTTGTGTTTAATTTTTTGCAGCTTTAATTGTGGTGTTTTTGTGATAAATTTTGTTGATTTGTTGATGGATGGGAAAAATATTTCAAAGTATAAGTTGACCTAGCTTAGGCAGTATTGGATTGACTTGGCTACCAATCTGTGGTTTCATGCCAGCTCCAAGGTAATGATGGCTATGAGACCCCTCTGGAGATAGTAGGAAAGGATTATCATGAACATAATGATTTGACCTATGAACGAGAGCTTGGTGTACCATTTGGTAACGGAAACAATTGAACATGTCATTTTTTTATGAATAATTGACAGTACTTTTTTAATATTTTGGAATGTTAATTGATATTATTAGTTTCTCATAATACTGTTCTTCCTTTTAGGATGTACGTATATATGAAAGCAAAACTTATTGTATAAGGTGTATCCTTATAACTTTTTATATTTTTAGTTAATGAATTGTGTGTTCTTTTGTATGTATCAATTTTCTTTTTAGTGTTTGCTAGTGGTGTGGAATACATTTTTTTTCTCTTTCATTTAGTTAGAATAAAATTTGTTATATTTTTAGTTATCGAAGTGATCAATTGCAAGTATCGGTTTTGCCAATAACTCAAGGCATTTAGATGGAAGTAAGCCAAGACTTGCTGAGAAGTTTCGTCTTTCAACAGGGCTTAAAGTCTTGGCAATAGCAAAGAGAACCAGTGCTATGTGCTAATTGCAGCACAGCTTAAAGTCTTGGCAATAGACAAGACTTTCAGAGACTTTCTCTGCAAGTCCGAATTGCAAATATTTTTGAAGTCATGGCAATAGCCAAGAATTGAGAGAATTCATACATTGGGATTGGGAGAGGGTTACCCCTTTGCTAATACTTGCAGTCAAGCACAAATGTCCAGAGCTTGAAGTCTTTGCAATAGCCAAGACTTTCAGAGACTTTGTCTGCAAGTCTGCATTTCAAGTGTATTTTAAGTCTTGACAATTGCCAATACTTGAGAGAATTCATACATTGGGTTGAGGACAGCATTACCCCTTTGCCTATACTTGCAGCCAAGCACAGATGTTAAGAGCTTGAAGTCTTGGCAATTTCCAAGACTCTTAAAGACTTTGTCTGCAAGCCCACATTGCAAATTTGTTTAAAGTCATGGCAATTGCCAATACTTGACAACATGTTTGCTCGTAGAGGGGGGAGGGGTGAGGGATATGTAGAAAAGTATTTTCTGTTTGCCAAGAGCTCATGGGTTCTATGGCAAATGTTGACTTGCCAAGACTTCAATGAAATTCAGCCCAGGGAAGGGGTGAGGGGATTGAGGAAAGTATTGGCCAGTTGCCAAGAGATAGAGGGTAATTGATTATGAGTTGTTATGAGTTTAAGTTGGAAAATTAAAATTCAAAAATAAACTGTCTTGAGGACATAAAGTTCACCAATAGTGCAAATTGTAAGTAATGTTAACATATAAAATCATAGTTCATAAGAGTAATGAATCATGGTGTAACTTTCTTTCTGCATTTTCTTACATGTTGATGGAGTACTCGAGTTTAGAGATAGCTGGTTCTATTGTGTCCTGACCTTTTGCATCTTGAACATCTCACCCTAACCTTTAGAAACTCTGCTTTTGAAACATCTCTTTGTTTTCCTTCTTCGCAGTTTAACTTTTGTGCTGGGTGGTATTGTGATGAAATCCTTGATGCTTTGTGGAACATCCCACGATTTTGAACTTTCTACTGGTAGAATTTCACCTTTGTAAGTTTCTTTCCAAGTATGTCTTGTGAACCACTGGGCACAGTAACTAGACTTCTACAGATTTCTCTTATCTATTGCTGCAATGGCGTGCGTGCATGGTAGTTCGTCAATTTGAAATTGCAAGCACTTGCAGATTCTCTCCTTTAAGTCGACGGTAAACTTATCGTCTCCATCCTTTACAGTAAATCTTATGTCATTAAATGGATCAACCTGCGAATGAAGACAATAAATATGTAATAAGAAACTGTATAGTCTAAGTAGTTTTTTTTCCAGTGTTTTTGTAAGAAATGTTACTTACTATCATCTTGTAGAAAAAATGAATCTTTTCTGTCAGCTCATCTTCAGCTCAACTCGTAAGGTCATGATATGTTCCTTGTGTCTCATTTTTCCTATCAAAAAACCATCTCTGTAGCTTGTTTTAGATGTAGTCGATCAACCCCATTATTAGGATTTTCCTGGCTTTTGCGAGCATGCTATTCATAGTCTTGATATTTTTTGTTGTGAGCATGTTGTAACTGTTGGTGTGGAACGAACGAGCCCATCTTTCCGGTGGTTCTTCCTTCAAGTATTTTGCAGCATTCTTGTCAAGATTCTCAATCTGAGTCATATAAGAATCAAAATCTGTGCGATTGTAAGTGATGTTTGGCATTTTATGCCAATGTTTCCTTAATATTTCCGCATGTTTGAGCTTGTTATTCGCTCGTTTTATAGTTTATGAATGTGGTTTTGCACTAATTTGATGTCGTGCGTGTGTAGGTTGTTACGCAGTGCATTTGGAGCTTTTAGGAGCATGATTGAGCAAGGAATGATTGGAAATTGATTGAGGATTGGATTGAGCACACGAGGGCACGACACGAGGCGAGTTGCGGAGCAAGGAGGAGCTGATTTGGCCTGGCGCTTTGGGGCACGTGGCGCGCCACTTATAGTGCCCAGTGCCTGGCGCGTTTCCCCACGTGGGGCGCTCCAAAGGCGCCCAAAGTTCGACGTTCACTGGTTGTTTCAGCGCGATCGTGGGCGTGGGGCGCCCGTTTTAGCGCCCCTGGAGCGGATTTTTACTTCATATTTCGTCTAGGCTTAGGTCTAACTTATTACCAGGACTTTGTAAACCTTATAAATACTCTTTTACTTAGTTTTTGAGGGGAGTTCAGACTTTGGAGCAAATTGGAGAGCTCATAACATCTTGAACAAGGGTTTTTGTTCCTTCCATTAATCTATTACATCATTATTTCATTATTTCATCAAATCCTTGTGTTGTTATTATGAGTATGCGTAGCTAATTCTCTAGTCCTAGGGTTAGAGTATTTCATGAAAGTTGATGTTTGAAGATTGAATCCCATTAATTGAATCCCATTACGGGTTACTTATTCTTTCTTGATTTCACTTGTGTAATTGTCAGGGCCCGATTATTACGCATTATCTATGGTTTTTAGATTGAACTCGAAAGAGGGAATTAAATTACGTAATAAGAAAGAATAGGACTAGTTTGTGAACCCGGGCATCGGGGAACCAATTCGTGAGTAGGATAGACATATACTTGCTCGCCTAGTTTAACTAATTACAGAATTCGTTAATGCGTGCACGTGATTCAACCCATAGACATATAGGGATTGGAGTAGCCTGCATAGACCGTGAAGAATCGAAAGGTTTTCACGTATACATTTAATCTGTTAGTTAGAAACCCGGGATTTAAGAAGTGGAATCAATTGGAAAACTCAACTGGATTGTTCGTAACTCTGACCCTGGACCATCCTCTTAATATTGTTAACAACCAAAGTATTTCACCATTGCTTGACTACACTTCTGGCACTTTAATTACTGCTTTTTAGTTACAAAAACTCTTACCATCAAAGAAAAAGATCCCTGGATAGTTTGTTTAGAAATTGTTTGTTAAGTATTAGTCTGCACAGTCCTTGTGGGAACGATACTCGATTTTATCACTTTATTACTTGTCGACCACGTATACTTGCGTGTGCGGTTGGGAGCAACAGTAAGTGTTTGTTGCATTGTAGAATAGTAAGATGACCGCGTTTTAGCAGGATTTTCTCCTCAGATTCTTTTCCATATGGTAAATGCATATGTCGTGTTGGCATTCCGGATAAACATTACCGATGGCATTTACAATGGAAGGGTGGCGGTCTAATAGGATAGAGAGTTGTTCACACGTCCCTATCGCGATTCTCAGCTGACGGAAGAACCAATGGTAGGCGTTGTTATTTTCTGAATCTACAATTCCAAATGCCAAAGGAAAAACATTGTTATTGCCATCCTTAGAGAATGCTACTATAAAAGCGCCACGATATTTCCCCTGCAAAAATGTGGCTTCTACCATTATTACGGGCCTGCAGTGTCTCCAACCATGTATTGAAGCACCATATGCAAAAAATGCATATTGAAACCTGCATAGGCAATCATAAGATTTGTTATTGCAGGGGCATGGGATGTTTTTTGTGGCAGGGAGGAAGTATTGCCCATGCTAAGATTTCAAGGGAAGTTATGTGGCAAGTCATTGATGTATCAAAGAAAGTGTTGCCTTATTGCCAAGAGATCAGAAACAATTGTTAGTACAGCCTGTTGGAGTGCGCATTCTTGTTCTCGGCATCCATCTTGATGTTTACATACGTGTCGGGAATGTTTTGTTTCATCATAAGTATATAGGAAAGTAGCATGATGTAGTTCTCTTCCGGACTTCCTCTGAGCATAGAATAAGCATGTTGTATTGAACGCCATCCCTTGTGGTAGCTGATGGTAATTCCAAATTTCCTTCTCATTTCCTATACCACAAAGTTTAGTGTGATCAAATTATCGTTTTACCGTATAAAATCCACAATGTAGTCGCTTATCATTTCGGATATTGCGTTCGCTGGTCAGATTTAATGAAGTCAATAGAGCATGTGTATGTCTTTTGAAATCTGTCCACCTTTAAAAGAAGAGAATTACCTATCTTCGACGCATGGAAATGCCAAGTGCAATTTGTATCAACACACCTCAGCCAATATCTTGTCTTGCATGATTTAGCAACCTTGAACTGTATGTTTTGTTGTAATTGCAATGGTACACATTGACTTCTTCATACTCTGTTTGTCTTGGAAGACATATTTTTCAGTTATGTCATCCACAGATGCATTACACCCTAGAATGGTCGTTTCAATGTCAAGTTTTCTCTTTCACGTTACTTTTTCTTTAAACCATGGAGGGCTCTCCTAGTTCTTGCACTGTTGGTGGTGGACTGATAGATTCATTGTCCATTGTTGTCGACTGGTGGGTGATGATTGTTTGTGGTTCAATGAGTATCATCAATGATTAGCTTGTGTTGACCTCTTCATTGGTTCTTCATTGCTCTTATCTCGCATCTTCACTTTCTTGGTCAGTTAGGAAGAGTAAGTCTTCATTTTGGTCGATAAAGTCAATCAATTGCCCTTCATTTTGATTCAACAACATGCTATAGTCAATTTCATTCAGAAAGAATTCTCATGTGCTAGGGGTGGTGGTGATGTTACTTTACAGGTCATTTCTTTTAGTATCTTCTACTATGAAGCGGGATTTTCTGAAATTCTCATCATTGTTCAGCAAATACATGAAAGTCATATGTTCTTGATCATTTGTTACCATCATGCCTCTGTACGTTTCCAGATTCGTGTCAAACCTTATCTTTGCTTCACTTTCATCAATGTTGATGCTTAAAGCATTGTAAATTTCTTTTTCAAATGCCTGGTAGGTTATACTATCTTTGACAAGTATCAACTTTATGTCATGGTTCAAATATTTGTTGTTTGCATCCCATTTCCCATTATAAGCTATGTAAATGCAATGTGTTGCCTTTGTGGTAATCCTGCACATAATGAATACGAATGATATGCTTAGATTTTCATTGATCTTTTTGGTGGACTTGAGGTAAAAGTCATTGGGCATGGCCAAGACTTGGAGAGATTTTCAGTAAGTTTCCCATTGCAATCCAAGAAGTCTCTCTCCAAGGTGCCCATTGCACCAGAGCTGGAACTGTTGGCAAATAGCCAAGAAGTCTCTCTAGGGTGCCCATTGCACTAGAGCTGCAACTCTTGGAAATAGCCAAGAAGTCTCTCCAAGGTGCCCATTGCACCAGAGCTGCAACTCTTGGCAATAGCTAAGAGTTGCAGAGACTTTCTCTGCAAGTTGGCCATTGCAACAGGTCATAAAGTCTTGACAATTTCCAAGAAGTTTATGCAAGGTGCCAATTGCACTAAATTTAAGGTCTTGGAAATAAGCCAAGAGTTGTAGTGAAGTTTCTTCCTGCAACAGGACTTAAAGACTTGGCAATAAACAAGACAGTCTGTGCGATGTGCTAATTGCACCAGAGCTTGAAGTCTTGGAAATTGCCAACACTTTCTGAGACTTTCTCTGCAAGCGCGCATTGCAACTGTGTATAAAGTCTTGGCTATTCAGAGAATGCATAGATTTCCTACAAGTTAATTTAGATGAATGTAGGGAACATATTGACGTTACGGTAACAGTGTAAAGTCGATCTCATATGTGATTTTACTCGCAATTCTCTTTGTAAATTCTAGGATTAAGACAAATAAATTAATTTTTGTGAATCTGCATATTATAATTATTGTAATCAATCTAATATCATGTGTTTTCTCTTTGGCAAGTTTTTTGGATCATTATTAATAAAATTTGTAGCTTGTTTTGAGCTAATATTTAGTTATATATAATTTAAAGCAAAATTATGCATAGTTTAAACTAAATTATAAAGAAACTAATGCAACATTTAGTAAAAGTTAGTAGGAATTTGAAGAAATCTTACCTTGAATCTTCATTTGAATGGAGTAATCTGAAAGAGTTATTGGTTTTTAGGATTTGTAAATCGCGTGAATGGAGAAAAGGAAGAGAGGGATAGGGCGGGTCTTTCTATTGGTTGTTATGGATATTTTCGTCCGAAATTTTTTTATTAAACTAATAGAGGACATTTATGCTGAACCACTGTTAGCAAGGGAATTTATACAAACCACTTGTTCCCGTAGCATATTTTTGAAATTCTGCAATTCACAAAAAAAAAAAATCAGCTCCTTTTGTTCAATTTTCTAATTCATGCCACATCTATAAAAAAGTTGTCGCACCCGATTTTAGATTCAACTCGAAGCGAGTCGGGTTTCGGATTTGACTAGGTAACTCGTTTGAGTTCAAGAATTGGAGTCACCGCCTAGTATAGTTTTCTAAGGTGTATTAGGTCACCTAAGCATCTAAGGTCGAGTTCATTGTTACACTAGTCCAGTTTCAGAGATTCGAAAAGGGTAAGAAGTCCAAATGACTTAGGGGAGAAGGTGTTAGGTACTCCCCCGAGTCCCACGAAAGATGGTTCCCGCCCGAGTCTATATTTTGGGATGTTAAAGTGGTTAATACTATCATGCAATACTAACTTGAGAAGTTAATTATATGTCAAATTTATGAAAGTGAGCATAACTATGCAAGTTTAAACAATACATCTAAAAATAAGCTATACGTTTTGCAAATACGACCTATTTCAACGCCTAATCGCGTTTTCAAGGCCTCTAGTTAAAATGCCTAATCGAAAGTATCGTTAGACATGCAGAGGGTATTGGATTCCAGCTCACTTGTGTAATTTCAACATTTAGGACAGTTTGCGCAAATAGATTGTTTCACGGAAATATGCAGTTTTCATAAACTCTTTCGAATTTTGGTAAAAACCAAATGGGTAATGTTTTAAAGACAAAATGTTAGCCATTTAGGATCGGTGTGACTTGTCATTAATTGTCGAGCCCTAACATTAATGGCTATTTTTGTTTAGGAGTCAGTTTTGAAAAGTATTTGGATAAAGGGGCTGTTTTTCCAAAGTGGGTTACACAAAGCATAGAAATGCAAATAGAGGGGCTGTCGCACATAGTTATTAATATAGGCATGCAAATACATGAGTAGTCAAATATTTTAGGCTTTAGAAAAACTTTTATATAACCGTATAGTCAACCCCTATCACTTATACACCCATATACACTATTAGATTAGTGTATAGGAGCTTTAAACTAATGAAAATCGTTTAAACACATATAAAGGCCACATTTTAAAAATAGTTTTGGGCCTGGATCATTTATGCAAATAGAGGTAGTTTAACTTTAACCGAAACAGTCTAAATTTTAGCATGTTTTACAAATAGCCTCGGTTTTAAGTAAAATTCAAGATTTAACATTAAAGAAAAACACGCTTTTAGGTGTTAAAATTCTAAGACCTGTGAGAAGTAATTAGTAAGGCAATGTGATCGTTCAGGAATTATACCCAAAACATGCAGACTTTAAAAGAGGTGACATAACTTAGCTTTATCCAGAACATGCTACACAGATTTCAAAAGAACATCATGATTTTTGAGTGATGCAGCAAATAGGAGAGAAAGGTTAAGAGGAGGCCCCTGAGCAGCCCATATACACAGCCTAGTAGCTGTGTTCCCTGTGTTAGACAGATACAAACAGGAATCCTAATGAATATACATAGTGGGGACAATTTCTAAGGGGCAAAGGTATATGGAAAGACAAAGTAGACTGTCTCCCATGTGTTCAAGCATAGCAGGGGTCTCAAATAACTGTGCTTAAGCAGTCACTGTATAGTACAACTGATGGACTTCTCAAAGTGCTAAATCTGCAACTCAACAAAGCTGGTATGGCCTGTCAAAAGCTGTACTCAGGGGTTAGCAGGGGCTCCAACAAGGACCCAAAGCCAGCATAGAATGAAGAGGTTTCACACAAATATGGACAGTATAAACAAAGAGAAGAACAAGCAAGAAACAAGCATAGCTAGGCAAGTAGTATGAGCACTGATGATAAAGAACTGGAAATATATGTACCTTGTCTGGGAGTATTGCAAACACATGAGACAATGTATAGAACAATGTTGAGTGCAAGGAACAAAGAGCAGACTACCCCCCAATTGATGTGAGAGATAATTATAAGCAAGAAGAGTATAATGCCCTATCTGTTTCAATTCTTTTCAGTTTTTAGTGTGTTCTCGGTTATTGAACTGTGTCTCTAGTGAATGAGAGGCCAAGTTTATATAGGTGTGGGTGTAGGGACATTAATTTCAATCGAGTAAACTTTACAAGGCAAGAAATATTGCCTTCCAGAAATAACAGGGGAGAAGCTTTGAAATTCTTTCAAAAATAGACCAATCAGTCCCAAGACTTGAGGCAAACCAATTCTAGACTGATTTGGATTCCCTCCCTTCCCCTTAACATAGTCTAGGTTCACAATTAAATGCAAAAACTCACACAAATTCTGAAAATCAGCCAATCTCCCTTAACATAAGTAAAACAAATTCTGATAGGCATTACATCAATAATCAGGATCAATTTCCAAAATTCAAGGGGGACATGATCTTAACTAATTGCATTCCCCTACCCTTAATCCTAATGAAAAGTCCAGGTTCCAAATCAGTCCTATAGGTACATTGTAGGCTTAAAAATCAATCAACAGAATTTTAGAAGATTTCAATTAATTCAAAGATCAATAAAGAAATTGTTACTCCTCCAGTTACCACTCAACGACTTTATTCCAATAAATTCAAATCTTCCCAGGCATGTAAGACATGCCATTAATTTAGCCTAAACATGTGAACCATAAAACTTGGCATAGCAAGAGAACAAATGTACTGTAACAGACACAAACGAGCATAGAAAAAAATCACTAGACTTATCTAGGCTTTGAATTTACAGATTTGAAAAAGATAGTGGAAGACACAAGTTATAAACATCATGTATTAATGAGGTGAACAGGGATCACAATTTCACATGTATCACTTAGGTTTGAATGGCCACTAACCATGAGAAAAAAAAAGCAGGCAATTTCAGGCGTGAGAACAAATATTTTGCCAAACAAACGAAGTAAATTGAAGTAGCAAATTCTAAACACTTCACCCATTAATCAATTAATCATGTTGACATGCTAACAGGACAAGTAATTTCAAGTAGACCTAAATCAAGAAATCAAAGAGGAAAACAGATAGGGTTCTTTAGGATTACCCGTTTTTGAATCGGAGTCGGGTCAAATCGACCCGTCGTGAATCGACTTTGCATGAGGGGTTTCTTACCCTTTTCAGGTGATAACATTGTTTAAAATACCCTGGACCCCGTCGGAGGTGTTTCCCAGCGATGACGACTCCGTCGACGAGGGACAAGAATTGACCTCGTCCAAATATTGTGGAAAGTGTATGGGTTCTGTAGCGAGTGACGAGGGAAATACAATGATACCATATTCCCCAAATTTCACCGGCTGTATCGATCGGAAAGTAGCCGTGACAGTGGTGTCACCGTTTCGCCAAGGAGAGAGAGAGAGAGTGATTATCGGATGAGATGGGGGGGGGGGGGGAAATGGGGATATGAGTGAAGCTTAGGGGTCATTTGGGGAATAAGATAGAGGGTTTGATCCTTGCCGTTGGACCAATCATGTGGATGGCCAGGATCTTGCCACGTGTGTGTTGAGATATAAAAATGGGCTCAATGTATAGGCACACGTGTATATATTTATATATAAGTATATATAGTATATAAGTAGTGTATAAATTACGTATAAATGCATATAAATTATGCAAAATGTTTATGAAAAGTTATAAAATCAAGAAAAATAACTAGCAAGGCTATATAATTGAAGAAACATCTATTATACTAGGTTTAAAAATAATTTAGATGTCCTCCTTAAAACATAAATAATTGTAAAAATATTGATTAGCATTGCAGGTTTTTTGTAAAAATGCGATCACTCGTGCAAATGCTTCTAAAGTAGCCTAATTTGTGTACGTGCATGGGATAATGACTCAATATAGGGGTAAGTGTAGGATGTATATGTGATTAACAATGCAATTTGTCTGAATAACTGCTACTGAAACAAGAGAGACAAAATTAGGTGTCAACAGCTGCCCCTCTTTGCCTGGGGATGATGAAAGAGTCTTCGGGCAAAGACGTTGACAGAACGCCTAATTTTGTCATGACTCTAGAGGAGTGCTAACGACTTAAGAGAATTGTCGAGGCGTTTGGTCGTAATGCTTGCTTTGTCTGAGTGTATATCTTACAATAACGATGAGTCTGCGCAATAATGTATGTATAAGTGAATGTAAGACGTACCTTCCCATCGGGCTGGATTTTCTTTCCAGGATCCTTTGTTATACGCAGGTATGTCTGCTATGCTTGACTGTGCGTCTTTTGCTGTGCCAAATGTTAGATTTGTCGTCGGGCTGTGTACCCTCAGTCGATGCATTGGGCTGTGTACCCTCAGCTTATTTAAATACAAATCGATATCGGGCTGTGTACCCTCAACTGAAGCTTCGGGCTGTGTATCCTCAGCTAAATTAAATACAAATCGATATCGTGCTGTGTACCCTCAACCGACGCTTCAGGCTGTGTACCCTCAGCTAATTTAAATGCAAATCGATATCGGGTTGCGTACTCTCAACCGACGCTTCGAGCTGTGTACCCTTAGCTAAATTAAATGCAAATCGATATCCAACTGTGTACCCTCAACTGACACTTCAGGCTGTGTACCGTCAACTAATTTAAATACAAATCGATATCAGGCTGTGTACCCTCAGCCGACACTTTGGGCTGTGTACCCTCAGCTAATTTAAATGCAAATCCATATCGGGCTGTGTACCCTCAACCGACGCTTCAGGCTGTGTACCCTCAACTAATTTAAATTCAAATCGATATCGGGCTGTGTACTCTTAACCGACACTTCGGGCTTTGTACCCTCAGCTAATTTAAATGCAAATCGATATCGGGTTGTGTACCCTCAACCAATGCTTCAGGCTGTGTACCCTCAGCTAATTTAAATGTGATAGGAATTTGATAACCTTTGTCGAACATGTCTGTCGTGTGTTGCCGAGTTGCGCATCTTTCGTGCCTGCATCCAAAGAAAGATTGGTGAGTTGTGCGGGGTGGTTTGGTTTTGTTTGGTAGTGTTGGGACCTTGGCCGAGCTAGTGGGGATATGTATAATGCAGTAAGTAATGAAATGTTTTGAAAAAACTTTTATGAGAAACAAACGAAGTGAAATATTTTATCCCATTGAGTCACGAGTCGCGTTGTGTAAAGCCATAGTTGTCGCTCTTCATGCTGTTCTAAACTCCCTCAAATGAATTTTGAGGGCGACCTCAAAATTCTGCCCCAGTTCGCGTTTGAAATTTTTGAGAGTTCCTAAAAAATTTCTGCCTCAGTGTCGACTAAGTTTGTCCTCTAGGAATTTTTGAGAGTTCCTCAAAAATTCTGCCCCAGTGTTTTCTTAGTGGGAAAATGAAATTTTTATATTTATGTGACTGAACCTTGAGTAGGTTGCCTACGTATCTCACTTGGGGAATCAGGTCGTAACGTAGTTCAAATTACATAATGTATTGCAGAATGGCGAAATCATGAATTAGTACAAGCTCTTATACATAGTATCTTTTGACAGCATCTGAGTTGATTTGTTTTGGCCAAACTTCTCCATCCATTTCTGCCACTATCAATGCTCCTCCATTCAGAACTCGATGAACCATGTACGGCCCTTGCCAATTTGGTGCAGATTTTCCTTTTGCTCCCTCTTGATTTGGAAATATCTTCTTCAGTACTAATTGCCCAGGTTCAAAAGATCTTTCTCAAACTTTCTTGTTAAATGCGTTAGCCATTCTCCTCTGATATAATTGCCCATGATACACTGCATTTAGCCTCTTGCCGTCGATGAGGGCCAATTGCTCCATTCTTCCTTTGATCCATTTAGCGTCCTTCAACTGTGTCTCTTGGATGATTCTCAGAGATTGTATCTCGACTTCCGCTGGTATCACCGCCTCGGTGCCATACACTAGCAAGTAAAGAGTAGCCCCAGTTGATGTTCTCATTGTGGTGCGGTATCCTAACAGAGCGTAAGGTAGGTTCTCGTGCCACTGCTTTGAATTGTCTGTCATCTTACGCAATATCCTCTTGATGTTTTTGTTGGCCGCCTCGACCGCGCCATTCATTTGAGGTCTATAGGCGGTGGAACTGTGGTGCTTGATCTTGAAAACCTCACAGGTCGCTTTCATTAGGTTACTATTGAGATTGGACCCATTGTTAGTGATGATGGACTCGGGTATGCCAAATCAAAAGATCATCTTATCACGGACAAAATGTCACACCACTTTCTTCATCACTGACTTGTACGATGCAGCTTCTACCCATTTGGTAAACTAATCGATGGCCACCAATATAAAGCGATGTCCATTCGAAGCGGCTGGCTCGATAAGCCCTATGACATCCATTCCCCAAGAAGTGAAAGTCCAAGGTGATCCCATGATATTTAATTCATTAGGAGGCACTCGAATCATATCTCTGTGGACTTCGCATTGATAACATTTCTTCGCGTGCTTTATGCAATCATGCTCCATTTTCATCCAGAATTACCCAGCCCTCAAAATCTTCTTTGCAAGCACGAAACCATTCATATGCGGGCCGCACGTCCCAGAGTGTATTTCTTCCAGCAACTTAGCAGCTTCTTTGGCGTCCACATATCTCAGTAATCCCAAATCAGGTGTCCTTTTGTATAAAACTTCTTCGTTCAGAAAGAAACCATTTGCTAACCTCCTTAGGGTCTTCTTTTGGAGGTTTGTCGCATCCTTTGGGTAGATGCCTTCTTTGAGAAACCCTTTGATGTCATAAAACCAAGGTTGTCCGTCTGATTCTTCTTCTACGTGATAGCAGTATGCTGGTTGCTTCCTCACTGTCATGGGTATTGAGTCAATGTAGTTCCTATCGGGATGCTTGATCATGGAAGATATGGTAGCCAAAGCATCTGCAAACTCATTTTGTAGCCTGGGTACGTGCTGGAACTCTATCTTAGTGAACCTTTGCTTTAACTCTTTTATGCACTCCAGGTATGGCAATGTCTTGGAGTTCTTTGCTGTCCATTCTCCTCGAACTTGGTGAATCAGTAAGTCAGAATCTCCGATGCCTAACAGCTCTTGTATGTTCATGTCTACCACCAATCTAAGACCCAAGATGCAGGCTTCATACTCCTCCATGTTGTTAGTGCAAGAGAACCTTAACTTGGCTGTGATAGGATAGTGTTGTCCAGTCTCGGAGACTAACACCGCTCCACTGCCAATTCCTTTGAAATTCACTGCTCCATCGAAGAATAGCCTCCAACCATCATACTCTTCGGTGATATCTTCTCCTACGAACATGACTTCTTCGTCGGAGAAATAGGTGTGCAACGGTTCATACTCATCTCCCACTTGGTTCTCAGCCATATGATCAGCCAGGGCTTGAGCTTTTACCGCCTTTTGAGTGACAAAAGTGATGTCAAATTCATTGAGCAGCATTTTCCATTTAGTCCGCTTCCCAGTAGGCATTGGTTTTTAAAAAATATACTTGAGAGGATCCATTCTCAATATCAGCAATGTTGAATAAGAAGTCTAGTAGTGTCTTAGCTTTTGTACTATCCAGGTCAGCGCACAGCACGTGCATTCCAGCAATGTGTACTTGGCCTCGTAAGGAGTAAACTTCTTGCTTAGATAGTATATTGCTTGCTCCTTCCTTCCAGTTGAATCATGTTGCCCCAATACACAAACAAATGTCGAATCTACCACGGACAGGTACAAGATCAAAGGTCGCCCGGGCTCGGGTGGAACCAGCACAGGCGGGCAAGACAAGTACTCTTTTATCCGATCAAATTCTCTTTGACAGTCTTCAATCCACTCGATCGCTGCGTCTTTCTTTAGTAACTTGATGATCGGCTCGCAGATGACAGTGAATTGTGCTATGAACCGGTTGATGTAGTTGAGCCTTCTAAGGAAGCTCATGACCTCTTTCTTGTTTTTTGGCGGCGGCAATTCTTTGATGGCTTTAATCTTGGATGGATCCAACTCGATACCCCTCCTACTGATGATGAAACCCAGAAGTTTCCCTGCTGGAACGCCAAAAGCACACTTTGCTGGATTCAGCTTCAAATTATACTTTCCCAAGCGATTGAAGAACTTGCGCAAGTTGGCAAGATGCTCTAAACTCTTCTTTGATTTGATGATCACATCGTCCACATAGACTTCAATTTCTTTGTGCATCAGGTCATGGAACATAGTTGTCATTGCCCTCATGTAAGTTGCCCCAGCATTCTTCAACCCAAACGGCATTACCTTGTAGAAATAAGTCCCCCAAGATGTGGTGAAAGCTATCTTCTCGGCATCCTCTTCATCCATGAGCACTTGATGATAACCGGCGAAACAGTCCACGAAGGATTGTAGCTCATGTTTCACGCAATTATCAATCAGGATGTGTATATTTGGCAAAGAAAAATCATCCTTCGGGCTTGCTCTATTCCGATCTCTGTACACAAACTCAGAGTTTCCCATCATTCATCAGCATTGGGACAATGTTAGCCAACCAAGTTGGGTATTTGACTGTTTTCAAGATTCCTGCATTGAGCTGCTTGGTTACCTCCTCCCCAATCTTCAACAAAAGTGACGACTTGAAAGTTCGGGCCTTTTGTTTGACCGGCGGAAAGCCCGGATTGATAGGTAATTTGTGAGCTACCACGTCCATGCTTATACCAGTCATGTCGTCATACGACCAGGCGAATACGTCCTCATATTCTTTAAGAAACTCAGTGTACAACTTTTTATCTTCGGCAGTGAGATGCACACTGATCCTTGTCTCTTTCACAATTTCCACATCTCCTAGGTTTATCACCTCGGTTTTCTCTAGATTTGGCTTAGGCTTGTTGTCAAATCTTTCAACTTCTTCTTGTGTGGTTTCATCAAAATCATCATAATCAACCCCAGTTTCCTCAAGCTCCATTGTTTCATTACACGTTGCGATTGTGGACTCAATGGGATTATTCGTTTGAATGCTGAAAAATAAAATATTGCAAAATTAAAAGATTAAAACAAAAATTAAACTGGAAATAGTGGGATATTTTATTTATGAATCCTTGCAAAACAAAGTTTGTAGGGAGACATATGCAACAAGAAAGAAAAATACAAATTCCACGACTTAAAGTCGGGTTTTATTTTTAGAAAACATAAGTAGATTCTATCCCTCCAGCTCTACCAAGGTCCACGGTAAGCTCGGGCCCAGTTGCTGATCCAGTTGTTCAATGCGGCTCCAGATCCAGCCTTTGTCAGCCTAGGAGGTTCATCATGTTCTTCTAGGATCACACAGCAGTCTTTGTTGGATATGAACAACTCTTGCACTCCTGCCAGCAGGTCTTCTTCGGCATCATCTATCTTTAGCTCCACCCTTTGCGCTGCAGACACCTTCCCTTTGCGGCCATCCAAGTATCCGGACGAGATGAAAAGATGTAGGAGAGTCTTGGTGCTTTTCATATAGAACTTGAAGTCCAGTGATGCTTCTTCCATGCTCTTCTCGTAGGTCACAACATACCCTATGCCAGCCTTTCCATTGTCGGGCCTCATTACAATTGTGATCGGCTCGACCATGCCATCCAAGTTCTTGCCCAAACCTTTACCAGGTTCGTAACCTTGCTTTATCATGATGCCTACAACCCAATCTCCAGGCCATTTTACAGGTTGTGGGAGTACATATTGCTCTTCGATCACCACCTCCATAGGTTCGGGTGCTTTAGGTAGCCATACTTGTTTTCCTTTTGTTTCTTCAGAGATGCGCTTCCAATTGGGACGAGCATTAGGTGAGTACACTGGTCGCTTCTCTGTCTTAGCCGGCAAGGTCTCACGAAATTCACGTGAGGGCACTCCCCAGTCAGATATGACTGGTTCCCAGACTAAGTTTCTCCTTTCATAGCCTTTGCCTGGACCATCCCAGTAGGCACTGTAGAAGTTTCTCTTCCTCTCTTCAATCCCAGGCGGTATGTTGACAAACTTGGGAGCGAAAATGTGCAGTATAACCTCCTTGGATTGTGTCTGTGGGATTCCAAAGCGGGTTGTAGTTTTTGCGACGTCCTCCTCGAGTACCTTGCACTCCTCCCATGAGCTCTACGGTATAGAAGGTCTGCCCATCAGGAGCATTCCATTCGATTGCGGGTATTGTTTGCTCATTGTATGGAGTCGTTCCCTTCACCAAACACTACCACCTCTTTTTTGTCCCTCTCGAACTTCACTGTTTGGTGCAATGTAGAAGGCACTGCTCCATCCATGTGAATCCAAGGTCTTCTCAGCAGCAGGTTATAAAAAGTGGAGATGTCCATGACATGAAATTCAGCAGTGAACTCCACGAGACCGACCATGATAGTTAATTCAATTTCCCCAATGGTGCTCCTTTGCGATCCATCAAATGCCTTCACCTTCATGTCGCTCTCTCTTATCTTGCTTTGATCAATTCCCATTCTTTTCAGAGTGATGAATGGACATATGTTAAAACAGGAACCTCCATCGATCAAAACTCTTCCTACGAACCAGTCCTTGCATTTGATAGTAACATGCAAGGCTTTGTTGTGGCTCAACCCTTCAGGTGGCAACTCATCCTCATGAAAAGCAATTCGGTTGGCCTCCGTGACTTGTCCGACCATTGTAGCCAGGTTTTCAACTGAGGTGTCCACCAGGACATGTGCTTCGTCCAACACTTTCATCAAAGCATTTCGGTGGCTCTCCGACTTGAGGAGTAAAGCTAAAACAGAGATCTGTGTAGGCATTTTGCCCAAGTGTTCAACCACGGAGTACTCCTTTGCTTGCACTTTCTTCCATAATTCTTCGTCTCTTCCTCGCTAATGCCTCGCCTTCCTTGAACAAAATGCTTGGGAATATAAATCCTCCCACTCCTAGTCATTCCTTGTGCAACAACAGTCTCAACTGTTGATTTGTTCTTCTTCTTCATTTCATAGTCCCATGGTACTGCCTTGTCACTGTACGGGGGAACCACATCTACATAGAACATTGGAGCTAATTCTACTTCGATAAGCTCTTGTGCTGTAGCGGCTTGAGCAACCGAAGCAAGTGCTAGTGCATCTCGTTTTGCTTTAACAATAGTCCCCTCCAAGCTGCATTCTTCATCCCACTCGATCAGATTCACCCTATTGTCTCCATGGTTAGGCAGGTGATTGTTGTGCACGTTTGGAGTTTTCAAGTGTATCACCTTTTGATCGATCAGGTCTTGTATCTTGCCCCTTAGGGCGTGTCACTTTTCAGTATCGTGACTAGGTCCTCCAGATTGATAAGCACAGGTTTTGGTTTGATCAAAATAGGGTGTCATCCTATCAGGCATTTTGAATGGTACGGGTTGCATATGGTCTTGGGTTGTTGTTGGCGTGAGGCCTTGGTGAATAGGCATTTGTGTTTCGGTAGTTGGGCTTTACGGATATGGAGGTCTTTTTGGTGGTGGATTTTGGAACATGGGCTGAGTATTGTATACTGGGTAGGTGGATGTGGGTGGAATGTATGAATATGATGGAGGAGGTGTTTGGTAGTTGTGGTTATGGGTAGGAGAGTGGTTGAGTGATGCAGCCACGAATGAGACATCGTCCTTCCTCTTTCTTAATGTAGCGGTGTTCCCAGTTTGCAACGCTTTGTTAGTGGTTTGTAGTGCAACCAAACTAACGATTCTGCCAGTCTTCAATCCATCTTCAACCATATCCCCAATCTTGATCAACTCTCCAAACTTCTTGTCTTGTAGATTCAACATCTTGTCAAAATAGATGTCTTCTTGTATGCTGATGAAGGTTGCCACTATCACGGCGTCTTCCATAGGAGGTTGGACTTTAGCAGCTTCGGCTCTCCACCATAGTTGCAAATTCTCTGAATGTCTCGGTGGGCTTCTTTTTTAACTTCTCTAGGTAGAAACGATCAAGCATGGCATCAGTGTTGTGCCTAAAACTGTCAACAAAGTCCCCAGCCATTGCTTCCCAGCTCGTCCACTTCTTTGTTTGTTGCTTCGAGTACCATATCAATGCATCTCCAATCAGACTGCGGTTGAATAGTTGCATGCAGATCTTTTCATCATGTCCAACCCCGACCAACTTGTCGCAATAAGATGTCAAATGAGCCATCGGGTCACCCCTGCTATCAAACATATTGAACTTGGGTGTCTTATAGCCTTCGGGAAACTTCAAGTCAGGGTACATGCAGAGGTCCTCATAGGCAAACCCTTGAGTTCCTTTGGTGCCTTGGAATTGCCTGAACATCTCTACCAACCATTGGACTTACTCCTTGGTGTTGTCTGGGTCTTCCTTGGTCCATGCATACATCTCATGATCTTTGGTGGGTGATACGATGGTTTTTGTTTCAACGGTGAAGGAGGGTAAGTTGTTTTGTGGTGCTTTTGGGGGTGCAGTGTCGCTTGGGTAAGGAATGTCTATCTCAGGGTATAGTGGATCTTTGCCGTGAGAGCGGGTGGTTTTTTTTGGTTCAACGATCTCATCAGCACGGGCAAGAGGAATCCTACTCTCCAGCTCGAACAGTCTCTGCTCCAACTTAGCATAGTCTTCATAGGCGACCACACCTTGCTTTTCTAGAGTTCCATTTCCAACTTTGTCAAACTCAGCCATGATATTACGTCTCGTCCTTGTCCTTGTAGGTAAAGGGGGAGGTGTTGGGATTGATCCTCTGGATCTCAACCGGTATGGCGGTGCGGCCAGAATGCACAATACAAACTTTCAGGGACTTGGGGACTGACATACCAAAAACAAAGAAGAAATGTGAGTATAAGTTAGTTTAAAATAAAATCGCGTCCTATCATGCATGGGACCTCTTTTGTGCCAGAGGTAGGCCTATCGAATATCTGAAATAATTTTTGCACCGAATACGTCATTTTGTTCGCATAAACATAATCAACACAAGCCTAAAACCCAAAAATTACGAAATTTTAAGACAATGACTCGACTGAACGGAAAGTAAGCTAAAAAGAAAAGACGACTCGACTTAAGATGACCAGACTAATGTGCCAAGCAAAGAGGTTTTGAATCAAGCGTCAATTCCAGCATTTTCTTTTTCTCTTTGGCTTCTTCCTTAGGCTTGTGAACCAGGCTCATAGGTAGAGGAGCGGCGAACATCTTCATCAGATCCTTTCCAGCTTGCATGTCCCCAGAGCTTTTGTGAAGAATTCGCAAATTTCTATCCCTATTGCTTCCTTCTCTTCTAGTGGCACTGCCTTAAAGTACTCTCCCCATCCTTTGAGCAGATCTTGGTAATTCCCAGCAGCTTGTCTTGCGGCCATAACCTTGCCTGTCCAATACTTGAGTTCATCCCCTTTGATCTTATCCTTGTATTGCCTCCTCATCTCCCTCTCTTGTATTACCCTTAATTCTTTCTTACTTTGGTCGAATTCATGTCGCAACCTTTTGTATTTTTCAGTGACACTTGGAGCCTTGGTTTTTCTTTTTCAGCATGGTCTTCGACCGGAACCTTTCCTTATCTTCACTGAACCATTGAGGATAAATCAAAGTAGCCGCGGGATTCACCCTACTGTCTCGGCCACGACAAAACTGGATAGTAAGCCTCTTTTCCCACATTGTCAAGATAGTCCCCACCATTGGGTGCTCGATGTCTTTCATGTCAACATTAAAGCTTCTTCCTTCAGTCAACTGTGGGGTCTGTTGTGTCATCCCTACTTGCCGGAGAATTCTTAGAGTAACATAGTGATGAGTCCCTCGGAATCTAATCAGTGTCAAGAAAGTGATATCTTGACTTTGTATGGAAACGGTGAAGCCAGCACAGTTTTCAATCACCCATTGCACCTCTTACAGCTCCTCGAGCTTAGTGTACCATCCTTCCATGTTTGCAGGGTCTTCCCATGTCGCTATTCCAGCCATGCAAGTGCTCTGTGAGCGGATCCCTTCTCTCCATGATGGTTTTGGTGCTACTGGACTGATAGGGACACTGTGCAAATGCTCTATCAACCATATTTGCAGCAACAGATTGCACCCTTCGAAGAAGTCTCCTCCCCTCCTACATTTGGTTAGAGCCCTATAAACTTCTCCCATAATCATTGGAACCAAGCTTACTTGACGTTTGTAAGCTCTCTTGCGCAATCCCTCTACTACTCTTCCCAGCCTTATGTTGATATTTCCTTCTTTCTCGGGGAAAACCATGCTTCCCAGAAAAGCAATGATGAAAGCATTGGATTCAGTCCACTCCCACTCTTGAATTTCCCATGCTCCTGTCCAATCATGCCTAAGTGTTGGATCTCCAAACCTAGAATGCAAGTACTCCAATGTGCCTTTCCCATCATGCACCCCTTCGACGTATGGATCATAAGAAGCACCCAACAATTCAATGAACTACTTAGGGTCCACTTCTCGGGGATAAATCATAGTCTCGGGCCCAGGCTCTAACCCTGCTAGTCCTCCAAATTCCTCCAATATTGATGTCAACTCCAAACCATTGAAATGAAACACAACCCTCTTGTAATCCCAAAAGTGTGTAGCAGCCTCGACCAAACCAGGCATGGCAGTGTAGGCTTTGAGAGCCACCAACTCCCCCAACACCTTTTGAACATGAGCCTTACTAATAATAGCCAGATCTTCCCACCAGAGTCTGATCAAATGAGGAGGTCGGGAAACAATCTCGAACTGAAGTGTACCTTTTGCAGCCATAGTCTGCAATCAAAACAAGAAAAGGTAAAGACAAAAACATTCTTATAGTCTCGATCATGTTTAAGCAAACAATTAATATTTTGTAAAAACATTTCTTCGAATCCATGTGGGGATGCAATTTTGTCATTTCTCGGGTTAAGAACCCTTTTGACATTTGGACAAGGTTTCCTAATAGACCTTAACGCACCATGGATGTAAGGCCTTTCTATGTTTAAGTGATATGAAGAAAAATAAACATGCATTGCCAATTTTTCTCAAAATTTCCCCAAAATTTTATTATATAACTTGAAGTCTAATACATAAAAACTTTTGCAAATAAAAAGACAAAATGAAACTAGAAATTGGGTTCCTCCTCTAGCCTAGCCTTCTTTGCTTCTCTCACTATCTCTTGAGCTTCCTCCAAAGCCTCCGGTAAATGACCTTTGGCTGCGAACAAATAAAGTTTGTCTACGGCGCTGCACTCGGCATTCCATCGCCCGAGCTTTTCCATCAATCCCTCTGCTTTTCCTTCTAAGTTAAGTGCACGTTTCTTCCATGTCTCTGTCCAACTTTGATGCTCCGTTTCTGATTCTGATACCCTGCGCATTAGCCACATGTATTTGATTTGTGCTTCTACTTCTTTTTCTTTGATAGTGTCGCCCCTATTTGGTCCTGGTGTAACCATCCCTCTCAATTCAGCTTGCAATCAGTCTGCATAGTGTTGTTCACAGCCTGCCTTATACCGATCTCGTTCTATAGATTTTGGACCCATAATGCAACGATTTTTCCAACTATCAATGATTTCCCCAGCCAAAGCAATCCTCTCTTCAGTCTAATCAAGTTGATATCATCCGGTGAAAGCCATTTGAATTATGCATTGTTTCCTACCAGCTTGCCTCATGACTCTTCCAGGGATATATGGTTGAAGGTCTCGTAGCCCCATTAGAGTAAAAAAAGAGTGGCGTTAGCTCGAATTGTGAATTCGTTTGTCGGGAACCAAGTGAACATCCATTGCACTGTGTCGTCTGTTATGCTGTTAAAGAGTATCAGCCAGCCTTCAATGCTACTTGCTTGTTTCAAGGCTCTAACTCCATAGCGTGGTGTAGTTATGCGATTAATGCCTGATAGTTTGAGTATTTCTGCGCTTCTCTCACTGTTTCCAAATGCTCCTTAAACCAAAGTTGTAGTAACAAGTTGCACCCCTCGAAATATTTAGCCGCCTTCTTACAAAGACCCAAAGCTTTATAAATGTCGGCCAAAATCATAGGTACCAGAATGCATTCTCGTTTGTCAACCCCGTTCATCACAACTTCCACTACATTGATCAACCGTACCCCAATGTAATGCTTTGAATTTTCAGGAAACACCATAATACCCAAAAAACTAACTATGAAGGCAAAAATCTTCCCTTTATGCCAATCATCGTAGGAAGTGAAATCTTCACGCCTTTGGTCAAAAGCACCATCATGACCAAACTTCACATACAGAAAAGACAAAGGTATACCACCCTTTTATATGAATGTCACCGCATCGTTTCCAGCAAGGCCAAGCAACTTGTGAAATTCGCTCAAAATAGGAAACTTTAGGATTATGATTGCCGTCTCTTGCCATGTACGCTTTTCTCTGATCATACCCGAATCTTCTATAAAACCACCTATTTCTTCTAACAAAGGTGTCAACTCCATGCCATTGAACCTAAAGACATTTCTTTGCTCATCCCAAAATGTAATCGCCTCCTCGGTAACCCCACGACATGGTTCCACTTCCATCAATAAAGGTAGATGCCCCAAGTACTTATGAACCCGCAAACGACCATGACCCCCTAAATTGCTCCACCACCGTGCCAGTAGAGGAGAAACACCCATGACCATACGAAACCTTGGACATTTTTGAGCCATAAAGACCAAAAAATAAATAAGAAAGTTAAAATAAAAACCCAACCCGTATTTTAAGAACAATATGGTCGTTACACAGTTATTTTTCAGAAATGCAAATAGTCAAGTCCAAACGCTCTTTGGGGTTAAAAACCCGTTTAGAATGTTGGACAAGTTGGCCTATTTCGGACTTGGAAACAAGTCAACTAACATGGTATCATGATGCATGAGTTCCTATCATTTCCACTAAGATTTGGTTTAGAAAAGGTTCCCCCAAATGGACAATTTAGAGGTGGAAAAGTTTTGGGACCGTCAGCTGTACCACGGACTCGACCTATCCCAAACTTTTCCGAAGGGTGTTTTGTAGAAGTGAGAACGGTTGTCAAACCGACGCAACCGTTTTTTTTTTCCAAGTATATTGCACGAGTGAATGTTAATGGGGAGGTATGTCAAATAAGATGCATTACAAAATTGAAAAGATATTACAACCAAAATCAAAATAAAACAAACAGAAAAAACAAAACAAAAAGAAAGAAGTTAGTTCCGGAAGATAATAATAAATAACAAGATAATAAAAATCCCAAAATAAAGACTCGTTGTGGTTAGGACATTTTTTTTAAAAAAAAAATTTCCCTAGCAGAGTCCCCAGTCTGTCGCACCCGATTTTAGACTCATATCGAAGCGAGTCGGGTTTCGGATTTGACTGGGTAACTCGTTTGAGTTCAAGAATTGGAGTCGCCACCTAATATAGTTTTCTACGGTGTATTAGGCTACCTAAGCGTCTAAGGTCGAGTTCATTGTTAGACTAGTCCAGTTTTAGAGATTCGAAAAGGGTAAGAAGTCGAAATGACTCAGGGGAGAAGGTGTTAGGCACTCCCCCGAGTCCCACGAAAGGTGGTTCCCGCCCGAGTCTATATTTTGGGATGTTAAAGTGGTGAATACTATCATGTAATACAAATTAGAGAGGTTAATTATATGTTTAATTTATGAAAGTGAGCATAACTATGCAAGTTTTAACAATACATCTACAAATAAGCTTTACGTTTTGCAAATACGACCTATTTCAACGCCTAATCGCATTTTCAAGGCCTCTAGTTAAAATTCCTAATCAAAAGTATAGTTAGACATGTAAAGGGTATTGGATTCCGGCTCACTTGTGTAATTTCAACATTTAGGTCAGTTTGCTCAAATAGACAGCTTTACGGAAATAGGCAGTTTTCATAAACACTTTCAAATTTTGGTAAAAACCAAATAGGTATTGTTTTAAAGACAAAATGTTAGCCATTTAGGGTCGGTGTGACTCGTCATTAATCGTCGAGCCCTAACTTTAATGGCTATTTTTGATTAGGGGTCAGTTTTAAAAAGTATTTAGATAAAGGGGCTGCTTTTCCAAAGTGGGTTACACAAAGCACAGAAATGCAAATAGAGGGGTTGTCGCATATAGTTATTAATATAGGCATGCAAATACATGAGTAGTCAAAAATTTTAGGCTTTAGAAAAACTTTTATATAACCGTATAGTCGACCCCTATCACTTATACACCCCTATACACTATTAGATTAGTGTATAGGAGCTTTAAAGTAATGAAATCGTTTAAACACATACAAAAGCCACATTTTAAAAATGGTTTTGGGCTTAGATCATTTATGCAAATAGAGGCAGTTTAACTTTAACCGAAACAGTCCAGATTTTAGCATGTTTTACAAATAGCCTCGGTTTTAAGTAAAATTCCAGATTTAACGTTAAAGAAAAACACGCTTTTAGGCGTTAAAATTCTAAGACTTGTGAAAAGTAATCGGTAAGGCAATGTTTATCGTTCAGGAATTATACCCAAAACATGCAGACTTTAAAAGAGGTGATATAACTAAGCTTTATCCAGAACATGCTACACAGATTTCGAAAGAACACCATGATTTTTGAGTGATGCAGCAAACAGGAGAGAAAGGTTAAGAGGAGGCCCCTGAGCAGCCCATATACTCAGCCTAGTAGTTGTGTTCCCTATGTTAGACTGATACAAACAGGAATCCTAACGAATAGACATAGTGGGAACAATTTCTAAGGGGCAAAGGTATACAGAAAGACAAAGTAGACTGTCTCCCATGAGTTCAAGCATAGCAGGGGTCTCAAATAACTGTGCTTAAGCAGTCACTGTATTGTACAACTGATGGACTTCTCAAAGTCCTAAATCTGCAACTAAACAAAGCTGGGATGGCCTGTTATGGCCATCCATTTAAAGCTGTACTCAAGGGTTAGCAAGGGCTCCAAAAAGGACCCAAAGCCAGCATAAAATGAAGAGGTTTCACACAAGTATGGAAAGCATAAACAAAGATAAGAACAAGCAAGAAACAAGCATAGGTAGGCAAGTAGTATGAGCACTGATGATAAAGAACTGGAAATGTATGTACCTTGTTAGGGAGTATAGCAAACACAGGAGACAATGTATAGAACAATGTTGAGTGCAAGGAACAAAGAGCAGACTCCCCCCTAATTGATGTGAGAGATAATCAGAAGCAAATAGAGTATAATGCCTTCAGATCAACTTGCGCGCTAACGCTTTGCCCCCAGAATGATCAGCACAACAACCTTCATGAACTTCTCGCATTACGTAATTGATATGATTTGGCCCTAGGCACTTGGCAAGGGGCCCTGCGAACGTCCTGCGATAAAGATCAGCGTTGACGATTGTATATCGAGCAGCTTTTATTCTGAGTTTGCGGGCAGCTTTCGCGATGTCGGGCAAAGTTCCATGAAGAATTTAATTTGTGATTTCATTTCGCCAGTCCCAAGTTGCGTTTATAGTATTAACTTCGAACTTCTCTCGATCTATGGTCGTGCAGAGGAGTTGACCGACAGCCGAGGAACTGGCTGCCCCAATTTCCGCTACTGACCCTAAATTCACCAGGGCGTCTGCTTCATGGTATTCTTCTCGTGGAATCTGGAGCGTTTCCCATTAGTTGAACTGAGCCAAAAGTTATTTTACACAGGCAAGGTATACTTGCATTCTGGATTCCCGTGCGATGAAACCTCCGGTCACTTGGTTGACTACTAGTTGAGAATCACTCTTGAGTTTGATGATGTTTGCTCCATAGCTTCGGGCTAACTCCAATCCTGCAATTACGGCCTCATTGTTAGTAATAAACGGGCACTTGATGGCCTGCCTGACGGTCTCTCCGGACGGGGTGATAAGAACCAGTCCAAGACCGGACCCTTTGACGCTCGAGGAGCCATCAGTGAATAGGGTCCATACACCAGGGGCCTTCCCAGCGAATAGAATTGCATCTTTTTCCGCATCAGGATATATATTAGCACTAAAGTCTGCTACGAAGTCTGCTAGGGCTTGTGACTTAATTGCTACCTGGGGCTGGTAGGTAATACCAAATTCGCTTAACTCTATAGCCCATTTAACCAACGTTCCCGCGTATTCAGGTTTGTGCAAAACATTGCGTAAAGGAAAGGTTGTTACTACAGCTATTGAATGACCTTGAAAATAAGGACACAATTTACGGGCAGCAGTTACGAGCGCTAAAGCCAATTTTTCTAAGGGTTGGTAACATGTTTCCGCATCAAGTAAAGCTTTACTAATGTAATAGATGGGAAGTTGCGTGCCTTTTTCTTCTCGAACCAAAACTGCGCTTACCGAAGACTCTGAAACCGCCAAATAGATCAACAACTGCTCCTCGTGCTGAGGCGTAGAGAGTAGTGGGGGATTGGATAGATATTTTTTCAGATCCCTCAGCGCTTGCTGACATTCAGGAGTCCAATTTAATTCCTTATTTTGCTTCTGAACATCAAATAAACTTTTGCACCGGTCGGATGAACGGGATATAAACCTGCGCAAGGCTGCCACCCTTCCAGTTAATTTTATGACGTCTTTCTGGTTGTGGAGCATGTCTGGAATTGACTCAATTGCTTTGATTTGAGCAGGATTGACTTCAATTCCACGATGAGAGACGATGAAGCCTAGGAACTTTCCTGAACCAACTCCAAACGCGCACTTCTCTGGATTAAGCTTCATGTTATACTTGTCAAGTATTCGGAAGGCTGGTCTTCTGCCCGCTTCGACTTGATCAGCATATCATCGATGTATACTTCCATGGTCTTACCGATATGATCGTGGAACATACGATTGACCAATCGCCGATACGTCGTGCCTGCATTCTTCAATCCAAACGGCATGACTTTGTAGCAATACGTCCCTCTGCATGTTATGAATGAAGTTTTCTCCTGATCGTTGGGATCCATCAATATTTGGTTGTACCCTGAGTATGCGTCAAGAAAGGTGAGCACCTCGTGTCCGGTGGTTGCATCGATCAACTGATCTATCTGTGGAAGAGGATATGAGTCCTTCGGACAGGCTTTGTTCAAATCAATGAAGTCGATGCAAACTCGCCATTTCCCACTTTTCTTAGCCACAACGACTACGTTGGCTAACCAGTCTGGATATTTAACTTCGAGTACAGATCCAATCTTTAGCAGTCGATCAACCTCATCATTTATGATCTGATTCAGAAAAGCTCCCTGTTGGCGCTTCTTCTGCTTCACCGGAAGGTGGTACGGGTCGACATTCAGCTTGTGAGAGATAATTTCTGGAGAAATTCACGTCATATCTGCATGCGACCAAGCGAACGTCGTGTGCCGCTCCTTGAGGAATTGGAGGATATCTCCTCGTAGGCGTTCATTCAATTCTGTTCCTAAGTAGACCTTCTGCTCCGGTGTGTCTGCGAACAGTTCTTCTAGTTCCAAAGCTTCCACGGTTGGGGTATCATTCTCCCATGCTTCTAGCTTTCTAATAAATTCCGGGACCTCGTACTTTGCTTCTTCATTTGCTGCATCAGGTCCCGGTTGCTGTGATTGCTATTTGTTTTCTTCGGGCAGCTTGAGGGCCATCGAATAGCAGTCTCGAGTAGAGCGTTGCTCTCCTCGTATCTCGCATATCCCCCATTCTGACGGGAATTTCAATACCTGATGATATGTGGAGGGGACGGCTTGCATCTCATGGATCCATGGTCTTCCAAGGATAATGTTGTAGGCCATGTCTCCGTTGACGATTTGGAACACCGTCTCCTTTGCTACTCCCTCGACAAGAGTTGTGAGAGTAATCTCGCCAAGGGTTGTTAAAGCCAGAGAGAATTCGCGATACTGGCACGATCTTCTCCGTTAGTTGCATCTCCTTGACAACTCGTGATTGAATGATGTTTGCAGAACTGCCCGCATCAATGAGCACTCTTTTGATATCAAACACTGCCACGCGCAGCGTTATGACTAGTGCATCGATGTGTGGGAATTGCAAGCCATCTGTATCTGAATCTTCAAACGTTATCGTTTCGTCTGGCCTTGGACGCTTGGTCTTTGTAATAGAGACCTTTGTGTACTTCTTCGCCGTGTAAACGACGGAGTCAACTTCGATCCCGCCTGAAATGACGTTAACTGTCTTCTTCGGGGAGGATGCTCGTGGAGGGCCAGATTTGTTTTGCTAAGCCTTCGCATGAGTTTGCTTTCCCTTCTCGGTTAGAAGTTCCTTCAGGAATCCCTGTTTAAATAGATATGCGACCTCGTATCTTAAGGCCTTGCAATCTTCAGTGGTGTGACCGTGGTCGCGATGAAATTCGCACCAAAGGTCCTGATTTCTCTTACTTGGATCGGTTTTCATGTCCTTTGACCATTTGACCCTTTCGCCCATATCTTTGAGGGCTGCGATCAGTTCAGTCGTTTCTACATTGAAGTTTGGTAGACTTGGGGCTAAGCACTTGACTCTGAATTGTCTCCTCGTGCTAGCCCTTTGTTATTGCGACCGCGCCCTTTGGAATTGTTGCGTGATCGGTTAGGGTACGGCTCGTAACTTACATCTGATCTCTCTGACTCTATCTTCCCGCCAAAGCCACCGCTTCGTGATTGACTCTTTCCTCAGGCATTGGTTCCTATCAGCTTGTCTTCATCAATGCGTACCTTTGAGTTGTAGCGATTGTAGACATCTGACCAATTGGCTGCTGAAAATTCGCGAAGAGATTCGTATAGCCTGCGCGTAGCCTCTGAGCTTCTGACATCCAAACTATTTGTGAACGCAATGGCCGCCCATCTGTCCGGTACCTTGGGCAACAACATGCGCTCCTTTTGGAAGCGGTCCACATATCTTCGGAGAGACTCGCTAGGCTTTTGCTTGATCTCAAAGATGTCTTCCACGCGGGTTTCTGTCTTCTGGGCGCCTGTGTGGGCTTTTACGAACAGTTCAGCCATCTCCGCGAAGGACCCAATAGAGTTTGGTGGTAACATTGAATACCATCGTAGAGCTCCATCCGCTAAAGTCTCCACGAATTTCATCAATTGCACTAATTCGATCTCCTCATCGGTGCGATCACTTGCTTTTATAAAATTGCTAAACATCATGAGATGATCACTGGGGTCACATGTCCCACGATATCTCGGAATGTTTGGCATCTTGAACATTTTTGGTATTGCCTTTGGTGCTACTTCCTTCTTCCAAGGCCTTTGCGAGTAGCGTTGAACGTCAATTTTCTTCAACGTGGGTGGAGCGCCGGGTATCTAATCAATTCTCTCGTGGAGAGACATTTGAAGCGCTTCCTGGCTTTCTTTGAATTGCTTGGTGAGTGCCTCCACGACGACGCTCATTTCGGTGGATGCCATAGATCCTCCATTCGGATTTTGATTTTCCTGGGCTGTTGGATCCGCGGTTCCTCCGTTGTTGGCCGCATTTTGTTCTCTGTCCTGCCTTGATGTATGTGAAGAAGGAACATCTCGACCTTGGGCTGCAGGATTGGCCCCCGTAACTAATGGGATTTGACCCCGAAGAGAATTGATTGCCTCGTTTATTTCCCTGTTGACCTCCGCTTATTGCTGCATAAATCAAAAGATTATTTCTTGGAAATTCCTTTGGTCTCGGGGTGGTGGACTGGGGCGTGTGCCAGGCATTTATTAAGACGCGCTTGTTTTTGAAGGTTAAACCCTTATAAAAATCAGTGCCGTCGTCGTCCCCGTCCCTTTGAACGCTGCAACCTGCTTCTAAACCTCCAACCATAACCGTATTGCTCTCAACTACAGGAGTTGGACTGAATTCCATTTCTTTTTCTTCTTCTTGTTCTTGTTCTTCTTCTTCTTCTTCTTCTTCTTCTTCTTCTTCTTCTTCTAGTTCTACTTCTGCTCCTACTCCTCCACCTCCTTCGTGTGAAGCACCAACATTTCCTTCTTCTTCTCCTTGAGTTGGTGAAATTTCCATATTCAACGGGTCTGGTAGATCCATGTCATCCCATCCACTAGCAGAACAATCATCATGCATCCCATCATTACGCACAGGTTGTTCATTTGAAACCTCTACCGACCTTTCAGCCAAACATACCCTTAAAGTAGGCCTATTTCCAGATCCGTCGACATCGGCAAGGTAAACAAGGAGATCCTCGTCGTTCTTTATTTTACAAGGATGACTCTTTTGCTTTGAACAAATGCTAAGCATGTATGTAATGCAAAGATCATTTGGATCATGACTTCCCCCACATCTGGTAACGATCTTGTTAACCAACTCAGAATACGTAACATCATGGTTCAAAATAACTGGTACCGTCTCCCTTGTCATAGAAATCCACGTGAAACATTCTGGGGTCTCAACCCATTCACCAAGAAAATCAACTGCTAACAGTAGTACAGCCATTTATGGTGCAAAAATACCTGGATGCATCAGAAATTGATATGCATTAGAAGCTGAAAACACAATTGAGATGTTTTCACGTATAAAGTAAAAGATGTGTACACATATGTTTTTGACGTGTACACATACTTTGAATGTGAAGTAAGAAAAAGATGCTACTTCGTCTGATGTGTACACGCATATGTTGATGTGTACACATATTTATTATGTGTACACGTCAATATAATATGTGTACACATACTCGTATATTTGATGTGTACGAACAAAAGGATGCAACGTCAGCTGATGTGTACACATTATATATTATGTGTACACATAATATATATGTGTACACATATATTTGATGTGCAGGGTGCATCTTAATATGATGTGCACACATATTATATATGTGTACACATAATCTTCGAATCCGTACACATCAGCTGCCCAGAATTAGCATTTTTTATAAAATGCAGAAACGAAACCCATAGATCACAAAACAAACTGCATTATACAGTGTACAACACAGAACACTTACCAGAGCTCCTTTCAAGCGAAAAGTCACAGATCTTCAAGAGGGGTTGAAATCGCGGAAAAGAATATTTGGAAAAAGCTTTTCAATTTGAATTGGAATGGGTTTAAATCGGGTTTGAGATTAAGAAAAACATAAAATACCCTTCAATGGAGCTGTTGATTTGAAGCGAAATTGAAAAAAAAGGGGGGGGGGGCTGGCGGGAACCAGCAGCCGCTGGGGTGCTGCAAAAGAAATGGGAAAGGAAGAAGAAGAAGGGAGGAGAGAGAAAGGTAGGTTTTTTTGCCTTTTTTGGATATTGAATTATTATATATATGGAGGGCTTTTTTGCACTTAATGAAACTTTGGGGGCTGTTTTAATGAGGGACTATATCTATCACTAAGTAGTGATTAGAGGGGTGTCCCCCTCACCCAATTGTTTAGAACTTTGTCCCCTTTTTTTCTTTTGGGGACTTAAAAGTCCCCCTCACCCAAAGCACCCCAGATACTTTACCATCTATGAAGATTGTTCTATTCCTCACATACTCAAGTGGGCATAATAAATTATATTAGATTTTTAAACTCAGACACATTAAAATGGCAAAGTATAATAGTACTTTCAAGCGATTAGAGGCCCGTAGCAAGCTGCTCATACACAGCACAAATAGGGACTAAATAAGGACAACAGAAAGTATGTACCTGCGTCGCACTAGGAATCTCATCATGCGGAAACAATATATCAATATTGGGGATTTAAACATTATGGTCGGCGACATCATATAGTACCTCATTATACCATTATTCAGTTTAAAGTAGCTCAAACTCAAATAATGCACTATCCTCGAGGGATGAAATGGCCAGTTGGGCCACTGTGGTGACTCTACATTTCATGTAGTAAGGCTGGTGGGGATGAAGCAAGCTTCTATATTGAAGTTGACATGCTTACATAGGCGGATAGAGATGGGATGACAAATAGAGGTGGGTCATCATCAACCTCATCAGCAAAACTATGAGCAATGAGAGCTTCTCTGTTAGCCTCACTTCCACGTCTGCGTCTACAACTATGAGCACGACCTTGTACTTGAGTACGAGCACCAGAAACTCTCTGTAAATACACAGGTGAACCATAATCATAAGAGGTCGCTGAATCATAAAAGGGGTCGAACAAAATGCACCTGCCCTGACTAGCAGCAAGTATACCTCAACAGCAATAGCAACCACTCGCTGACCCCATTGCTGGGAGGTTGAATTATCGTCAGGATCCATCATCTCAACTGACATGCAGTCGATAAAATTCAGCCAAAAATCTCACAAGTTAGTTAAATTGAAAAACTAAATGCCTAAGAAAATTAACATTAAGACACTATATCAATGGTTAGTAGATATTTACCAGCACCTCGTGCTTGCCGGAAAATGTCTGATTGCCGCGGTTGGTCTGATTCACTGGATTTCCAATTAATATCAAAACAAATAATTATATCTGTAAGAATACCCACGGTTGGCTCCTCAACAACTACATGCGCTGCTCGTTTTCCCCATAAAGTAATATAGTCTTCCAAATAGTGCCTGAACACGTCATCGAACTTACTGCGTTGGTCCCTTGTAAAGTGTTTCATCTCATAGGAAACAACAGATGAGATACCTTATTGGCAAGAAAACTATCTCAATACACGACCAGGCAGGTGATGCTCGACAATTTCATCGCAAAACATAGGTACTTCTGCCATCCGCAGGTGCCCACCATGGCAAAACCAAGGAGGTAATCGTTCGAGAGTATGTGTTGAAGTTTGAGTTTTGAAAAATGAAAAACAAACACCTAAAGAAGGACCAGTTTCAAGTATGTAGGCACAACAATTAGAAAAGATATCGAGTCACATTCCTAGTCAAATTTAGAAACGGAAAGGAACGCGTAAAGGAACAGATTGGCAATCCTAGGAGAATGAGTAGAAGTTGACACGCAAATAAAAATATAATCTTAATCAGCTAAAGAGTTATGTCTTGAAGCTAAAGAAACCACCACAAGATAATTAAGGAAAAACGAGTTACTCACAGAAAAGGAAAACTTTAATGAAGGGCTTTTTCCTAATCAAATTTGGAGAAGGTTCCTAGTTAAAGATGGTAAGGTTTTGGACTCTATAAATACATTAGTGAAGGCTTCAAAATTCATTCACTTCAAGAGAGAAAAGTAAAGGCAAATCAAATACTCCCACCGTCCCACTTTCTTTGTCATAGTTCGGATCCCAAGAGTCAAATGAGTTTATCTTTGACCATATTTTTTTTTATATATTTTTTAAATATTTTGAGTTGTAATTTACTGTGACTTGTAGTACTTTTCATGTAGTTTTGAAATATATAAATATTATTTCAAAAAAATTAAAGATTTTATATCCAAATTCACGGTCAAATTTAAGAAGTTTGACTCTTGAAATAGTAACTATGATAAACAAAGTGGGACAGAGGGAGTAGTTGATCAATCGTGAGTGAACAAGGTAGAGTTTCAGTTGAAGAACCAAGTGGTGAAGAAGTTTTTTATTAGATTCTTAGGTTGTTTTAGCTCTCTGTCAAAGGAATTGAGTGGTAACCTATCTGCTTATTATAAAAGCATTCTAGTATGTTCTTATTTTGATATTTTGCATTCTTGTAGGCTAGAGTAGCTTAGAGGAATTAGATACTAGAGTTTATTTCCTTGGTTATTGAGTTGTAACCTAAAACTTGCTCGTTTTGTGTTAGCAGAAAGGTTCTAAAATTCCAGAGTTTTGGTCGTGATTTTTCTCCTTTGAACAATGAGTTTTACACATAAAATATATGCGCAAAGTTTCTTTAGTAAAGGTATTTATTGGAACCTCATCGAGAACATGGTTCTTTGTGAGAAGTTCAACTTAAGAGCAAGTTTCTTAGGTAAAGAAAAATCAGGCAAGAAATTATCCACCCCCTCTAATGTCTAGTTAAGTTGCACCAAATGGTATAAGAGTAGGTTCTCTCATACAATATTAACCTCTTTAGAAGGATCTCAATCATGAGAGCACCACCAATAGTAATCGAGCAACAATCTATTACTAGGCCTCCTTAGTTTAATGGCCAATACTATGGGAACCTCAGAAGGAAAAGAACCTGATACAAGAAAATATTGGAGGACCTGAGTCTAAGCTGATAGAGCAACAGTTGGCACTACTTGGAAAATTCAAAAGATTTTTGAATCTTAATAGCACCATAGGTGTTAAAAAACCTACAAAGGAAACAACTGAAAAAACAAACACAATTGACAATCTAAACTACTCAGGTTGCTTCTATTGCAACTCGTTTTTTGAGCTTGGTTGAGTTTGAAGGTCGAGTTTGACACGGATAACTCATATGAATTGATTTTGGAGTCGACACCTACTAGATTATTTAAATATGCGTATTGGGTCACCTAATTTGTGTCTAAGTCGCTAAGTTACTCCGAGTAGGTCCTTCTTATAGAGATTTTAAGCTAAGATGTTCTTATAACTCAGGTAGAAGGTGTAAGCACTTTCAAGTCCCAGAAAAATTGGTTCCCGAAGGATTTATGAATTGGGGTTGCAATAAGGCTAAAATATCAATCGTATATATGTAAGAAGTGAAAAGATTAAATTAAATTAAGGAAATGCCATAATCTCTAGTCTAAATAAGGTTCTGGGTCAAAGGCGCAATTTTGACCGTAATTCTAAACCCACCAAAAATAGGATAAAAGCTCAATCAACACTCATTTAAATGCAAGCTTGCTGCCACGACAAGGTTCACAACATATACATTTACGCAATGATTTAATTATGACTGCCTAATAGCAGTTTTAGCATTTTCACATATATATTATCTTAGATGGGCTAAAATATGAATAAACACACATTTAAAGGTCATTTTTGCAAAGTTGCAAAACTGGCCATATTGGTAAGAGAAAAAAACATAGGTTTTGGCCCCCCTAAATTACACTCAAACCGCTAATGGAAATTTACGCCCATGATAGTTAAATAAGAATAGTTACTTTTTCTGTACACCTTTTCTTTCTTTCTTTCCATATACGTTTTATCTTTTTTTAAATATATATTTAATACTTTAAATATTAATAATGTATGTTAAATATTATGTATTTATCCCTTAAATCCCTTATTTTAAGGGATATCTGCCGTTTTTAAAACTAATCAATTTGATTCATTAAAATCTGATCTTTCAACTGATTTAGGTACAATCTTTTTAACTTCCTTTAATAGATAATTACAATGCGTATTTCAAGGGATTGTGATTGTGCAGAATTTCCTAATTATTAGCCTCTTTACACTCCTACAATAAACCACACACACACTCAAAACTTTCACATTTCCACACGTCAACTTTTACTTCTACAGCCTTACACTCAAAACTCTCTCAGACATTGTGAGAAATTCTGCTAATATCACCATCTAAAGAGAAATTCACTAAATTACTCTTCACACAGTTCATTTGTTTCGATTTTTCTATAATTACTGTCAGTCAACCATTTGTAACGAGTTCTAAAAAGTCTTCTCGTTCAACTGGTATAGAAGATATGGGTATGGGAGATGATGATGACTTTGTTGACCCTGTACCTATTGTGATACGCTCAGCACAACGAGAATCGCATGCAACACCTATGTCATCCAGGATTACTCGTTCTCAGTCACAAAATATTAAAAGTGTTAAAGGGAAAGAAAAGGTTGTTGGTGGTGATGACAAAAGGATTTGTGGAAAACGAACTCGGAAGCTGCAACTAGACAATGATATTAATTGTGGTCCAGGAATCAGAACAAAAAAGAATGTCAGCCTCAAGGCTAAGGTGGTTAAACCCGACATGGATGTCGAGGCACATGGCGACCCAACAATTGGAAGGTATTTTTATATATTTGCTGCAACGTGATTTCTATGATTTATGAAAAAATAGCTTAAATTAGATATACATTTTTGTGTTTTGTGTCTTTTTATTTCAGCATGTCCCTCTCGGTCCAAAATGTAAACATGTTTTTATGTGTCTTTTTAGTTGTTAGTGGTTAAATATTTTTTATACTTTTAGCATCTACATTTTGAATATTCTTATTTCAGATATGGGATTTCTATACACCAAGGGAGCGTCATGCTCATCGCAGTGTCAGTGTGCATTGTAATAATAAGATTTGTTCAGAAATAAAACAAAGGTTGACTGGGGGATTGTATGAGCGGTTTAAGGCATCGTGCTTTGGCCATTTACTTGAAATGCCAGCATTCCATGTGCAGAACCAGTTACTGGTTGCACTTCTGTTTAGGGAGGTTGTTAGACCTACTCATGATGTGTTGTATTTTGAAATTAATGGAAAAAGACTCAGGTTTGGCCTCAAAGAATTTGCGTTGGTTACGGGGTTGAGGTGTGTAGGTGATCATCTGAAAAAGTATGGATCTAGTGAAAAGAATCGTATTGTCCAAAAGTATTTTGGTGATGTAGATAGGGTCTCTAAGACTGATTTGGAAGATTGTTTCAAGTTAAAGAAATGGGATAATGATGACGATGCTATTAAAATAACAGCTCTCTATTTTATAAATACATTTCTGTTCTCAACAAAGAATGATGAAAACCACCCTCATCTCATTGATTCTGATCATTTTGATATTGTTGAATCGGGCAAGTGGGAATCGTATCCATGGAGCACCAAAGTCTTTCTTGCCACAATTGAATCGATGCACGACAAGGTCCGTGTGTCAAAAAGCATGTATAGGTTTGCGGGTATGCCGTATGCCTTGCTCGTATGGTTTTTCGAGTGCTGCCCGACAGTGAATGGCAAGTTAGCGACGCGTACTGGACATAAAATTCCACGCATTCTTAATTGGGAGGTTACCCAAAAACTCCTATTTCAAGACTTGCAGAAGAGGTTCTTCTCATTAGCAGGAAATGAGGTAGCTTCTTTCCTTCTTTTTTTGAAAAAAAGCATTTTTAAAAAAATATCGGTATGATATCAGTAAATATTTAACATACATATATCAATATTTATCAATTGTTTAAGATATTATGTATATCCATTTGTATTTAGATGGTGGTGGATAGCATTTCCCCTAGTGAGCTAGAGTTGTCAACATTGAACTTGCCTCAAGATGAAGAACCTGATGTTGAAGATATTCCTGTTCCTCTAGAAAATGAGATACCTGATAATGATACGGAGGAGCAGCAAGATGTAGATGATGATGACTTTGTAAGGAAAGATTATTTCATGAAGGAATTGGACAAGATAAATCAGAACCAGGTTGATATCAAGAACGACATCCAAGCAGTAAGTAAGGATGTTGCTGTGTTTAACCAATTTATGGGTGCGACAGCTGATCGCATATTCAAAGAATTGAGCCAGATTGCAAAAAAAGTGGCTGCCAATGTTGTACAGGTAACATTACTATCTTAGTTATTTTAAACATATTTCAACTTTTTTTTAATATATATGATCTTTTAATCTTTATTTTTTTATACATAACTCAAATTTGCAGGAAGCAGCGATGGAAGGTAATTTTAGCTTTGGCGGTTTTAGATCCGATAATGAAGTTGGTGATGGTGAACAAATGAGGACCAATGATGAGTTGAATTTGATGGCAGCTTCAGATAAAGAAGGTGCAGTTTCAGCGGAAGGACCAACCGGGGAGACCACTATTTTTGGTAATTTCTTGTACTTTATATATGTACCCTATGTAATAATTACCATATTTTCATATGTACCAAATCAAATGACTTTTTAAGCTCAACAAAGTCTGACTATTTTCATTGATATTTATACAGAGACTGATATCAATAATGGTTATATCAGTAATATTGATATGCATTGTGAGGGGTCATCATCAAAAAAAGGACTACCTTCCCCCCTTGATGATACAATTGAGGTCATCATCAAAAAAAGTTCTACCTTATTGCATGACACTTGTAATATCCGTAAGTTTCTAAAATATACATATTAGACTTTGTATATGGATATTGGCAGATGGTGACTTAATACGTTCTTGCCTTTTAATTTTGCACAATTTTTCCTGTTTGTATAGAAAGTGGAGAATTGGTGGTTGCCAAAGACTTGGTTAATGAGGCAGAGGGTTCTCAGTTAGAAAGTGGAGAATTGGGGGTTGCCAAAGACTTGGTTAATGAGGCAGAGGGTTCTCAGTTAAATCATATATCTACTGAGGATTTGGTTATTATTGATGAGTTATGTGAGAAGGTTATTTTTGAGTTGGCTAAACGCAAAGCTGCTGCCGCTGTAGCGGCTCATTCAAAATGTAAGCCTCAATCTGTGAGACCTCAGCTAACTCAGTAAAATAGTTTATCTAATTTCTGCCGATAGATATTCATTTTAATGATTTTTTAATTGTTTTTGCCAAGCACCTGGCACTGTAGCTAAGGATGTTAGACTGAGAGGATTTCCAGACTTCAGATTGTTTTCAACACAAGAGGAACAAGAATTGTTTGGCGATAAGCATGCGGGATCCGCTGAAGGTAGTGTCCATGAGAACCTGAATGTGGTTACTAGCCAAGAGGAACAAGATATGAGAGTGGATGGTGGCATTTCCTTGGGTGGTATTGGATTAGATGGAGGCTAAACTGCTGGCAACATCGAAAAACATATTCAAAATCAATCTGGTTCCATAATGGTGGACTCAAACGGTATCAATGCCCTTTATATAAGTTAAAATATTTTAGATATGCGACATATATTGTTAATTGAACATTTCACTTTGTCGATATATCCTCGTCGTCTGATCCAACACTTATTTTATTAACAGCAGCTCCCACAACTGGTCCTGTAGGAAATATCAGCACAGAAGAGACTGATAATACATTGATATTCACAAGTCAGGAAATGCGTCAGATATTTACTGAAGCTGATGAAGAAAATGTTGATCTTACCATTGAGGTAACCCCTCCAATTCAAAGAACCGTCCGATCAAGGATACCTGCTAGATATAACAGGTCCCCATTCATTAATACATACGGGGATTCTGGAAGTTCTTTACACCATGCAAAGAAGGCATACTTTTCAATGAAGCACCCGTTCACGACTAATATATGGCGTCGTGTTGACAACAAGCTTTCCAGAAGTTTTACAACTTGGATTAAACGAGGGCTGAGGAAGACTAGGTAATTTGTCTTCTTCCATATATTTTCTTTCCTTCATTTTCTTCAATTTATGCCAGTTTCCATTATATATTTCAAATCTTTTTATAGGGCTGAGCCATACAACAGAACTGTGAATATACTTAGCCCTAAGTTTGATTTTGGCGTGTGTATTGTTCATAACAAAGACTGGTTCCACACACTTCATCATGCGGAGACTCCATTCCAAGAAATGGTATGTCTATCTAACTATTTGTACAAAAACAATTTACTATCCAATATCCTGATATATATAATATTTAATATGTATTCAATATCAGTGTTAGAAATATACTGTATATCACAGTATATAAATATATATATTTATATATATATAAAATACTATAAATGTATAAACCCAAAAAAAGTTTATCTTGTTTAAATATTTTTACATTCGATTCTTTTTTTTTGCTTGTTGTTTTAGCACCTCGATGTTATATTGTACTACTTGAGGAAAAAAGGCAAGTATGATCCACGTGTTCGTGCACGCTTCACAACAACGGACTGTCTATTTGACTCAATAGTTAGAGATGTTTGGAAAAGTTACTTGGGGAACAATAGATCACTGACTGTAGCTGCGGACAACCACATCATATCAGATTATATGAAGGGACTTTCAATGCGGTGCAATGCCCCGTGGCGTTTAGTGGATGATGTTTTGTTTCCTATTAAGGTCGTGGAGGATTGGCACTGGGTGCTCGGTAGGCTTTCGTTCAAGGACATGGTTTTATATGTGTACGATCATAAGCTTGACAATTTTTGGTATGATAAAGAAGTCATTGAGGTTATGGAGGCATATTCTATCTTCCTCCCCTTTTTCCTGTGTGCTATTGGTTTTTACGGAACCAGGACTGAGCTAAGGCAGGAAGCATATGACTTTGGAGAAGTACCAATATCTGATAAGTTTAAAATTATCCATATTTATGACGTGGATGGGGTTCCAAAGAAGTAAGTAGATATTTACACCAGATATCATTCTTATTATCTTATCAACATTCCGCTTTTTCTTAAACTTCTTTATCTGGTGTCTCTTTTCAGTGATTATGGTGTGTTTGCTGCTGCGTTTGCTGAACATTACATACACGACAAAGGCATGCCTGAACGGGGCTGCAATATTAACAAATATCAAAGGCGTTATGGAGCGCTACTATGGGATTATGGAGTATCAAAACAAGCTTCCGGATTAGAGAGTGATCCTGAAGACATGTAGTTAAAGTTGTTTCGAAGACGTTTGTTTTGTTAGATTTTTGGTAAAAATAAGATATGAATTAGTACTATTTCTGGTTTTTGGGTACTCTTTGGAACTAAGTTATGTTCCCAGATTAGATGGTACTGTTTGGTATTGTTGGTACTGTTTGGTTTTTGCTAATTCACAATGGTTCATATACCATCTCTTTAACATAACTTCAGTATTTTTTAATTTAACATATTTATTTTTGTCTTACATTCATCTGTGTTGGTAAAATTTTGTTTAACTAACTTCTCTTTTTAGTCAAGACTTGAACTGATATCATAACGATAATTGGAGAATATGAATCCACACATATATAACTATATATTTTCCTAGTATATAGATATTTGGTTGTGTATCCACTTAATGGATATCAGCTCAAACATAACCACTTCTTAATATCTAGATATTTGGTTGCAGATATATAGCAAAATATATACATAATATATAGATATTTGGTTCTATATCCATTTAACTGATATTAGTGTAATACGATACACATATCTACTTAAAAAATATTATCCATATTATAAGTTCTTAATATCAATATGATACTTCCAAACTGTACAGAAATATTCAGCAATCAAAATAAGTGAAGCAGCGATGCAACATCAGCTTACACCTGCTAAAAACCAGAAGATATTAACAGTAGCAAACAAGTCCAGGTATTTACAGCAGTACTCTAATACTCAAATAACCAAACTGTATCGAAACTGAAAAATGTAACAAGGCTATCAACTCCTTATAATTCTTAAAATTCCTTATTAGCATCAGATCCTTACACTTTGATAACCATACGAGATTGCAATAACACTAACATAAACTTTGATAAATACCTTGTATCTTAAATACCACATGTGTTCATAACATTCATAAAAATATGCAACCATACGGACAAATTAAAAACAACTAGCAGGAAAACCATAACTAAAATGAGATATTCTGTCTAAAGAAAAAAGTCATAACATAACACTCTGAAAACTCATCCGGTCTAAAGAAAAAAAATATTCATCACTTGAATAGCAAAACAACTAGGAAGAAAATGCATTGATACTGTTTATCAATCAAGTATTGGGCGATTTCTGCAGGTCCTGCGATTATGCTCTTCTTGTCCACACTGACGACACGAAAGCTTGCACTTAACTTGATCTTTTTCCCATCCAGCCTTAAACCTTCTCGTCTTTGGTCTTCCAGGTGGCAACCGTGTTTTAGGTGGCATGACCACCTACTCCAATATTTCTCCAGGGATATTCCAAGCACTCTGATCTTGCATCGGGTAAACAGGCTCATCATATGTTTTGACAAGGTTTTCCTTTGTGCAGTAGGTTGAGCAAAAGTCATAACCATCCATATTGTTATATTTAATGACTGCATGAGCGGGTTTACAAGGCATCCCGTCCATTTGGAATTTTCTGCACGTACACGTCTTATTCCGAAGGCAAACTTTTTGTTTTTTAACACCCTCGTGCACCTCGTATATGTAGTCAGTGGATGGCTTGACCTATAATAGTTGATAACGGTAATAAGCACATAAATACTGGAATCTAAGAATTTATAGGACAAAATATATAAAATTTAAGCTTGATCAATAACTAAAAATATTTCGAATAACTTATAGACATATGGCGTGAAGCCTTTAAGTTCGCATTGTAAATACTTTGACATTTGTTGGTCAGCACCTTAAATGTTCCCACAGCTGCTTTTCTATTTTCAAAATTCCACTTCCTTACCATATCTCTCATTGACTCAAGCAACTCAATAATAGGCAGGCTACGCGCATGCTTGTTCCGTCCATTAATTGACTCAGCTATGTTGCTTGTCATCACCTCAGAACGATTCGCTTGCGCATGTGCGCGAGACCACTTATGATAACCAATATCGTAAAGATATTTTTTGACCCTTTTGTCTATTTTCTCCACTTCACCCATGTAATAGTCAAATTCCTCAAATGTATAAGCCTTAGCTAATGTGAAAAAGAAATCACCTATCTGTTTATGGCTAATCTTAAACTTGACTTTTACATTATTCCATAGATGATAGATACATATGCAATGTGGCACTTTAGGATATGTAATTGAACAGGCGCGTGTTATACTAGCACACTTGTCTGATACGATGCACATACCTGCCCGCACACCATACGTCTCACGGAAGGCTTGAAAAAACCACTCCCATGATTTATCGTTCTCTGAGTCTACTACTGCATACGCAGGCGGAACGATGCTTCCTGTTTTAGATTAGAACAACTAAGTTTAAATTTGTTTTCAATACACTACAACTATACATTAGAAATATTAAAGAAATACATATATTTAACAGAAAACACTACAACTTACATTATAAATATACATATTACCTTCTCCGTCTTGTGTCGATGCTGCAATCAGAGTACCACCATGAAGGGAAGAAACAAAACAACCGTCTACTACCACGATCGGCCTACAATACTCCCAACTTTTGATCGATGCATACAATGATATGTATACATACATGAAGCGGTTGTCAGGTGTTTTGTGCATTTTTGTCACCGAACCTGGATTGGTTTGTTTCACCATATATAAATAACTAGGCAAAATACCGTATGATTTCGAAGGATTTCCCCTTAACAATTCAAGCGCTCTTTCCTTCGATCTCCATGCCTTCATGTAGTTCAACTCAACACCATAATCTTTTAAAATATCCTGTATTATATTTCTAGGTGTATAGACGGTTTTGGGATCTTTGAAATTTTCTTTAATTATTTCACCAATTGCTGCATAACTTGCATGATTTTGTGAAAGAAGTCTATCGTCCTCTGGGCATGTATGTGTGCCTTTGTAATGTCTTATCTTGAATACCTTAGAATTAGCTATACTTGATGACCGCAAGCACCAATCACACTCCTTACCCGCGCACAACAAAAAGTACCTATATGCATCGATAACTTGTTTGCGTTACTGGTGGTTAAAAAAAACACTAACTACAATACTTATCAATTGTTCATAATTTATGCAAACATGTTCATAGATTTACAAATCAATATATAGCAGATATTAATACCTTCCAGGTGAAGATCTGTATACTCTGAATTGAAAATCTTCCTTTAATGCAAGATTCCTCATCACACTCATTAGTGTCTCTTTGTCTTTGTATATCTGTCCAGTAGAAACATCATCATGCAGTGGATCAGTTATGACACAGAGGTCATCTAACGACATTCCACCATAATCCTCGCCATCATATTCCATAACCATTTCATCATCAGGTGCCATGTTCATGTCAGATATCTGCAACATATTTGCTATATTTGCTTGAGAAGTTGTTGCACCAGTACCATTAGCACAAACAATACTTGTTATTGTTGGCTGCTCTTTCAACGATACACACAAAGGATACTTTGTAACATCATCGGTTGTTCTCCTAATATCAATGTAGAACTTCAAGCTCATATCATTGTATACAACCATTGGCTGTAAACCATCCTTTAATACATATTGAATATCCATTGAACCATTTAAACCTACCCCTTCAAGTATTTTTTTAACTGCACCTACTAATGTGTGATAGGAACATTCTTGGGCAACTACGATACCATCCATATTGTAGCTTTCATATCTAAATTCTGGACTCCACACTCTATTGTAATGTATCAATATATGAATGCTCTCCATTACTGCAACAATTTTACAATTAACAGTCTTGCTTTTTGTAAAAATCTGTCAGTATTCACCAATCAGATATTAAAAAATAAAAAGGAAAAAAAACTCGCATACGAACCTGTAACACTCCGATTCTTTCTCTTCAGTTTCAATGTTATGTGTTTCTTGTGATATTGAATACAGAGTTTATTCTCTTTGACGTGGGTAGAAATCACTGTAGAATCTTATGTTGAAAGGACTCTATCATTAAGCCTAAAATCATGCAATTACCATTGAGTGTTTCCTTTAATTAAGGGAGTTAAATATCATCAGAATATTGGTTTACCTATTTTTTGGGGCTTCATAATATATTAATATTAATATTAATATTAAGGATTATATTTAATATGTATTAAATTTTTGGATACAAAAAGTTGCGTACATCTAAAAGTAATTATTATTAGATTGGCGTATATATATGTAAAGAGCCCAACCGCTAAACGTAGGGACACAGTGGTTTGTTGTTAATTCTTAAGTAAGGTCGATACTATATTTAGGAATTTTCAAAACTAGGCCGCCCACAACACAAAATTACAAATGAGGGGCCACATTTCATTCATAGCACCCCTTTATTTTTACATTACACAACATAGCACCCCCTTATTTTTAAAATTACATAACATAGCACCCATTTAAACTAAAAACCCTAGGAGCCACTCCCTCACCCTCTCCCACCACTGCCCCGCCACCAGAAACCGAGCTGCCACCGCCGCCGCCGCCGGCCGGCGGTGGCCGAAAAATGAAAATTTCACCGGATTTGCTTATTTTATTTGTGGATTTGTTTAAATAATTATTTTTTGATAAATTTATACACCTAAATCTATCAAAATAATAAATTATACATGTAAATACATAGAAAAATATATATGCAAGAAGGGAAATACAAAAATATACACAAAATACATGAGTTTTATACAAAACATCCATAAAAAGTGCACAAATCTAAAATTTATACAATTTTATTCATTGTTCATACACGCATATACAGCTTTATACAATTTTACAATGCATAGAATGTGTTTTATACACTGTCAATACGTACATATACAGATTTATATATTTTTATACACGTTTACAGAATTGTATAAACTTGTATAAAAATGTATAAAAGTGTATAAACTCACAAAAATAATTTAAAATAGTGCCTCAAGTAGATTTTACACAAAATCTTAACAAAAATCCAAGATCTATACAGTTTTATACAAGAAAAACACTAGATCTAAACATTAAACAAAAGTTTTAACAAAAAACTAGTAGATCTCAACGAATTTTTATGAAAAAAGTGAAGAAAAAGAAGAAACTTGATAAATAAACTCCTCACCGGAGTTTTGATCGGAATATACAATGAAAATCAATATTATTATTCAAAAAGCAAAAAAAAAATGAAAAGAAGAAGAAGAAGCAGCGGCGGTGGTGGTGGTGACCACGACGGCGGCGACGGCGGCAGTGGCTTGGAATAGAGGGGATGACGGTGGGGCAGTGGTGCAAGGGTTGGGGGGGTGGCTGCGAGGTTAGGTGTAATGAGGAAGAGAAGAGAGAAAAATGGGAAGGAGGGAAGGAAAAGAGAGGAAAAATGGGGGCTAGGGTTTTTTTTTCTTTAAATAGGGGTGCCATGGAGTGAAAGAAAAATTTTAAAAAAAGGGAGGGGGTGCTATGTCATGTAAGGTAGCAAAATAGGGGTCTTTTTTGGTAATTTTTATGAGTGGGGTGTCTGTCAATGTAATTGTCCCAAATATATGCATGTAATTATCTATACTATATTAAAAGCACGAAGGCCTTAGTGAAATGTCATCCGACTTTTTTACCCTTCATTAAAAGACTCTATAATTGACAAAATAGTCATTTCACGCTTAACCTAATAAATTAATACTTTTATATCATTTATAATATTGGTTATTAATTCTTTCCTTATGTTTTAAGAGCTCCTAACAATTAGGGTCGAAATTTTTTTACTGAAACTATTTAACATTAATTAATGCTATCCTCTTGGTACTCAATTCCTTGCCATAATTAACAACAAACTACGAAGTACCATTATTCGTCATATTCTCTTTAAAAGGAGTTCTAAATTTGATAGATCTTTGTCAACTTCCTTACGATTAAGGAAATCAATCAATTGATAAACTTTCATTCAATTACTCTTCTTTTTGTTGCGATTGTTTGCATGGCACCGAAAAAGGAATGCTCATGTTATTAAAAATCCTTGAAGATGAAAGAGACAAAGAGCCATTGTGGACCAAGAACATGTGTGCAAATTACCAGCAGGTATGGAACTTTTAGAAAATCTTTTCTTCATCTATTCAGGACTTCATCTAATATTAGGAGTTTGGAATAACGAGTCTTTTTTTTAGTCGGTTAACAGTAGTTCTATATTTGGTTTAGGTCACTCACTAAATTTTGAAATCTTCATTCCAAACATATCAATATTTTATCTTTTTAGAGTATTTGCTCATATATATACATACGAAGAACTGATGAGATCTTTTTCTTCTTCACTTGATAGGACTAGGGTCTCCATTAAGAAGACATAGACAAATTGGTATGTTACTTTTACTTGTTATTTCATATATTTTCGATAAAAAAATCGTGTGTGCTTATATAAAATTATTATATTTAATATTTTTATGGTATACTTTAAATTTTATATACATACCAAAGTTGCTATATTTATCCTCTGAATTAGTTATGCAGGTTGTGAGAAAAAATAAAGAATGCCATTCATCTAAAGGACAATTTATTTTTTGGTAAATTTTATTGTTTTTATGAATTCTTTAAATTATGATCTCCATTAGCGTGGTCTTTAATTTGGCACGTTCTTTTTGTTTATTATTTTACATGTTTATCCAAAAAGTGGCCAAAAAAAATAAGGGATTTTTACACAAATATACAAATTTCCACCCTTAATTACAAAAAAATAGCAATATTTTTCTAATTACAAGATATAACAATATTTTTTTAGCACATTTCCCTCATTTACAATTTCTATTCAAAAATCCCATTTCATTTCTTCAGCCCTAGCTCCCATTACCCCCAAAATCAATGCAACTAAAAAACCATATCACACAGTCCGTACACAATCGCCGGCCACCCGCAGATCGGAAACCGTTCCTCTCCACTTCCTTCGACGGCACATTTGCAACAGTCCCCAATGGCTGGATCAAGCACGGCTTTAATGGCTCCGGCACCGTTAATCAACGAATCAGTTTCTTAAATTTTCTTATGGAGGATATGAACTAGTAAGTGTTTGTCTAATTAATTGATTTATATTGTCGAAATGAATTGAGAACTCATCAGTCGTCGCTGTGCAGAGGTGAACCTAGCCTATTTGTGTGTGTGTGTGTGTGCGCAGTTAAGTGTGTGTGTAAGTTAAAGACTCTGTTGAAGCCTCTATCACTGAGGCTTTTGGTAATTCAATTTGTGTAATGGAACTAAATAACTTTGAGATTTCATGTTGCCTGCTGGTTTATATTGTGTTCGTGTTAGAATGCACTGTGTGCGATTGGAGCACATTGTGTCGTGTTTTATTTCAATGTTCTATGAAAATTTGAGTCAAGTTCTTTTTCCTTCAAACCAATATCTCTACGTGGACTTATGCCCCCTGCTTCCCACCCCCACAGTTAACAAAACTTGCAATCATCCAATCCATCTATTTTTCTTTTTTTAATATAAGTAAACACGATTAGTTTAAAATGGAGTTGATACGGTCTGAGACGGGGTTAATACAATTTAAAACAGTCTGAAACGGGGGGTTGATACAGTTTAAAATAGTCTGATACAGTCTGAAACGAGAGTTGATACAGTTTAAACCAGTCCGATACGGTATTGAAATGCTATGATACAGTCTGAAATGGAGTTGATACAGTCTGAAACGGTGCTGAAACAGTTAGCAACAGTTGAAACGGTGCAGAAATGGTTAGATACGGTGCTGCAGAAACAGTTGAAACGGTGCAGAAACAGTTGAAACGCTGCAGAAACAGTTAGATACGGTGCTGCAGAAACAGTTGAAACGGTGCAGAAACGGTTAGATACGGTGCGGCAGAAACAGTTGAAACAGTGCAGAAACAGTTGAAACGGTGCAGAAACAGTTAGATACGGTGCTGCAGAAACAGTTGAAACGGTGCAGAAACGGTTAGATACGGTGCTGCAGAAACAGTTGAAACAGTGCAGAAACAGTTGAAACGGTGCAGAAACAGTTAGATACGGTGCTGCAGAAACAATTGAAACGGTGCAGAAACAGTTGATATGGTGCAGAAACAGGTAGATACGGTACATAAATAGTTGATACGGTGCAGAAATAGTGAGACTCAACGAGATACATTGAGGATGGATGAGAAAAAGTGAAATTGGAGAAAATGAGGGGAGTAAAAGTGAAATTGGGGGGAAATGGTGGGAGGAAAAGTGAAATAGGGGGAAATGGGAGGAGCAAAAGTGATAGTGGGGGAAATAGAAGGAAGAATGTAAGGGTTTGGTATGTTATGGGAAAATATTGCTATTTTTTTGCTATGTTTGTAATTATCTTGTGTTTTCCTCTATATAGGGTAATTTTACTAAAATGTTGCTATGTTTGGTAATTAAACTCTAAAACTTGTACTTTTATGTAAAAAATCCAAAAAATAACCTATATTCAATAAAATTGCAAAACGGTAGTCTCTGATAATTAGGAGTCCAAATATCTCTATGAAACAATTGGACGTTATTTTGTGTGCATGGAGTTCAAGTCATTAAAGTAAATAAGTACCTAAAAATGTAAAATTAAGGTGTATTAGAAGTCCTATTTTGGGTAAATAACGAATTGAAAAATTGAGTAGAGCCATAATAACATTAGAATTATCTAGAGTCACCCCAATTGTTGTGTTGTATCTTTCTTTCATACCCGCATCCAGTTCTTCTAGCTAGCTTTCTTGTTGGCTTGTTTGTTCTTCATTATATTCTTTGCAGTGTGCCTATCTTTTAGCTTCGATGAAGAAGAACTTTTACCTTAATGAAGTGAACAAAGTTTGCAACTATCACACATTTCAAGTGAGTTATAAACCGTTATTTGTCCTCTCTACATGTAGGAAGCAACTAAACTGTCATTTCTTATTGCTTAGCTTTTTCAACTTCATAATGCATATTACCTGTTCAATATATTTGGTTTGAAAAATGATAGCAAGATCATGAGGACCTCAACTGTGCTTATGGTTTATGGTGGAATTTGGAAAAAGTATATCAATTATTTGATATATTAGAGTATTTTATACCTTTACGATATTAGAGTATTTTTGTCCATTGTTTCTTGAAGTTTATGTATGAAAATTTTATCTTGCGTATCTTTGTCCATTGTTTCTTGAAGTTACGTATGAAAATTTTATCTTGCAAAGCAAGCCAATACAAATATGATATGTGTCTGCACATGAATTTTTTTTACCTAATCATAATTAATCAATATATCTTTCAGCTCATTAAATCACTTAAGCTGGTAACATTTTCTATTTAGGGAAAATATGTGGTAGGACAAGGTTTTATCATTTTAATAAATTTTTAGAACCGTGTCTTTTAGAATCAGATTTGTGGACAGAAAAAGCTAAACAAGATACATATAGTGGTAGCAAGAGTTTTAGAGCTTGTTTGGCCAAGATTCTGGGTAGCCAGATGATGCCGGGCAAACTAGCTCGAGACCATTCACTCGAAGTCAAGTCAAGGACATACAAGACGCTCAAGACGCTCACTTACACTTGGTTTGGAGAAGCGTGGATGATACGAGCTCGGGAGAGGACTTAAAGACAATGCATTGGAGCTCAATCCATGTGGAAACAGGGCAGGAAACAGTGCAGAAAGCAGGGGAGCAAAACAGGGCAAAACAGGGGAGCACCTGCTGAGCTTACTGCCTGAAGCTGAACTTTTGCTCTTCGCGATCGCGTGCATCACCTTCGCGATCGCGCAGAAGAGTTATTTTGTCTTCGCTGTCGTGCCTCGTCTCGCGCGATCGCACTAGAAGCTTTTCAGTGTGCCTCGCGATCGCATATAATGATGCGCGATCGCGATGAACACTTTAGCTGTTGCGGACCAGAATGTAGGAAAACATTGTAAAGGGGTGTTATAAATACACCCCTCTCTCATTTATTGCTTTTTAGCTTACCTTTGAACACAAAAACATTAATGAGCATTGCTCTTGAACCTTGTAAACATTTTGGCTTGAATCAATTGGATGAATCCAAGTTGCTCTTCAATCCGTCTCTGATCATTCTATTTGCTCGAGCCACGTGACTCTTGAGGATAGTTGCATAGCGTTAGGTGATTCTTTCCAATCGTTTGGGGTGTAACGGAACAAGTTCTTCGTTGCTACTCGAACTTTAGTGTGAGTCTCGTCTCGCTTTTATCTCTTTATCGCTTTCGTAGGTTTACCCTGCATCAGTTGGTATCAGAGCAAGGCTAGGGTTGCGTTCTTACGAACCCTCGTCCTACTCTTCGTGCTTGTCATCTTTGTTTCGTGTTTATTTTCGTGTTCTTGTTCTTGTTATATTGAAAAAGAGGAAAAAAAAAATTCAAAAACTTGAAAACCTAAAAATTTGAAGGAAATCGATTGTTGTTACGATTTTGTTGGTGTTGATTATCGGGGATTGATTGTTTATGTAAACCCGACAATTGGGAACCAACAAAACACGTTTTGGAATTGAAAATCAAAGTTTGGAAAATTTAAACCCTAGGTTGAACATTTTTGCAAAATTTGCCAAAGCTTGCTTGATGTTATGATTTTGTGGTTGTTTGGTATCGGGGATTGTTCACTATAGTTTCTCCGTTGTTTTGATACCATCGTAACATCATTTGGAGTGATGGGGTGAAAATCGAAATTTTGAGTTCTTGAAGGTTTGAACATTTTGAAGAACTTGACCAAAATTCATTGAAAACAAGTTGTTTGATGGTTGTTTGTTTGTTTAAACCATTGGGAAGTGTTTACTACAGTTGAAAACCCATTTGGAAGCTTAAAAAACTGAAACAAATTGAAGTTGGGTTGTTTGTGTGCCAAAATCTGCAGTTTTCTGTCGAGTTTCTGGTTTAGCTGAACAAACCTGCGCGATCGCGCAAGGTCTCGCGCTGTCGCGCCATTTCTGAGTTTTTGTTCATCGCGATCGCGCCCCTATGCACGCGATCGCGAAGTGTACCAATTTCCAGAATTTCCTGAAGTTGGACAGAATATTCGCAAAGCTATCGTAACAGTTTCCAACCACCAAAACTCCCATACCATCATCAAATATGGTGAGTTCCTAGATCACAAACCAAAATTCATCCAATTCCGAATCCGTTTGGTGACGATTCGATCTTTGGACATTTGATCGCGTCACTTCCGGTTAGTACTTTGAGGGTAACACTTCTACCTAATTAGTACTAATTCCTTGTGCGAATAGGATCCTCGTGCCTAGAAGGAGAGTAGAATTCAAAGAAGATTCGTAGTTAATTGTTTGGTTCAAGTGCGCACCAAATAGCTTAGCGTTTATCGAGTCCCATTGAATCCACTCTTCCCGAAGAGCATTGGGTTCTTTTATTTTGGGTTGATCATTGAGGAGGTTGCGCAACTATGAGGAGTCCATTGATCTCAAGCTTGTGTGAACCTAACCCCAACTTGAGTGAACCCGAGCGACAAACAAAAGTGAGGGAGTGAGTGAGGACTTTTACTCTAATCTCTTTTCTTGTTTTTGCTTGTTGTAGGTACAATGTCCAACGGAGGAGAAGATACCACGAAAGATGCCTTGGCTACTATCCTTGCCAAATTGGATAGTATGAGCCTAAGGATTGAGAACCTCGAGAAGGTGACTTCGAGTATCCAAACCGAGAAAGGGGCATCGAGTGTCCAAGTTGAAGCCGGTGAAGGTACGTCAAGTTCCACCTTTACCCCGGAACAAGTTGTCGAGTTACTTAGACAACAACGGGTAAAGGAAGATCGTGAAAGAAATGAACAAGTGTTGGGCAATACCCAACGAGTGAGCATTCCTCACATAATGGGCAATCCCCAAAGAGATGTTCCGCTTCCCGGACCTATTCGCCATGTTCAACCTCTTGAGCAAGTTGATCAAGCTCAAGAAAGGGAGGAGGGAGAGTATGGTGGTAGTGAGTATGGGGCTCCTAATCCGAATGGGAGAGCCATGAATTGGGGTCGCAATGTGGATAGGGGTAGAGGCCAAGGTCGAGGGCCACCCATAGGGTATGTTGGAGGGAATGCTAGGAGAGATTATGGGGGTTATGGAGATAACTTTGGGGGTCAATCGGAGCCGTACCAAGGGGGTCGAGAAAATAACAACCTTAATAGTGTGAAGCTTACTATTCCTTCTTTCAACGGGAGTAGTGACCCGGTGGAGTATATTGGTTGGAAGTTGTCCATGGAGCGGATATTTGACACCAATGATATGCCCGAGGTGAAGAAGACCAAGTATGCAATATCTTCCTTTGAGTCCTTTGCTTCTACTTGGTGGGAATCGGTGAAGAGGAATAGAAGGAGGACGGGAATGGCTATTAATCTTACTTGGGGAGAGTTGATCCGTGTGATGGATGAGAAGTACTTGACTAGTCAATACCGTGTGGACCAACACAAGCGTTTCTATGAGTTGAAACAAGGCCCCAAAACGGTTGGGGAATATTTCAACCACTTTGAGCAAATCCGCATGAGTCTTGACTTGGATAAAGAAGACAATGAGATGGCCATGATCCGTTTCAAAGGGGGCTTGAACCGAGACATAGCTTCTCAATTGAAGTTCCACAAATATGATGACCTCTACAAGCTATGTGATGATGCCATTGAAGCCGAGAAGTGGCTCAAAGAGGAGAGAACCCTCCGCTACAAGAGTAGCAATACTACTCCCATGAGTAAGCCAAAGGAGTGGAAGACTCCTACGCCAAATGCAAGGTTTCCAAACACAAGTGGTACAATTGCTAAAAAGGATGTGAAGAAGCCTTTTGAGAAGTCCACACCGTACGTGGGAGGTAATTCTAAAACTCATTTGAGCAATCCTATTTCCGCTTCTACTCAATGCTTTAGATGTAAGGGTTACGGACATCTCTCCAAAGATTGCCCAACCCGGAAAACTATGGTTGTAGTGGGTGAGTTGGTGTACGAACAAGATAGTGAGCCCGAGGAAGAAGAGGGAGTAGATGGTGAAGAGGGAGTAGATGAGGGGGATGTTGCAATGGAGGATGATGATGACGCCCATGCTTTCCTTGTTGTGAGGAGGAGTTTAGGAGCCATGGTTGTGGAGGATAGTGAGACCTTGCAAAGAGAGAACCTCTTCCATTCTAAATGTCGAGTCATGGGTCTCCTTTGTGCCATGATTATTGACTCGGAAAGTTGTGCCAATGTCATTAGCCAAACACTAGTCTCCCAATTGAAAATACCCACCTTAAAACACCCAAGTCCTTACCGTTTGCAATGGCTTAGTGAGTGTGGTGAATTGAGGGTGGTCAAACAATGCAAGATCAAGTTCAAGATAGGGAACTATGTGGATGAACACATGTTTGATGTTGTGCCCATGCAAGCATGCCACCTTCTCTTTGGAAGGCCATGGCAATTTGATCGACATGTGGTTCATGATGGCCGTGCCAACACCTACACGGTGAAGCATGAAGGGAAAAAGTATGTGCTCAAACCCTTGTCGCCCAAGGAAGTGAGCGATGATTACAAGCGCATGAGGGAATTGAGGGAAGTGGAAAAGGCTAAGTCGGTTGTTGGGACTAGCCCTATGGCCGAGAGCTTGGTGGTGACTCCACCATCGTCTACCGGTGGCATTTGTGCCATGATGCAACCGGGTGAAATCTTGAGAGGAAATGATGGCAACAAACTACTCATTTGCCTAGTGTACAAAGGTATGATTCTTACTTCCGAAATTGATTATTCTTCTAACCCTTTGCCTAGTGCTTTTGAAAATGTTTTGAAGGATTATGGGGACATGTTCCCGGATGAGATGCCCGATGGATTACCTCCCTTGAGGGGTATTGAGCACCAAATCGATTTTGTTCCGGGGTCCCAAATCCCAAACAAGCCGGCTTACAGGAGCAACCCGGAGGACACCAAGGAATTGCAAAGGCAAGTGGATGAGTTGCTCACCAAAGGGTTGGTTCGAGAAAGCTTGAGCCCGTGTGCCGTACCGGTCATTCTTGTGCCAAAGAAGGACGGGACATGGAGGATGTGTGTTGATTGCCGTGCGGTCAACAAGATAACGGTAAAGTATCGTCATCCCATTCCTAGACTTGATGACATGCTTGATGAATTGAGTGGTTCAAGTGTCTTTACCAAGATAGATCTTAGGTCCGGCTACCACCAAATCCGGATGAAACCGGGTGATGAGTGGAAAACCGCATTCAAGACCAAATTTGGTCTTTATGAATGGTTGGTGATGCCTGTCGGCCTCTCCAACGCACCTAGCACCTTCATGCGGTTAATGAACCATGTCTTGAAGCCATTTATCAACAAATTCGTGGTTGTCTATTTTGATGATATCTTGATATATAGCAAATCAATAGACGACCATGTTGGCCACTTGAGGCAAGTGCTTGAGGTTTTAAGGGCCGAAAAGCTCTATGCCAATTTCAAGAAGTGTGCCTTTGGTGTTGAAAAGGTAGTCTTTCTTTGGTTTGTTGTGAGTGCCCAAGGAGTGGAGGTAGATGATTCTAAGGTAGAGGCCATTCGTGATTGGCCTACTCCTACTACCGTGACTCAAGTGAGGAGCTTTCATGGTCTTGCTAGTTTCTATAGACGATTTGTGAAAGACTTTAGCTTCATTGCCGCCCCACTCACCGAATTGGTGAAGAAAGACAAGCCTTTTGTGTGGGGAGAGCCTCAAGAGAAGGCTTTCCAAGAATTGAAAGGTAGGTTGAGTACCGCCCCTCTATTGCAATTGCCCGACTTCGAAAAGGCATTTGAGGTTGAATGTGATGCCTCGGGGGTGGGAATTGGTGGTGTTTTAATGCAAGATGGAAAACCCATAGCCTACTTTAGTGAGAAATTGAAGGGTGCCTCCTTGAACTACTCTACGTATGACAAGGAGATATATGCCCTAGTGAGGGTTCTTGCTCATTGGCAACATTATCTTTGGCCGAGGGAATTCGTGATAAAGAGTGACCATGAGTCACTCAAACATCTTAGGGGCCAAGAGAAATTGAACAAGCGTCATGCCAAGTGGGTAGAGTTCATTGAATCCTTTCCCTATGTCATTCAATACAAGAAAGGGAAAGACAATGTTGTGGCGGATGCACTTTCTAGGAAGTTCACTCTAGCCACCACTCTTGCCTCCAAGCTCATGGGTTTTGAGAGCATTAAGTTGATGTATGCTCAAGACCCTAAGCTAAAGAGCATTCATGAAGCTCTTGAGAAAGGAGAAAGAGTTGAAAAGTACCAATGGGTTGAAGGCTATATCTTTAAAAATGGTAGAGTTTTTGTTCCCGAGTCCTCTTGGCGAGAATTGTTAGTGCGTGAAGCGCATTGTGGAGGCTTGATGGGACACTTTGGGAGGGATAAGACGTTGGCAATTCTTAAGGAGCAATTCCATTGGCCTAAGATGGAGTTGCATGTTGAGCGGCTATGCAATGCTTGTTTAGACTGTAAGCACGCCAAGTCCAAGTCGAGTCCCCATGGCTTATACACTCCTTTACCTATTCCTACTAGCCCGTGGATGGACATTTCGATGGACATTGTTATGGGATTGCCACGGTCTAGAGGGGGCCATGATAGCATTTATGTTGTCGTGGATAGGTTCTCCAAAATGGCTCACTTCATTCCTTGTAAAAAGAGCAGTGATGCACACCATGTAGCCTCTTTGTTCATTGAAAATGTGTTAAAATTACATGGCGTGCCTCAAACCATTGTAAGTGATCGGGACACCAAGTTCCTAAGCCATTTTTGGAGATGTTTGTGGGGTGCCCTTGGCACCAAATTGTTGTTCTCTACGTCCCACCACCCTCAAACGGATGGTCAAACCGAGGTGGTGAACCGAACCTTGGGGTCTCTTCTTAGAGCTATGACCCGGGGTAAGGCCGGGACTTGGGTAGAGAAATTACCACTCATGGAGTTTACATATAACCGCACCTTGCATAGAATGATTGGCATGACTCCATTTGAGTTTGTTTATGGTTTTAATCCTTTGATTCCACTTGATCTCACCCCTTTGCCAAGGGAAATAGTTGTTAATGTTGAAGGTACAAGCCGAGCTAAGGCCTTGATGGAACTCCATGCCAAAGCAAAGAAGAACTTGGAGGAAGCTTATGAAAAGCTAGCCACAAAGAAAAACAAGGGGAGGAAGAAGGTGGAATTCAAGAAAGGCGACTATGTGTGGGTGCACTTCCGGAAAGAAAGATTCCCAAACATTCGAAAAGGGAAGTTGGCACCCCGTGGAGATGGCCCGTTCCAAGTAATATCCAAGATCAACAACAACGCCTATGTGATTGATCTACCCGGTGAGTACAATGTTTCAAACACTTTCAATGTTAGTGACTTGGCTCCTTGTGATGTAGGTGATGCCGTGGGAAATGACGCCTCAATTTCGAGGACGAAATCTTCTCAAGAAGGGGAGGATGATGCACTACAAGAAATCTGACATATTGTGGCGACTAAAGTTGCCACTAAAGCCTGAAAAGTCGCCACAAAAAGTTTTTAGTGGCGACAATAAGGTTGCTGCACTACAAGCTGATACTGAATGTTTACAGTGGCGACTTCCTTTAGTCGCCACAAATGTACTATTACCGCCACAAAAACTAGACACCATTGCCACAAAAAAATATCCACAAGTTTAAACCTTAGGTAAGTCGCCACTAAAGATTGGTTATAGTGGCAACTGAGCCGCCACTAAAACTGGCACACCTTCCCTGAAGTTTATTTTTGTGGCAGCTAGAGTCGCCACTGATGCCTTTTTAATTAACAAAAAAAATTAAATTAAGTTAAATTAATAGGCTATTTAAACCCCCAACTAATTTACCAATTAATATTGTTATAAATACCACCATGTACAAGAACTTTTCACTATCAAGTAGTTTATACAGCAAAGTACACAACACTCCATAATACATTTTGATTGTGTATAAACTTGAAAAAAAAGATAAATTGTCTTCGTGCTTCTCATTGACCAACATAATTTTCCTTGTCGAAGAACATGGTCCCTGCTATATTAAGAAAAAAAATACAACAGATCATTTTGATAAGCCCAACAACAGAAAATACTTCTTTATTTATAGCACATTGAGCAAATTTAGATTAATACATAAAATTGATTCAAAAAATATTTACTTTCATACTAGTATGATTTCTACTTCTATATGGTATATTTTTTTCTTACTTACAAATAGTCCAAAGTCATAAGCAAGGTCACTAAAGAAAGCTACAATATGAGTAAATGCACATTGAACCACAAGAATTTCATTAAGTTGGATAACCAATCTAAATAAACAATACTCATATGACCAATTAATGTGAAATGTATTATATAGGAGGAAACTAATGAAATACTACTTATTCAATAAAGGAAGGGTAAATACTTACCCGCGCCCAATACCAATAAATCATGGTTAAATAATTTTTTTTTTTTTTTGATAAGGATCATGGTTAAATAATTTAATAAGGTAAAACTATGTATTTACTAACCCCGGTTAAGTGGAAATTGTGTATTTGTTAAAACATGACATACACACATTGGCTTAGTGTAAACACCGGGTATTTAGTCCAAGTACAGTAATTTTAACTACAGAAAATTAAGTAAACAAGGAAAACAAAGATTGTCACTTATAGCTTTCAGGAACAATAGTAGAAGAAAATAAAGTAAAAAACAGATACCAGAGGTGATCTTCCATCATATAATCAGCTTGGTTGAGATCTGCTCCTGCGCCAATCAGACGACTTAGCATGTACACATCTCCATCGTGAGCTGCACAGTTCAACCTCATGGCCAGCTCAGATTCATGTTTTACAATATTTTGGTTTATGTTTGATTCCAAGATCTTGCTAATAAGGTTTGACTGCCTTCCCTGAGAAACTCCAAATATCACATAAGATGAAAACAATATTTTTATCCAAAATTTTAGAATCACCTAAGATATTTTTCCAGAACTACTACAGGATACATAGAATATTGATGTGCATATCCATATTATATGAACAATGAGTTTATAATTGAGACCATGTTGTGTTCTTCTCATGATGATGTGTACATCAGTTTATTGATTTAACTGATCTTATATTTGTAAAGTTGTAACCAATCTTACTGCTTTGAATCTACTATTTAAGATAACGTAATGTCAATAGCCAGCTATCTGTACCCACACATTCACATGGATAATCCACTCTTCACAACCAAATCAAAGTGAAAACTAAAATGTATATGCTACCGATTTGAGAGCTAATTGCCAAAGCTACTGCTACTTCCATCTTATTTCTTCCTATGTGTAACGATTCTTCCTTTTAGCATCTTATTTATGACTATGAATCCAAAGGATAGAACCCATACCACTTTACCATGAAATACTTTATCATCACATACAAAATACAACCGATCTGCCTTGCTACCCTGTTCCATGATCACTTCTCCTGGAAGGAAAAAAATTCTTCATGTACTCTGATTGCCTTCCAATGGAGAAGATTTGGTGAGGGTGATGGTGACTCTTCACTACTACAGACTCTACATTACCACAACTACTGCTATAGCAAAACAATGGACATTCTTAATGATATCAATATGAAGTGTAGGAATTGGACAAGTCATTCACTATAAAAGATTTAAAATAAGTCATTTAAAAAAAATGTAAATAGACCTGCCAGAGTTTGGCTTTTACTCCTTCAACTGATGTAACTCCTTTCTTTATATCTTGTGCTAGCTTTTCAACATGTCCATACACGCAATAGTAACTGCATATATTTATATCTTTCAGCATTAGCTTTACATGCTTGAAAGTGAAACTGAAATTAATCCACATAAACCATAAAAGAAATAGTAGTCTTTAGCATCAAACAGACATGGGAGAAAGCAATAATCCATCAAAACAAGAATCAAGAATCTAATAGCACAAATCAGATTAAACAAAAACAGAACATACCCACAATTCAGTCTAAGAAGAGAAGTAAAATGGTTAAGAAGTGAAGGAAGAAAGAGAGCTGAAGAAAAATCATAATAACTAAAAAAAGATAGCACAATGCTTCTTTCATCAATGATATTCCTAAGCAAAATCTGGACGTTCAGTACCAAGTAATCTTCGACTCCACATTTTAGGTAGATTTTAATGAATATACTCTAATTATTTGAAGAATGGAGAGAGTCCCTTAATTCAGGAACGACATTAGGTAAATTCACAATGCTAAAGAGACTGACTACTCAAAGATGCAAATTTAGCATGTATCTGCAGAGATTTCACATTGGCCTCAACACCACATTCAATACTACTTAGATAATGTCTTCTTTTGTTAGATATGACAACAAAATGATAGAAGATGTAGATCTTGAAAAATATTAAAAGTACAAAGGATATATTTAACTACTTCGAAATAGTTGGAACAAGGTGTCGAGTTATATGAAGATGTATGATAACTTGTTTTACAGTAACTAGTAATGCACAATGATGTTAATTTTGATGATAAAATTTTTATTTAACATCCATTAAAGAATGCCTGCACAGTTAAGAAATAGTTATTTTCTTAGCTAACCATGGTTCAAGGAGAATTTCGGAAAACAAGTGGAAATTAGAAAATTCCTAATACAGTTGACTCTTGTGCGAACCTATATAATAGAGCCCAACTCAGAATAAAAAGTTAGAATCCAAAAGAATCGACACTTGAATAGACCAAGAAAAACTCAATCCACATGTTACTTTAGTTGATAATAGTCACCCATAGAGTTAGAATAAGCATATGACTTAATTATTAGACTTGAAATCAGAAAAACAAGAGTTCTGCTTATTTGTCATAATAAATACAACACAAAAGCAAATGCGCAAACTTTCTTGCACTAGTTAACTCACCAATAAGCTACGCTAGTGCAATTCAACTTGAGTTTGCTTATTAACTTAAGCATACCATCTTCTTTTTTAAGAAACATAAAAGTCATGATTAAATTCAGTAATTGGTTATATCTGTCTTCAATATGTGAAAACTAATTTAGATTAAATCTAAACAACTGACTTTGTAATATTCTAATTCTACTTCTTTTTTAGTACAAAATTCTGATAAGACCAAAAGGGTTCTTGTTCTTTTTTATTTTTCAATCTTCTTACACAATATTCATGGTTTCCACCAAAAAATTAATGAGGAAGCACAAAATAAAAGAAAAATCAAGCAAAAGGAAAGAAACAAAAAAGGAAAATATATGATTAAATTTGAAAACTTACTGAAAGCATAACAGAGCCAAATCAACAGCGCATCACTCCATACAAATTGGATATGTTTCCCCTTAAAATCAAGAAGTTTTTTGTATACTTTAAGATACTCCAAACGTGAAACCGACCATGTAATATTTAGTCCCGCTACTTATCGAGAGCAAAATCTGACGAGAAAGTGCTATTAGATCTATACCGAGAAAGAGTAGACTGTGTATCTATACCGGAAAAGCATAGATCTATACCAAGAATGAGTAGACAAGGACTTGGTGAGTCCAGATCGGGACCATAAGAGTAAAATTTCAGGCCATGAAAGTGCATATGAAAAGCATAGATCTATACCAAGAATGAGTAGACAAGGACTTGGTGAGTCCAGATCGGGACCATAAGAGTAAAATTTCAGGCCGTGAAAGTGCATATGTAAACTCATGGAGGATAAATCTGTGTAAAGAGAAAATTATACAATTTCAAAGTTAGGATTGAGTAGATAAATTAAATAGGTGGATTCCTATGAAGTTGGGGTCATGGGGACTTTAGGGGTGAGAAAAACAAAGAAACACAGAAATGAAGTAAAGGGTATTTTCTTGTCCCGGATAAATAAAAAGCACTTTTATTTTCTTTTAATAAAAATAGCAGCGACATCGTCGCCACAAAAACAATTCAGTGGCGATATTTTATGGGTCGCTTCAATAACATTTTATCCCAAATATTGAAAGGTAAAACCTAGTACATTTTGTGGCAACTCGACTGTAGTCGCCACTATATCTATACTTTCAGTGGCATTAGTTAGTATCGCCACAAATAATATTACTTCTAGTGGCAACCTTAGGGGGTCGCCACAAATACTCTATCTTTTGTGGCGATAAGTAGGGTCGCCACAAAAAGCTGTCACTAAAAATCCAATTTCTTGTAGTGATGCCGGGCAAACTAGCTCGAGACCATTCACTCGAAGTCAAGCCAAGGACATACAAGACGCTCACTTACACTTGGTTTGGAGAAGCGTGGATGATACGAGCTCGGGAGAGGACGTAAAGATAATGCATTGGAGCTCAATCCATGTGGAAACAGGGCAGAAAACAGTGCAGACAGCAGGGGAGCAAAACAGGGCAAAACAGGGGAGCACCTGCTGAGCTTACTGCCTGAAGCTGAACTTTTGCTCTTCGCGATCGCGTGCATCACCTTCGCGATCGCGCAGAAGAGTTATTTTGTCTTCGCTGTCGCGCCTCGTCTCGCGCGATCGCGCTAGAAGCTTTTCAGTGTGCCTCGCGATCGCATATAATGATGCGCGATCGCGATGAACACTTTAGCTGTTGCGGACCAGAATGTAGGAAAACATTGTAAAGGGGTGTTATAAATACACCCCCTCTCTCATTTATTGCTTTTTAGCTTACCTTTGAACACAAAAACATTAATGAGCATTGCTCTTGAACCTTGTAAACATTTTGGCTTGAATCAGTTGGATGAATCCAAGTTGCTCTTCAATCCGTCTCTGATCATTCTATTTGCTCGAGCCACGTGACTCTTGAGGATAGTTGCATAGCGTTAGGTGATTCTTTCCAATCGTTTGGGGTGTAACGGAACAAGTTCTTCGTTGCTACTCGAACTTTAGTGTGATCTCGTCTCGCTTTTATCTCTTTATCGCTTTCGTAGGTTTACCCTGCATCACCAGAAGTGCTTATTTTTCTCAAAAAGTGATTATTTTAAAATTTTGAGGTCTTTGGCCAAGCTTCTAGAGAAAAATAAGTGTTTTTAAGTGGCAGCAGAAGCTGTTTTCCTGCTGTGGGGAAGAAGCTGGAGAAAAGTAGCTTCTAAAAAAATAAGTGCTTTTGATTATTTGGGACAAGAATACCCATTTCAAACTTCCATATTTATTCAAATTAATATTATTATATATCCATTTTCGTAACTTGGTTATTTTTCAAATATTGGTCAAACACAAATTAATAACAAAAGCACTTTTCTAAAATTTGGCCAAATACAAACTGCTTATCTCGCAAAACACTTCTTTGAAAAGCACTTTTGATAAAAAGCACTTCTTAAAATAAGCTGATTTTGGCAGCTCGACCAAACAGGTTCTTAGTTAGGTTTAACAATCTAAACAACGAAAGAAAATATACCCTAAACATCATAGTATTCGTGTTTATACCTCCTAAATCCATATTATATTCGATCATTTTTTTTTCTTCTTCTTTTTCTAATTTAGGTACTAAACCTACAAAAACATCAACATACAAACATGTCTTTTGAAAATTATTTTATATTATTTCGAATAACAAATTCTCACGTGAGGTACACGCGCAAGGCGCGTACCCAAAAACTAGTATAAGTATAGATATACCAATGTAACGTAATTTTAGGACACGTTTAAAAACACACACACAAAAACATGCAACTTTATCGACATCTTTTATTAGATACCTTTGCAAAAATAACCTTACATAGGTATATATTTAAATTTTGTAAGGCTTCACCTTTAATGTCGTACTCCCCTCCAAATTATTAATAGACTTGGTGAAGAATATGTATTTTTAAAAGTCAGAGTTTGATTTAAAAAACATGCCTTTTTCTTTACATCTGGCCAGTGTAGTTTTTTGCAATAACATCCCTGAATTTAGATGTTATTTAAAAAACAACCTTTACTTTATAAAGATTTCAGGTTCAATTTTAAATAAATAATCTGGTTTAAACATGCAAGTCTTTTAATATGACTTTGTTATACTTCGGCTTTGCAGATCTTGGTTTTACACAAATGAACCTATTTTAATACATAGTTTCAGTTTTAAGCTTAACACTCATGCATAATCAAAGGTGTAGGGTCAAGGGAAGGCCCATGAAAAGCCTGTAAATGGCAAAAACTTAATAGTTGCGTGCCCATGCTCATCACACCCCTTTTCCTGCCATGAACTTTACTATTTTCACCACTTGTTCAGCCTTAGCAATGTACATTATCCATGTACATATGGGGAACCCTAACGAATACAAGCATGGGGGATCTAAGGAATATTAATGACAATCAGAGAAAAAAGAATAGTTAGGTAGTATCCTGAGCACACTTTTGAAGAGCTCTATTTCTCATAGAACTTGTGCTTAACCATCAGGATGCCATTCTTTGGCCTGCAGGAAAGCTGGTAAGTGGGAAGATACCCCTTGGCATCCTGAGATGGTGTACTAGCTTTCTGTAACCCAAAAAATAACGGTATAGTCTTTATAGAATATTCAAGTAACCTGCACACAAGGTTAGGGGTGGCCAAAGAGAGGTCCAGACTCCAGACAATAGATGCAAGGATGATCATGCTAATATGTTACGAGCTTAAAAGAAGTTATGTACCTAGTAATGACAATGCTGACACTTCAAAGACAGTGCTGACACTTCAACTAGTAAAACCAAGTGAGGAAAGGAAAAAGACCAAAGCTTCTGCATTTTTGTATTCAGAATACATAAAATCTGTAAGTGTGTCCCTAAAGGTGAATAAAAGGAACTTTTAAGTAGTAGTAGTAGTAATAGGGTTGTCTAAGTCCAATTTCTAGGTGTGAAAAAGGGTAAAAGTCATTAAATACATACAAGAAAAGAGTAGATTGCGTTTTAAATCAGACAAGAATCAAGGAAAATCATACTTTACCTATTTCTATGTATGAGGCCAGTTAATTTTGAAAATTTAAATACTAGTAAAAAATATTTTCCTCTTAAAATTAGTTTTAACTCAAATTATGTGATACTGATCTTTTCCTAGCAGGGGCGAAACTACCCTAGAGGGAGGGGTGTCACGGGACACTGCTTCATCAATTTTTTTTACCGAGTAAACATATAAATATACGAAAATCTACAATATATTGGTACAAATATAAAAGGTGACACTACTTGAAACAAGAAGTGTTAATGGTGTAGTGGTTATGTGCTTATCGTAAAATATACAAGTATACAATAGGAATAGAAGGCTAACAAAAAAATCCTTGACTTCGAAAAGTTAAATGGGGATTTTAAAAAATTCATCAATGTCTCTATTTGAAAGTGACACCACTTATAAAAGATTCTGCGTACGCCCTGTTTCCTAGTTTTCTACCGTAGCTTCAAGTGATCCAAATTTTGAAATTGAGTAGTTATATTTACGTGTAAGAAAGAAAACTTTGCATTTGACCAACATAGTCGACTTGATACATTCAAAAGGTACCAAGGAAGTTCTAATCATGCTAGCACTTAGTCATGCCATCTTTTTCGGGATTTTTAAAATCACTATTAATTGACACTTTTGATTGTAATCAAATTGTCACGACCCAACTTAGGGCCGCGACGGATAACCGACACTAAGTGTCGATCATCGCTAAACCTACTAATAATCTATGAATTATAGAGATGAGCTGGTGTTGCTCCCAACGCACACGCAAGTATACATGGTCGACAAGTAATAAAATGATAAGTAGAGTATCGTTCCCACGAGGACTATTCAAACTGACGCTTAACAAACAATTTCTAACTACTATTCAGGGATCTTTTCCAATAGTTAGAATTTTATTAACTAAAGAACAGTAATTTAAATGGTGGAAATTCAGTCAACAATGGAGCAAACTTTGGTTGTAAACAATATTAACGAGACGGTCCAGGGTCAGAGCTACGACCAATCCAGTTGAGTTTTCCAATTGATTCCACTTCTCAAATCCCGGATTACTAACTAACAGGTTAATTGTACCCGTGAAAACCTTTCGATTCTTCACGGTCTATGCAGGCTACTCCAATCCCTATATGTCTATGGGTTGAATCACGTGCATGCATTAACGAATCCTGTGATTAGTTAAGCTAGGCGAGCAAGTATATGTCTATCCTACTCACAAATTGGTTCCCCGATGCCCAGGTTCACAATCTAGCCCTACTCTTTCGTATTGCGTTCATAAATTCCCTCTTTCGAGTTCAATCTAAGAACCATAGATAATGCCTAATTATCGGGCCCTAATAATTAAACAAGTGAAATCAAGAAAGAATAAATAATCCGTTATGGGATTCAATATGTGGAATTTAATCTTCAAACATCAACTTTCATGAAACACTCTAACCCTAGAACGAAAGATTTAGCCACGCATACTCATAATCACAAGACAATGAATTGATGAAATATGATGAAATGATTAATAGATGAAAGAATAAGAATTAAACCCTTGTTCGATGAAGTATGGTGCTCTCAACTGCTCCAAAATCTGAACTTCCTTCAAAAACTAAGTAAAAGAGTATTTATAGTGTTTACAAAAGCCTAGCAATTAGTTATGCCTAAGCCTAGACGAAATAGGAGTTCCAAAAACACTCCAGGGGCGCTATAGCTGGCGCCCCGCACCTCAAAACGCGCACAACTAGGCAGAACCCGTCGAATCTCGCACGCAATGGCTCGCCCCGCACTCCAAAACGCGCAGGACTTTGGGCGCTTTCCCTGGCGCGCCGCGCCACCCATGGCGCCAGGCCATTTTCCTGCTTTCGTCGTTCGCAGCTCGCGTCGCGTCGTGCCTTCGTGTGCTCGATCCAATCCTCAATCCAATTCCAGCCTTTTCTTGCTAGATCATGCTCTTTAAAGCTCCAATTGCACTTCATAACAACCTACAATCATACGACATAAAATCAGTGCAAAATCACATTCATCAACTAGAAAACGTGCGAATAAAGTACTCAAACGTGAGGAAATATTAAGGAATTATAGGCATAAAATGCCAAACATCACCACCCCACACTTGAATCTTTGCTCGCCCTCGAGCAATCATAAATAACTTCCCAACCTAGGTAGAACAGGTCTGCCTATGACTATGGTTGATACCGACCATTGAACGAGTGCACACATGACTACTATGGGCCCAACAAACATGCCAATAATATATCAAACACCAAAACATGAGAACAACCACCCCAAGACAACTCAAATGCACAAACTCGACTCATTGCAACCATGCTCCCACAAAGTCAAACCTATCTACTCAACCAAGAAGCCACGACTTCACCTATCTCATGCAAACCATGTGCCCTCACCAATAATGAAGCAAGAGAGTGTCCCCCAAATATCACACACAACAATGAATATAAAGAATATAACGGGGACAATAGCATAGAAAGAATTCACTCACTCTCATGAAAAGCTCACATATCACACACGATGTACCATAGGCTTTCCCATAGTGTAGGACTCCACTAATGTAAGCTCACTCCAATCGGGATTAACTAGGACTTTAAAAGGTTGTAATATAGGCTAAGGGGCTGGTAGGATAAATATGGGTAATAGTGACTACCTCCCTAAGCACTTTAATACATCACAATACAAATTAAGCACAAAGCTCATCAAAGCCACCCATTTCACCCAACCAACAATTTTCACACACACCTTTTTCAACAAGTAGCAATTTTTATCTTTTAAGCACAATACTAGCAAGGATGGATATCCATTTCTTTTTCCAAATTTTTTTTCAGCTCTTTTTTTCTTTTCATTTGTTCTTTTTTTTTTAATCTATTCACTTATTTCCAAACCTTGCCAATGCTCCTTCAACTACTTCACAATTTTATCAAATATTCCCCTCATTGGTTCCACTCAAAAACCTCCCAATATTTCAACCACAAACTCCACAATAATATAACATTATCAATTAAAGTGCTTACGGAGTAAAGGGTCAAAAGAAAGTAATTTAGAACAAGTGGGTAGGCTTGCGGTGTGGGTGCCAACAAAAAGGTCAATATGGATCACAACAATCAAGTCCAAGGTGTATATAAGGGTAGGCAAATCAAGGTAAAAGGCTTATCCAAGAAGGCCTGTATCATTTCCCGACTAGAGCAAACCTAGGATTTCGCTTTGCACACACACGGGGCAAGTTCTAGACACCAATATGCAATACGGAGTACAAATAGAATATGCCTCACAACACACATTGCACACAGTCCACACAAAATGGCTCCATCACAACTCTCAATCAAGCAATTGGGGTGCAACTTGTGGAAAATTAAGCAATAATGCACAAAGGTTCACAACAAAGTCAAGTGAGTGGACTCAAGCATCTCAAGGGGGTCGTTCCATTTTTTTTTTCTAGGCATGCATCACAATTTAAAACCAAAAGACACCACAAATAGCACATGCAATAAGTTCAAGTCCACCGGTATCAAACAAATCAAAGGCACCTAGCATTCTACCTCTTTCCTTCGTCTAAGGCCACCTATAACTAACTGCTCTAATCCTAATAAAAATAAAAAACTACCCGGTTCAAAGGCCTCCCCGTGGAAAAGAACCGAGGCCATAAGAAAAACCACGGGGTGGATGACATGTACCACTAACCAAGACTAAAAAGAAAATCTTTTTGGAATTTTTCATTAGTTTTCTAATTTTTTTTCATTTTTTTCATATATTAAAGCAAGAAATAAATAAAAATAACGTCAAGTGACAAAAGAAAGTCCTAACCGTACATGCATCCCTAACCTCAAAAATAAAGGGAAGTTCCCCCACCCCACACTTAAATCAAGCAGTGTCCTCAGTGCTTTAAAATAAAAAATGCAAGGGTAAAGAAACTTCCCTGAGGGCCAGTTGGCCTACAATGGACGGTGCGATGGAGTGCGGTCCAAATCCTCCTCCTCCCCGTCTGTGGCACCTCCCTCTGCATATGTCTCCACACCATCACTGTCCGGATCACGGTCTACGATGTCCGAATCAGTGTTCTCATCCTCCTCCGGGGGCAGCACCACTGTTTGAGTCATACCCAGCAGGCGTCTCAAAGACTCCAATAAGGGGACTGTGCGATCAAGCGCAGCCATATCCATGCCAGCCTGCCAGGCCATATGCTCCATCATCAAGTACTGATGTGCGAACAAGTTGGCGTCTGTGTCCCGCCACTCGTCTGCTGTCAGTCGCACTAGTGCAGTAGTGGTCACACTCTTCACCGCTGCGATATCAAAAGTCTTCTCAATGTCGGGGACAATGTGATCCCCGACCTCATCAACTGGGACTCCCTCCTTCTCCTGATACCGGGTGAGAATGTTCCCAAAGTACAATCGGCTACAAGTCTTCGAATTTCTTTGCTCTTTCATCACTTTCAGCATATAGTAGCCAATGTTAACCGGTTTCCCGGTTATGAAGAAGTAGATCATGCATGCCCGAGTCTTAGTGACCTCAGAATAATGGGATGCAAGTAGAATGCGTGCATTGATCAACCTCATCCATACTCGAGCTGGTGATGTTTGGCATTTTATGCCTATATTTCCTTAATATTTCCTCACGTTTGAGTACTTTATTCGTACGTTTTCTAGTTAACGAATGTGATTTTGCACTGATTTTGTGTAGGTTGTTATGAAGAGCAATTGGAGCTTTAAAGAGCATGATCGAGCAAGAAAAGATTGAATCTGGATTGAGGATTGGATCGAGCACACGAAGGCACGACGCGACGCCAGCTGCGAACGACGGAACCAGGAAAATGGCCTGGCGCCTTGGGTGGCGCGGCGCGCCAGGGAAAGCGCCCAAAGCCCTGTGCGTTTTGGAGTGCGTGGCGGGGCCATTGCGTGCGAGAGTCGACGGGTTCTGCCTAGTTGTGCGCGTTTCGAGGCCCGGGGCACCAGCTATAGCGCCCCTGGAGCATTTTTGGAAGTCCTATTTCATCTAGGCTTAGGCGTAACTTATTGCTAGGCTTTTGTAAACACTATAAATACTCTTCTACTTAGTTTTTGAAGGGAGTTCAGACTTTGGAGCAAGTTTTGGAGAAGAGGGGAGGAGCCCTAGATGTCTTCTAAACAAGTTCTTTCTCTCTTTCTCTTATTCTTGTCTTTAATTCTATAGTTTGTTCGTTCTAGGGTTAGAGTGTTTCATGAAGGTTGATGTTTGAAGATTGAATTCCACATATTGAATCCCATAACGGATTACTTATTCTTTCTTGATTTCACTTGTTTAATTATTAGGGCTCGATAATTAGGCATTATCTATGGTTCTTAGATTGAACTCGAAAGAGGGAATTTATGAACGCAATAAGAAAGAGTAGGGTAGATTGTGAACCTGGGCATCGGGGAATCAATTTGTGAGTAGGATAGACGTATACTTGCTCGCCTAGCTTAACTAATTACAGAGTTCGTTAATGCGTGCACGTGATTCAACCCATAGACATATAGGGATTGGAATAGCCTGCATAGACCGTGAAGAATCGAAAGGTTTTCACGGGTACATTTAATCTGTTAGTTTGTAATCCGGGATTTGATAAGTGGAATCAATTGGAAAAACTCAACTGAATTGTTCGTAACTCTGACTCTGGACCGTCTTCTTAATATTGTTTACAACCAACGTTTGCTCCATTGTTTGACTAAATTTCCACCTTTTAAATTACTGTTCGTTAGTTACTAAAATCATCACTATTGAAAAAAGATCCCTGAATAGTAGTTAGAAATTGTTTGTTAAGCGTTAGTCTGAATAGTCCTCGTGGGAACGATACTCTACTTATCACTTTATTACTTGTCGACCACGTATACTTGTGTGTGCGTTGGGAGCAACAAGTTTTTGGCGTCGTTGCCGGGGACTAAATAATTGACTGTTTTCTTTTGAACGATTACTTATTCTCTATTCAGGTTTAATTTTTGTTTAGCTTAGATTGTGTTACTTGTCTTATCATGGCATCTATTAATGAAAATTGGTCGAATGATGGGTGCTCAAATTTTAATGATCTCTGTCTACTTTACGGAGGAACCCACTTGTGGGAAAATTGTCCAACTCTTTCAACCCTACGAGACTGGTTATGTGAATTTTCTACCACCTTTGATTGGAATTTTTGTAAATTGTGTGGTGGTCGGTGGAATGATTGTCCTAAGTGTCATGCTCCTTCCCCCAATAATTTTTGTGATGATTCTAATGATGTTTGTGAGTTTGACAGGAGCGATAAAGTGCAGGTTATAAGCAAAACTTGGCTAATGGAGCAAGCCAAACTCTTAAAAGCTTATGGGGATTTCAGGAGTGAACTTACAAATATGACGATGCAATTTATGGAAGAAAGAGTGGAGCTCGGACAACAGATCGAGCAATTTGGCTTGGCTATTCACAACTTGGAGGCGAATTTGAGTGATATGGTTGAGGTGTCTAATGCCCAATTATCAGTTGTCGTGGATAGTAGATTTGAGATAGAAGAGCTTAGAAGCCAATTTGAGGAGCAAAAAGTGGAATTCCTACCATTCGACCTAATATTAGTTGATGATGCCGAAGTTGAGGAAATCACATTAGAGTCAAGTGAGGAAAAAAAAAACATCATATTCTAGGACTCTAGTGTTCGTGCAAGTGAGGGTGTCAAAAGTAATGAAATTTTAGAATTAAAGCGCATTGGACCTCATTCCAATCATTTTTCAATATTGTGTTTGGATGGTGACATGAAAATTGAGCCACCCGAGCCTATGAAGAAACAAAAGGAGGAGGTACAAGGTGCCTATATTTTAAAGTTTGTTATGCCAAGGAGACAAAACGACATCCCTCATTTAAAGGCCAAGAAGTGTAAAATACGACATTGGTTACTTGGTCCTTTTGTATTTTTGCCACCACCCCAATACCATAGTTGGTGCAATGCAATTCCCGAAGGGAAAGCTAAGCACAGTTGCGGAAGAAGAACAGTTAAAAGGGAAGATAAAAGCAAGACAAAACTTGCTTCTTTCGAAAGAACAGTGGGGAACCTGTCCCAAAGCTCGATCAAAAGGGAGTCAAGAATCACCTTAACTATGCAACAATCCTCAAGAGAACATTGCCTCTTGCAAACTGAATGATCAAGAGGAATGTTCAATCGGACTAACCGAAAGCCACAAATCCTTAAAGGCCCTCACCGGGGTTTTGCTCACGACGGAGACAAGAAATGTGCTCGGCACTTTCATTCAATATCAATATCAAAAACTAGCTGGTTACAATGTAAGGAAGTAAGGTTTATATAGGAAATACTAAGGGTAAACTAGTAAATAGGTCACAGTCGACCAATAAAAATAAGCCACGCAGGGCTGAGTTAAAAATGTGTTCGGCAACCTTGACTTCGGTGAGCCTTGCTTCGGTTCTTGACTTCGGTGAGCCTGGCTTCGGTTCTCTATGGCCTGCTCGAACACATTTGTCATTGGGCGCTGACTTAGCTTCGAACACATGATGTTGTGTTCGGCTCTGCGCTGCCCGGGGTCAAGAGCTGCTGTTCGGGGACTTTGTCATCGGGCTCAAACTTGAAGATGTAGCCCTTGGTTTCATCACTTGGCAACTCCTCTTCCGAACACATGCTTCTTCCCATCGTATTCAACTGGACGTGCATGTCATGGAGCAGCTTAGCTTGACTTCGGGTAATTGGCCTCCTCGGTTCATCAGTCACTGCCTTCGGTTGATCAGCACTTCGGGCTGCATCATCCTCCCCTTCTTGAGAGGATTTCGTCCTCGAAATCGAGTCATCCTCTGCTGCTGATGTTTGGCCTACAACACAAGGAGTCAAATCAGTAACATTGAAGGTGTTGGACACATTATACTCACCTGGGAGGTCGATGACATAAGCATTGTTGTTTATTTTGCTCAGCACTTGAAATGGACCATCCCCTTGAGGAGCCAATTTTCCTTTCCTTAGGTTCGGGAAACGTTCCTTTCGGAAGTGAACCCAAACCCAATCACCCTTCTTTAACTCCAACTTTTTACGCCCCTTGTTTTTCTTTAAGGCAACCTTTGCATAGGCGTCCTCGAGGTTCTTCTTCACCTTCGCATGCAACTCGAGCAGAGCTTTGGCTCGGTGAGTACCTGCAAAGTCGATAACAACATCTCGAGGCAATGGGGTTAGATCAAGTGGAATTAAAGGGTTAAATCCGTACACACACTCGAACGGGGTCATGTTAATCATTCGATGCACCGTTCGATTGTATGCAAACTCCATCATGGGCAAACGTTCAGCCCCGTTTCCAACCTTGCCTTTGGTCATTGCCCGAAGCAAAGATCCCAAGGTTCGGTTAACTACTTCGGTCTGTCCATCAGTCTGAGGATGGTGAGACGTCGAGAAAAGTAGTTTGGTGCCGAGGGCACCCCATAGACACTTCCAAAAATGACTCAAGAATTTTGTGTCCCGATCACTCACAATAGTACGTGGGACACCATGCAATTTCAACACATTGGAAACAAATAATGTAGCTACATGCTGGGCATCGTCACACTTCTTGCAAGGAATAAAGTGAGCCATTTTCGAAAATCGATCAACCACAACGAAGATGCTATCATGTCCTCCCCCCGACCTCGGTAACCCCAAGACAAAGTCCATGGATATATCAACCCAAGGTCGATCAGGCACAGGTAACGGGGTGTACAAACCATGAGGGTTGGACTTCGATTTAGCTTTCTTGCAAACGAGGCAAGCGTTGCAAAGCTTTTCCACATCTCGTCGCATTTTGGGCCAATGGAACTGCTCGGTCAAGATACCAAGAGTTTTGTCGACACCGAAGTGTCCCATCAGTCCACCGGAGTGAGCTTCTCGAACCAAGAGCTCTCTCCACGATGACACTGGCACACAAACCCTCCCATTCTTGAAGAGGTAGCCATCGTGCCACTGATATTTCTCAACTCTTCGGCCACTCAAGATCGCGTCTCGAACGCATTTCAGCTTGGGATCGTCATCGTACATCGATTTGATGCTTTCGAATCCCATGAGCCTAGAGGCGAGAGTGGTCGCTAAAGCAAATTTCCTTGATAGCGCATCGGCCACAACGTTGTCCTTTCCCTTTTTGTAATGAATTACATAGGGAAAGCTCTCAATAAATTCAACCCATTTGGCATGCCTTCGGTTCAATTTCTCCTGTCCTCGGAGATGCTTCAAGGACTCATGATCACTTCGGATCACAAACTCTCGAGGCCACAAATAATGCTGCCAATGGGCGAGTGCTCGAACGAGGGCATACAACTCTTTATCATAGGTCGAATAATTTAGAGTTGCACCCTTAAGCTTTTCGCTAAAGTAAGCGATCGGCTTCGACTCTTGCATCAGCACTCCTCCGATCCCAACTCCAGACGCATCACACTCGACTTCGAATGCTTTGCCGAAGTCAGGGAGTTGCAACAACGGGGCAGAACAAAGCCTCCGTTTCAACTCTTGGAAAGCCCATTCTTGGGACTCCCCCCACACAAATGGATTGTCTTTCTTAACCAGCTCGGTTAGAGGAGCTGCCACGGTGCTAAAGTCACGAACAAACCTTCGGTAAAAGCTAGCTAACCCATGGAAGCTACGAACTTGTGATACCGAGGTCGGAGTTGGCCAATCTTTGATGGCTTCGACTTTTGATTCGTCGACTTCGACACCATTAGCACTGACTACAAATCCAAGAAAGACTACACGTTCGACACCGAAGGCGCACTTCTTGAAGTTGGCATACAACTTTTCTTCTCGAAGCTTTTCAAGCACAAGCCTTAGGTGTTCGACATGTTCATCCATGGTTCGACTATAAACAAGGATGTCATCGAAATAAACGACAACGAACTTGTTTATGAACGGTTTGAGCACGTGGTTCATCAATCGCATGAATGTGCTCGGGGCGTTGGATAAGCCAAATGGCATTACCAACCATTCATAAAGACCGAATTTGGTCTTGAATGCGGTTTTCCACTCGTCACCGGGTTTCATTCGGATCTGGTGGTAACCGGACCTGAGGTCAATCTTTGAAAAGCATGAAGAACCACTCAATTCATCTAGCATGTCATCTAATCGAGGGATAGGATGACGATACTTTACCGTTATTTTGTTGACTGATCGACAGTCAACGCACATTCGCCATGTTCCATCCTTCTTCGGGACAAGGATAACTGGAACGGCGCAAGGACTTAAGCTCTCACGAACGAGGCCCTTGTTCAGCAATTCATCAACCTGCCTTTGGAGCTCTTTGGTGTCTTCGGGATTACACCGGTATGCAGGTTTGTTGGGGATTTGAGATCCCGGCACGAAGTCAATTTGGTGCTCGATTCCTCTCAACGGAGGCAATCCACCTGGCATTTCCTCGGGAAACATGTCCTCGAAGTCCTGCAAAACTTTACGAACAGACAAAGGCAAAGGGTTATCATTAGAAAAATCATCATTAGAGTTTAGAAAGATACCCTTGTGCACGAGGCAAATCATCATCTGACCGGGGTCGTTGCCTCTTAAGATCTCACCGGGTTGCATGATTGCACAAATTCCTTTCTCCTCGGTCGGTGAGTTTGTCTCATCGGCTCCCAATTTTGCTCCCATCGGAAGCTTAGCTTTGGCCGCTTCTTTCAGTTCTTTCATCCGTTTATAGTCCTCGGAGACTTGCTTTGGAGACAATGGTTTGAGGATGAAACTCTTTCCATCGAGCTTTACGGTGTAAGTGTTGGATCTGCCATTGTGAACAGCTGTTCGGTCATATTGCCATGGTCGACCCAAGAGCAAATGACAAGCTTGCATCGGCACTACATCGAATACCATTTCATCTTGATATTCGCCGATTCTAAACTTGATCCACACTTGTTTGACAACCCTCAATTCTCCACACTCATTCAGCCATTGTAATTTGTAAGGGTGGGGATGCTTCATCGTTGGTAATCCCATTTGTGAAACCAAAGTTTGGCTCACTACGTTGGCACAACTACCAGAATCAATAATCATCGAACATACCTTTCCCCTCACTCGACATCGGGCATGAAAGAGGTTTTCTCTTTGGTTGTCCTCTTCTTCAAGAGTCATGCAGCTCAAATTCCTTCGAACCACAAGAAACATTTCCAGATGATCAGCTTCGGCAGCCTCGTGATCATCATCACCTTCAGCTCGATCAATCTCCTCGGTTAATTCCTCCTCGGTGTCACTCGCTTGCTCATGGACGGTTCCGTCTTCGAGCAGAAGCATAGCTTTGCGAGTTGGACATTCTTTTGCCATGTGACCATAACCTCGGCATTTATGACATTGAATACTTGAAGCACTGGGAGAGTTTAGTTGAACTTTACCTCCCACTTCTCTTGGTTGGTTAACGGTCACACCTTTATCGAAGACTCTCTTCGGATCTCGAACAGTGTTGGCAACTCCTTGGTTAGGATTTTTCCATTCTTTTCCTCGGTTCAAGGGAGTAGAAGTAGTGACTCCTCGATACCGATTTGCCTTTTCTTCCTTCACCAACCTTTCAGCTTCGGTAGCAGCTTCAAACAAATCTTCCAACGTGTGATACACGTGGAGTCTCAACTGAGATGACGCATCCTTGGCCAAGCCACTCTTAAACCGGATAATGGCCTGCTCCTCGTCTTCGGTCAGGTCAAGATTCAATCGAACCCTTTCAAATTCATCGTGGTACTCTTGAACTGACTTCGATCCTTGTTTCAGCTCATATAACTTTTGCATTTGAGTTTGCCTGTACTTGGCACTCAAATATTTACTATCCATAGCTCTCATCAACTGTGGCCAGGTAGTGACTTCGGGATAGTCATTCCTTCGTCTATGCCTCTTGTCAGCTTCCCACCAAGTAGATGCATAAGCTTCGAACGAAGCAATGGCATGGGCAGCCTTTCTCTCCTCAGTCATCTCATTGGTTTCAAAGATGCGCCCCATTTTCAGCTTCCATTCAAGATACTCATCGGGATCACTAGTTCCTTTGAAGGGTGGAATAGTGATCTTGACACTGTTCAAGTTGGAGTCTCGAACACCACGATTCTGTTCGGGATACTCATCATCTCGATCATCAGCCTCACGCTCAATATTTCTTCCAAAATTTGCGCCTCGGCCTCGACCTCGGAAATTTCCACGACCTCGGTGAGCTTGCCTTCGTTGAGCGAATGGCAGCTCACGTTCATACTCGTCCTCGGGAAATTCCTCTTCATCAGCCTCTTCGGTTACAGCACCAAGGTCTCTTCGGTTCCTTGGGAGTGGTAACCTCTCTCCTCGGGGAATGCCCAAGTTTTGGTTTCCAACTTGGGGACTGCCCAAGTTTTGTTGTGCTTGGGGATTGCCCAAGTTAAGCTCTCTTCGAATTGCTTCACTCGTCAACTGATGTTGTCGAAGAAGCTCAGCATACAGATCTGGCTTCATCGGTGTGGATTCGCTGGTTCCAGCACCGGACCCATTTCTGCCCACGGATGCACTTCCTTGTTCGAGTTGAGCTACTCGAACACTCACTCCTCTCACTTCGGCACTAACACTTTGTATCGCAGCCATGAGATCGGCTAACGATACTTCGGGCCTTTCAATGCCTTTGCTTTCGTTTCCAGCCATGGTACCTGCACAAGCCAAAGATCAAAACAAATGTCAAGGTTAGAAATCACCTCACACTCTCCCTCACCTTTGATGGGTGGCGCTCGGGTCCACTCAATTTATGGGTTCGGTTTTTGATCACTCAAGGACTTGTTAACAGTGGCTCGTCCAATTGATCGGTCCTCTAAGATCCTTCAAGTCCGACAATAGTCACTGTCTCTTCGGGAAGAGTGAAGTGATGTTCGACTCGATGGGACGGACGCTTTTAACTGAGCTCGGGGAGTCAAAAAGAAATTTCTACGAAAGTTTGGACTTCGGTCACCCCTTCGCACGAGTTCCTATCAGCTCAAATGAGTTGGTACGACCTCGAGTAGGACAATTACTCAAAAGATCCACCAACCAGAATTTGACACGAAAGAAAGTGAGAACCTAGGAGAATCTACCCTTTTGATTCCCTTTGGAATCCTTTTCGATCACACCCACTCCTGTCCGTACAAGAGTGGTCCCCTTTGGTACGGATAGGGTTTTACCTTATCCACTTTCCCTTTTCAGCCGACAAATTTCACCTGGGGTTTTAACATTCAAACTTTTACCCCTTCTTCTTCAATGGAACAGTAACCTTACTCCGGCGTACGGACACAACAACTTCGGTCCACTGTCCTCGATTTCTAACAAGATCTGGGTTGCTTTCAACTCCGGTTTCAACGACGGAGGAATTTAAAGTTCTTCGAGCCAAGACTAGCTCGACGTGTCGTACACTGTTACGAACTTGTAACAATTTTCCGGTGTACGGACAACGTCTCCAACTTAAGAACTTCGATTTTAAGCAATAAACAAACCCAAATCACTCAAGAACCACCAACCTTCATCGGTCTCCACCAACACAGCCTGGGTTCGATTTCCAGTCACCACTGAAGCTCAAATCAGTCCAAAATTCACCAAGAAACCCTAGTCACGAAATTAGTACGTCGGGTATTCTTTGGAATCAGAATTCGATGGTGAACAAGAATCCAAGATTGTTTTTCCCAAACAACCAACAATCAATCACAATTTTTGAATTTTCTTTTTAACACTTTTTTTTTTTTTGTAAGATAACAACACCAACAGTAACAAAACCAAAACAGGAACACGAAATGGAAAACAAAGACACAACGCACGAAAATAAAGATAACGTGAACAGGATTTGGGGTTGTAGAAACAAGCCCAAACCGTGCTCTGATACCAAGATGGTGCAATGCAATTCCCGAAGGGAAAGCTAAGCACAGTTGCGGAAGAAGAACAGTTAAAAGGGAAGATAAAAGCAAGACAAAACTTGCTTCTTTCGAAAGAACAGTGGGGAACCTGTCCCAAAGCTCGATCAAAAGGGAGTCAAGAATCACCCTAACTATGCAACAATCCTCAAGAGAACATTGCCTCTTGCAAACTGAATGATCAAGAGGAATGTTCAATCGGACTAACCGAAAGCCACAAATCCTTAAAGGCCCTCACCGGGGTTTTGCTCACGACGGAGACAAGAAATGTGCTCGGCACTTTCATTCAATATCAATATCAAAAACTAGCTGGTTACAATGTAAGGAAGTAAGGTTTATATAGGAAATACTAAGGGTAAACTAGTAAATAGGTCACAGTCGACCAATAAAAATAAGCCACGCAGGGCTGAGTTAAAAATGTGTTCGGCAACCTTGACTTCGGTGAGCCTTGCTTCGGTTCTTGACTTCGGTGAGCCTGGCTTCGGTTCTCTATGGCCTGCTCGAACACATTTGTCATCGGGCGCTGACTTAGCTTCGAACACATGATGTTGTGTTCGGCTCTGCGCTGCCCGGGGTCAAGAGCTGCTGTTCGGGGACTTTGTCATCGGGCTCAAACTTGAAGATGTAGCCCTTGGTTTCATCACTTGGCAACTCCTCTTCCGAACACATGCTTCTTCCCATCGTATTCAACTGGACGTGCATGTCATGGAGCAGCTTAGCTTGACTTCGGGTAATTGGCCTCCTCGGTTCATCAGTCACTGCCTTCGGTTGATCAGCACTTCGGGCTGCATCAATAGTCAAAAGCTTGAGGCAAAGTTGGGGATTCAATTCATAAGTTCAAGGTGGAGGAAAAAGTGATGAAGTTGTCTTCGTCGTGCCACGATGTTAAATCAAGCGCTTCTTGGGAGGCAACCCAATTTGCTTGCTTCACTTTTATTTATTTTTATTATTATTTTTATGGTTGTATATTACTTTGGGTGATTCTTTGGATTGCAGGTTCATGTAATGTCGAGTTTAAGTGTGGGGTGTCCTCACCCCTGCCTTATATTGATGACCTGTTGGGGGAAGTCTGAGTACCCCATGCTGTATGGAAGCTTGAATTAGGACCGCACTCCATCGCACCACCCATTGTAGGCCGACTGGCCCTCAGGGAAGTTTCTTTACCCCTTGCATTTTTATTTTTAGCACTGAGGACACTGCTTGATTTAAGTGTGGGGTGGGGGAACTCCCCTTTATTTTTGAGGTTAGGGATGCATGTACCGTTAGAATTTTTATTTTTGTCACTTGACTTTATTTTTATTTGTTTCTTGCTTTAATATATATAAAAAAAACAATGAAAAAAAATTAGAAAACTAATGAAAAATTCTAAAAAGATTTTCTTTTTAGTCTTTGTTAGTGGTACATGTGATCCACCCCGTGGTTTTTTTTATGACCTCAGTTCTTTTCCACAGGGAGGCCTTTGAACCGGGTAGTTTTTATTTTTATTAGGATTAGAATAGTTAGTTATAGGTGGCCCTAGACGAAAGGAATGGGTAGAATGCTAGGTGCCTTTGATTTGTTTGATACCGGTGGACTTGAACTTATTGCATGTGATATTTGTGGTGTCCTTTTGTTTTAAATTGTGATGCATGCCTAGAAAAAAATGGAATGACCCCCTTGAGATGCTTGAGTCCACTCACTTGACTTTGTTGTGAACCTTTGTGCATTAGTACTTAATTTTCTACAAGTTGCACTCTATTTGCTTGATTGATAGTTGTGATGGAGCCATTTTGTGTGGACTGTGTGCAATGTGTGTTGTGAGGTATATTCTATTGTACTCCGTGTTGCATATTGGTGTCTAGAACTTGCCCCGTGTGTGTGCAAAGCGAAATCCTAGGGTTGCTCTAGTCGGGAGATGATACAGGCCTTCTTTGATTTGCCTTCTAGCCATTAATTGCCTACCCTTTTGTATGCACCTTGGACTTGATTGTTGTGATCCATATTGACCTTTTGTTGGCACCCACACCGCAAGCCTACCCACTTGTACTAAATTGCTTTCTTTTGACCCTTTACTCCTTAAGTACTTTAATTGATAATTTTATATTATTGTGGAGTTTGTGGTTGAAGTGTTGGGGGGTTTTTGAGTGGAACCAATGAGGGGAATACTTGATAAATTGTGAAGTAGTTGAAGGAGCATTGTCAAGGTTTGAGAAGTGAATAGAAAAAAACAAATGAAAAGAAAAAAAAAGCTGAAAAAAAAATTAGAAAAATAAATAAAGAGAAAAGAGAAAAGAATATCCATCCTTGCTAGTGTGTGCTTAAAAGAAAAATTACTACTTTGTGGAAAAGGTATATGAAGAGGAAAATTTGTTGGTTGGGTGAAGTGGTTGTTGGCTTTGATGAGATATGTGCTTAAATTAATTGTGATGTATTAAAGTGCTTAGGGAGGTAGTCACTATTACCCATATGTATCCTACCAGCCTCTTAGCCTACATTACAACCTGTTAAAGTCCTAGTTAATCCCGATTGGAGTGAGCTTACATTAGTGGAGTCCTACACTACGGGCAAGCCTATGGTACATTGTGTGTGACATGTGAGATTTTCATGAGAGTGAGTGAATTCTTTCTATGCTATTGTCCCCGTTCTATTCTTGATATTCATTGTTGTGTGTGATATTTGGGGGACACTCTCTTGCTTCATTTTGGTGAGGGCACACGGTTTACATGAGATAGGTGAAGTCGTGGCTTCTTGGTTGAGTAGGTAGGTGTGAATTTGGGGGAGCATGGTTACAATGAGTCGAGTTTGTGTATTTGAGTTGTCTTGGGGTGGTTGTTCTAATGTTTTGAGTTTGATAAATTGTTGGCATGTTTGTTGGACCCATAGTAGCCATGTGTGCAATCGTTCAATGGTCGGTATCAACCATAGTCATAGGCAGACCTGTTCTACCTAGGTTGGGAAGTTATTTGTACTTGCTCGAAGGCGAGCAAAGGTTCAAGTGTGGGGTGGTGATGTTTGGCATTTTATGCCTATATTTCCTTAATATTTCCTCACGTTTGAGTACTTTATTCGCACGTTTTTTAGTTAACGAATGTGATTTTGCACTGATTTTGTGTCGTATGTGTGTAGGTTGTTATGAAGTGCAATTGGAGCTTTAAAGAGCATGATCGAGCAAGAAAAGATTGAATTTGGATTGAGGATTGCATCGAGCACACGAAGGCACGACGCGACGCGAGCTGCGAACGACGGAACCAGGAAAATGGCCTGGCGCCATGGGTGGCGCGGCGCGCCAGGGAAAGCGCCCAAAGCCCTGCTCGTTTTGGAGTGCGTGGCGGGGCCATTGCGTGCGAGATTCGACGGGTTGTGCCTAGTTGTGCGCATTTCGAGGCGCGAGGCGCCAGCTATAGCGCTCCTGGAGCGTTTTTGGAAGTCCTATTTCGTTTAGGCTTAGGCGTAACTTATTGCTAGGCTTTTGTAAACACTATAAATACTCTTCTACTTAGTTTTTGAAGGGAGTTCAGACTTTGGAACAAGTTTTGGAGGAGAGGGGAGGAGCCCTAGATGTCTTCTAAACAAGTTCTTTCTCTATTTCTCTTATTCTTCTCTTTAATTCTATAGTTTGTTCGTTCTAGGGTTAGAGTGTTTCATGAAGGTTGATGTTTGAAGATTGAATTCCACATATTGAATCCCATAACGGATTACTTATTCTTTCTTGATTTCACTTGTTTAATTATTAGGGCCCGATCATTAGGCATTATCTATGGTTCTTAGATTGAACTCGAAAGAGGGAATTTATGAACGCAATAAGAAAGAATAGGGCTAGATTGTGAACCTGGGCATCGGGGAATCAATTAAGTAGGATAAACATATACTTGCTCGCCTAGCTTAACTAATTACAGAATTCGTTAATGCGTGCACGTGATTCAACCCATAGACATATAGGGATCGGAGTAGCCTGCATAGACCGTGAAGAATCGAAAGGTTTTCACTGGTACATTTAATCTGTTAGTTAGTAATCCGGGATTTAAGAAGTGGAATCAATTGGAAAAACTCAACTGAATTGTTCGTAACTCTGACCCTGGACCGTCTCCTTAATATTGTTTACAACCAACGTTTGCTCCATTGTTTGACTAAATTTCCACCGTTTACATTACTGTTCGTTAGTTACTGAAATCATCACTATTGGAAAAAGATCCCTGAATAGTAGTTAGAAATTGTTTGTTAAGCGTCAGTCTGAATAGTCCTCGTGGGAACGATACTCTACTTATCACTTTATTACTTGTCGACCACGTATACTTGCGTGTGCGTTGGGAGCAACAGCTTTCTTTAAAAACTGCGAAAAGAGCATGTGTTTGTGTCTACCTGTCTCAGATCGCTCCCACCTATGAGTGGAGCCTTCACCAGACGGTGCCTCTCGCATGGCCTTGTAATCAGGCCTTTTTATGAACTCCCTCAGCTCGTCATAATCTGGGTCCTCTACCCCCAAGAAGGTGTTCAATGCAGTGTGATCCAACTTCACCTTCTTACACCGAATGGAGACCATGTCGTCATCTTTCCACGCTTCCATAGGATCCCAATTGGCATAGAACTCCTGCAGAAGGTCGAGGTAAGCGTGGCCCGGACTCTCAAAGACCGAGTCCCAATGCAAGGCATGAATGGCATCTCCCACACCCCGACACTTTTGCATCAACTTCCTCTCATCAATGGCTTGCTCGGGAATATATCCCGCAAGCCTCACGTTTTTGTACCATGTTTGGCTTTCGCCCTTCTTGACAAAGGAGAGGCCGAACCTCGTCCTACCACCGGGCCTTGGGATAGGCACCGCATCTTTGGGAACTCTAGCCTTGGCTTTGGCCTTGGGCTTGGCCGGTGCCTTGCCCTTTGCTTTGCTCGATGAGGCCTCGGCTTATAGTGACCTTTTAGGGGCTGAGGCGGAGGAAGAGCCCGTTTTGTTGGATGTTCTAACCATGGTGCCTACATCAAACAAAACTGCCAATGTGAGATTTCAATTCAAGCACAAAGTTAATTGGGTGGGTCACCACCCCACACTTATCGCTCATTAAATTCATCAACAATTCAACTCATAACCACGAGCGACCCCACACTTAGCAAAAACAAGCATTGCACAAATTGCCACGGGTGTGGACTTCATGATCAAGCTAGTGGGGGTTACAAAATAGCCAATTCTATGCATGTGCGACACCCAATGTTCAACTTAAGCCTAAGGATACCATTGCTACTCAAGAATTCACAAGGTTAAGCACTTTTTCATAGTTGAGGCATTTTATCAAACATTTGGTGTGCACAATTTTCAACTTGCAATTTCAATGGTTAAAGTAATGTAATAACCCTCCCAAATTGTTGGGAGATCCCTTTTTGCAAGTGTACAAGCCAATCATTAAGCACAATTATGAATATAAGCAATTTAAGATCAAATTCTAGATAAGATGCTTGCACGCTAGTTAGGGATTTAAACATGGAAAGAGGATGTTAACTTACTATGTAATGGAAAGAGAAGGAGGAGAAACACTTACTTGAAGAGTTTAGGATGAATGGAGAAGAACTTGAGATGAATTGCAAAAAATAGTGGTGAGTTGGGAGAGTTTGGGAGTGTTTTGATGGAAGAATATGAGGGGAAGAGGAGGGAAATCGGGTGTTAAGGGGGAGAGGAAATCCGGGTCACGGGTCAAAACCCGTTTTGACCCGGATTTTTTAAAAAAAAATTGCCTGGCTCCATGGGGGCGCGGCGCGGGCCAATGGCGCTCACAAAACTGCGCCTACTGATCATCCAGGTGCGGGGCGTGCCAAGAGCGCCCAAGATTTTTGCCCCACTGATCGTCTCGGCGCGTTGGGAGGCGCGGGGCGCTCCCAAACGCGCCTGAGCAAATTTTTTCGTACCAATTTCTTATTCCAAGCCCGTACCCAAGCGCGGGGCATGCGTCAAAGCGCCCCAGATCCCACAATACGTCGACTACATCTCGTTTAGCACTCCCGACACCTACAAAATGACACAACAAAACAAAAACTACGTGACACTATAAAACACAAAACAACTAAACTATTACAAGCACAAACTCGGGTTGCCTCCCGAGAAGTGCCTTATTTAACGTCGTGGCACGACAATTATCAATCATGGATCTCTCAAGGTAATGGAGGTACGATGATTCACCGAACCTCCCCAATAATGCTTCATTCTTTGGCCATTCACCAAGAACGTCTTCTCCGAATCGGGGGCTCTCAACTCAACCGCTCCGTGTGCGGTTACACGAACTACTTCAAACGGCCCCGACCATCTTGACTTCAACTTGCCCGGAAATAGCTTCAACCTCGAATTAAACAACAACACCAGCTTCCTGGGCTCAAACTGACGATGCTCAATGTGCTTGTCATGCCACTTCTTTGTCCGTTCCCTATATAATTTTGCATTCTCATAAGCATGGAAATGGAACTCTTCAAGCTCATGCAATTGAAGCATTCTCTTCTCACCCGCCAATGCCATATCAAGATTGAGCTTTTGAATCGCCCAATATGCTTTATGCTCTAGCTCAACGGGCAAGTGACAGGCCTTACCATAAACAAGCCTATATGGAGAAGTCCCAATAGGCGTTTTAAATGCAGTCCGATAGGCCCAAAGAGCATCATCTAACTTCACAGCCCAATCCTTCCTCGAGGCATTCACAGTCTTCTCAAGGATTTGCTTGATCTCTCTATTTGACACCTCAACTTGGCCACTAGTTTGGGGATGATAAGCAGTTGCCACCTTGTGGCGAACCCCATACTTGGCCAACAGTTTATTGAACAACCGATTGCAAAAATGAGTACCTTCATCACTGATTATAGCCCGCGGTGTCCCGAAATAAGTGAAAATATTTTTCTTCAAGAATTTGACCACCACACTCGCATCATTTGTTGGAAGTGCCACAGCCTCCACCCATTTAGACACATAATCAACCGCCACAAGAATGTATTTGTGGCCCATGGAAGGCGGCAACAGACCCATAAAGTCAATCCCCCAACAATCAAACAGCTCAATCTCTAGAATATTGTTCAAAGGCATCTCGTGACGCCTAGAAATAGTACCCGTTCTTTGGCAACGATCACACTGCTTAACAAAAGCATGAGCATCTCTAAACAAAGTAGGCCAAAAGAACCCAGACTGAAGTACCTTTGCAGCTGTTCGATCTCCACCAAGATGGCCACCATAAGGAGAGGAATGGCAGCTCTGTAGAATCAGCTCAACTTCTTCCCTTGGAATGCATCTCCTAGCTAATTGGTCAGGGCCTATCTTGTACAAATAAGGCTCATCCCACACATAAAATCTGCTCTCATGAAGGAGTTTGCACTTTTGCTCAGCTGTGGCTCCAGGAGGATACACATCACTCACAATTAAGTTCACCATATCAGCATACCATGGCACCTCGGCTGCCGCTAAAGATGAAAGCTGCTCATCAAGGAACACTTCTTTAATCTCAGGCCCTTCATCTACATGATCTCTATTCTCCAGCCTTGACAAATGATCCGCTACTTGATTCTCGATCCCCTTGCGATCTCAAATTTCAACATCAAACTCTTGCAATAAGAGAACCCATCGAATTAGCCTAGGCTTGGAATCCTTCTTCTCAAACAAATACCGGATTGCGGCATGATCAGTGTAGACAACAACACGAGTGCCAACCAAATAAGATCTGAATTTATCAAAAGCATACACAACGGCTAGCAACTCCTTCTCAGTGGTGGTATAATTGGATTGGGCTGCATCAAGAGTCTTGCTTGCATAATAGATGGAGTGAAAGATTCTTCCAATTCTTTGGCCTAGAGCAGCCCCAATAGCATTATCACTCGCACCACACATCAATTCAAATGGCAAAGACCAGTCAGGAGCAATGATGATTGGTGCAGTCACCAACCTTTTCTTCAATTCTTCAAATGCCTTGAGACAAGCATCATTAAACTCAAATTTCACATCCTTCTCCAACAACTTGCACATGGGAGTAGCAATTTTGGAGAAGTCCTTTATGAAACGCCTATAGAAACCTGCATGTCCCAAGAAACTACGCATCCCCTTAAAAGAGATAGGTGGTGGTAATTTCTCAATAGCCTCAATCTTCGCTTTATCTACCTCGATCCCCTGCTTTGACACCTTGTGCCCAAGTACTATGCCTTCTTGAACCATGAAGTGACATTTTTCCCAATTCAGTACCAAATTTATTTCTTCACAACGGCTCAGCACAGCGTCTAAATTCTTCAAGCAGTCATCAAAGGAATCACCAACTACCGAGAAATCATCCATGAACACCTCAACAAATTTTTCCACCATGTCGGTGAAAATAGCCATCATGCATCGCTGAAAAGTCCCGGGGGCATTACATAATCCAAACGGCATCCTCCTAAATGCATAGGTGCCGTATGGACAAGTAAACGTAGTCTTCTCTTGATCTTCAGGAGCTATCACAATCTAATTGTAGCCCGAATACCCATCCAAGAAACAATAATACTCGTGCCGAGCAAGTCTATCCAGCATTTGATCAATAAAAGGAAGTGGGAAGTGGTCTTTCCTGGTGGCCTTGTTCAGCTTTCTATAATCAATGCAAATTCGCCACCCTGTGACTGTTCTTGTAGTAATCAATTCATTATGCTCATTCTTCACCACTGTCATGCCCCCCTTCTTTAGAACACATTGCACTGGGCTCACCCACTTGCTGTCAGAGATAGGAAAAATAATACCAGCATCGAGCCACTTGATAATTTCTTTCTTAACCACCTCCTTTATGATTGGATTTAATCTCCTCTGCTGCTCTATAGATGTTTTATGGCCTTCCTCCAAAAGAATTTTGTGCATGCAAAAAGAAGGACTAATCCCTCTAATATCAGCAATGGTCCAGCCAATAGCTCTCTTGCGCTCTCGCAGCACTCTCAACAGCTTTTCAACCTGCACATTAGACAACAAAGAAGAAAGGATCACAGGCAAGGTATTACCCTCACCCAAATAAGCATAACGCAAACGAGCAGGTAAAGGTTTGAGTTCAAGAGTAGGAGCCTTCTCAATAGACTGTTTAGCAAGAGTTAAGGTCAACAGTCTATCAAGCTCCTCAAATTTCTTCCACCCTGGGATGAATTTACTCTCCATATTAAGAATCTCCACATATTCTTCAATTTCATCATCCTTCAGGATATCATCATCATCACACAAGAGTGCCTTCTCCAGAGAATCAAAATTAGAGTCTAAGAATTGCCTCTCATCAGCAATCAACTCTTCATCTACCACTTTCACCATGGACAACTCTTCATAATGGGAAGGAAGCTGGGTAGCTCTGAACACATTGAATACAGCCTCTTCACCATTTACCTTCATAATCATCTTTCCGGCTCTAACTCTAATGACAGCATCAACAGTAGCCAAAAATCCTCTTCCCAAGATAAGAGGAACCCCAGGATCAGCTTCATAATCAAGAATAATGAAGTTAACAGGCAACATAAACTGACCCACTTGTACAAGCACATCCTCAATAATCCCCTCGGGGCATGTCAAAGATCTGTCAGCCAGTTGCAGAGTCACAGTAGTTGGTCGTGGTTCACCCAGGCCTAGCTTTCTGAAAACTGATGAAGGCATTAAATTCACACTAGCACCCAAGTCACACAAAGCTCGTCCAACCTCATGCTCCCCAATTTTCAAGGGAATAGTGAAACTGCCAGGATCCTTCAATTTCTGAGGAAGCTTGCTTCTCACTCTAGAACTGCACTCTTCAGTAAGTGCAACTGTCTCGAACTCAGTCAGTCTTCTCCTGTTAGCAACAATATCTTTGATGTATTTAGCATATTTGGGAACATCCCGCAAAAGCTCCACTAACGGAATATTTACCTGAATCTGACTCAAGATCTCCAAAAAATTTCTTGCATGCTGCATCAACTTTCTGCTTCTGAAGTCTCTGAGGGAAAGGTGGTGGTGGTCTCACAATAGCAGGCTTGGGCTGCTTTTCTATCACTTTCTCAGCTTCTTTCTCCACCTCTCTATCAGCATTAGGCTCTAACTCACCAACAGGCTTCCTTGGCTTTGGGGGAACTTCTTCTAGAGCTCTTCCATTCCTCAAAGTAAATTCTTGCACAAATTCTTTAGGATTTTTCTCTGTATCACTTGGCAAAGAACCCCGAGGTCTATTATTCTGTGCTCCAGCTAGCTGCCCAATTTGTCTCTCAAGATCTTTCTGAGCATTGGTGAAATCTTTTATTGTTTGTGCCTGAGCTGCTGAATCATCCATGAGTTTTTGCTGCCCTGCAAGAATTTTTCTGGGCATATCTTCAACTGAACTAGGCTGCTGTGGCTGAGCCTGAGACTGTGACCCCTACGGTTGTGCATTTTGAAAATTATTTTGAGGTCTGTCATTGGCTTGTAGCTGCTCACGGTTATCCCTCCAAGAAAAGTTTGGGTGACTACGCCGCTATTACCATATTGATTGCGATTCTGACCCTGTGGCCTGTTCTGATTACCCACATAATACACTGACTCTGGATTAGATGGACAGACGTCAGTGGCATGATCATCTCCACAAACCTTACAAAAGACTTGAAGTTGTTGCACTGGAGCTGCCTGTTGTTGAGTCTGCGGCAGAGCTAGCTTACTAATTTGATTGGAAATAGCATCCATCTTCGCCCTCAGCGCTGAAACTGCATCTAGCTGAAGTACCCCAGCAGATTTCTGCGTAGTAGCTCTACCATCTCCCTGACAATCAGGATTGCTCTGCGAAAACTTGTCTAGTAATTCATAGATCTGGTCAAAGTTTAAGGCCACTACTTGGCCTCGAGCAGCAGCATCTACCACGATCTTAGTATGCGCAGTCAACCCCTCAACAAAAGTATGTGCAAGAACCTCATTGGATTGGTTATGGTGTGGACAATCTCTCAGTAAAGCTTTAAACCGCTCCCAGGCTGAATACAAAGACTCTCCTTCTATCTATCTGAAGGACATAATCTCACTCCTCAGCCGGGCTGTCTTGGCAGATGGATAAAACTTAGCTAAGAACTTCTTAGCCAAATCATCTCAAGTAGTGATAGACCCAGGCTTTTCAGCCTTTAACCACCTCCTTGCTGCCCCAATCAGTGAAAATGGGAACAATGTCAAGCGGACATAATCAGTAGGAACTCCCGTCGGTGTATAAGTATCACTGATCTCCAAGAAATTCTGAATGTATTGCTGCGGATCTTCATGAATTAATCCAACATATTGCCCAGTCGTATGCAGCAACTGAATCATGCCGGGCTTAATCTCAAAGTTCCCGGTGATAGCGGGCTTTACAATGCTAGACGCCACTCCCCCCAGGCTGGGAAGAGCGACATCTCGCACCGCTATTGCTCGTTCTTCTGCCATTTCAGTGGGCAAGGAAGCAAGTACAAGTGCTAGTGCTTCTCGGTCTCTCTCTTCTCTTCTTACCTTTCTCAAGGTCCTTTTAGGCTCGGGATCAAAAGGTTCGAGTGGTTCGTCCCTTCTATTCCTTTGCATGTAAAACCTATTGCCTGAAACAACAAAAGAAACTCAACAAAAAATTAAACCTGAATAGATAATAAGTAATCATTCAAAAAGAAATCAGTCAATTATTAGTCCCCGGCAACGGCGCCAAAATCTTGTTGCTCCCAACGCACACGCAAGTATACGTGGTCGACAAGTAATAAAATGATAAGTAGAGTATCATTCCCACGAGGACTATTCAGACTGACGCTTAACAAACAATTTCTAACTACTATTCAGGGATCTTTTCCAATAGTGAGAATTTTATTAACTAAAGAACAGTAATTTAAACGGTGGAAATTCAGTCAACAATGGAGCAAACTTTGGTTGTAAACAATATTAACGAGACGGTCCAGGGTCAAAGCTACGACCAATCCAGTTGAGTTTTCCAATTGATTCCACTTGTCAAATCCCGGATTACTAACTAACAGGTTAATTGTACCCGTGAAAACCTTTCAATTTTTCACGGTCTATGCAGGGTACTCCAATCCCTATATGCTATGAATTGAATCACGTGCACGCATTAACGAATCCTGTGATTAGTTAAGCTATGCGAGCAAGTATATGTCTATCCTACTCACAAATTGGTTCCCCGATGCCCAGGTTCACAATCTAGCCCTACTCTTTCTTATTGCGTTCATAAATTCTCTCTTTCGAGTTCAATCTAAGAACCATAGATGATTCCTAATTATCGGGCCCTAATAATTAAACAAGTGAAATCAAGAAAGAATAAATAATCTGTTATGGGATTCAATATGTGGAATTTAATCTTCAAACATCAACCTTCACGAAACACTCTAACCCTAGAACGAAAGATTTAGCCACGCATACTCGTAATCACAAGACAATGAATTGATGAAATAATGATGAAATGATTAACAGATGAAAGAATAAGAATTAAACCCTTGTTCAATGAAGTATGGTGCTCTCAATTGCTCCAAAATCTGAACTTCCTTTAAAAACTAAGTAAAAGAGTATTTATAGTGTTTACAAAAGCCTAGCAATTAGTTACTCCTAAGCCTAGACGAATTAGGACTTCCAAAAACGCTCCAGGGGCACTATAGCTGGCGCCCCGCGCCTCGAAACGCGCACAACTAGGCAGAACCCGTCGAATCTCCCACGCAATGGCCCCGCCCCGCGCTCCAAAATGCGCAGGACATTGGGCGCTTTCCCTGGCGCGCCGCGCCACCCATGGCGCCAGGCCATTTTGCTGCTTTCGTCGTTCGCAGCTCGCGTCGCGTCGAGCCTCCGTGTGCTCGATCCAATCCTCAATCCAATTCCAGCCTTTTCTTGCTCGATCATGCTCTTTAAAGCTTCAATTGCACTTCATAACAACCTACAATCATACGACATAAAATCAGTGCAAAATCACATTCATCAACTAGAAAGCGTGCGAATAAAGTACTCAAACGTGAGAAAATATTAAGGAATTATAGGCATAAAATGACAAACATCAGCTGGCAACCTGGTTATGAATACATACATATTTACTGAAAACATAAAGTCTGGAAAGATGACAAGGCTATCACATGCTAATATACATAACATACTGACTGCACCACACATGGACATATCTACAGGCCTCTAAGAGTGCTGAACTGACTATACAAAGGACGGGACACGGCCCCGCCATACCTACTCAACATCTGTACAACATACTAAAAGTAGTATATTCCGGAAGAGACGGAGTGACTCCACCAGCTAGTAGATAGCCTACTAACGTGGCTCAGGGTCTGATCTCTCTGTACCTGTGCGGCATGAAATACAACGCCCCAAAAAAAGGGCGTGAGTACGATATGTACAAAGTATGTAAGGCTTGAGCATATAATAAATAATAGCTGAATGAAACTGTAAGGCTGGACTATAAATGTGTAAATATGAGCTGGAGCATAGCAATGTAGTTGGAAATCTGAAGACGTACCAAACATGATCTGAATATAAACTAAAGTCTAGCTGAATCTGGAACTGAAGACTGAGCTGAACTATACTGATAAATAACTGTAATATGACTGATAACTAGTTACTAGAAACTGGAATTGATAGCTGTCAACTGATACTGACGCTAAGAACTGGTGGCTGATAACTGAGAACTGATAACTGGTACTGAGATAAAACTGGACTGTTATCTGAACTGGTACCTGTCTGGTGTTATGGGCTATATCCCCCCAAATCAGGTAGCTGAACATTGAAATAGCCTCACATATAATCATGCAGTGCATACTGTGGCTATATACGCGTATATAACAAACCTGGCGGGTGTTATGGCCTATATCCCCCCCACCCAGTAATATCTAGTCTCTCTGGTCAGAGTGTGTGAATGACACCCGGTCACACTAGGTGTTTCAATTCCCACCTAAACCAGAGGGGCTGTATCCCCCAGACGGGTAGTATCACAAGCGACCGGACTGTGTGTCCAATGTCCAGCCTCTATGGGGGACTCCAAATCACACATAACATGATCACAATATAAGCATAAGCATTTATGAGGCATAACACATGTGTCAACAATAGATATGGAATCAAAGGAATGAAAAGAGAACTCTTGATAGAATTATAGACACAACCTAGAACTCAGAATTTGTCCAACTCTTTGAATTTTTATAAAATTTTTGGCAGAGTTTCCCCTGAAACTGGATGATCCGCAAAAACAGAACCAACACTATACTACAGACAGGAATGGATACTCGGATAAACTGATAACATAAACATGTTAAATGGATAACAAGATGAGACGACTGGATGACATAACAAATCCGCAGATAGAATGTCTGGACAGCACCACTGTCCTGCTTTTCGACCTCATTTTCAGAGTGTAGATCAAAGTTATAGTCTTTATGCTCAAACTACTAACAGCTGTCCGAAGATAAAATTAATTTTCTAGATTTTGAAACATTTTGTGCTGCTATTTTGGACATCTTTTATCGTGGTTCTTAGCACCAAATTAAGCACATATATGGTAACCTTTATGCCATACAAGTTACCCACAAGAATCATCAATTTTGGAACTAATAAAAGCTTCAAAAGCTATAAGATACATGCCTTGCCAAAAGAAAGGTTTAGCCTTACATACCTTTGATGTTTCTTGCTTCTAAACTTTGTTTCCTTTGAATTCCACACCTTCTAAAGCTTAAACAAGCTATAACATAGAATTTAAGTATTTTACTTAGCCATGAAGTGATTCTAAAACTCAAACTATAGACGAAATTGAAGGTAGCATAACGTTACCTTAATCGCGTAGAGCGTTTTAACGCAATCCGTCTTCAATTTCGAGTTAAGATTGATGTTCTTTCTTCAAAACCATCAAAATGGATTTAACACCCAAGAGCACACTGCTTCTATCATGAAGTTTTTGGAAATGACGAGAAAATGAAGAATTTTCTCTTTTATACTTGAAACATTTCAGTTTTAGTCCTCTTTTGCGCTTATGTCCCTTTTTCTGGCCTGACTTCTGACGCTCATATCTTTTTATCCATATGTTCTATGAACAAAAGGTCAAAAGCGTTGGAAACTATACTGCAAGACCTTCAATTTGGTATATCATATGTCCTTAAAAGACCTTATATAACACACAGAATTAATTGCTGAAAAAGCTTCGTTACAAGGCAAATCCTTAGTCGGTTTTTCCGCAACTTAAATCCGATTTTTCCCAAACTTTATATTCAACACGATAAAATTATTTGCGACACTCATAAGGCTTTATGAATTCTCATGAAGACAACTATAGTATGATGAAACTATCTGAGAGTACACATGATATTGGCAACCTACATCGAGTTCAATGACTCGACAATAAGATATTTTTCAGCAAGGAAGATATGTGCAAAGTTTGAAGCACAGCAATTGGTTGGAATCATGAAAGGCATTGAGGATCTCTTTCGAAGACACATAGGTGTCATGACAAACAAATTGGAAATAAAGGATGACAAATGCACTCAAGCTCCTGGCATTCGACAAAAGCCAACATCCCTTTCTGTCACACAACACAATCTATTCCTTACACAACATCTTTACCCCCCTTTCATTGACATTCAACTACTCACATACCACTTAAACAAGCATCGATCGTTTGACCAAAATCATTACCTTGACTGCTACATAAAGCATCTAGGCAATCCTTTGTGATATTTGCGCACTCTATCACAATTCAAGTGCTAATCTGTCATCCACGGTCTAGACTTTCTCTTAAGCTTATGTGTCATTTTTGAGTTTGATATTTGCTAATATGCCCACACTATTTTGTGCATTTCACCACTTTGTTAAGGTTGCTTCGTGCTTGAACAACTGAAATTGTTCAAGAATCTGCATTCGAAAAAAGCGGAAATGGCAAGCCGAGATGAAAATATTTTCTCCTGCAACAAAGTCCTTTTAACCATCAGCATATGACACCAAGAGTATTTAGATAATCCCAATTCCGTACAACCTGCATTACACTTACACGAGAGTCACAACAAAGAAATCCGACCAGTATACAACCAAAGCTGGCAAAACTCACAACCTCACACTGCACCTAATTCACACGATAAAAAAACCTCCCCTCTGTCAAGACTTTCAACAACAACCTTAGCGGGGCTCAACACAATCAAGGATAGACCAAAATGACAAAACCTCACGCCTTTACTCCTTTAGCTCGGTCAAAAGATATTGCATCCAATAAACAAACTACTCCCTGGATACCCATTCCGAAATTCGATCCAACAAAGATCCACACTCATCACTCAATTATTCCATACCATGACACCGCAAGACATCCAGCACTGAAATACAAGATTCAGAGTCTGATTGACAAAAAGCAAAATAATGGTACAACCAAAACCAACAAAGGGAAACTGCAACTCCCAAACCACAAGCAAAGGCCAATCCACCAAAGTTGGAAAAAACATGAATACCTTATCACAACCTAAGACAAATAAAATTTTGTACAATCTCTAAATCCGGCAAAATCCAAATATCAAACCCCAGTCTGAGTATGCAAAATATCCACTTACTCATAGTCATCAATACAATCCAATCATCACACTAAAAGACGAATGAAGATTTTAGCAAATACATTGGTGTTCAGTGCAATGCAACCACCTCTCTCGGTGATCTGTCATAAACAATAAACTGGGGCAGAAGTTTTTAGGGTCCCCTTAGAAATTTTCAAAAGACGCAAACTTGACACTGGGGCAGAAATTTTTGAGATCCCCTCAAAAATTTCAAGAGAGTCCTTATAAAAGCAACGCGATAGCCTCCTTAGCACATCACATCATAACAGTAGCATTCTACTTGTTACACTTTACTTTACTTTTGATGCATCGACTGAGGGTGTACAGCCTGATGTCAAATTTTGCACTTTCATTTTTGCGGAGGGTACACAGCCCGATGCGTCGACTGAGGGTAAACATCCCGATGTCGATCTTGTCATTTAAATTAGTAGAGGTTACATAGCCCGATGCATAGATTGAGGGCACATAGCCTGATGTCGATCTTGTTATTTAAATTAGCGAAGGGTACACAACCCGATGCATCGACTGAGGGTACACAGTTCGATGTCGATCTTGTCATTTGAATTAGCAGAGGGTACACAGCCCGATGCATCGACTGAGGGTACACAGCCCGATATCGATCTTGTCATTTAAATTAGCGGAGGGTACACAGCCCGATGCGTCGACTGAGGCTACACAGCCGGATGTCGATCTTTTCATTTAAATTAGCAGAGGGTACACCGCCCGATGCGTTGACTGAGGGTACACAACCTGATATCGATCTTGTCATTTAAATTAGCAGGGGGAACACAACTCGATGCGTCGACTGAGGGTACACAACCCGATGTCGATCTTGTCATTTAAATTAGGAGAGGGTACACACATCGATACGTCGACTGAGGGTACACAGTCCAATGTCGATTTTATCTTTTTAATTTAGCGGAAGGTACACAGCCCAATGCATCGACTGAGGGTACATAGCCCGATGTCGATTCTAGCATTTTAATTTTTACGGAGGGTACACAGCCCAATGCACCGACTGAGGGTGCACAGTCCTATGTCGAATTTAGCACTTAACAAAGCGGAGGGTATATAGTCCGACGCAAAGTTTGACATTGTAACAGGAAGACAGCCTGGAGGGTAGACATCCCAGTGAAAGGACAACATGACGAAGGGTAGACAGCCCGGTAAAAGGACAGCATGACAAAGGGTAGACAGCTTGGTGAAAGGATGACATGACAATGGTGTGCAACCAAAATGAAAGATTGATAGACAACCCTGCATGAAGAGATACACAGCTCAATACAAAAGGAGTATACAACCCGACGTGACAAGCACACATTTAAATGATGAAAAGCAATGGACATACAATCCGGCGTTGCACTGGCAAGATGATCCAACGACAGCTCAGCGTGACGAAGCAATTATCTCCTGACGAGAAGCACTTAGGAAATAAATATTCCCCAGAGAAGAGGCACACATTCCCTAGTACTGAGCACCTGAAAACGGACGTGACAAAGGAGAGCTCAACTCAACAAGGAAGTCTACTTTATCTACATCTTTATCTTTATTTTGCATCTATCCGGATTTTACTGCACGATACTCCTCGATCTCTCAACGAATCCTTGCACCATACTCTCACACCTACTCCAAAAATCACTACCAATTATGCAACCGCAAAACCTCAAATACACACAAAGCATCATCCCAAGACCCAATTCAAAAGGCCTAATCCTACAGACAATGCTTTTGCTACACCCACAAGTTGCCTAGTTTGCCGAGTTCCAAATCGTTCGAAGCTACAGTTCCGTACTCACACCAGTGATCTATCCAACCTTTCCTTGCCGATTGGGTACCAGCTCCATATTAATCGTGCTTTACTCCTCAATGTTCCTCAGTTCATTCAAAACAATGTCGAAGCCAAGATGACTTATCTATCGAGTTATAGTGGAAAATATGCCCATGTAAACTCCTCTTTATGGGTGTGTCGTGCACCACATCTTCATAACTGGGATGATTACAAGTCTATTTCACCGCACTCGATCTATCGACGTTATCACATCTTTTGACAATGCCTTTGTTGTACCTACAAACTACCTGTTTTGACGAATTTTGACACGCCCGAAGCCAATCATCTCATGCTCCCACGAGTAATCTTCCTAATCTTTCATCACAAATTAGGATGACATTTTACATCTCCTTTCGATTAAGGCTTACCTTGTCTATTCAAGCCTACCTTCATCAATCATGCATGTTTTCGTGCTTAATCGTGCCAATCTGTTTGAGTCGTGTGCATTTATAAAACTCGCTCCTCAAATTCTTCCCAGCTCAGTCAAGACAATAGCGAAGGCAAGATTACTCATTTATCGAGATGAAGTGGAAACTATGCACGTATAAACTCCTCTTTATGGGTGTGTAGCACGCTACATTTTCATAACTAGGATGATGATAGGTCTCTTTTCCCACAATCGATCTATTGATGTTATCCCATTTTCGCTGGTGCGTTTGCCCCTCGTTCTTCATTTATCTCGCCTAAGGGCAAAGCACACACAAACCTAAACTTTACATACCTGGATAAGTTTATTCTTTACATTTAAAATCGTGCATCATAAATATCTCACACAGGCAACATGCCATTCTAGAGCTACACACGGCCTGATTCTCGTAAAATCCGAGATATGCAGGCAACTCAGAGACCGGGGTTTGGCCAAAAACACCTCAAAACTCCCATTTTCCCTCCTCTCAAACATTTTGCCTACCAGTCGTGATAAAATTGGCTACTCCGTCAACTATCTTTGCCCGAAGAATCTTTCATCATCCCCGGGCAAAGAGGGGCAACTGTTGACACCTAATTTTGTCCCCCTTTTTCTAAAATTGGCTATAATTCAACTTAAGGGTGCAATTTGACTATTTTTGCAAAATGTGCATTAAAAATCATGCATTTACGTGCGTTATCCTCTATTTATATATTACATACCTAAATGTAGCTATATTACGTAATTTTACATCATTTAGGTTATTTGTCAAATTGTGGCTGTTTGCGCAATTTTGTACATTTGTAATAGGCAGAATACATGTTTTACCCACTGATCTTTGACCCAAATCCTGCTGACACACTTATTTTTTACGGGTGATCTTTTACACACAAAAGATTGTAAAAGTGTGTCTTCTACACACTGCTTTTATGACGTGGCACCTGCGTGATTTTCACCCATTAAAGGCGAGTGAAGAACCAATTTATCTGTTTCTGATGGCTCATATGGAGGCCATGTGTCAATTTTTCATTTTTTTGTGTTCTTAAGTCATCTAACCAAACAAACCACCCCACCCACCACATCCTCACCCTCTTTTCCTTTTCTTCTCCAATATACTCGAATGCCTGCATAATGGAACCCATTTCTAAAATCTTTTTTTTTCTTTAATTATAATCATAAAACCTTCATCCTCCCCATATTAAAAAGCCTGCATCACATTTTTGCTCTATTTCCACTGATCCATTTGGGATTTTGTTATATTTGAGATAAAGAATTAATATTTAACTTTTTCTATTTTATATGATTTTTCTGTAAATGTGTAAAAAATACTCAAAATTTGTTGCTCTTTGATGATTAGTTGAGATACTTTGATGAGACGACGATAATTCGGTGAAAAATATGGCAGCACCATTGTTATTTGATTTGGAGTAACCCCAAAAAATTTCGAAATCTAAAATTCGTAGTCTTGGGTTGTTTTTGATCCCAAACGCACACGCAAGTATACGTGGTCGACAAGTAATAAAGAGATAAATCGAGTATCGTTCCCACGAGGACTATTGTTACGACTGAATCCTAGCAAACAATATCCTAAAAACTATTCAGGGATCTTTTTCAATGATGGTTGAGATTTTTACTAACTAAAGAAGCAATAATTAAAAACAAGTAACTGAAGTCAAGTAATAGAGCAAACTCTAGGTTGTTATCAATACAAGAGAAACGGTCCAGGGTCAGAGCTACGAACAATCCAGTTGAGTTTTCCAGCTGATTCTACTTCTTGATTTCCTAGATTGCTAACTAACAGGTTAATTATATTCGTGAAAACCTGTCGATTCTTCACGAGTCTATGCAAGCTACTCTAACGTCTATATTTCTATGGAATTAAATAACATGCATGCATTAAAGAACTCTGTATTTAGCCAAGCAAGGCGAATAGGTATATGTCTATCCTACCCGCAAATCGATTCTCTGATGCCCAGGTTCACAATCAAGCCCTATTGTTTCTTATTTGCGTTCACAAGTTCCCTCTGTCGAGTTCAACTTGTAAACCGTAGATAGTGTTCAATTATCGGGCCCTGATAACCAAACAATTAGGCTCGAGAAAGAATAAACATTCCGTAATGGTAAATCAATAGGGAGAAATCAACTTTCAAACATCAACCTTCATGTATTTGCTCTAACCCTAGAACAATAGGTTTAGCTACGCATATTCATAATAACAACACAAGAATTCATGGAAGAAACATGAAAGATTGTAATAGATGAAGTAAAGGAATTAAACCCTTGGTTCAATGTGTTAGAACTCCAAAACTTGCTCCAGAAATTCGACCTCCCCTCATAATAAGTAAATAATGAGCTTTTATAATGTATACAAAGTGCTAGGATAAGCTAAACCAAAGCCTAATCTAGTTGGGAAAACTTGTGTTTCGTCAGCCTCAAAGCTTTCGTGGAAGCCACGCTTCCACTATAGCTCCCAACTCCAAAGCTATCTCTGAAGCCCTCCTCCAAGTACTTCCAACTCTTGAGGGCTTTGCCTTGCTTCCACCATAGCTTCCAATGTATCCATTAACTCCAATTTGATTGTTCTTGTCTCGAATTCATCCGCATCATTCCTAAAATCACAAATACGATAAGTGAGCACAAGAAACACAATTATCACATATAACGAGCTTATAAAGTTCGAAAATGTGAGAAGATATTAAGGTAAAATAGGCAAATATCGCCAAACATCACCACCCTACACTTAGACCTTAGCTCGCCCTCGAGCAATCATCAAAAACCAATTTCCCAACTAGATCCTAACACTCAATAGAACAGATCTACCTATGATTGTGTTTGATACCGACCATTAGACAAGTGCGTATACATACCCTGTGACCCTCAACATGCCAAAAATTAATCACATTACAGAACACTAGAACAACCCCTCAAGACATCTCAATCTCAAAAACCGACTCAATGAAACCAAGCTTTCACAAAATCGCACCCATTCACTTAACCAAGAAGTCAATAACTTCAACTATCTCGCGCAAACCATGTGCCCTCACCAAAAGTAATCAAAAGAGCGTCCTAAATATCACACACAGAATATATTTCAAGAACAAATGAGGGACATAATATAGAAAGAATTCACTCGCTCTCAAAAAGAAGTTCACGTGCCACACACAATGTACCATAGGCTTGCACGTAGTGTAGGACTCCACTAATGTAAGCTCACTCTAATCGGGATTAACTAGGACTTTAAGGGTTGTAATGTAGGCTAAAGGACGGGTAGGATAAATATGGATAAAATAGTGACTACCTCCCTAAGCACTTTAATACATCACTTTCAATTTTTTATCCACCATTCTTCTCAAAACCAACCAAGCAACCACCCAAAATTCTCCTTTCAACTTTAAGCATTTTGTAATTTTTTTTCTTTGTGCACAACACTAGCAAGGATTGAGATTTTTCTTCTTTCCTTTGTTTTCTTTATTTTTATCTTTTTCATTTTTTCATTTCATTTTTTTTCTATCCAATATTTTTCTCAACCTTGTCAATGTATTTTTATTCAAAATGCACCATATTTTCCTTTCATTGGTTCCACTCAAAAGCTACCCAATTCTCCAAATACAACTCAGTAAACAACAATATTTTTCAATTAAAGTGCTCTAAGGAGTACGAGTTCAAAAGGAAGATAATTAAGAACAAAAGGGATAAGGCTTGAAATGTGGGTGCCAACAAAAAGGTCAACAGGCTCAAAAGGGCTTAAGAAAGATAATATTAAAGGGTAGGCTAATCAAGGCTAAAAGGGCTTATCAAAGAAACGCCTGTATCATCTCCCGACTAGAGAAACCCTAGGATTTCACTTTGAACACACACGGGGCAAGTTCTAGACATCAATATGCGGCATGGAACATAAGAAAGGATACCTCACATCACACATGGCACATAGTTCACTAAAAACGGTTTCATTCCACCTCTCGGTTCAAGCAAACAAAGTGCAACTTTGAAAATTTAAGCACTAAGGCACAATAGTTCACAAAAGAGTCAAGTAGTTGAACCTAAGCGTCTCAAGAAGGTCATTCAAATTTTTCTAGGCATGCATCCCAATTTTAAGACCAAAAGGGATTCACAAATAGCACATGCTCAAGTCTAAATCCACCGGTATCAAACAAATCAAAGGCACCTAGCATTCTATCAATTTTTCTAAAATACTCTACCAACTACTACTACTCCTAAAAAAAATAAAATTACCCGCTTCAAAGGTCTACCCGTGGAAAAGAACCGATGTCATAAGAAAAACCACGGGGCGGATGACTGTACCATTAACTAAAACTAAATATAAATTTATTTTTGAATTTTTCATAAGTTTTCTAATTTTTTTTTTATATATTAAAGCAAGAAACAAATAAAATAAAGTCAAGTGACAAAAATAAAAATTGCTGAAATTAAATTCCTAAAGGGTACAATCATCCATAACCTTAAAACTTGGGAATTTCCCTAACCCACACTTAAAATCAAGCAATGTCCCCAGTGTGACAAAAATAAAGTGCAAGAATGAAAGGAACTTCCCTGAAGGCCAAACGACCTAGCCTTTGGCGCTAGGAGTGGAACCATCCCCATTACGAACCCACCAAGCGTCCGTAGAGTAAGGGGTACTCAGACTTCCCCCAATATGTTGTCTTGATAATGCATCGGATGTGCGCGCACCCCACACTTGAGCTCGACAAAGAAAAAACCTACAAAATATATAACTACGCAAGCAAAAATAATGGGGCGTTATACGACCCCACACTTACTCCTTATTATACCACCAAAGAATTGAAGTACTACTAACTAACTAATCAAGCTTTATCAAGCGAAAAAAATAGGAACAACATGAAGGATTCAAAACTTTGGACTTGGAACTACTAATGTGCGACAATAGCTTTTGGAGTTTAATTGATCATATTCACTCAAGAGCGATCAAGTTTTAATTCTCATGGATCATCACATAGCTCATATAATGCCAACTAATCTTTTTGCTACTAAAGAATTCACAAAATTTCAACTTTTACTTGCTGCGGCATTTTATCGAACACTTGATATGCATTAGTTTCAAGTTCAGATTTCATTGGTATTTGGAAGGGATAAACCTCCCAATTTTTCATGGGACTTTCAATCCTTAATAGAGCATAACCCGAAAAGGGTTCACTGCTGCAGCAACAACAAAGACCAGCACCAATTCAAACAGTTCATAGCAACGACTAAACACTAGAACTAAGGGGAGGGGAGACGGGACTGCTAAGGATGAGTAGCAGCATGAAGACGAGAGATATAATGAATGAGCGATATGAGCAGTGGCAGGGAAGAGAGTGAGATTGGAGAGAACAAACATACCCTATACCTCAGATTGTTGTTGCCGTTGATATGTTACTGGTTTCCTCAGCTTTTCTTTTCTGGTATTTGAATTCGAACTGAAAGCGAGACACAAAGCGTCGCCTGCTCATCGCTTGAGCAGTCTTGGTGTATTCTGCTCACATGGAAGCGGTACAGGGGGCGTCGCCTGCTCATCGCTTGAGCAGTTTTGGTGTTTGCTGCCTGACTCAAAGCGTCAGTGGAAGCAACGCTTCACCTCTGTTTATGCCTAGCTTCTCTTTAAAAAATTTCAAGTGTCGCGAATGATTTTGATGCTGTCCCTAGGGCGACGCTTCAAGGATTGCTTCTAGCAGGTCTGGATGTTCTGGGAGCTATCTACTGTGCGTAATAGCCAAGAAAGCTTTATGTGGGTCTGACTGTTTTGCCTAACTTTGTGGAATTTCAACACTTATTACAGTTTCCTCAATTTAATTCCAGCTGCATTTTTCTAACATCATGAATTCAACCGCTCCGCAACTCCCCGCCTTAGTGGTTCTGCCACTCTTTCAATACCTGATTCGCACTCTGAACTATTCGAGCCCTACAAAAATGACAAGAAAAACTACGTAATACTACATAAATAAAAACGACTAGCACAATAAAAATTGGGTTGCCTCCCAATAAGCGCTTGATTTAACGTCGCAGCACGACTCTTTTTGTATTTTTCTTTTTCTATTTTTTTATTTATTTTAATTTTGTTTTCATTACATACAAAGCTCGAGTTGCCTCCCGAGAAGCGCCTTAGTTAACGTCGTGGCACGACGATACTTTTAAGCTCACTTCCAGCATTTACGTCTCCTTTTCTTACGATGAACTTTTGCCTTCTTCTTTCCTTTAGGTGAATTTTCCTTCAACTTGTCAATTATTGTGTCGTGGTCACCTTGTTCTACATTCAGCTCAAACACCTCTTCCGATTTACTCTCAGAGTCTTGACTAACACATTCTATCAAAGAACACTCCTCAAACTTAGCCTTGTGATCCTTTCCATTATAAACCTTGAAAGTAACCTTTTCTCCATGCGCTCTTACAGTCATCTCCCCAAGTTCCATGTCGATAATTGCCTTCGAGGTGATTAGGAATGGTCTTCCCAAAATTATTGGAGCTTTTTGGTCCTCTTCATAGTCTAGAATAATAAAATCAGCAGAGAACGTAAACTTCCCAACTTTAATCAACACATCCTTCACCTTACCATCAGGACAAATGAGTGATCCATCCGCCATATTAGGAGTAACTGAAGTAGGCTCGATTTCTCCTAGGTCTAACCTTTTATAGACAGACAAAGGCATGAGATTTATGCTGGCCCCTAGATCACACAGTGCACTAGAAATATTTTGACCACCAATAGTCCAAGGAATAGTAAACTTCCCAGGATCTGGAAGTTTTGGAGGTAATTTACTCAGGATTGTACTACACTCCTCCGTCAACTTGATTGTATCAATCTCTCGTGGCTTTCCCTTCTTAACTAGAATCTCTTTCAAGAACTTCACAAATGACGGCATCAGTTCAAACACATCAGTTAAAGGAATGTTAACCTGAAGCTCTTTTATCATACTCACGAATTATTGAAATTGAGCCATATCCTTTGATGGTTGAAGTCTCTGTGAGAATGGTGGGGGCGGTAGAGGTGCCTCTTTTTTCTCTTCTTTCTTCCTTACTTTCTCCAATTTTTCTACTTCCGCTGCTTTAAGTTGCTCCTTCTCCTCAGTTGTGGCCATCAACTCTGCACCTTTAACTAGAGTTACAGCAAGACAGTGCTCAACTCCCTTTAGATTTGGATTCGATTCAACATTACCAGGAAGTGCTCCATGTGGTCTAGAATTTTGTGCTCCAGCTAACTGCCCCATTTGGCGTTCAAGGTCTTTTTGAGCAGTAGTAAGATCTTTTATGGCCTGTGCCTGAACTGCATTATCAGCTATAATTCTCTGCTGGCTTGCTAACATCTGCTTTATCAAATCTTCAACTGAACTGCTGGACTGCTGTGGTTGAGCCTCAGAATGTGAATTCTGATAGTTATTCTGAGATCTCGTATTACCTTGTGCAGCCTGGTTATCACTCCAAGAGAAACCAGGATGATTTCGTGAATTAGGATTGTAGCTATTACCAAACTGGTTCTGATTCTGTCCCTGAGACCTATTTTGATTCCCTACGTAATAAAATGACTCTGGATTGGAGGGGCAAATATCAGTAGCATGATCTTGTCCACATACCTCACAAAAACTTTGAAACTACTGCACTTGTTTAACTGATTGCACTTGTTGCTGAGTTGGTGGCAATGCTAGCTTGCTAATTTGGTTAGCTATCGCATACATCTTTGCATTCAACGCTGAAACTGCATCCAATTGAAGTACTCCAGCAGCTTTTTGAGTTGGAGCTCTACCATCGCCCTGCCAGTCAGGATTGCTCTGAGAGAATTTATCCAGTAATTCATAAATCTCATTAAAATTCAAGGCCAATACTTGGCCTCCAGCAGCAGCATCCACCACAATCTTGGTATGAGCATTCAAACCTTCAACAAAAGTATGGGGCCAACACCTCATTCGTCTGGTTGTGGTGTGGGCAATCTCTTAACAATGACTTGAATCTCTCCCAAGCTGAATACAAAGATTCTCCATCTTGTTGTCTGAAAGACATAATCTCACTCCTTATTCTAGCTGTTTTGGCAGATGGATAGAATTTAGCCAAAAATTTCTTAGCTAATGCATCCCAAGTAGTGATAGACCCAGGCTTTTTAGCCTTTAACCACTTCTTTGCTGCCCCAATCAATGAAAAAGGAAAGAGTATCAATCGAATATAATCAGTTGAGACCCCTGTTGGTGTGTATGTGTCACTAATCTCCAAGAAATTCTGGATATGTTGTTGTGGATCCTCATGCAGTAATCCAGCATATTGTCCAGTCGCATGTAGCAGTTGTATCATGCCGGACTTAATCTCGAAGTGTCCAGTAATTTCTGGCTTAACTATGCTCGAGGCTACTCCCTCCAGACTAGGAAGAGCAACATCTCGCACAGCTAAAGCTCGATGCTCTGCCATTCCTACAGGTAAGGATTAAGAGAAACCTAATACCTGAAACAGCACAAGAAACTCAAAACAAAAATTAAACTTGAATAGAAAATAACAAATCGTCTAAAAAGAAAACAGTCAATTATTTAGTCCCCAGCAACGGCGCCAATAACTTGTTGCTCCCAAACGCACACGCAAGTATACGTGGTCGACAAGTAATAAAGTGATAAATCGAGTATCGTTCCCACGAGGACTATTGTTACGACTGAATCCTAGCAAACAATTTCATAAAAACTATTCAGGGATCTTTTTCAATGATGGTTGAGATTTTTACTAACTACAGAAGCAATAATTAAAAACAAGTAACTGAAGTCAAGTAATAAAGCAAACTCTAGGTTGTTATCAATACAAGAGAAACGGTCCAAGGTCAGAGCTGATTCTACTTCTTGAGTTTTCCAGCTGATTCTACTTGTTGATTTCCTAGATTGCTAATTAACAAGTTAATTATATTCGTGAAAATCTGTCGATTCTTCACGAGTCTATGCAAGCTACTCTAACGCCTATATTTCTATGGAATTAAATCAAATGCATGCATTAAAGAACTCTGTATTTTGCCAAGCAAGGCGAATAGGTATATGTCTATCCTACCCGCAAATCGATTCCCTGATGCCCAGGTTCACAATCAAGCCCTATTGTTTCTTATTTGCGTTCACAAGTTCCCTCTGTCGAGTTCAACTTGTAAACCGTAGATAGTGTTCAATTATCGGGCCCTGATCATAACCAAACAATTAGGCTAAAAAAAGAATAAACAATCCGTAATGGTAAATAAATAGGGAGAAATCAACTTTCAAACATCAACCTTCATGTATTTGTTCTAACCCTAGAACAATAGGTTTAGCTACGCATATTCATAATAACAACAGAAGAATTCATGGAAGAAATCTGAAAGATTGTAATAGATGAAGTAAAGGAATTAAACCCTTGGTTCAATGTGTTAGAACTCCAAAACTTGCTCCAGAAATTCGACCTCCCCTCATAATAATGAAATAATGAGGTTTTATAATGTTTACAAAGTGCTAGGATCAGCTAAACCAATGCCTAATCTAGTTGGGAAAACTTGTGTTTCGTCAGCCTCAATGCTTTCGTGGAAGCCACGCTTCCACTATAGCTCCCAACTCCAAAGCTATCTCTGAAGCCTTGCTCCCAGTATAGCTTCCAACTCTTCAGGGCTTTCTTGGAAGCCTTGCTTCCACCATAGATTCCAATGTATCCATTAACTCCAATTTGATTGTTCTTGTCTCGAATTAATCCGCACTATTCCTAAAATCACAAATACGATAAGTGAGCACAAGAAACACAATTATCACATATAACGAGCGCATAAAGTACCAAAATGTGAGAAGATATTTAGGTACAATAGGCAAATATCGCCAAACATCAGTTGTTGTTGCTAAATCTTAAAAATAATGTTCCTTAAGCTTAAAATTTGACCCTGGTCTGTGGTGAAATAAAAAACCACCATTGAAGGTGTTGGAAAGCTTGAGAAATTACGAAGGGGTGTTGGTTGAATTGTGAAAAATTAATCCAAAATAGTCACTGTAATTTCTTAGGCTTATATTAAGGACACGTAGTTATAAAATCAGATCAATTAGAGAAGTTTTGGTTGAATTTTTGATCAGATTTTGAGTTTAATTCGTGGAACAATGGTGGTCTTTGAGCTGTTGAAGAAAATGTTTGGGGGGGAGGGGGGGAGAGAGAGAAGGAAGAGCTGTTGGAAAATGACGTTTTTATACTTTTAAGTGCCTCTTTTGTGAGTTTGCTATGTGTCAAATGTTGTTTGGCACGTGGGTTGCAATCTCTAGAGAAGAAGTGATCAAATAAAAAATAGTGTGTAAAAGACACACTTTTACAAACTTTTGTGTGTAAAAAAGCACTCGTGAAAAACAAGTGTGTCAGTGGAATTTGAGTCAAAGATCAGTGGGTAAAACATGTATTCTGCTTTTATAATATCATATAATTTCATCATTTAGGCTACATGTCAAATTTGTATCGATTTATGGTCATTTGTGCGGATTAGCAATTATATGTGATTATCTATATTTAAATAATTTTATTTGAGTTTATTTAATGATTATTTGTGCATTTTATACATATATATACCTATATTTTATTTTTTGCACCTTCAAGTTGAATATTGGCCAATTAAAAAGAAAATATCAAAATTTCTTTTATTAATTCATCCATATTTCAAAATCCCCACCAAAATTCTTTATTTGTTCATATTTATCTTTATTTATTTATTTTATTTAATTACATTTTTTTCTTTGAACCTAGACCAAATCTCTAACCAAATACGTTTCCTATATACATATTTCATATTTCATTTCTTTTATTAAAACCTCCAAAATCACTCCATTTTCCCATTTATTTATTTTCCTTCTTCTTTTGTTAAAATTTCCTACGAACCTAGACAAGAGTCCGTCTAAGTACACCCATTCTGTTAGGGTTAATTGCTATTTTCTTCCAATCATTTTGAATAAAATCCAAAACTATTCAATTTCCTTTTTTCCAATTGCCACCAAAATTCTTTATTTATATTTACTTTATTTTACTATTTTTTATTGGATTATATTTTCTCTTTGAACCTAGACATAGAATCTAGTCAAGTACGTTTTCTTGTTTTAAATTTTGAAAAGTGAATATTCTTTTGGCAAAATCCCCTAAATCACTCTCCTAATTTTTTCCTAATCTCCTAATCCCCAAAATTTCTCTCAAAATCCCACATTACCCCCCAATCCCCCAACCACTCTTTTTCCCAAAATTGAAATATACACAATACATCCATCAGACAAGGGAGAATGCACAAGATCCCACATCAAAACAATCAGCAGACCCCACGTAAAATACACTTACCCCACCCTATGGTCTTCTTCCTCACACACACCAACAACACAATACACAACATCAGTCCCCCACGCGTAGACAACGAACACACCAATTCCCCTCGTCTTCCCCGACAGCACCACACAAAAAATCAATATCACTCATCATCAACACATCCAAAGAGAACGATCAGAAACAGATCCACCCTGCATCTTCTGCACATACCCGTCCATACATACATCACACAGCCCTTTTACAAATCAGTACACCATTGTCATCTCCTCTCTTCACATGCCTGTCATCTCCTCCATTCACACCCCACAAAAAACCAGTACATACACCTATACACACACCCACCATTCACACCTCTTTCTCCAATACCACACACGCACAAAAAGCAATACACATACACAAGCTTACAGATCTGAAACGGGGACGGGGTTGGGGTTCAGACTATCGGGACAGTGAAACCATCACCATCATCGGAGTGGTACCGAAACCAGTGACGGGTTAAACCAGTGAAACGGAAAAAGGGGAAAATAAATCGACACATCCCTCACTTATTTGATTTCTATTTTTTGTGTTCTCTGTTGTTCGCATCTGATTAGGAGTTAGTGAATCAAAAGGGGGCGTGGGAATGGTAGCGGCGTCGAATGGCGTTGCTCCTCCCTCTGTTCCGATCTGGGTGTCACGACTCTGATTATGGTTACCGATCGGCGATTGTTCAGGGGTCATGACTGATTATTGGTTTCATGCTTTGTTCTGAATTGCTGTCTATCCTATACTGAGACTGTTTTTATCAGATTGTTTGTTATCGACGCATCTTGATGTTGTTTGTGTGCAATTTCGATTGTACAAGTGTGAAATTGTTTGACTATTATTGACCATTGCTTTGAGACTTTTTTGCAGCTTCCCGGTATTACGTTGACTTGGACGGGTTAATAAACAAATAGGCAAATTAAAAATATATTTATATATGTTGAGGCCTCGATATTAATTTGAACAGGATACTACACTTAACAGTCCCATTCCGTGTCCCTAAAACAAAAAGCCGATGACGATGCATATCACTATCGCATCCTATTTTTTACCGAACCGGTTAAAGTTCGAAATAGGGCTCGACTTATTGGGTAACTCACGGGTAAAGAGTTGGAGACGCCACCTAACATATTTTTTAACTAGGCGCATTAGGGCACCTATTTTGTTTCTAGCAAATTTTAACAATTAACTCCGAAACTTAGTCTACGAACTAAAAATTCTAGGTAAGAAGTTCAAGTTAACTCGAGAGGAAGGGGTTAGGCACCTCTCAAGTGCCACCGAATGTGGTTTACCTGCCGGAATAAATAATTGGGATTCTAAGTAATTAATTAAACTAACTAAGCAATAAAGCATTTAAATATTAGACTATGATATACAAATTTAAAGACAAATAATAAATATTCATCTCTTCTAAGGACTAAACTGCCTTGCAAAATAAACAAAAAAGTTAGTAAGAATTTCAAATAAAATTAATAAAATAAAATCAATGATTTAAATATTTTGTCCTTTTTCGAAAGTGTCGTCTTTTCTTAATTCCACCACGATGTACTTCGTAAAAATGTAAAAATATGAGTTGGTACATCAATCGACAATAACAATAAGAATAATAAATACTAATAAGAATAATAATGAAAATAATAATAATGATAGAAGGATTTTCTTCTTTTTCTTTCAAAATAGAAGTCGCCTCTCCTCCAATTTTACCTCGCAAGAATATAAAGAAAACGAGTTAGTATTAATTATAATGATAATAAACAATATAAAATATCAGAATAAAATAAAAGGGGAAAGAGATTTTATAAAATTGTAGGCTCAGGTATGTATCAATCGGTTAGAGGTTAGGGACGTCGGTACGGCTGCAACCACGCCGGCCGATCGTGTTGCCATGCTAAGTGCCGGTCCCACAACTTCATCGCCGGCTCGTTTTGAAATTTAAAGCTCATACACGTCATCATCGCCTATTTTTTTTTTTTAGGGACACGGGTACGAGACTATTTAAGTGTAGTATCATCTTCTAGTCAATATATAGGCCTCAAATAAATGTTCATATTCCTTGGACAGTAGCGCAACATCTGTTCAAAATCAGTTCATCTGCAAACAAATATCAGTATACAATTGACCTGAACGAAATCAAGCCAAAAGTGTTTCAACACCAGCCCAAATATCACTTTAATAATTTCGGGTTCTGCAAAGAAGAAGCAATCAGTAATATCCCATACAAAGCAACAAATAATAATGACCAGACTAAGGTAAAGTCAAGAAGAAACAACGCATATCCCAACACCCAGCGTTGGAACAATTTAATAGTCAATGGCATAAACAGATCCGCTCAACGTCGCCGATCAATACCCCAACAGCGGCAAACCGTGTCACCATAACGTCAGAGAGGGGAAAGGAGTCAACAAATTAGTGTAGTTGACAGGTCGCAAGCAATGACTGTTAGACTAAAGTAGATTGTCGTCGCTGGTCAGAATTTAACGGCAGAATAGCAATAGCTGCGACAAAGTGGAGGAGGAGAGGAGCGACACCAGTCATAGCCGATGGGCGGGGAGCGGCGTCGCTACGACTCTGCTTCTACCATCTTCTTCTAATTCCTTCAAACCCGGTAACCGATCAGAAAACAAAGGACAACAGGGGTACAGATCTCAACGATGAGATTTTCCGGTGGTTTTGGCTGATGGTGGCGATACCGTTTCCCCTTCCCCAACTCCCTCTGTTTTTAGATTCGTGTGTGTGTGCGCGCGTGACTGGTTTGTTGGGAAATTGTACCTGGGTGTGCCTGTCGATTTCTCTGTGCGTGTGTGGTGTTTTGTTTGGATTGAAAAAAAGAATGTTGGTGATGAGCAATACCGATTTCGGTAAGTGGTGTTGTCGGGGAAGATGGAGGAGTAGCTTGTGCGATGGTTCTGTTCTTGGTGTTTTCGAAACTAAGTGGAAGAAGAGGGGGTGATCAGGTACTGTGTCTTGTGATGTTTGGTGTATGTATTTTTTGGAGTGTAGGTGTGTGTGATGTGAAGAAGAAGACTCAAAAAGGGGTAAGGTCTGCGAGTGGTCCCTGGAGTTTTTTTGCCTATGCTGTCTGTGTACTGATGTTTGGATTTGTGTGTATATAGGATTTCTTGAAAAATAGTTGTTGGGGATTTTCCAAAAAATAGGAGAGGGGATTATGGATGATTTGGATTTGATTTTTAATTTTGAATTCTTTCCAAAATGGGGGAGGTAGGAGAGTGATTTAGGAGATGAACTTGGTATTAAAAGTGGGGTAGGGACATTGGAGGAGTTTTAAGAATAAAATTAGGATATATTTTGGAAATTGATTAAAAATATAATATGAGGAAAAGGAAAGGTAAGGTGTAAATAATGAACGTATCTAGACGAACACTCGTCTAGGTTCAAAAGGAATTTTAAAATAATGGAAAAGAAATATTTTGAAATGTAAATAATAATTATATGAATATGAGAATATCTAAATTAAAACTAAAAAATTGGAAGAGATTGCAATCGATTTCTAACAGAATAGACGTACCTAGACAGACTATTATCTAAGTTCGTAGGAAAGTTTTCGAGATAAACGCTTTAAAAGGAAGAGTTGCACATATTTAAATTTAAAAGGAACTCAAATATGACAAATCAAGAAGTTGAAATGAATTGATTATGTATTTGGCTATCATTTTACTTAAAGGTGCTAAATAAATATAAATATATATATATATATATATATATAAATATATATATATATATATATATATATATATATATATATATATATATAGTATAAAATGGGTAAACATAGTAAAATGCACACATAAAAGCAAATTGAAATGCAAATTAAATTAATTAAGCATGAATAGCCATAAATAATTACTAAATGCTATAAATGCACTAAAAATAGCGCAAATAACCATATTTTGACAAATAGCCTAAATGATGCAAAATTACGTAGCCACATTTAAGTATTAAATATATAAGTAGATGATACCACACGTAAATGCATGTTTTCTAATGCACATTTTGCACAAATAGTCATATTGCACCTTTAAGTTAAATTATAGTCGATTTTGGAAAAAGGAGGGACAAAATTGGGCGTCAACAATCACTTTGCAAAGTAAGCAATCGTAGAGTGGTGGGATTGAAGGTACCTAGACTGGAAAACCGGCCCAGGCTCTGTGTCTGCAGCCGTACCAACATCCCTAAAATCTGCTTGATGCAATACACCATTCCGAGCCTACATTTTTATAAAAACCATTTTCCCCTTTATTTTATTATCATTATTTTATATTATCTTTATAATTTTAATATTAACTTATTTTCTTCATATTATTGCGAGGTAAAATTGGATGAAAGACAACGGTCTATTTTGAAAGAGAACAATTAGAAGAAATTTTTTTTTTATTATTATTTATTAATATTACTAGTATCATTATTATTCTTATTATTAGTATTTCACTTTATTAATTGTCGTACTAATTCATATTTTATTACATTTTTACGAGGTACATCGTGGTGGAATTACAAAAGACAACCCTATCAAAAAAGGATAAAAATATACAAACTCATTGACTTTATTTAATTTTATTTTACTAATTTTGTTTACAATTCTTACTAACTTGTTTATTTATTTTGCAAGGCACGTTTGGACAAAGCTTAGCCATTAGAAGAGACGAATATTTATTACTTGTCTTTAAATTTGTTTATCATGGTTTAATATTCAAATATTTTATTGCTTAGTTAGTTACTCACTATAGAATCTCAATTATCTAGTCCGGCCGGTAAACCACATTTGGTGGAGCCCGAGAGGTGCCTAACCCCTTCCTCTCGAGTTAACTTGAACCCTTACCTAGATTTCTAGTTCGTAGACTTAAGTTTCGGAGTTAATTTTAAAATTAGCTCGAAACAAAATAGGTGCTCTAATACGCCTAATTAAAAAATATGTTAGGTGGCGACTCCAACTCTTTACCCGTGAGTTACCCAATAAGTCGAATGCTATTTCAAACTTTAACCGGTTCGGTAAAAATAGGATTCGACAACAATTACATACACTCACAAATGAAATCAGAAACAAAAACGGATCGGGACAGGGGAGTATTGAGGAAGGGGATGAAAGATATCAGAAACGGAGAGTGGCAGCGAAGCCGCCAGCTTCACCGGAGTCACGCCGGAAAACTTCGCCAGCGGTCGCTCCTCTCCATATGTCGACTATGTCATCTGTTTACTCTGTCCATTGTTTGTTTCCTCCACTATATTGCGTTTCGATTCGCTGAGATTCGACTGCGGTTTTAAACCAGCGACAATTACTGGTTTAAATCGATATATTTGCTTCGCGACTTATTACTTGTTTTGATTTCGTGATTTGCTTTGCTGGGGTTGTTGAATATGTGGTCGAGCTTAACTAATTGATTAATCATTTTATTCATGAATGGTTATGCTAATTTTTGTCGAGTTTTACAGATCCCCATCGTGTTTGGCTTTTTGCAACCAAGGGTTAACTGGTTCACTTTGTTCGCCGTGGTTTATTTCTAATACTAACGGATTAATTGTTTCGACAGTTTATCTATTGACTATTGATTTCTTTTTGGAGATTTGTTTTTGCAGTTACTGGTTTTTTACACTAATCTGGACAACGCTATGAAAGATACTTTGAATCATTTACTGGAAACGTCTACTGGTTTAAACAGATACTATGGCCTATGAAAATATTTTTTTTTGAGGCTTCACAATGAATTGACGGATAATCGACATATTTGAACATGATACTACACTTGGACAGTCCCATCCCGTGTCCATAAAAAAAATAGGCGATGATGACGCGTATGAGCTGTAATTGCAAAACAAGCCGGTGATGGAGCGGTGTGACCGGCACTTGTCATGGCAACACGACCGGCCGGCGTGTTTGCAGCCGTATCGATGTCCCTAACCTCTAGCCGATTCATACAAACCTGAGCCTACATTTTTATAAAATCCCTGTCCCCCTTTATTTTATTTTTTATTAATCTTGATATTTTATACTTTTATTATTATTTTTATGAATACTAACTTATTTTTTTTTTTATATTTTTGTGAGGTAAAAAAAGGATGAAAGACGACCTATTTTTGAATGAGAAAAACTAGAAGAAAATCCTTTTATTATTATTATTATTATTATCCTCATTATTTTCATTATTTTTTATATTATTATTATATTTATTGTTATTATTATTAATTGTCGTACTAATTTATTTTTCATATTTTTTGCGAGATACATCGTGGTGAAATTACAAAAAGACAACCCTCTGGAAAAAGGGCAAAATATTTAAGATCATTGACTTTACTTAATTTTATTTTATTAATTTTTGTTTGCAACTCTTACTAACTTATTTGTTTATTTTGCAAGGCGCATTTGGACAAAGCTTAGCCACTAGAAGAGACGAATATTTTTTACTTCTCTTTAAATTTGTATATCAATGTTTAATATTCAAATATTTTATTACTTAGTTAATTTAAGTTATTTAAATCCCAATTATTTAGTCCGGCCAGTAACCACATTTTGTGGAGCCTGAGAGGTACCTAACCCCTTCCTGTCGGGTTAACTTGAACCCTTATTTAGATTTCTGGTTTGTAGACTTAAGTTTCGGAGTTAATTGTAAAATTAGCTAGAAACAAAATAGGTGCCCTAATACGCTTAGTTAAAAAATATGTTAGGTGGCGACTCCAACTCTTTACCCGTGAGTTACCCAATAAGTCGAACCCTATTTCGAACTTTAACCGGTTCGGTAAAAATAAGATGCGACACTAATTACATACACTCACAAATCAAATCAAAAACAAAAACGGATCGGGATAGGGGAGTTTTGAGGAAGGGGATGAAAGATATCAGAAACGGAGAGTGGTAGAGACGCCGCGAGCTTCACTGGAGTCACGCCGGAAAACTTCGCCGGCGGTTGCTCCTCTCCGTATGTCGACTGTGTCATCTGTTTACTCCGTCCATAGTTTGTTTCCTCCATTGTATTGCGTTTCGATTCGCCTAGATTCGACTGGGGTTTTAAACTAGCGATGGTCACTGGTTTAAATCGATATATTTGCTTCGCGACTTATTACTTGTTTTGATTTCGTGTATTGCTTTGTTGGGGTTGCTGAATCTGTGGTTGAGCTTAACTAATCGATTAATCATTTTATTCATGAATGGTTCTGCTAATTTTTGTCGAGTTTTATAGATCCCCATCGCGTTTGGCTTTTTGGAACCAAGGGTTAACTGGTTCACTTTGTTTGCAGTGGTTTATTTCTAATACTAACGGATTAATTGTTTCGGCAGTTTATCCTATTGACGATTGGTTTCTTTTTGGAGATTTGTTTTGCGGTTACTGGTTCTTTACACTAATCTGGACAACGCTATGAAAGATACTTTGAATCAGTTACTGGAAATGTCTACTGGTTTAAACAGATACTATGGCCTATGAAAATATATTTTTATTTGAGGCTTCACAATGAATTGACGGATAATCGACTGATTTGAATATGATACTACACTTGGACAGTCCCATCCTCGTGTCCCTAAAACAAATAGACGATGATGACGTGTATGAGCTGTAATTGCAAAATGAGCCGGTGATGGAGTGGTGGGACTGGCACTTGGCATGGCAACACGACCGGCCGGCGTGTTTGCAGCCGTACTAACGTCCATAACCTCTAGTCGATTCATAAAAACCTGAGCCTACACTTTTATAAAATGCCTTTCCCCCTTTATTTTATTTTTTATTAATCTTGATATTTTATATTATTATTATTATTATTATTATTATTATTAATATTATTATTATTATTATTATTATTATGAATACTAACTTATTTTCTTTATATTTTTGCGAGGTAAAAAATGGATAGACGACCTATTTTTGAAGGAGAAAAAACTAGAAGAAATTTATTATTATTATTATTATTATTATTATTCTTCTCATTATTTTTATTATTATTTATTATTATTATTATTATTATTATTTATTTTTATTATTATTAATTGTCGTACTAATTCATTTTTGATATTTTTTGTGAGGTACATCGTGGTTAAATTACAAAAAGACAACCCCTCTCGAAAAAGGGCAAAATATTTAAGATCATTGACTTTACTTAATTTTATTTTATTAATTTTTGTTTGCAACTCTTACTAACTTGTTTGTTTATTTTGCAAGGCGCATTTGGACAAAGCTGAGCCACTAGAAGAGACAAATATTTATTACTTGTCTTAAAATTTGTATATCATAGTTTAATATTCAAATATTTTATTGCTTAGTTATTTTAAGTTATTTGAATCCCAATTATTTAGTCCGGCCGGTAACCACATTTGGTGGAGCCTGAGAGGTGCCTAACCCTTCATCTCGGTTAAACTTGAACCCTTACCTAGATTTCTGGTTCGTAGACTTAAGTTTTGGAGTTAATGGTAAAATTAGCTAGAAACAAAATAGGTGCCCTAATACGCCTAGTTAAAAAATATGTTAGGTGGCGACTCCAACTCTTTACCCGTGAGTTACCCAATAAGTCGGGCCTGATTTCGAGCCCTAACCGATTCGGTAAAAAATAGGAGGCGACAGAATGGCGACTTCACCGGGGATTTCTAAGGTTCTAACCATAACGGACTTCTAATTGAGATTCTTTGCATTTATTTTCTTTTTATTTCTCGAAACTAAAATTTCTTCTTCTTTAATTTTTTTTCCTTTTGCAGGTTTGTAATTTAACTTTTTATTTCATTGGGATTATCTTTTAATTAATTGGCATTTTCTTTTGTCTATCATTTTTCATCATATCCGCCACTTTTGCAAAGTTTACTCGTGCACTATATTTGAAAGACGGTTGCGTCGGTTTGACGGCTGTTCTTACTCCTACAAAACACACATTTGAAAAAGTTTTAGAAATAGGTCGAGTCGGTTCCAAACTTTTTCCCTTCCAAACAGTCCATTTGGGAGAACCTTGTCTAAACCTCACCTTAGAAAACTCCATTAGGAGCATTCATCGCATTCCATGTTTTAAATTCTTTTTCACATCATCATTTTAAATTATCTTGCCTGATTATCTCATTTTCGGAACTAACTTGTTTCTTTTGCTTTTCCTTTTTCCTTCTTTTTCATTAAACTTATTTTATTTTGAAAATTGATTTTATTTCAACTTATGCGTATTTTAAACTTGTGAATTTTTGCTCATACGAAACTTCAAAATCATGCGTTGAAATACGGTGGTTACAACCGCCTCTTTCCTCACAAAATTTTCTTTTAGGGGGAACAACTTGGAATCTAGTTGGTCCGAGACGTTCCCGCTCCCGAGTTGTCCGCTCGGGAGGGTAATAAAAGTCGGTCTAAGTCAACCCTGCTCTTAGTGGTGACTCCAGGACCATGCATCATGACATATCATTAGTCGACTTGTTCTCAAGTCCAATAGGCCAACTTATTCACACAATCTGAACGGGTTTTTAACCCCCAAAGAGCATTGAACATGATTTATTTGCATTTGCTTAAAGGGTTGAACGTGCAAAATGTAGACCATTTATTGGCATTGTTCTGCATTCAGTGCTATTGAAAGGCACGAAGGTAACCTAATAGGCGTCAAAAGCCCAAACTGGATCAGAAATGATTGTTTATTCATAAACAGCCAGATTTGTTCTGTATTCAATGCCATTCAAAGGCACGAACGTAACCTAATAGGCGTCAAAAACCCAAATTGAATCAGAAATAATTGTTTATTCACAGTCGGAATTATTCTGTATTTAATTCCATTCAAAGGCACGAAGGTTATTTAAGAGGCATTAAAAGCCCAAATTAAATAAAAAATGACTGTTTATTTCCAAAGGATTGGAATCATTCTGTATTCAATGTTATTCAAAAGCTTAAATGGTAATCGAAGAGGCATTAAAAGCCCAATTTAAAGCAGAAATGACCGCTTGATAGACAGGATGACACAAAACGCACGTTTATCCTTTAAGCTTTATATAAAGACTTGACATCCTTGGCATGTCAAAGGTCCAATAGCAACTTCATTCTAAAGTGTCTAAAGGGTTTTCAACCCAAAACGACACATCTCTTCATATTCTCTGTTGCATTGTTTTCAAAATCTTGTGCCACATGTTAATCGTTTGCTTACAAGCGAATCTTAGGCATTTTTATTCTCCCTTTTCCTATCATCCTTCATCTTTTCCAAAAGATCATGGCCATTAGAAAATTTGACATGGTTGTTGAAATCCCTCAGTTGCTAAGAGATTGGTGGGAAAACCTAAGCATAGATCAACAAAATCAAGTCAAAATGGTATTGGGAAATTTGATTTCACTAATGGAGCACACTGTAGTGAAAGGGATGATAGAAGCAGCAGTACACTATTGGGATGCAGACCGAGCAGTTTTTTACTTTAGGAGTGTAGAGTTGACACCATTACTGGAAGAAATAGGTGGTTTAACTCAATTACCATTTGAACGTGAAGAAGTCTTGATGCCTAAGAACATTACACCTGAGGAGTTCTTTGAAATGATAGGGTTTAAGCCCGAATTATGCACAGACAGTATAAGGCAGTCGGGAATTTCTCTGACTTCCCTCTACATCAAATTTGTGTATGGAGAAGCATTTCAAGAATTCGAAGACTATTTCAGCATTAACCAGGCAGATTGGCAAGAGTGGAGGGTACTTGCTTTTGTCATCAGCTTTTTAGGGACTGTCGTGTTTCCACAACACAAAGGACGAGTTGATGTTTGCATGGTTTCAATTGTTGATGCCCTACTCAAAGACATTAATAAGAAATACACATTAGTACCTATGATCATCATAGAGATGAACCGTGCTTTAGAAAGATGCAAGAAGGGCGCTGGTGTCTTCGAGCGTTGCAATTTGCTTTTACAAATTTGGTTGATGGAGCATTTGCAAAAGATGGATAGCACAGAGCAAGCTTTCCATGCCATACCAATAGAAAACTATATCTTGACTCATACCGCCCACATGGACAATGCTCTCGAGAAGTGGGACCAACCAACAACTGCCAACGGTTGGCACTACATGATCTGTCAACTAACACCTGAAAACATACAATGGATGTTTGATTACTTTCCCAGCACAACAGTAATCACACGATCCGAAAGAGACTCATTTCTCATCTTAGTTGGCTTTAGAGGAGTTTACCCATACACTCCTTTAAGGGCACTTAGACAAACAGGGACAAAGCAGACTGTACCCCAAATTGCAAACATCAGAAGTTTTAAAGCAAATATTCTCGGAGGAGTGATCCCGTTTATCAGAAAGGCAACGAATGGGAATTGAGACTATTGGATGAGACAAGTTTTACGCTGGCTGTGATGAAGATTATCCAGACTGGCTTAAGAAAGACATAGTAAAGGCAGTTCAACCAAGAGCAACAACAAAAAGGAAAATAAATGCTGATGAGTTAGAATCTGAGTACAAAAGGTTACGCAAACAACTGGCAAGGGCACGAGGGAAAATAAAAAAGAAGCAAAGTTTGGTCGAAGCAAAGAACGAAGAAAAAGCAAATGGCGCAGTAAGGCAGAACTCTTGACAAAGCGCATAGAGTTTATCGGCGTATGGGCTAGCGAGGGAATGAACTCTGTGTCAAACAAAGGAATAGAGGAGAAACGAAAAAAGGCTTGGGAAATGTTGAAGAATTTCACATTTGACATATCCCGGCTCTTGACTGATGTAGACAACATCATCTTCCAAGGGTACTCATCAGAGGCAAGCTTGTCCGAGGAAGACTCGATCGAAAAAGAAGAAGAAGAATCTTCTGGAGAGGGATCAGCATGACAAACGTTCACCTAGCCATGATTTAACCTTCTAGCAATGTTTCCCACCTTTTTTACTATTTCAATATTAGCCAATATAATAAAAGTCCAACAAATGCAATATTGTCTAGGTTCCGCATTTTGTTAGCAAACGAAATGATACATGTGGCACAAAGCGCTTTTCAAAATTATCGTGCGTAAAACGGTCATTCGCATTATAGGATTCATTTCTTATTTGATATGTGTCCATTGCATGGATTTTTCTGTTGCGCTAGGTCACTAAAGGAATCTTTTCTCCAAATTCAATCTCCTACCAATGCACCTCCTCTCCCTACTCTATGCCCAAATCCTGATATTTGAAATCTTTAGCATGTCCAAACTGTCTCTAAATTCACCTACCAAACTTAAAAGTCTATTACCCAAAAGGTTAACTCGAGTTGAATACCAAGGCAAAAGATGTGGTTAAGCAAGTGCACTTGTCAGAGATTTTCACAACAATTCCCACAAGCTCTCTCCTCTCTTCACGATGTCTCCACTACACTACAAACTACTAATAAGGCTATCCAGTCTGGAAATATGAGTCTTTTCAAAAGAAGAAAGATGAAGTCTCTTTTGCTGCAACCATTCTAGACCTTACTTCCAACCACTATTATCAAACGCCGCCACCATTTTATCCCTACCCTCATATACCACCTGAATATCCCATTTACAACATTCAGCCCACTCGACCTATATTCCACATCCCAACACCAAATCGTTTACCATACCAGCAAAATACTCAACCCAACTACCGAAATGCACCACCATACCCTCCTAGGCTTCGCCTTGATGCAAACCAAAGACCAAAAAGAAACTACACTCCACTAGCTGAATCCCACACTCAAATATTCGAGCGATTGGAAACTGCCGAGCTATTGCCCCAGTACCCTAACTGTTCTAGAAAGCACTATGAACATGGAGAGAAAAATTGACAAAGCAAGAGAAATGTTGGTCAAACGCAAAGGCACACATGACTCACCTTAAGACCTTTTGACACCAACATCCAAGGATCGCCTTTGTTGCTCTAGTCTACACAGTCACACCACCTGCAATACATGACTGTGATTCAAAGCACTTTCTAACTTGCTTCTAGCTTTCAAAGGGCCAGTGAAAGATAATATTGGAAAGACAGAGGTATAAAGAAGACTTGCGCACAGACAACCAAAAACAAGCAAACCAATTCAACTCGAAAAGGAGAGGCAAAGACACAATGACAAAACCATCATTATATGATAAATCTGGAGACCCCTAGAGCATTTAGAAGCATATCACTATCCACTAGCAAAGATAAAGCAAGACGATGAGGTTATTCGACACACTTACCATAGCAAGGGTTGAGTTGAAATAAAGGAACATGCGAATAGACTTCTTGGAGCAATTTCGGTCGAAGGCTTTATCGGGGTGATATGAATTCTCATGACGACGACCACAATAAGATGCAACAATCTAAGAATGAACATGATACATAGACAATCTACATCGAGTTCAACAGCTCAGCAATAAGATATTATCCAACAAGAAAAGTTGGTGCAAGGAATATATTGCAGCAGTTGGTCAACGAGTATGAAAGACATTGAGAACCTCTTTGAAAGACACGTAGCTGTCATGATAGACAAATTCGAAAAGAAAGGATGACAAATGCACTCAAGGTCCCGGTATTCGACAAAAGCCAACATTCTTTTCTGTCACACAACACAATCTATTCCTTACACAATGTCTTTATCACTTTTCATTGACAACCAACTCCTCATCTCCCGTTTAAACAAACATCGGTCGTTTGACCAAAATCCTTGCCTTGACTGCTACATAAAACACTTGGGCAATCTCTTGTGATATTTACGCGTTCTATCGCAAACTCCAAATTCAAGAGCTAATCCGTCATCCACGGTCTAGGTTTTCTCTTAAGCTTACGTGTCATTTTTGCTTCAAGTCTTTGCTAATATGTCCACACTATTTTGTGCGTTTCACCACTTTGTTACGGTTGCTTTGCGTTTGGACACTGAAATTGGTCAAGAATCTGCATTCAAAAAAGCCGAAATGGCAAGCCAATATGAAAATGCTTTCTTCTGCAACAAAGTCCTTTGAACCACCAACATATGACACCAAGAGCGTTCAGACAATCCCAATACTGTACAACCTGCATTATACTCACACGAAAGTCACAACAAAGAAGTCCAATCACTATACAACCGAAGCTGACAAAACTCACAACCTCACACTGCATCCAAACTCACACAATAAACAACCTCCCCTCTGTCAAGACTTTCAACTGCAACCCTATCAGGCTCAACCTAATCAGGGACATACAAAAAGAAAAAACCTCACACCATTGTTCCTTTAGCCCAATCAAATGACATTGCAACCAGCAGATAAACTACTCGCTGGATACCCATTTCTCAATTTGATCCGACAAGATCTAAAACTCGTCACTCAAACATTCCATACCATGACACCGCGAGACATCCAACACTGAAACACAAAGTTCGGAGTCTGATCAACCAAAGCACGACGATAGCACAACAAAAACCAACAAAGGAAAACTCTAACTCCTAAACCACAAACACACTTTCTACAAAGGCCAATCCATCAAGGTTAGCTCCATGACTTTCGAAAACAAAAGCGTGAAACATGACGACCCCCATCACAACCTAAGACAAATACAATTTTGGGCAATCTCCAAATCCGGAAAAATCCAAATATCAAACCTTAGACTGGGTATGCAAATATCTAAATACTCATAGTCAACAATACACCCAATCGTCACACTAAAGGACGAATGCAGATTTTTAGCCAATACATTTGGTGTTTAGTGCAATGCAACCATCTTCTTTTGGCGATATGTCATAAACAATAAACTGGGGCAGAATTTTTTAGGATCCCTCAAAAATTCCAAAAGACGCAAACTTGACACTGGGGCAGAAATTTTTGACATCCCCTCAAATTTTAAGAAAGTCCTTATAAAAGCAACACAATAGCCTCCGTAGCACATCGCATGACGTAACAATAATTTTCTACTTGTTACATTTTACTTTACCCTTGATGCATCGACTGAGGGTACACAGCCCGATGTCGAATTTTGCACTTTAATTTTGTGGTGGGTACACAGCCCGGTGCGTCGACTGAGGGTACACAGTCCGATGTTGACTTTGTCATTTTAATTTTGCGGAGGGTACACAACCCGATGCATCGACTGAGGGTACACATCCCGATGTCGATTTGTCATTTTAATTTAGCGGAGGATACACAGCCCGATGCGTCGACTAGGGGTACACAGCCCGATGTCGATTTTGTCATTTTAATTTTGCGGAGGGTACACAGCCGGATGGGTCGACTGAGGGTACACAGCCCGAGGTCGATTTGTCATTTTAATTTTGCGGAGGGTATACAGCCCGATGCATCGACTGAGGGTACACAACCCGATGATGATTTGTCATTTTAATTTAGCTGAGGGTACACAGTCCGATGCGTCGACTGAGGGTACACAGCCCGATGTCGATTATGTCATTTTAATTTAGTGAAGGGTACACATCCCGATGCGTCAACTGAGGGTACATAGCCCGATGTCGATTTGTCATTTTAATTTAGCGGAGGGTACACAGCCCGATGCGTTGACTGAGGGTACACATCCCGATGTCGATCTTGTCATTTTAATTTACCGGAGGGTACACAACCAGATGCGTCGACTGAGAGTACACAGTCCGATGTCGATTTTGTTATTTTAATTTTGCGGAGGGTACACAGCCCGATGCGTCGACTGAGGGCACGCAGCACGATGTCGATTCTGTCATTTTAATTTTTACAGAGGGTACACAGCCCAATGCACCGACTAAGGGTACACATCCCGATGTCGAATTTAGCACTTAACACAGTGGAGGGTATACATCCTAATTCAAAGTTTGACATTGTAACAGGTAGACAACCCGATGAAAGGACAACATGACAAAGGGTAGACAGCCTGGAGGGTAGACAGCCCGGTGAAAGGGTAGCATGACAAAGGGTGCGCAACCAAAATAAAAGAATGATAGGCAACCCTGCATGAAAAGATACACAGCTCAATACAAAAGGAGTATACGGCCCGACGTTACAAGCACACATTTAAATGACGAAAAGCAATGGACATACAATCCGGCGTTGCACTGGCAAGATGATCCAACAACAGCACGGTATGACAAAGCAATTACCTCTTGATGAGAAGCACTTAGCAAATGGATATCCCCCAGAGGAGAGGCACACATTCCCTAGCACTGAGCACCTGAAAGCAGACTAGACAAAGGAGAGCTCAACTCAACAGGGAAGTTTACTTTATCTTCATTTTTTATCTCAATTTGCATTTGTCTTGATTTTGCTATAGGGACTCTCCGATCTGTCAACAAACCCCTGCGCCCTACTCCCACACCTGCTTCCAAAATCACTACCCATTGTGCAATTACAAAACCTCAAAGCATCATCCCAAAACCCAATTCAAAAGGCCTAATCTTACAGACAATACTTTTGCTACACCCGCAAGCTACCTATTTCTGCCGAGCTCCAAAGCGCTCAAAGCTACAATCTCATACTCGCACAAGTAATCTGCCTAATCTTTCATCACAAATTAGGATGTCATTTTGCATTTCCTTCTAACTAATGCCTACTTTTCCTATTCAAGCCTATCTGAGTCAATCGTGCGTGTTCTCGTGCTTAATCATGCCCATCTGTTTGAATCATGCGCACTTATAAAACTCGCTCCCCAAAGGTTTCCCAGCTCAGGCAAGGCAATAGTAAAATGAGATTACTCATTTGTCGAGATGAAGTGGAAACTATGTACATATAAACTCCTTTTTATGGGTGTGTAGCGCGCCACATCTTCATAACTAGGATGATTATAAGCCTCTTTTCCCGCGCTCAATATACTGATGTTATCTCATCTTCGATAGTACCCTTACTTTATTCATCATTTATCCCGCCGAAAAGGCAAAACATACACAAACCTAAACTTTACATACCTGGATAAGTTTAGTCTTTACATTTAAAATCGTGCGTCATAAATTTCTCACACAGGCAAAATGCCATTCTAGAACTACACACGGCCTGATTCTCGTGAAACCCGAGATATTTAGGCAACTCAGAGACCGGGGTTTGGCCAAAAACACCCCAAACTCCCATTTTCCCCTTTCAATCATTTTACCCACCAGTCGTGACAAAATTGGCTACTCCGTCAACTATCTTTGCCCGAAGATTCTTTTCATCATCCCCGGGCAAAGAGGGGCAGCTGTTGACACCCAATTTTATCTCAACTTTTTTTAAAATTGGCTATAATTTAACTTAAAGGTGCAATTTGACTATTTGTGCAAAATGTGCATTAGAAAGCTTGCATTTACGTGCGTTATACCGTGCTTTTATATTACATACCTAAATGTGGCTATATTAAGTAATTTTACATCATTTAGGCTATTTGTCAAAACTATGACTGTTTGTGCAAATTAGTACATTTATAATATTCGTGGCTATATCATATAATTGCATCATTTAGGCTACACGTCAAATTTGTATCAATTTGTGATCATTTGTACAAATTAGCAATTATCTGTGATTATTTATATTTATATAATTTTATTTGAGCTTCTTTAATGATTATTTGTGCATTTTATACAATATGTATATCTATATTTTTTGTTTTCGCACCTTTAAGTTGAATATTGGCCAATTTAAAAGAAAATGTCCAAATTTCTTTTTTTAATTAATTCCTCCATATTTTAAAATTACTACCAAAATACTTTATTTATTTATATTTATTTTTATTTATTGAATTGCATTTTTCCTTTGAACCTAGACCAAATTTCTAACCAAATACATTCTTTTATTTGAATTTTAAAAGTAAATATTTCTTTTTGACAAAATCCCCCCAATCACTCTTCTTCCTAATTTTATATCACCCTTTTCCTCACTTTCAGGACTACATACATTATTGAGGAAAATCATTCAAAATTTCTGAAAATCACTCCCCTTATTCTTTTCCATAATCCCCAAAATCTCTCCCCAATCCCTCTTTAATATTTTCCTAAGTTTTTTACTAATTCCAATCAATCACTCACAAGAGATCTTTTACAAAATTCTACCTATATGTACATTGCCTTTGGAAATTATCATCGGCATTCACGACAAACACAGACCAAACACCATTTTTTAGATGCCATTTTTTACAACACACAGACCCCACATACCACCACTCTCTGATCTTCTTCTCCATACTACAATGCCTACACACACACATATACATAGCTCCCCTTCGTCCTCTTCACTGATCCACAAGACATCATATACAACATACCATAACCCACACATGCAGTACAACACACACCCCCTATCACGACCCAACTTAGGGTCGTGACGGATGACCAACACTAAGTGTCGATCATCACTAATCCTGCTGATAATCTGCTAACCATGAATATAACTGATAAACAGAATAAGTATAAACCTAGCTGATAAGAATTATGCAATGCAAAAAGCTGACAAGGCTAACATAAGCTGACATACATAACATACAGGCAGAACCACATAGGGATATATCTACAGGCCTCTAAGAGTGCTGAACTGAACATACAAAGGACGGGACAAGGCCTCGCCATACCTACTCGACGTCTATAAATAGTAAACTCCGGGAGGAGACGGAGTGACTCCAACAGCTGGTAGATAGCCTACTAACATGGTCCAAGCATTGATCTATCTGCACCTGCGCGACATGAAATGCAGCGCCCCAGAAAAGGGCGTGAGTACAATATGTACCAAGTATGTAAGGCATGAGCATATAATATATCATAACTGAATGAAACTATAAGGCTGGAATATAAATATGTAAATATGAGCTGGAGCATAGCAATATAGCTGGAAATCTGAAGAACGTACTAAACATGATATGAATATAAACTGAAGTCTAGCTGAATCCGAAACTGGAGACTGAGCTGAACTATACTGATAAATAACTGTAATATGACTGATAACTAGTAACTAGAAACTGGAACAGAGACTGTCAACTGATCCTGACGCTAAGAACTGGTGGCTGATAACTGAGAACTGATAACTGGTACTGAGCTAAAACTGAACTGTTATCTGAACTGGTACCTGTCTGGTGTTATGGGCTATATCCCCCCAAATCAGATAACTAAACATCTGAACTAGTACCTATCTTGTGTTATAGGCTGTATCCCCCCAAATCAGGTAACTGAAAACCTGAACTAGCCTTATGTATAATCATGCAGTGCATATTATGGCTATATATGCGTATATAACAAAACTGGCGGGTGTTATGGGCTATGTCCCCCCCAGCCAGCAATATCTAGTCTCTTTGGTCAGAGTGTATGAATGACACCCAGTCACACTAGGTGTTTCAACTCCGGCCTGAACCAGAGAGGTTGTATCCCCCAGACGGGTAGTATCACACGCGACCGAACTGTGTGTCCAATGTCCAGCCTCTATGGGGGACTCCAAATATCATAACACATGTATGAGGCATAACACATGTGGCAACAATAGATATGAACTAAAAGGAATGATAAGAAAACTTTGGATAGAATTATAGACACAACCTAGAACTCAGAATTCGTCCAACTCTTTGAATTTCAATAAAATTTTCTGCAGAGTTTCCCCTGAAACTGGATAATCTGCAAAAATAGAACCAGTACTATACTATACACAGGAATAGATACCCGGATAAACTGATAATATTAACATGTTAAACGGATAACAAGATGAGACGACTGGATGACATAACAAATCCGCAGATAGAATGTATGGACAGCACCACTGTCCTGCCTTTCGACTTAATTTTTAGATTATAGATAAAAGTTATAGACTTCATGGTCTCATAAAAGTTTTAGATATATGTCTTAGGGATCTGGAGATTCTTAAAGAAACTAAATATCAATTTTGTACAAGGAGTAATGATCAATATACTACCAACTGTCTAAAGATCAAAACGATTTTCCAGATTTTGAAACATGTTGTGCTGCTATTATTGGACATCTTTCACCGTGGTTCTTAGCACCAAATTAAGTATATATATGGTCACCTTTATACCATACAATTTCCTCACAAGAACCATCAAGTTTGGAACTAATATAAGCTTCAAAAGCTACAAGATACATGCCTTGCCAAAAGAAAGTTTAGCCTTGCATACCTTTGATGTTTCTTGCTTCTAAACTTTGTTTCCTTTGAATTCCACACCTTCTAAAGCTTAAACAAGATATTACATAGAATTTAGGTACTTTACTTTGCCATTAAGTAATTCTAAAACTCAAGCTATAGACGAAATTGAAGGTAGCATAACGTTACCTTAATCGCGTAGAGCGTTTTGACGCAATCCGCCTTCAATTTCTAGTTACGATTGGCGTCCTTCCTTCAAAATCATAAAAGTGGCTTAAACCTTCATGGGAACACTATTTCTATCGTGTATGTTCTGGAAATAATGAAAAAGAAGACATGTTTTCCTTTTATACTCGAAATATTTCAGTTCTAGCCCTCTTTTGCGCTTATGTCCCCTTTTCTAGCCTGACTTCTGATGCTCATATATTTTTATCTGGATATTGTATAAACAAACCGTCTAAAGTGTTGGAAATTAAACTCCAAGACCTTCAATTTGGTATATGATATGTCCCCAAAAGACTTTATATAACCCACAGAATTAATTGCTGAAAAAGCTTCGTTACAAGGCAATTCCTTAGTCGGTTTTTCCGCAACTTAAATCCGATTTTTTCCAAGCTTTATATCAACATATAAACATCATATATGGTCATATTATGACTTTAAACTCACTTAAATCATTCTTAACATGTCTTTAGAATGATATACGTCACTTTAGACATACAGGGTGTAACAATCTTCCCCTGTTAGGAACATTCGTCCTCGAATGTTAAATGAAGTATGTGGAAGCATTAAACAACGATCTGTTACATACCTGAAGTAGTGAAGAGATGTGGATATTTGGCTCTCATGTCATTTTAAGCTTTCCAAGTTATTTCTTTTACATTATTGCTTTGCTATAGCATCTTAACTAAAGGAATGTCTTTCGTCCTTAGTCGACGAACCTGTGTATCTAAAATTGCAACTGACACCTCTTCATAAGTCAGCTGCTTTGTGATCTGAACATCATCTACTGGTACAACTCTAGAAAGATCTCTGACATATCTTTCTGAGCATGGAAACGTGAAATAGTGGATGGACCTCCTGAAGGTCTGCTGGAAGGTCTATTTCGTAGGCAACACGCCGAACTTGCCTGATACCCTGATATGGACCAATGAATCTAAGGCTAAGCTTGCCCTTCTTCTAAATCTCATAACGCCTTTCATTGAGGATACTTTCAGGAATATCCAATCGCCAATCTGAAATTCTAAATCTCGACACCGCTATCTGTATAGAACTTCTGTCTGCTCTGCACTGCTAATAATCTTTACCTGATCAACTTAACTTTATCAACTGCTTGTTGGATTAAATCTGGACCTATCAATTGAGACTCGCCATCCTCGAACCATCCTATAGGACACATGCATTTGCGCCCATACAAAGCTTCATATGGCGCCTTATGAATGCTAGAATGATAGCTATTATTATACACAAACTCTATCAACGGTAGATGATCACTCCAGCTGCCTCCAAAATCTAACACACAAGCTCTAAGCATACGTTCTAATGTCTGAATGTTCCACTCAGCCTGTCCATCTGTCTAGGGATGAAATGCTATATTCAGATTCACCTGTGTCCCTAAACATGTCTGGAACGATCGTCAGAGATTAGCTGTAAACTGTGCGCCCCTGTCTGAAATGATAGATACTAGAATACTATGAATGTGCACTATCTCTCTGATATAAAGTCTGGCATAATCCTCCGCTGTATATGTAGTTCTAACAGGAAAGAAATGAGCTGATTTAGTAAGCCTGTCTACTATAACCCAGATACAGTCATACTTGCTCCGCGTACGGGGCAAGTCTGTAGTGAAGTCCATATTCACTGCTTCCCATTTCCATGATGGAATCTCTATTTCCTGTAACAAGCCAGTAGGTTTTTGATGCTCGACTTTAACCTGCTTGCAGTTAGGACACTGAGCCATAAATTCTGCTATGTTACGCTTCATTCCGTCCCACCAGTAAATCTGCTTAAGGTCATGATACATCTTAGTCGAACCTGGATGAATAGTGTACCTGGAATAGTGTGCCTCAGACATAATCTATCCACGTAAATCTACAACATTTGGAACACAAAGTCTATCTTTATACATAAGAACCCCATCACTGGTAACCTGTATGGTAATTTTGGTTTTCTTCTGGCTATCTGTTTGTATTCAACTAGAACAGGATCCTCATACTGGTGCTGTTTTACTTCTGTTTCTAGGCAAGTAGTGGTTGCGTTATTAACTGTTACTTCTGCATCATCTGAATCTATTAATCTGACTCCCAAGCTGCCTAATTGGTGGAGTGCAGGAGCTAACTCTCTCTTTTGTGGCTGTAAGTAAGATAAAGTACACATGGACTTATGACTAAGGGCATCAACTACAACATTCGCTTTACATGGATGATAAGGAATTTCCATGTCGTAGTCCTTTAGCAACTCTAGCCATCGCCTTTGTCGTAGGTTTAGCTCATTCTGATTAAATATGTACTTGAGGCTCTTGTGATCTGTATAAATATCAACATGAACATAGTATAAATAATGTCTCCAAATCTTCAATGCATGAATAACTGATGCAAGCTCGTGATCATGGGTAGGGTAGTTCTACTCGTGCTTTTTCAGCTGCGTGGAAGCATAAACGATTACTCTTCCATGTTACATCAATACACAACCAAGACCAATTCAAGAAGCATCATAGTAAATTACATAGCTCTCAGATCCCTCTGGAAGTGTAAGCACTGGAGCCGTTATCAACTTGTTCTTTAGTTCTTAGAAGTTGTGCTCGCAAGAATCAGACCACTGAAATTTAGCTGTTTTCTGTGTCAATTTGGTCAGTGAAGCTGCAATAGAGGAAAAACCCTCTACGAACCTTATGTAATAACCTGCCAAACCCAGAAAACTAAGTACTTCACCTGGCGTCGTAGTTCTGGGCTAATTCTTCACAGCCTCGATCTTCTGGCCATCTACTTTAATTCCTTCTGCTGAAACTATATGGCCAAGAAATACCACTGAATCTAACTAGAATTCACACTTTGAGAACTTAGTATATAATTACTGGTCCCGAAGAGTACCCAAATACTGTGCGTAGGTGCTCCGCATGCTCTGATTCAGACTTTGATAGATGAGAATATCATCAATAAATATAATAACAAATAAATCTAGATAAGTCCTGAATAAGTTGTTCATCAGATACATAAATACTGCAGGGGCATTAGTGAGTCCAGGCGACATCATTAAAAACTCATAATGGCCATACCGAGAATAACATCGAAATCAACAATTTCTAGCTCAATTAAGTCAGCTGTAGTGCTACAATCACCAATCATCACCGTGCAACCTCTATAAACACGCCTAACTACTACAAAATCACCAATGGGAGTGGCTACCTCGAAAGTTCTAATAGCCTCTGGTACTATTTTGAATTTCATAGCAACAAAGGGAGTAACATACGATAGTGTAGAACCGGGTTCTATCAACACATATACATCGAGAGAATTTACTAACATAATACCTGTGACTACATTTGGTGAAGCCTCTTGGTCCTGTCGACCAATAAGAGAATAGGTGCGGTTCTAAGTACCGCCTGCTGTAGGAGCTCGACCTCTACGCGACCTACTGGTGCCTGAGGAACTTGCCCCTGAGGGCGTGCTGGTGCTGAGGAAGCTACTACTGATCTAGCTGGCTGAGCTGCACCACTACCACTCCTAGTCGGGAAATCTCTCATGAAATGTCCTGTCTCTCGAAAAATATAACAAGTATCAACTCCTAACTAACATGGTCCTTAGTAGTGTCTACCACAATATGGGAATCTGGGATATGTCTGACTGGCCGGTACAGAAGTACCATGATGCTGAAATATTGAAGTCTGTGATGCCTGACTAGCTCTGGACTGAGGAGGTCTATCAGATCTCGACCACGAGACTTTGGAGGTATACTAGCTGGTGGCTGTCTAATACTCTGCTACCTACTGGCTTTAGATGTCTCTCCAAATGAACCATAAAATCTGCCCCTCTTATGTAAGGGACCAAGTAAAGACTGGAGGCTTTAGTCTGATAAAATCGCTAATCGTGGATCCAACATCTCCCTGGGCATCTGCATTATGCCATATAGTCTGAGCAGCTACAAGACTAGTCAATAATCTAATGGCATCCCTCATTTCCTGCCCCTGACTATTGGGGCAGAGGAGCTGGCAGTATGGTAGTTGCAATACCTCTAATATCACCAAGAACTGAGGGGATCTGTGAGGCCTTAGATGGAGCCTCAGGTCTGGACTCCTCACACTCATCCACCTCAAGTGACACTCTGATAGTACCTTGGCCGGCAATGGCCTTGCCCTTCTAGGTAGCTGTTACTTTCTTCGGCGGCATTGCTTTGCTGAAAACATTATTGATAGAGGGCTGAATTCTATAATCATAGCTCTATCGCACGATCTAGAAAAGAAAGAAAGACAACTGTACGAAAGTGCATTGTAGCCTCCTGTTCAAAAGTATGATGCACAACATACTCCTGAATAAGACTCTACTAGACACGGCCTGTAGACACCCTAGGACTGAACTGCTCTGATACAACTTTTGTCACGACCCAACTTAGGGTCGTGACGGATGACCAACACTAAATGTCGATCATCACTAATCCTGCTGATAATATGCTAACCATGAATATAACTGATAAATAGAATAAGCATAAACCTAGCTGATAAGAATTATGCAATGCAAAAAGCTGAGAAGGCTAACATAAGCTGACATACATAACATACTGACAGAACTACACAGGGATATATCTACAGGCCTCTAAGAGTGCGGAACTGAATATACAAAGGACGGGACAAGGCCCCGCCATACCTACTCGACGCCTATAAATAGTAAACTCCAGGAGGAGACGGAGTGACTCCAACAGTTGGTAGATAGCCTACTAACGTGGTCCAAGCATTGATCTATCTGCACCTGCGCGACATGAAACGCAGCGCCCCAGAAAATGGCCTGAGTACGATATGCACCAAGTACGTAAGGCATGAGCATATAATATATCATAGCTGAATGAAACTGTAAGTCTGGAATATAAATATGTAAATATGAGCTGGAGCATAGCAATATAGCTGGAAATATGAAGAACGTACTAAACATGATCTGAATATAAACTGAAGTCTAGCTGAATCCGAAACTGGAGACTGAGCTGAACTATACTGATAAATAACTGTAATATGACTGATAACTAGTAACTAGAAACTGGAACTGAGACTGTCAACTGATCCTGACGCTAAGAACTGGTGGCTGATAACTGAGAACTGATAACTGGTACTGAGCTAAAACTGAACTGTTATCTGAACTGGTACCTGTCTGGTGTTATGGGCTATATCCCCCCAAATCAGATAACTAAACATCTGAACTAGTACCTATCTTGTGTTATAGGCTGTATCCCCCCAAATCAGGTAACTGAAAACCTGAACTAGCCTCATGTATAATCATGCAGTGCATACTATAGCTATGTACGCGTATATAACAAAGCTGGCGGGTGTTATGGGCTATGGCCCTCCCAGCCAGTAATATCTAGTCTCTCTGGTCAGAGTGTGTGAATGACACCCAGTCACACTAGGTGCCTAAACTCCCGCCTGAACCAGAGGAGCTATATCCCCCAGACGGGTAGTATCACACGCGACCGGACTGTGTGTCCAATGTCCAGCCTCTATAGGGGACTCCAAATATCACATAACATGATCACAATATAAGAATAAGCATGTATGAGGGATAAAACATGTGGTAACAATAGATATGGACTCAAAGGAATGATAATAAAACTCTGGATAGAATTATAGACACAACCTAGAACTCAGAATTTGTCCAACTCTTTGAATTTCTATAAAATATTCGGTAGAGTTTCCCCTGAAACTGGATGATCCGAAAAAATAGAACCAGCACTATACTATACACAGGAATGGATACCCGGATAAACTGATAACATAAACATGTTAAACGGATAACAAGATGAGACGACTGGATGACATAACAAATCCGCAGATAGAATGACTGGACAACACCACTATCCTGCCTTTCGACCTAATTTTAAAGGTATAGATAAAAGTTATAGACTTCATTGTCTTGATGAAAGTTTTAGATATATGTCTTAGGGATCTGGAGATTCTTAAAGAAACTAAATATCAATTTTGTACAAGGAGTTATGATCAATATACTACCAACTGTCTAAAGATCAAAACGAATTTCCAGATTTTGAAACATGTTGTGCTGCTATTTTTGGACATCTTTTACCGTGGTTCTTAGCACCAAATTAAGCACATATATGGTCACCTTTATGCCATACAAGTTCCTCACAAGAACCATCAAGTTTGGAACTAATATAAGCTTCAAAAGCTACAAGATACATGCCTTGCCAAAAGAAAGGTTTAGCCTTACATACCTTTGATATTTCTTGCTTCTAAACTTTGTTTCCTCTGAATTCCATACCTTCTAAAGCTTAAAAAAGCTATAACATAGAATTTAGGTACTTTACTTAGCCATGAAGTAATTCTAAAACTCAAGCTATAGACGAAATTGAAGGTAGCATAACGTTACCTTAATCGCGTAAAGCGTTTTTACGCAATCCGTCTTCAATTTCGAGTTACGATTGGCGTCCTTCCTTCAAAATCATAAAAGTGGCTTAAACCTTAATGGGAGCACTATTTCTATCGTGTATGTTCTGGAAATAACGAAAAAGAATACATATTTTCCTTTTATACTCGAAACATTTCAGTTCTAGCCCTTTTTTGCGCTTATGTCCCCTTTTCTGGCCTGACTTCTGATGCTCATATATTTTTATCCAGATATTGTATAAAAAAACCGTCAAATGTTTTGGAAACTACACTCTAAGATCTTCAATTTGGTATTTGATATGTCCTCAAAAGGCTTTACATAGCCCACAGAATTAATTGCTGAAAAAGCTTCGTTACAAGGCAATTCCTTAGTCGGTTTTTCCGCAAATTAAATCCGATTTTTCCCAAATTTTATATCAACATATAAACATCATATATGGTCATATTATGAATTTAAAATCACTTAAATCATTCTTAATATATCTTTAGAATGGTATACGTCACTTTAGACATACGGGGTGTAACACCCCCTCATCTTGTTCTCATACCATCACAGTACTCCACTCCTCTCCACTATACAAAAACAGAACACGAACACCATATACGCAGATTCCACCTTTCTTCTACACCATAATCAAGAACCCCATGCAAAACACATACACAAACAACCCACCAATCTCTCTTCCCTCTCCAATTACATACACTCACAAATGAAATCAGAAATAAAAACGGATCGGGACAGGGATGTTTTGAGGAAGGGGATGAAAGATATCAGAAAGGGAGAGTGGCAGCGACACCGCGAGCTTCACCGGAGTCAGACCGGAAAACTTCGCCAGCGGTCGCTCCTCTCCATATGTCGACTGTGCCATCTGTTTACTCCGTGCATTGTTTGTTTCCTCCACTGTATTGCGTTTTGATTCGCCGAGATTCGACTAGGGTTTTAAACAAGCGACAATCACTGGTTTAAATCGATATATTTGCTTTGCGACTTATTACTTGTTTTGATTTCATATATTGCTTTTCTTGGGTTTTCGAATCTCTGGTTGAGCTTAACCGATCGATTAATCATTTTATTCATGAATGGTTCTGCTAATTTTTGTCGAGTTTTACAGATCCCCATCCTGTTTGGCTTTTTGGAACCAAGGGTTAACTGGTTCACTTTGTTCGCAATGGTTTATTTCTAATACTAACGGATAAATTGTTTCGGCAGTTTATCCTATTGACTATTGGTTTCTTTTTGGAGATTTCTTTTGCAGTTACTGGTTCTTTACACTAATCTGGATAACGCTATGAAAGATACTTTGAATCATTTGCTGGAAAAGTCTATTGGTTTAAACAGATACTATGGCCTATGAAATATATTTTTATTTGAGGCTTCACAATGAATTGACGGATAATCGACTGATTTGAACATGATACTACACGTGGACAGTCCCATCCTCGTGTCCCTAAAACAAATAGGCGATGATGACGTGTATGAACTGTAATTGCAAAACAAGCCGGTGATGGAGTGGTGGGACCGACACTTGACATGGCAACACGACCGGCCGGCGTGTTTGCAGCCGTACCGACGTCCCTAAACTCTAGCCGATTCATACAAACCTGAGCCTACACTTTTATAAAATCTCTTTCCCCCTTTATTTTTTTTATTAATCTTGATATTTTATACTACTATTATTATTATTATTATTATTATTATTATTATTATTATTATTATTATTATTATTATTATTATTATTATTATTATTATTATTATGAATACTAACTTATTTTCTTTATATTTTTACGAGGTAAAAAATGGATGAAAGACGACCTATTTTTGAAGGAGAAAAACTAGAGGAAAATCCTATTATTATTATTATTATTATTATTATTATTATTATTATTATTATTATTATTATTATTCTCATTATTTTTATTATTTATTATTAATATTATTTATTGTTATTATTATTAATTTTCGTACTAACTCGTTTTTCATATTTTTTGTGAGGTACATCATGGTGAAATTACAAAAAGACAACCCTCTCGAAAAAGGGAAAAATATTTAAGATCATTGACTTTACTTAATTTTGTTTTATTAATTTTTGTTTGCAACTCTTACTAACTTGTTTGTTTATTTTGTAAGGCGCATTTGGATAAAGCTTAGCCACTAGAAAAGACGAATATTTATTACTTGTCTTTAAATTTGTATATCATAGTTTAATATTCAAATATTTTATTGCTTAGTTAATTTAAGTTATTTGAATCCCAATTATTTAGTCCGGCCGGTAACCACATTCCTCTCGGGTTAACTTGAACCTTTACCTAGATTTCTGGTTCGTAGACTTAAGTTTCGGAGTTAATTGTAAAATTAGCTAGAAACAATATAGGTGCCCTAATACGCCTTGTTAAAAAATATGTTAGTTGGCGACTCCAACTCTTTACCCGTGAGTTACCCAATAAGTCGAGCCCTATTTCGAGTCCTAATCGGTTCGGTAAAAAATAGGATGCGACAAATATTCTGCTGGTGCAAAAATTTGTGCATGACATTGCTGACAGACGGAAACCGGCTAATGTGGTAATCAAGCTAGACATGGCTAAGGTGTTGATAGGGTGTCATTGTTGTTTCTGAGAAAGGCCCTGAGGAGGATGGGATTTTGTGAGATATTTATTGACATGGTCTACAGGACATTGTGTAATAACTTGTACAATGTGCTAGTTAATGGCCAGACATATGGGTTTTTTCCAGTCTTCCAGGGGGTTGAAACAAGGTGATCCTCTATCGCCTACCTTATTTTTGCTTGCTGCTGAGTGCCTTTCTAGAGCTCTGAATGCATTGCATAGGGATGATAACTTTATGCCGTATGGGATGCCAAAGTGGAGTCCATACCTTAATCACCTGGCTTACGCGGATGATATGATTATTTTTTCATCTGCTAAGGAGGGATCTTTGAAATTGGTGATAAAGACTCTTGCTAGCTATGAGCTTTCCAGCAGTCAGAAAATCAATAAGGAGAAGAGTAATGTGTATATGCATGGCCAGATTTCACAGTTGATAGCTGATAGGGTGCTTGATGCCACAGAGATACCGAGGGGTGATTTTCCTTTCAAGTATCTTGGTGTGCCTATCTATTATGCTAGGAGGAAGAACTGTCACTACAATGAGCTGGTGGAGTAGTGTGGAAAAAGCTTGACTTCTGGACTGGTAAACTGCTTTCCATAGGTGGACGAGCGACTTTGATTTTCTCAGTACTTCAGAGTATGCCTATTCACTTGTTATCTGCCTGTGACCTCCTTTCTGGGGTGGTAGCTCAACTTCACAAGATGTTTGCCAAGTTCTTCTGGAGTAACACTGTGGGCCAGGATAGCAGGCATTGGGCTTCTATGAAGACCCTGTGTCACCCTCTGAATGAAGGTGGATTTGGCTTTGGGAGCTTGTATGATATTTCCACGGCCTTATTTGCAAGGCTTTGGTAGAATTTTCGTACCAAGCAGTCTTTGTGGGGGGACTATATGAGCAACAAATACTTGAAAAAACATCACTCTGTGGTGGTGCCATGGAAGAAGGGGACTTATGCATGGAAGAAAATGTTGTGGAGCAGGCTTGAGATGAATCATGAGATAATTTGGCAGCTGAAAAAGGGCAATTCATACTTCTGGCTTGATAACTGGACTGGACTTGGTCCGTTGTATCATGCAGTTCCTATTGAGTTTCCGTATGATGAGACCGTAGTGTGTTGCTATGAAGATGCAGAGGATGGAGTATGGCTGGAGCAACGCCTTGGGGAGCTATTGCCTGAAGACATTGCTGAGCACGTGATTCATAATGTCAAGGCTCCTATTTGTATTGACCAGAGGGACAAGCTTTTTTGGATGATGGAGCTTCTGGGCACTTTTTCAGTCTGGTCAGCTTATCATTTGGTAGGCAAAGGAAGAAACCAAGTGATCTCTACAAGCACATCTAGATTAAAGGTATTCCTTTTAAGATGTCATTTTTCTTATGGAGGTTATGGAAATTTAAGCTGCCCTTAGATGATATGCTGAAGAGGTGGGGAATTCAATTCCCCTCTAGGTGTCACTATTGTGTTAACCATGATGTAGAAACTATTTCCCATGTGTTTTTGAATGCGCGTGTAGCACGGTATGTCTGGAAATATTTTAGAGCTCATGCAGGTCTTAATTTTGATAGGTTGCACTTGACACAAGTGATAAATTTGTGGTGGGATTCTCCTTGTAGCCCGGTCCTGAAGTTGATTTACCATGCTATTCCCATCTTTATTTTGTGGGAGTTGTGGAAATGGAGGAATAATTTGAGGCATGGTGGGTCCACCTCAGCTCATAGGTTGGTGTATCTTGTCACTCAGCATATTATCATGTTGCTGAGAGTTCGCAGGAGGAACTTTCTGTATGCGCCTCGTAGGTGGGAGGACTTGTTGCCGGTGTTAAGGGATCATACGCCTATGCTTGTGATGACAAAGGTTGTGTGGAGTCTGCCTCAGGTGGGGTGGTTCAAAATTAATACGGATGGTGCTTCGAGAGGTAATCCAGGTGTTAGTTCTTAGGCTTTTTGTGTTCGAGATGATAGGGGTGATACTATGCATGCTTCTGCTAGGGAGATGGATGATCGCATGACCACAAATACTCAAGCGGAGGCAACTGCAATTCTTATGGCTTTGAGGTATGTGGTTTGTATTTCCTATGCACAAGTTATTGTTGAAACGGACTCGATTTTGCTCAAGAACGTAGTGACAAAAATTTGGGAGGTACCTTGGCAAATTGTGCAAATAATGGAGGAGATTTAGAGTTTGATGGAGGGTAGAGAGGTGGTTGTGATGCATGTATTTAGAGAAGGGAATAAATTGGCGGATTACTTGGCGAACTTGGGTATTGATCAAGGAGATGTCATAGTTAATTCGTTTCATGAGTTGGGTAGCATGGGAAGGAGGTTGGTGAATGGGGATAAGTGTAATGAACCATATATTCGTACTAGGCCGAGGAGGAATGCCTAGAGACAAGGGAGGTGAAATTTTTCTTCATGTTCGAATCCATGTGGAGGAGAGCATGGAGGCTTTTACTACTAACTTTATTTTTTTGTAGGTACACTCATTAATAGCAAAATTCTCATAATAATTTTTCTTCATGCTTTGTGTATTTTGAATGGAGTTATGGAATTCATTCATAAGGAACTGAAGTATTATTTGGATAGTTTCAACATTATAGTTAGCATTCCATATGGCTTTGTGTTGTTTTTTTCAAAGGATTAGTTGTGGGATTGTATGGAACGTTGAGGAGCAGAATTTTGCTCACTACAACAAGCTAGGCAGCGAGCATTTTAGGCCTGGGATGTAGGCTGTTTTTGGGCAGAATTTTCCTCGCTACAACGAGCGAGTCAACGAGCCATTGAGGCATGGAAGCGGGCAGTTTTTTAGGCGGGCAGCAACATGCTCACCTCAGCGAGCACCTCGGCGAGCGAGGCTGTTTGCATTGGGCAGATTTGTGGTGAGCTTAATGAGCTCCTCAGCGAGTTCGCTTGGGGAACTTGTGGCTCGGGCAGATTTGTGCCTAGCTCAACGAGCTCTTTTGAAGGTCTCTCTATGGCGCAATTTGGTCTTCCACAGGATGATTTTGTATCGGGATCTTGGATATTATTCAACAAATACAAGACTACACTTGTAGCTCATTATGGAAGCATTAATTGACATTATCCATGAACTCAATTACATTTAGTTTAGTTCTAGTATACTTGGTGGTCTATGTAAGGCACATTATCAAGGCATTAAATTTATTTCTATTGGTGATATTAGCATTGTCTGATGCTTAATCCAATGAGGTAGATGCAATACTTGGATATGTATCTATTTCACCACAATCTAGGCATTATTTAGTGTTAGCAAGTTTATATTTCATTCAAGGATGTAAAGAATTTATTTTTTTTTAAAAAAAAGTGTAATTGTAGCTATTGCTATGTAAAGGTAAATTAATGCTAAGTTGACAATTAAATAAGAACTAGGATACTAACCTCCCCTAGCCCTCTAACCAAATGGATGTAGTTCTAAGCTTCTTCACACCAAGGTAACCTAATGGACCTTTCTCGCATATACCCAACTCACCCCTCTCGGTGATGAGTTGAGACTACCAACTCTTGCCCTCTCGGTGCTAAGAGTTAATTTTTCAAGCGCTAGCAACTAGTCCTAAGTAAGGTGTCCCCCTCTTGGTGTTCAACCCGTTGACTTGGAGCAAATGCAATACACCTACCCACGGTACCCCATCACTACACTTCTCATTCCTAGATTCACCCTCTCGGTGTAAATCTAGTACTATTGGGCTCAACTTGAGTTGTACACCTCAAGTTGTTGTAATGAAATCAAAAAGTAGTGAAATGGGGGTATTTCTAGGTGCTTATATACTTATTATGCTATACCCATTCGATTACTGGACTAGAGTTTAGTTAGCACCCTAGTGGATGATTTAACTACTCATACTAAGTAATGATTCAAGACGTGAAAGTAATGAAATATGTATTGAAATAGTAAGGTAGAAATGATTCTTATAAACAATGATGTTGTTTTTCACAATACAAAAAGGCTTGACCAACAGGTAATGATATTTTGGCTCTATCTTGCCTCTCAAGTAATGTAAAGTGTAACGTGTTCTCAAAAACCTACTTCTGGTTATATATAGTGTTTGCTAAAATTAATTACAAAATTTCTATTCGCAGGTTGGGCTGGAGCCCTTTTTCCAAAAGGGATGAGTTCTGGTGCTGAATCAAGCGAAAGGGCTGGCGCCTCATGGAAATGGGCTAGCTCCCTTTTATGGGCTTGTATGAGAGGGTGGTCGCCCTTAATTGGGCAACCACCTTTTTTTTTTCAAGAGAGGGTGATTCAGCCTTGCATCATGTGGTCGCCTCTTCTTCATAACACTTTTTCCTTGCAAAGTGTAATGGGCGCCCGCTGCATGCATGGGCGGTCACATCTTCACAAGTCTTCAAGTTATTCAGCTTCCTTGCAAAGGGTTGGGGCCTCTTCTTTCGCCTATTCGGACACTCAGCATGTCTTCATATCCAAGCAAGGGGCGGTTGCCCCTAGCATGGGCGGCCACCACTTCAGTGTTTCTACAGCTTTCTTGAACTTGATCACTTTTCTTGGGTATTCTTGCTCTTTTGGTTTTTTCCTTTTCTTGTAGGATCTAAAAGCTGAAACCAAGAAGAATTCATCAATCTTCCTTATGGATTGGTCACTTTTGGATTCAAAGACCAAAGTTTAAGCGAGTTAAAGTAAGCAAAATGCTCACATATCAACTCCCCCAAACTTGAGTCTTTGCTTGTCCTCAAGCAAACCAATCTCTACCCAAGAGTAGTGAAGCACTTTCAAGACTAGTATACAATGAAGCCAAGTTCCACTTTTCATTCTTTTCAAAAGCTTTTGACCTCATTTGGTACCAACACACATTACTCATGAACACTAGACAAGTCACTTTGTGAATCACATCACAAGTTTCATTATAGTCAAAGGATGACTTAGAGCCTCAAGTGTTGGTTTGGTTCATCAACCAACTTCACTTGGTTTCAAACCCCATCTCAGGCTAAGTTCTCCCCTCTCATATCACTACTTGCAATCCTTACCTCAAAAGAGTAGTCCTTATCTCACAATCAAATTCAAACTAAGGACTTCAAATAATTAATCACTCACTCTCCAAAGAATGTTCACGAGTTGAGTTAAAGTACCATATGCTTGCCCATATTGTGACTCTCCACTAATGAAGAAGCACCAAACATTGGATTAACTAGGATTTGATTAGGCTTGTAATGAAGGTTCGGGGCTAGGTGTGATAAGTTAGGAACATAGTGACTACTAATCACCTTAACAACACACAAATATTTCATTCCATCCTTCTTTCACCTTCTTTCACCCTCTTTCTCTATTCCCTTTTCTTTATTTTCTTATTACTTTTTGAAATTTTCTAAATCTATGAAGCCTAATACTTTTTATTCCCCCCAGTCCACTCTCAATATTTACAAAAGTTAGGTGGACTAGTTCTATCCTTCCATGTTGTCTCTCTTATTGGATTTTTCACAAGCTTTTCTCTTTTTCTCTTTTTTATTTTTTTTAATACTTAGCAACTCACTAGGCTTCCTAGTATATGATATATCCAATAGATTCCCCCAAACTTAGGATTTTACCTCACTTTGGAATATTCACTTGAAAAGGAAATTTACAATCATTCAACCACCAATGGATTACTCACATACCGGTTTACCAAATGAATGGCTAATAAGCCTAAAAGAGACAACTAGTGATATTTTTAGAGCAAGGGAATATGAATAGGCTCAAAAAGGGTTCCAAAGAAAGCCTAAGATCATTTTCAAGTTCGACACAACTCAAATTTTGCCTTGAGCACAAGCCGAGCAAGTTCTAGACCTCAACTCAAACATGTGAACCCACCATCTATCCTCACACATACGCAAGTGGATCAATCAAGATAAAAACTAAACTCTCAACAAGGCTCACAACTTGTAAAGTCTTATTGATCCACTAAGAACTATGTCAATGACTCCAAAGTAACACATGAACCTAGAGTCATCTACCAAGACCATATACTCGCAAAGTGGAAACTCCACAACTTGTCTCATACCATATGATTTAAATGAAATGTTGGTAATTTATGAGACTTACAAACCATAACCACAAGGCAATTTAATAAAAACTACTATGTGCATTACTTGGTTCAAACAACTACGTTCGAAAATAACTAAGCAAAGAAAACAGAAAGCATATTTAAGACAAAAAAAAATTGGAACTTAACTAAATATACTAAAAATAAAAGTAACATGCACTATATACAATAAAAAAAAGAGGTTCAAATTCAAATGCAACCAAGTCAAAAAGGTACCAAAGTAGCAATAGTATCAAGATACATCACAAATGAATTTGAACCCCCTCCTCCAACCAAAAATCTAGCATTGTCCCCGAATGCTAAGTAATCATAAAAATAATTACAAGAGGGGAGAGGGGGAGGGGTAAGAGGGGACTCCCTAATCTTCTTCAAGCTATTTTCTTGCATCTGCCTTCCACATGGACAAGTGGAGGCTTTTCCTTTGATTTCTTCTTGTCACTTCTTCCTCTTGCAATCTCTTCAATAGATGCTTGTCTAGCCATTTGGATTTGAACTTCTTCAGGGAGCGACTGTGGATCATCAACTTATCCTTCATCAATTTGCATTGTCAACATGGTTCCCAAATCTCTTCTCATTTCATTGATCTCTTCATAACTTTGTGATTCCTTCTTCTTTCCAATCTCTCTCTTGCACAATCTCATTCAAATTCTTGGCTATATCAAGTTGTATCATTGCCGATAGTAGTATGGCTTTGGTCATTTTTTCCAATGCTTGTTTGTTGCTTGCAACACCCTTTTTTTTCAGCTCCACAGCTTTCACTAGTTTGGAAAACAGTTTTCTGGAAATGCCTTCATGAGGGATTTGTGGTGACTGCATCAAGGGCATGCTAGGTAGGAGGACTTTAAACTCTTCCATCTTTTCTTCCAACCCCAATTCCCCTAGAATAGTAGAAGCAGGTATATGATGGACTGGATTGTCCATATCCACAATGGTATACAAGTAAAATTTTTCCAATAGAAATGCATAATTATCATCAGCCAAAGTCTCACATCCTCGATCAATCAAGTATTCCGTTAAGGTGTTTGGGTATGGAAAGTCATATACATTAGATATGGCCATCTCTACCATTGTTTTTAGCATTTTAGCTTCCAGATTTACCTTGATCCCTTCCATAAGGCATCCAATCATAACTGCCCTCTTTAAACTGATCATATGCTCTTCCTTGGTTGGCGAGATTCCGGAACGGATGATTGGATACCACCCTTTGGCCTCAAAGTTTTATGTCTGGCCAAGTGATTTGCACTCTTGTTCTTCTCCACTCTGGGTCTTTCTCTCTTCCAATGATTAGAACTAGCTATTCTTTCTGTGCTTCCTCACTTCGTGCTTGCTTTTCCATGTGCTTTGTAGGGATGAAGTTGAGAAGTCCCAAATGTTCATTTAAGGCTCTTGTAGAGATTTCATCCCCAATGTCCCGACAAACCACTCTTCCTTCTTGCTCTATACTCTTCCCTAACTCAGCATATAACTCCAGGATCATATCAGTGGCAGCATCATTTAGGTTTCTTGTAAATATTTGGCCCATCCAGTGTTTAGGAATGCTTGATAAAACGTAGGATTGAACCTCTATAGCCTGTTTGTGCCTATCACCCTCTGATAAATGAGTAGGTTTGCCAGATTCATCTTTAACCTTCTCTATGGAATCATCCTCAGAGGAAGTAATATAGATAGAAGGTGGAGACTCTTCTCTTTGATCCCTTTCTTCCTTTGGAAGGCATTGTTGTTGCAAAAAAAAAAAAAAAAAAACTCAAGATTATGGTTTGTTAGGACTAGAAGGGCATAACTGAAGTGAAACCTTGCAATCCTCATCATGATGTTTAAGAAATAGGTTAGAAGGGCGGGGGCATGACCAAAGGGCAGCCGCATCTTGGTCCAACAGTTAGAAAATTTTTTAATGTTGTGACAAAGGGCGGCCATCACTGTAAGGGAGTTGACAAAGGGCGCCCAAACTTCAAAGAGTAGGCATTCCATATTTTGAATACTTTTTAGAGTTCCAAAAAGGGCGGCCGCCCAAATAAGGGGCGGCCTCCTTTTACCAAGGGGCGGCGAACTTTGCAAGGGCGGCCCAGTGGGTGCCCAAAGTCCAGAGTGCTTACATTTTCATACTTGGCAAAAATTTTGGCAAGTTCAGAGGGGTAGCTGCCCAAGCAAGGGGCGGCCACCTAATGCAACACCTTTCAATTCATTAAAAAAAGAGGCGCCAACTCTGTAAGGGTGCTCACAAAGGGCGCCTAAACTTCAGAGAGATGACAATTCAACACTTGGAAAAATTTTGAATTTTAAAAAAAAGGTGGCCACCTATAGAAGGGGTGCCCACCTGTTCTAAGGCAAACTCTCTCTTGAGAGGTGGTCAGTTGAGATAATTTGGGTTGCCGCACAAACAAGGTGCGTCCTCCGTCTCACCACCATCATGAGTTGTGGAACCTTGTGATTGGGCGGTCGCCTAACAGAGGGGTGACCGCGCTTTCTTGAACCTTCAGTAGTTCAAGACATAGAAAAAGGAAGAGAGGGTGTTCGCCCAATAAAGGGCGATAGCCCTTTCTTCGTTAGCAACAGATGCAAGGGCGCGTTTCCAAAAATTTAAACACTAAAGCACAAACAAGGTTCACAACTACCCACTTTGTTTCTCTCTCATGGCCAAAACACTCTAAATCTTTCAAGAACACGGGTCAACAATCAGGTTCGTACACCCTTCCCCCAACCATCCTAAGTCATGTTTTTGCATTTTTTCAATTTTAACATCTATTCTAAGAATTTAAAAACAAGAATGAAATGAAATAACTTAGTAGATGAGTTATACAGTGGATGATGAAGTGGTGTTTTATTGAGTTACTGAGGGTGGAAGTTTCCGTTGATCTAAATTAATAGAGGTAGCCGGCGGTTAGGGTTTTCTAGAATCTGGAATAGTGAAGGAGGTAAAGAGGCGCCCTATGGTTCCTTTTATACCCTTGATGGGCCGGTTACCTTTTAAGAAGGTAGCCCGCCTTTTATAAGGGCGTTCGCGTATTGCACTGACTTATAGTCCTGCGCTCTTTGAGAAAGGGCGGTCGCCTGATGTAAGGGAGACCGCCTGTTGGTTTTTCGCCTATCCTCTTCAGGATATTAGGCGGCCAACACTGTAGGGGCATCCAAAAAAGGCGCTCAAACTTCAGAGAGGTCCGATTTCGACGCAACCAAAATTTTGATGCTAAAGCAAAAAGGGCAGCCGCCTCATCAAGGGGTGGCCTCCATGTCAAAAAGGGCCTCCAACACTGCAGGGGCGTCCAAAAAGAGCGAAAAATGTTTCGAGAGGCTCACATTTGACACTTAGAAAAAATTTCGATCCTTAAAAATGGGCGGTCGCCCTTTTTGAGAGGCGACCACATGTTTTTCGCTTTCAGAAAACATACTCTTTCTATGTTACCATCACTCACAAAGGGGTGGCTGCCAAAGCAAGGGGCGGCATCCCTATTACATGTAAGACCAGATTCAGCACTTTTCCAATCCAGCTACAACTCATCTTCGACACATACAAAACAACAACTAGTTAGCTAAAAACCTTGGGTTGCCTCACAAGAAGCGCCTTAGTTAACATCATGGAACGACGTCAACCTATTAGATCAAGGATCAATTAAAAATATCAAGGCCACCATCTTGGTGCCTTCCAAAACTCAAGTAATGTTTCGTCTGGTGCCCATTCACTCTATAATTATTGCCATTATCACCTTCCAAATCAAGGGCATCATAGGGAGAAACACCCACAACCTTAAACAGACACTCCAGTTTTACTTCAACTTTCTCGGAAACAATTGGAGGCGGGAAGTAAATAAAAACAACACAAAATCTCCCACCTTGAATTCTCGCATCCATATCTTCTTATATGCACAATCTTCATCCTCTCCTTGTACAATAAGGCATTTTCATATGCTTTGAACCTCATAACAGCCCTTCAGTTGAGATTACCAACTCTTGCCCTCTCGGTTCTAAGAGTTGATGCTTTGAGTCCTAGAAACCAGTCTCAGGTAAGGTATCCCCCTCTCGGTGTTCAACCCGTTAACCCGGAGTAAAAATAACACACCTACCCTCGGTACCCCGTCACTAAACTTCCCATTCCTAGATTCACCTTCTCGGTGTAAATATAGTACTATTGGGCTAACCATGAGTTGTACACCTCAAGTTATTGTAATGAAATCAAAAGTAGTGAAATGGGCTATTCCTAGGTGCTTAGAAGCTTATTATGTTATACCCATTTGATTATTGGATAAGGGTTTAGTTAGCACCCTAGTGGATGATTTTGCTACTCATACTAAGTAATGATTCAACACTTGAGAGAATTGAAATATGCATAGAAATAGTAAGGTAGAAATGATTCTTACAAACAATGATGTTGTTCTTCCCAATACAAGAAGATTTGACCAACAAGTAATGATATTTTGGTTCTATCTCGCCTCTCAAGTAATGTAAAGTGTAAGATATTCTAAAAAACCTACTTCTAGCTATATATAGTGTTTGCTAAAATTAATTACAAAATTGCCATTCGTAGGTTGTGCTGGAACTATTTTTCCAAAAGGGATGAGTTCTGGTGCTGAATCTAGCGAAAGGGGTGGCGCCTCTATGACATGGGCTAGCGCCCTTTTTCTGGGTTTGTATGAGATGGCGGCCGCCCAAACCTTAATTGAGCGACCGCCTTTTCTTCTTTTCCAAGAGAGGGCGGGGTAGCCTTGTATCATGTGGTCGCCTATTCTTCACAACACCTTTTCCTTGCAAAGTATAATGGGCTCCTGCCCCATGCATGGGCGGCCGCATCTTCACAAGTTTTCCATGTCTTTAGCTTCCTCTCAAAGGGTTCGGACCCCTTTAGTCACCCATTGGATACGAAGACGAGGGACGGTCTCACCTAGCATGGATGGCCGCCACTTCACTTTTTCTACAACTTTGTTGAACTTAATCACTTTTCTCGGGTATTCTTGCTCTTTCGGTTTCTTCCTTTTCTTGTAGGATCTAACACCTGAAACTAAGCAGAATTTATCAATCTTCCCTATGGATTGGTCACTTTTGGATTCAAAGACAAAAGTTTAAGCGAGTTAAAGTAAGCGAAATGCTCATGCATCAATTCCATCCCTCGATTACGTTCCTATTGTGAGGGAATTCTCTGATGTGTTTCCAGATGATCTCCCAGGATTTCCTCCTAATCAGGAGATCGAGTTTGGCATTGATATAGTTCCAGAGACTCAACCTATATCCATCCCTCCTTATTACATGGCTCCGTTAGAGTTGAAGGAGCTGAAGGAGTAGTTGCAGGCTTTCCTTGATAAGGGGTTTATTAGGCTGAGTATTTCTCCGCAGGGTGCTCCTGTTCTGTTCGTGAAGAAGAAGGATGGGAGTATGCGGATGTATATTGATTATTGTTAGCTAAATAAGGTCATCATTAAGAAAAATTACCCCTTGCATCATATTGATAATTTGTTTGATCAGTTGCAGGGTGCCAAATACTTTTCTAAGATCGATTTGCGACCTGGTTATCATCAGCTGAAGATTCGGGAGTCAGATATCCCAAAGCCTATTTTCATGACTCGGTACAACCATTACCAAGTTCCTAGTTATGTCTTTTGGGCTGACTAATGCCCTTGCAGCCTTTATGGATCTCATGAACCGGGTATCTAATCCATTCCTCGGTTCCTTTGTCATTGTCTTTATCGATGACAATCTTATCTATTCTCACAGTTGCGAGGAACATGGATCATGATTATCATTTGAGGGTGGTTCTTCAGACTCTCTTTGATCGTAAGTTATACGCTAAGTGCTCGAAATGTGAGTTCTGGCTTGATTCTTTAGCATTCTTGGGTCACGTGGTGTCCAGTGAGGGTACTAAGGTTGATCCGAATAAGATTGAGAAGGTGTAGAATTGGCCTCGTCCTACCTCGCTGACAGAAATTTGCAGCGTTCTATGTCTGGCAGGTTATTAACGGAGGTTCGTGGAGAAATTTTCCACTATTACAACTCCCTTTACTCGCCTGACCCAGAAGGCGATTCAGTTCTGATGGTCTGACGAGTGTGAGGCGAGCTTATAAAAACTCAAGGCCTTATTGACTCAGCTCCAGTGCAATCCTTTCCTTCTGGCACTGGTGGATTTGTAGTCTATTGTGATACATCTCATATGGGCCTTGGGTTTTGCTTCCAGACAGCTGCAGCCGAATGAGAAGAATTGTCCGACTTATGATCTAGAGTTGGCAGCTGTGGTCTTATCTCTGAAGTTTTGGAGCCACTATCTTTATGGTAGATGTATACTGATTATAAGAGCTTGTAGTATCATCTCTCTACGAAGGATCTTAGTGGCAGGCAATAGAGGTGGCTTGAATTAATATAAGATTATGATTTGACTATCCGCTATCATCTTGGGAAGGCGCGTGTTGTAGCAGATGCTTTGAGCAGGAATTTTATGGGAAACATAACTTTTCTTTATGCTGATATGAGACCTTTTGATGCAGCCCAAAGTGCTGATCAACCGAGGACACTTCAACCGAAGGCAGTGACGGATCAACCGAGGAGGCCAATTACTCGAAGCCAAGCTAAGCTGCTCCATGACATGCACATCCAGTTGGCTATGTCGGGAAGGGGCATGTGTTCGGAAGAAGAATTACAAAGTGATGAAATCAAGGGCTACATCTTCAAGTTTGAGCCCGAGGACAAAGTTCCCGAACAGCAGCTCTTGGCCCCGGGCAGCGCAGAGCCGAACACAACATCATGTGTTCGAAGCTAAGTCAGCGCCCGATGACAAATGTGTTCGAGCAGGCAATAGAGAACCGAAGCCAGGCTCACCGAAGTCAAGAACCGAAGCCAGGCTCACCGAAGTCAAGGTTGCCGAACACATTTTTAACTCAGCCCTGCGTGGCTTATTTTTATTGGTCGACTGTGACCTATTTACTAGTTTACCCTTAGTATTTCCTATATAAACCTTACTTCCTTACATTGTAAGAGCTAGTTTTTGGGATATTGATATTGAATGAAAGTGCCGAGCACATTTCTTGTCTCCGTCGTGAGCAAAACCCCGGTGAGGGCCTTTAAGGATTTGTGGCTTTCGGTTAGTCCGATTGAACATTCCTCTTGATCATTCAGTTTGCAAGAGGCAATGTTCTCTTGAGGATTGTTGCATAGTTAGGGTGATTCTTGACTCCCTTTTGATCGAGCTTTGGGACAGGCTCCCCACTGTTCTTTCGAAAGAAGCAAGTTTTGTCTTGCTTTTATCTTCCCTTTTAATTGTTCTTCTTCCGCGACTGTGCTTAGCTTTCCCTTCGGGAATTGCATTGCACCATCTTGGTATCAGAGCACGGTTTGGGCTTGTTTCTACAACCCCAAATCCTGTTCAAGTTATCTTTATTTCTCGTGCGTTTTGTGTCTTTGTTTCCGTTTCGTGTTCCTGTTTGTTTTGTGTTACTGTTGGTGTTCTTACAAAAAAAAAAAAAAAAAAAAGTGATAAAAAGAAAATTCAAAAATTGTGTTTGATTGTTGGTTGTTTTGGAAAAACAATCTTGGATTCTTGTTCACCATCGAATTCTGATTCCAAAGAATACCCGACGTACTAATTCCGTGACTAGGGTTTCTTGGTGAAATTTTGGGGCTGTTTTGAGCTTTAATGGTGACTGACTCGAACCCCATCGTGTTTGGAAGAAACCGATGAAGGTTGGCGGTTCTTGAGTGATTTGGGTTTGTTTATTGCTTAAAATCGAAGTTCTTAAGTTGGAAACGTCGTCCGTACACCGGAAAATTGTTACCAGTTCGTAACAGTGTACGACACGTCGAGCTAATCTTGGTTCGAAGAACTTTAAATTCTTCCGTCGTTGAAACCGGAGTTGAAAGCAACCCAGATCTTGATAGAAATCGAGGACAGTGGACCGAAGTTGTTGTGTCCGTACGCCGGAGCAAGGGTCACTGTTCCATTGAAGAAGAAGGGGTAAAGGTTTGAATGTTAAAAACCCCAGGTGAAAATTGTCGGCTGAGAAAAGGGAAAGCGGATAAGGTAAAACCCTATCCGTACCAAAGGGGACCACTCTTGTACGGACATGAGTGGGTGTGATCGAAAAAGATTCCAAAGGGAATCAAAGGGTAGATTCTCCTAGGTTCTCACTTTCTTTCGTGTCAAATTCTAGTTGGTGGATCTTTTGAGTAATTGTCCTACTCGAGGTCGTACCAACCCATTTGAGCTGATAGGAACTCGTGCGCAGGGGTGACCGAAGTCCAAACTTTCGTAGAAATTTCTTTTGACTCCCCGAGCTCAGTTAAAAGCGTCCGTTCCATCGAGTCGAACATCACTTCACTCTTTCCGAAGAGACAGTGACTATTGTCGAACTTGAAGGATCTTAGAGGACCGATCAATTGGATGAGCCACTGTTAACAAGTCCTTGAGTGATCAAAAACCGAACCCATAAATTGAGTGGACCCGAGCGCCACCCATCAAAGGTGAGGGAGAGTGTGAGGTGATTTCTAACCTTAACATTTGTTTGATCTTTGACTTGTGCAGGTACCATGGCTGGAAACGAGGGCAAAGGCATTGAGAAGCCCGAAGTGTCGTTAGCCGATATCATGGCTGCGATACAAGGCCTCAGTGCTCGAGTAGCTAACCTCGAGCAGGGAAGTGCATCCGTGGGCAGAAATGGGTCCGGTGCTGGAACCAGCGAATCCACACCGATGAAGCCAGATCTGTATGCTGAGCTTCTTCGACAACATCAGTTGACGAGTGAAGCAATTCGAAGAGAGCTTAACTTGGGCAATCCCCAAGCACAACAAAACTTGGGCAGTCCCCAAGTTGGAAATCAAAACTTGGGCATTCCCCGAGGAGAGAGGTTACCACTCCCAAGGAACCGAAGAGACCTTGGTGCTGTAACCGAAGAGGCTGATGAAGAGGAATTTCCCGAGGACGAGTATGAACGTGAGCTGCCGTTCGCTCAACGAGGGCAAGCTCACCGAGGACGTGGAAATTTCCGAGGTCGAGGCCGAGGCGCAAATTTTGGAAGAAATATTGAGCGTGAGGCTGATGATCGTGATGATGAGTATCCCGAACAGATTCGTGGTGTTCGAGACTCCAACTTGAACAGTGTCAAGATCACTATACCACCCTTCAAAGGAACTAGTGATCCCGATGAGTATCTTGAATGGAAGCTGAAAATGGGGCGCATCATTGAAACCAATGAGATGACCGAGGAGAGAAAGGCTGCCCATGCCATTGCTTCGTTCGAAGCTTATGCATCTACTTGGTGGGAAGCTGACAAGAGGCATAGACGAAGGAATGACTATCCCGAAGTCACTACCTGGCCACAGTTGATGAGAGCTATGGATAGTAAGTATTTGAGTGCCAAGTACAGGCAAACTCAAATGCAAAAGTTATATGAGCTGAAACAAGGATCGAAGTCAGTTCAAGAGTACCACGATGAATTTGAAAAGGTTCGATTGAATCTTGATCTGACCGAAGACGAGGAGCAGGCCATTATCCGGTTTAAGAGTGGCTTGGCCAAGGATGTGTCATCTCAGTTGAGACTCCACGTGTATCACACGTTGGAAGATTTGTTTGAAGCTGCTACCGAAGCTGAAAAGTTGGTGAAGGAAGAAAGGGTAAATCGATATCGAGGAGTCACTACTTCTACTCCCTTGAACCGAGGAAAAGAATGGAAAGGTCCTAACCAAGCAAGTACTAACACTGTTCGAGATTCGAAGAGACCCTTCGAGAAAGGTGTGACCGTTAACCAACCAAGAGAAGTGGGAGGTAAAGTTCAACTAAACTCTCCTAGTGCTTCAAATATTCAGTGTCATAAATGCAGAGGTTATGGTCACATGGCCAAAGAGTGTCCAACTCGCAAAGTTATGCTACTGCTCGAAGATGGAACCGTCCATGAGCAAGCGAGTGACACCGAGGAGGAATTAACCGAGGAGGTTGACCGAGCTGAAGGTGATGATGATCATGAGGCTGCCGAAGCTGATCATCCGGATATGTTTCTTGTGGTTCGAAGGAATTTGAGCTGCATGACTCTTGAAGAAGAGGACAACCAAAGAGAAAACCTCTTTCATGCCCGATGTCGAGTGAGGGGAAAGGTGTGTTCGATGATTATTGATTCTGGTAGTTGCGCCAACGTAGTGAGCCAAACTTTGGTCTCACAAATGGGACTACCAACGATGAAGCATCCCCACCCCTACAAATTACAATGGCTGAATGAGTGTGGAGAATTGAGAGTTGTCAAACAAGTGAGGATCAAGTTTAGAATCGGCGAGTATCAAGATGAAATGGTATTCGATGTGGTGCCGATGCAAGCTTGTCATTTGCTATTGGGTCGACCGTGGCAATATGACCGGACAGCTGTTCACAATGGCAGATCCAACACTTACACCGTAAAGCTTGATGGGAAGAGTTTCATCCTCAAACCATTGTCTCCAAAGCAAGTCTCCGAGGACTATAAACGGATGAAAGAACTGAAAGAAGCGGCCAAAGCTAAGCTTCCGATGGGAGCAAAATTGGGAGCCGATGAGACAAACTCACCGACCGAGGAGAAAGGAATTTGTGCAATCATGCAACCCGGTGAGATCTTACGAGGCAACGACCCCGGTCAGATGATGATTTGCCTCGTGCACAAGGGTATCTTTCTAAACTCTAATGATGAATTTTCTAATGATAACCCTTTGCCTTTGTCTGTTCGTAAAGTTTTGCAGGACTTCGAGGACATGTTTCCCGAGGAAATGCCAGGTGGATTGCCTCCGTTGAGAGGAATCGAGCACCAAATTGACTTCGTGCCGGGATCTCAAATCCCCAACAAACCTGCATACCGGTGTAATCCCGAAGACACCAAAGAGCTCCAAAGGCAGGTTGATGAATTGCTGAACAAGGGCCTCGTTCGTGAGAGCTTGAGTCCATGCGCCGTTCCAGTTATCCTTGTCCCGAAGAAGGATGGAACATGGCGAATGTGCGTTGACTGTCGATCAGTCAACAAAATAACGGTAAAGTATCGTCATCCTATCCCTCGATTAGATGACATGCTAGATGAATTGAGTGGTTCTTCATGCTTTTCAAAGATTGACCTCAGGTCCGGTTACCACCAGATCCGAATGAAACCCGGTGACGAGTGGAAAACCGCATTCAAGACCAAATTCGGTCTCTATGAATGGTTGGTAATGCCGTTTGGCTTATCCAACGCCCCGAGCACATTCATGCGATTGATGAACCACGTGCTCAAAACGTTCATAAACAAGTTCGTTGTCGTTTATTTCGATGACATCCTTGTTTATAGTCGAACCATGGATGAACATGTCGAACACCTACGGCTTGTGCTTGAAAAACTTCGAGAAGAAAAGTTGTATGCCAACTTCAAGAAGTGCGCCTTCGGTGTCGATCGTGTAGTCTTTCTTGGATTTGTAGTCAGTGCTAATGGTGTCGAAGTCGACGAATCAAAAGTCGAAGCCATCAAAGATTGGCCAACTCCGACCTCGGTATCACAAGTTCGTAGCTTCCATGGGTTAGCTAGCTTTTACCGAAGGTTTGTTCGTGACTTTAGCACCGTGGCAGCTCCTCTAACCGAGCTGGTTAAGAAAGACAATCCATTTGTGTGGGGAGAGTCCCAAGAAAGGGCTTTCCAAGAGTTGAAACGGAGGCTTTGTTCTGCCCCGTTGTTGCAACTCCCTGACTTCGGCAAAGCATTCGAAGTCGAGTGTGATGCGTCTGGAGTTGGGATCGGAGGAGTGCTGATGCAAGAATCGAAGCCGATCGCTTACTTTAGCGAAAAGCTTAAGGGTGCAACTCTAAATTATTCGACCTATGATAAAGAGTTGTATGCCCTGGTTCGAGCACTCGCCCATTGGCAGCATTATTTGTGGCCTCGAGAATTTGTGATCAAAAGCGATCATGAGTCCTTGAAGCATCTCCGAGGACAGGAGAAGTTGAACCGAAGACATGCCAAATGGGTTGAATTCATTGAGAGCTTTCCCTATGTAATTCATTACAAAAAGGGAAAAGACAATGTTGTGGCCGATGCGCTATCAAGGAAATTTGCTTTAGCGACCACTCTCGCCTCTAGGCTCATGGGATTTGAAAGCATCAAGTCGATGTACGAAGACGATCCCAAGCTAAAATGTGTTCGAGACGCAATCTTGAGTGGCCGAAGAGTTGAGAAATATCAGTGGCACGATGGCTACCTCTTCAAGAATGGGAGGGTTTGTGTGCCAGTGTCATCGTGGAGAGAGCTCTTGGTTCGAGAAGCTCACTCCGGTGGACTGATGGGACACTTCGGTGTCGACAAAACTCTTGGTATCTTGACCGAGCAGTTCCATTGGCCCAAAATGCGACGAGATGTGGAAAAGCTTTGCAACGCTTGTCTCGTTTGTAAGAAAGCTAAATCGAAGTCCAACCCTCATGGTTTGTACACCCCGTTACCTGTGCCTGATCGACCGTGGGTTGATATATCCATGGACTTTGTCTTGGGGTTACCGAGGTCAGGGGGAGGACATGATAGCATCTTCGTTGTGGTTGATCGATTTTCGAAAATGGCTCACTTTATTCCTTGCAAGAAGTGTGACGATGCCCAGCATGTAGCTACATTATTTGTTTCCAATGTGTTGAAATTGCATGGTGTCCCTCGTACTATTATGAGTGATCGAGACACAAAATTCTTGAGTCATTTTTGGAAGTGTCTATGGGGTGCCCTCGGCACCAAACTACTTTTCTCGACGTCTCACCATCCTCAGACTGATGGACAGACCGAAGTAGTTAACCGAACCTTGGGATCTTTGCTTCGGGCAATGACCAAAGGCAAGGTTGGAAACTGGGCTGATCGTTTGCCCATGATGGAGTTTGCATACAATCGAACGGTGCATCGAATGATTAACATGACCCCGTTCGAGTGTGTGTACGGATTTAACCCTTTAATTCCACTTGATCTAACCCCATTGCCTCGAGATGTTGTTATCGACTTTGCAGGTACTCACCGAGCCAAAGCTCTGCTCGAGTTGCATGCGAAGGTGAAGAAGAACCTCGAGGACGCCTATGCAAAGGTTGCCTTAAAGAAAAACAAGGGGCGTAAAAAGTTGGAGTTAAAGAAGGGTGATTGGGTTTGGGTTCACTTCCGAAAGGAACGTTTCCCGAACCTAAGGAAAGGGAAATTGGCTCCTCGAGGGGATGGTCCATTTCAAGTACTGAGCAAAATAAACAACAATGCTTACGTCATCGACCTCCCAGGTGAGTATAATGTGTCCAACACCTTCAATGTTACTGATTTGACTCCTTGTGTTGTAGGCCAAACATCAGAAGCAGAGGATGCATCGATTTCGAGGACGAAATCCTCTCAAGAAGGGGAGGATGATGCAGCCCAAAGTGCTGATCAACCGAGGACACTTCAACCGAAGGCAGTGACGGATCAACCGAGGAGGCCAATTACTCGAAGCCAAGCTAAGCTGCTCCATGACATGCACATCCAGTTGGCTATGTCGGGAAGGGGCATGTGTTCGGAAGAAGAATTACAAAGTGATGAAATCAAGGGCTACATCTTCAAGTTTGAGCCCGAGGACAAAGTTCCCGAACAGCAGCTCTTGGCCCCGGGCAGCGCAGAGCCGAACACAACATCATGTGTTCGAAGCTAAGTCAGCGCCCGATGACAAATGTGTTCAAGCAGGCAATAGAGAACCGAAGCCAGGCTCACCGAAGTCAAGAACCGAAGCCAGGCTCACCGAAGTCAAGGTTGCCGAACACATTTTTAACTCAGCCCTGCGTGGCTTATTTTTATTGGTCGACTGTGACCTATTTACTAGTTTACCCTTAGTATTTCCTATATAAACCTTACTTCCTTACATTGTAAGAGCTAGTTTTTGGGATATTGATATTGAATGAAAGTGCCGAGCACATTTCTTGTCTCCGTCGTGAGCAAAACCCCGGTGAGGGCCTTTAAGGATTTGTGGCTTTCGGTTAGTCCGATTGAACATTCCTCTTGATCATTCAGTTTGCAAGAGGCAATGTTCTCTTGAGGATTGTTGCATAGTTAGGGTGATTCTTGACTCCCTTTTGATCGAGCTTTGGGACAGGTTCCCCACTGTTCTTTCGAAAGAAGCAAGTTTTGTCTTGCTTTTATCTTCCCTTTTAATTGTTCTTCTTCCGCGACTGTGCTTAGCTTTCCCTTCGGGAATTGCATTGCACCACCTTTGGCCCAAGAGTTGTATTCCCTTGGTGACTCCAATGTGAGATTTCTTTGCCCAGACATCAGCTGAGTCCTGACATGTATTGCAACTCAGTCTTTCTTAGTCAGTCAGATTAAAGGAAGAAAGTTTGAGGATCCACATCTGCAAGAGTTGCGTGGTCGTGTTCTAAGTGGAGGAGTTCCTTTCTTTGAGCTAGCTTCTTAGGAATTCTTTGATTTAATCATTGACGCTGTGTCCCTGATGTTAGAGATCTGAGGTAGTTAGTGCTCCGCGAGGCTCATAGCTCGCGTTGTTCTATTCATCCTGCTATTACTAAGATGTACCAGGATCTCTGAGAGTTATATTGGTGGAAGGGGATAAAGAGGGATATGTTTGATTGTGTGTCCCGTTGCTTGAGCTGTCAGTAAGTTAAGTTCAAGCACCGGAGACCGGTAGGGTTAGCTCAGGCATTGCCCATTCCCGAAAGGAAATAAGAGCAGATCACTATGGATTTTGTGGTTGGCCTTCCAAAGACCCTGCGACACCATGATTCACTCTAGGTTATTGTGGATAGACTAACTAAATCATCTCACTTCATCCCTATGAAGACTACTGATTCAGCTCGAAGATTGGCTCTAATTTTCATAGATCATGTGGTTAAGCTACATGGCCCTCCAGTGTCTATCATATCCGATCGTTGTCCCGATCGATGCCACCGTATTCTTGAAGCCCTTGGGTATCTTGAGTATTATCAAGTTGAGTATACTGCTTTCTAGTTTGATGGTCCAGCTTTAGCTTGGTGGACCGTACTCCGATCAGCTAGTCAAGGCTTGCCTAAACTGACCTGGAGTGTGTTCTCCTACCGATTAATAGAGAAGTTTCTCCCTCGCAGTCAGCGGGATGAGAAGAGCAGGCAGTTTCAGAGGAGTGCATAGGGAAACCTGTCAGTCTCGGAGTATGAGCTTTTGTTCTCTGAGATGTGTGTGTATGCCCCAGATCTCATACAGGTCACCCTCTGAGAGGGTCAGGCATTTTATTGATGGACCTTATCCATATTTGCGATCTCAAATTATTCGTGAGAATGAGGCCATGACTCCATTTGATGTAACCGTTAATATTTCTAGGAGGTGTGAGGCCTATCATAAATTAGAGATAGAGGAGTTAGAGTGGGAGAGTAAGAGATCTCGTGGTCCAGGGCATTCTAGTACCTCATATGGAGGTAGGAGATATCAGAAGCAAAGTAGGCCTCCTGTGAGGCCAGTCCAGTCCTCAGCGCATGGTTTTCAGGGTGCCCCTATTCATTCTAAGAGTTGGTTTGCATCCTTGTCTCGTCCTCGTAATCAGTTCCAGTTTGAGCAGCGCATATCTTTTTCTGGATGTTTTATCTGTCAGGATTTAGGGCATCATAAAAATGGATTGCTCTTATCTTTATTAGCAGAGTAGTGGCCGTCTTTTCTGTCGCCCTCCGATTCCTATGCAGCAGCAGCCTCAGGGTGCCCTTTCAGAGTCTCAGCCAGTGATATGTTGGTATTTTGTACTTAATTGCAATTCATTCCGACTAGCTTTTATCCTTTTTAGTGATGTTATTTGAATGAATCTTATGTTAATCTTCATGTTTCAGGTTTTTAAGAGAATTGACATACAAAGCCAAAGAAAATGTACAAAAGAGCAAATACAAGTGCACTTTGGCTACAAAAGTGAAGAAGACAAGGCAGCAGTGGAAGTGGCGCCTCGCCGAATCTGAGGCTCAAAAAGCTAACCATCCACCAAAGGAAGGGAAAGTTCACAGCAGTCACTAACTCAAAAGGGCAGCCCGCCGATCAGAGTGCTAAACACATCCGGCGGCCCCGCTGAATCAGCGGCGATATCGCCGATGCTCACAAAAAGATGTTTAAAACTGCGAAGCTAAGGAGTTAGTTTAAGGTATGACCGTACTTGAACCTACCCGTACTTTGCTTTTATTACCCGAAAGGGGTTGAAGGCATAGGTTAATGAAGATTAGCGAGAATTTGGGTTACATTGGTTGCGACCTACCCCATCTAAAGGGGTCGACCTAAAACGGTCAACCCCGCTCGGGTCTTTGGACTAGGGTTTCTCGTGTTTCATTATTTACCCGAGAGGGCTTGATGAGGTAAAATCCTCCCTATCCCGAGAGGGTTTTGAGGAATACATTAGAGGTCCGACCATTAGTGTTACCCAAGAGATTTGTAAGATTAATGCAAGTGTTTAGTTAAGAGAACCTTGTTGGAATGGATAACCCTTAGCTCGTTCTCATCGTTACATCTACCGTCATTATTTAGCATGCTTTACATTAATTGCTAGTCGTAGTTATAGTTAGAACACTTTTACCCTTATTTATTAGGAATTTACGGACAATGCTTAGGACCCGTTATTATTCAACCTAAGTCTAATAGATTACTTCGCTAAGCTCCCTGTGGAATCGACCCTGACACTCGTTGGGTACTATTACTTTTGACGACCGCCCCATCATCCTTAAAGGTGAGTGGATTGAGCGTGGATCAATTTTTGGCGCCGTTGCCGAGGAGCTACGGTATATCTATTAGGTTGAATATTTCTTGTTCTAGTCTTGTTAGTTGTTCCTACATTTTACCTCATGCTTTGTTTTATCGTGTGTAGGTGAATTCAAGTATGAGAAGGAATCCGGATAGAGCTATGAGGAACCCCCTCTACAATCGTGCTAATGAGGGAGTTCCATTTCCAAATGTTCCAATTGCTCTGAATGATTATTATGATGACACTTCTCTTAGTGAGGAGAGTTATGGAATTTATGGTATCTTTGAAGAAAATGAAGACCCTTAAGTGGAAAATGCAGCCCCAAATGATGAAACTCATCATGGCAATGCTCAAGCTAATGAAGGAGTTTGTGTTGGTAATAATGATGGTGTTGCGAGCAACGCAAACCAAAGAGGTAACAATGCTAATAGAGGAGGCCGAGGTGCACACCGAGGAGGCTGTGGTGCTCATGCTAATAGGAGAACCAATGCCAATCGGGTGGATGTTCGCAATTACAATCGAAACCAAAAGGAATGCAAGGAGTGGTCGAAATGATAATCAACATGTTCAAGTATTGAAAGATTTGGAGGAGGAAGTAAATTTGGATAATTTTGCAAGTGCCATCGTGCCACCACCAATTCGTGGGAATGTGACTTTCAATACCCCACAAGTGATTCTTCATGGACTTGATCAAAATGGACTATTTTGTGGAGGAAAGCATGATGACCTAACGAAAAATTTGAGGAATTTTGTGCAAACATATCATCTCTACAAGTCGGCACATTTTACGGAAGAGTCGTTGCGCCTAAGAGTCTTTCCCTATTCTCTATCGGGAAAGGCCAAGGCATGGCTGAACAATCTGCCAAAGAATTCAATTTACACTTGGGAGGAACTTGTAAAGCAATTCTTGGAAAAATTCTTGCCCAAAGGGAAGCAAGCATCAATGAGAGATAAAGTGTATATGTTCAAGCAAGATCCTACCGATTCATTGTATGAGGCATGGGAAGATTTCCAAGAGGTTTTGCTACATTGCCCAACTCATGGTTTTAAAGATGATATGCTCTTCCAATGTTTCAAACAAGGGCTCAGCAAGAACAACCAAGTGGCCGTGAACAACTTATGTGGAGGTGCTATCATGGACCATACTTTTCAAGAGGTCAAATAAATTCTCAACAAAGTTGCCAAACAATCTCAAGATTGGCAATCAAGAGCTCAAAATCCAAATGATGAAGGAGGAATGATGATGATGAAAAGATTTGAAGATCAAGCGGAACAAATTGCTCAAATCATCACCAACATTGAGCTTCTTAGAGGTGCCAAAGAAGAAAAAGAGAAAAAGGCGAGCAAGGTAAAAAATTTTCAAGTTACAAATACGGGCCATCAAGTGGCCCTAATTGGGTATGTCAACCCCAGAGGTCCACCTCTAACCCTTCTTCAAAGAGGGCACGAGGAGTATTTTCAGGAGCAATGTTTCAATGTCCAAAATGAAGAAGAAGCCAACTTTGTGGCTTACCAACAAGGTGGTTATCAAAGGCCTTATCAACAAGGCCAATGGAGGCAAGATCAAGGAAGAGAAAATTGGAACAACAATCAAGGTGGAAAGGGAGTTGGTGCTTCTCAAAACTATGCACCAATAGCTCCTTACAAGAAAGGTGAGAATGAAGGGAGAAGTCAATCAAAATTGGAAGAAATGATGGGAGAAGTCCTCAAGAATCAAGAACGTTATACCGATGATATCAAAGAGATTAAGCAAACGGTCAAAGCTCATAGTACTTTTATCATAGCTCTTGAATCTCAAATGAGCACCCTTTCTCACCAAGTGAATCAAAGGCCTCAAGGAGCATTACCAAGTGACACGGTAGTGAATCTTAAGAGGAATGGGAAAGATCATGTGATGGCAATTATGACAAGGAGTGGAAAAACATGGGAAGATCCTAAATCAAAAGAAGATGTGGATGAAGTAAAGATGCAAACGGGAGAGCAAAACAAGGTGGAGGAGGTACACCAAGAAAAGACAAATGATGTGGAAGTAGAGATTTCAAGAAATGAAGTTGATAATGAGGCAATCCCTCAGGAACCGATCCCCAAAGTCACTACCTCTCAAAAAGCCAAACCAAAAATAAACTCCACCACCCAAATAAAGCCTTCCTAGTCCAAGCTCCATTCCCAAAATTCCACTTCCTTTCCCACAAAAGAGTATGAAACAAAATAAGCATAACAAAATAAGCATCTCAAGCTAAGAAAATTTGGGATAAGATAGCATCAACATCCATCAATCTCTCATTGGTTGACACATTGAGCCAAATGCCAAATGTTGCAAAGCTTGTGAAAGAACTTGTGACCAAGAAGAATTATAAGGATTATGAGCCAAGAAGGTGACTCATCAATGTAGTTGAATTATCTCAATGCATATGGCGAGGAACATGGAGAACCCCGGAGCCTTCACGGTTCCATGCATAATTGGAGGGACACACTTCCCTAAAGCTCTATGTGATCTTGGAGTTAGCATCAATTTGATGCCATATGCTGTCTACAAGACTTTGGCTACCAAAGAAGTCCCCAAAGCTACAAATATAAACTTGCAAATGGCTGACCGTTCCATGAAGCAACCAATTGGAGTGGTCACCAATGTTCTAGTGAAGGTGGAGAAATTTATATTCCCGGTGAATTTTGTGATCCTAGATTTCTCGGTGGACTTTGATCTCCCCATTTTTATTAGGCGTCCATTTTTAGCTACCGGGAGAGCACTTTGTGATGTGGAGAAGGGGGAACTTACATTTCGTTTCAGTGGTGAGAAGGTTGTGTTTCATATATGCAAAACATTGAAACAACCTATGGAGAAGGAAGCCACTTGTTCTTATGTGGATATGGTTACGGAGATACTTGTGGAAAAAGAGAGTGTTCTAGTGAGTCAAGCGGATGACTTGGCCGCGGTGATTTAGAACATGGATATTGACAGTGAAGAGAGTGTTGCCGAATGTGTGAAATCATTGGAAGGACTTGGCACTAAACCCTATGTTCCTAAAAAGCTTTCCCTTAATCTGGAAAACCGAACCACTCCTCCCACAAAACCCTCAATTGAAGAACCTCCAAAACTTAAACTAAAAGTACTCCCAAGCCACTTAAGATACACTTTTCTAGGCCAAAACTCCACTCTTCCCATAATCATCTCTTCCCACTTAACCAAAGAACAAGAAGATCAATTAGTTGGAGTGATGAGAAGAAGAATTAAAGCAATTAGCTGGACTCTTGCGGACATAAGAGGAATTGACCCGTGAGTATGCACTCACAATATTCTCCTTGAAGAGGGATATAAACCAATAGTGGAACATCAAAGGAGGTTGAATCCTCCTATGCAAGAAGTTGTCAAAAAGGTAATCATTAAATGGTTGGATGCAGGGGTGATTGTTCCACTCTCCGATAGTGAATGAGTTTTACCCGTTCAATGTGTGCCCAAAAAAGGAGGGATGACGGTAGTTCACAATGAAAAAGGTGAAACTATATCAACTCGAACCGTGACCGGTTTGCGAGTGTGCATGGACTATCGTAAGCTCAACAATGCAACAAGAAAAGATCATTTTTCCCTACCTTTCATTGACCAAATGCTTGATCGTTTGGCGGGCCGAGCTTACTATTATTTTTTTGATGGATATTCGGGGTACAATCAAATCTCAGTTGAAGCAAATGATCAAGACAAGACAACCTTCACATGTCCTTATGGTACTTTTACATTCCACAAAATGCCTTTTGGACTTTGTAATGCCCTGGCTACTTTTCAAAGGTGTATGCTTGCACTCTTCCATAACATGGTAGAAAATTTCTTAGAAGTGTTCATGGATGATTTCTCCGTAGTGGGTGATTCTTTTGAAGATTGTTTGTCTAATTTGGAGAAAGTCTTAGAGAGGTGCGAAGAAACCAAACTTGTGCTTAATTGGGAGAAATGTCATTTTCTTGTTCAAGAAGGAATTGTTCTAGGGCACAAGGTGTCTAAGAAGGGGACTGAAGTAGATCATGCAAAGATTGAAGTGAGCTCCAAACTTCCACCTCCTACAACCGTCAAAGGAGTGAGAAGCTTCTTGGGACATGCGGGATTTTAGCGCCGCTTCATCAAAGATTTCTCCAAGATTGTAAACCCATTGTGCAAACTGTTGGAAAAAGATGCTAAGTTTGAATTCAATGAAGCATGTTTGAAGGCCTTTGAAGAAGTCAAATTGATATTGACAACCGCACCGATAATAGTTAGCCCAAATGGGATCTTATATTTGAGCTCATGTGTGATGCTAGCGATGTTGCATTGGGAGCCGTGCTTGGCCAAAGGGTTGAGAAGATGGTTCACCCTATCTACTATCCTAGCAAGACCATGAATGGAGCTCAACAAAATTATACGATGATGGAGAAGGAGTTGCTAGCCAATGTCTTTGGCATTGAAAAGTTTCGATCTTACTTGATTGGGTCTAAGGTCATTGTGCATACCGATCATTCTGCAATCCAATATTTAATGGCCAAAAAAGATTCAAAAGCAAGGTTGATTAGATGGGTACGTTTGTTACAAGAATTTGATCTTGAGGTACTTGATAGAAAGGGAACCAAGAATCAGGTGGCGGACCACTTATCCCATTTGGAGGAGGAGGGTCGCCCAAAAGAAACCCTTGAGATCAATGATTCTTTCCCGGAGTAGAGGCCATTGGCGGTATCTTGGGAGGAAACTCCTTGGTATGCAGATTTAGCTAATTATTTTTCATGTGGAGAGATCCCGGAGGATTTCTCATTCAGTCAAAAGAAGAAGTTGATAAAAGATACACGACAATACTTTTGGGATGATCCCTTTCTTTTCAAAGCATGTGTCAATGGAATGATAAGAAGGTGTGTTGCCGAAGCCGAGCAAGGAGCTATTCTTGAAGGATATCACTCTGCTCCTTATGGAGGACATCATGAAGGTGTTAGAATGGCGGTAAAAGTACTTGAATGTGGTTTCTTTTAACCTACGTTGTACAAGAATGCTTATGAATACACAAAGAGTTGTGATCAATGTCAATGAACGGGGGGAATCTCAAGAATATATGAAATGCCCCAAAACCCCATTGTGGAAGTTGATCTCTTTGATGTATAGGGAATCGACTTCATGGGTCCTTTTCCAAGTTCTTATGGTATGAAGTACATCATTGTGGCGGTTGATTATGTGTCTAAATGGGTTGAGGCAATAGCCTTACCGAACAATGAAGCTAGAAGTGTCACCGCTTTCCTCAAGAAAAGCATTTTCACAAGATTTTGCATCCCTCGCACCATCATAAGTGATGGGGGTACCCAGCTTTTGCAACTGGGCCTTTAGCTCTTTGTTGGAAAAATATGGGGTAAGACACAAGGTTACTACACCTTATCATCCCCAAACAAGTGGCCAAGTGGAAGTGTCGAATCAAGAGATCAACAAATTTTAGCCAAGTGGGTTAAAGTGAACCGGACGGACTGGTCGAAAAATTTGGATGATGCCTTATGGGCATATCGCAGCGCATACAAGACTCTTATTGGGATGTCACCGTTCCGGTTAGTCTTTGGCAAAGCTTGTCATCTCCCCGTGGAGTTGGAGTATAAAGCTCTTTGGGCGTTGAAAAAGCTCAAAATGAATTGGGAAGAAGCTTCCAAGTCTCGGGTGGAGAAGCTACATGAACTTGAGGAAATGAGGTTTCTTGCCTATGAAAATGCAAAGCTCTACAAGGAAAAGATGAAGATCCTCCATGACAAAAAGATATTAAATCGAGAATTCAAGGCGGGGGCATGGTGCTACTGTTCCATTCAAGATTGCATTTATTCTCCTGAAAGTTGAAATCCAAATGGAGTGGACCTTTCAAAGTGGTGGAAACATCACCCTATGGATGGGTTGAGTTGCAAGAAAAGGAAGTTCCACAACTTTCCGAGTGAATGGCCAAAGAGTAAAGCATTACTTGGGATGTGAACCCGAGCCTAGGAAGGTCGCTTGCATCTATTTCATGGATCCTTGAAGGTTGAGGTAACACTGTCGTGGCGTGATGTTAAATCAAACGCTTCTTGGGAGGCAACCCAAGTTTTACTTTTAGCATTTTTTAGTTTTAACCATGTAGTTAGTGTAAAATTTTCATGTGAAGTTCTGTGATGAATGCACTTGATCTTGGTCGGAGTGGTGTTAATGCAGGGAATTGCAAGGATTAAAAAGTGAGAAAAGTTGAAGAGTGGGAAAGGACCGCCGACTAAAGTGCGGAATCAAAAGGGCAGTCCAACCAAAGGAACTGCAGGCCGCTGGTGCATCCAGTGAGGAAAAGTTTTCTGCGGAGTGGAGGATTATTCAGCCTTTTATTAGGCGAGCCGCCAATTCAACTCCGCAGAATAGTCGGTGGACCAACCCACTTGTGCATCTTTGGAGGAGTTAACTCCTACACGCATTCACTTCGGCGACCCGCCGAATGAAGTGCGAGTCGCCTGTCTCATGGGCCTGACGGGTTTTATCCTACTATATAAGACCCCAAGGTAAGTTTCTTTTACACTTTTCACCCCAAATGTAAAAACCAAGGCAACCACCACCGGAAACTACTGTTCTAACGCACCACCATCACAACCAACACTCCAAATCACACACACACACTCGATCTCACCATCCCACAGTTAATCCCTCAGACCGATTTGAAATTCTTTATCCGGTAAGATTTCAACTCCTCGCTTTAAAATTTTCATGTTTTATATGTAGGGTAGTTATAAACTTCATGTTTGGGGTGAGGTTTGGTTGATTAAACTTATTATCCATGATTAGGTTGATTTTAGGGTTTGTTCTTAACTTCCATTTCATGAAATTGGAACCCTAGAGTATGTAGTTGTAGGTTTACTTTGCTCTTAGGTGAAGAAATGGGAAGGATAAGAGAGTGAAAGTAAAAATAACCAAAAAAATTGAACTTGAATGACACCATGAACATACCTTGTTTCTCTTGAGATCTTGAAAATGTTTTGAACTTTGTATGATTCTTGGTTGACTTTTCATGAATTTTGGTTAAAATCGTGGTCTCGTTCTTTAGAGAAAGTTTGAGAGACGTGAGAAGTTGAAAAGACCACTTAGGAGTGTGTTTGGGGGTGTTAAGGGAAATGAGAGTTGGAAAACTTTGAATCTGTGCACGGTAGAAAAATTAGACCAAAGATCCGTCATGTCATTGATGAGGTAAGATTCCGCACAATCAAGTGCGGCCAACACTCGGCGTGCCTGCAAAAGCAAGTGTGAGGCCGCCAGTGTGATCAGTGAGCTCAAAAATGAGGCGAGTTAAGCTTGCGAGTCACCTAAGCCAATGTGCGCATCGCACTTGGAAGGGCGGAATGAGTAGACGGAACTTCATTTTCAAGTGCAGGCCGCCGACCCTCACAGAGAGTTAAATTTTTCCGCAGCTTGAGCGAAAGCCTTGCACTTCATGCGGCGACCCGCTGGTGCTTCTCAGCACTTGCTTCTTCGGGCCGCCTCTTCATGTCTGTAAGCCCGCCTTTTACTCTGCTGCCCGCCTTTTTTTTGCACCCTATGAATTGTTTAAATTTTTCAAGTGTTCCATTCCATTCCATTCCATGAACTTCATATGCTAGTTTAGGTTAATCGTAGCTTAGTTAGGAGTAAGGTAGTGTAATGATTCATAAGCTAACACACATTTTGAGCTGTTGTTGTCCAGTCAATCATGAAGAAACAAGTGGTTAGGAAAGATGGAGCAAGAAAGCCACCCACCAAGGAACAAAGAAGGGAGGCTAAAATGAAAAAAAAATTGAGGCCAACAGAGAAAGAGCCGATCTAGAAACAAAAGCACAGAAGAAGGGGAAGAAAATCATAGACCCAAAGCCATCCAAACAAAAGTCTACCCCGGGCCAAGGACCTTCAACCACAGTGGAAGAAGCTGTATCTGATGTAGAAGTCTGGGGAGAAGAAGGAGTACAACTCAAGCTGGAGTTTGACAAACAACCCCACAGAACACAAAAGATCCTCAACAATAGGTTCAACAAAAATGAAGCTGCTGAAGCAATGTACAATGCACAAAGAATTATTAACCCAGAAAAGCAGGTACAAAGTGAATAAGCAAAGAAATATGGTGATGAATTCTAGGAAGAGATTGATAGAAGAAAGTGGCATTTTTTGTTAGAAATCCCTGACGAAGAGAATGAAATAATGGTTAAGAAATTCTATGCAAATCTCTCACAAGAAAAAGAGGAATCATTCAAAGTGAAGGTGAGAATAGTAGAAGTCTGCTTCAGTGATGAAGAAATTAATGAGGCATATAGGTTACCATCAGTTGATCAATGGGAATGTGAGTGAAAACTCAAGAATTGGGAATAGATGAAGAAGGGAGCTTGAGAACCTGGATAGCAGCTATCATTGCTATTCCTTGAATTATACCAACCTGGACCAAACTAGGAATCGAAATCAAGAAGAAAGACTTGAACTTGATTGCCAAAGGTTGAAATGAAGTGATTAGCAACAGATTCCTTCCCTCACTGAATGACACAAGAATAACACACTAGAAAGCAGTCCTCACAGCCTCTATCATGGGCTACGATAATATTGATGTGGGGAAAGTAATATTTGACAACATTGATAGTAAAGCTCATCAAAAAGAAACTGCCTATGGTTTTCCCTGTCTGCCCACCAAACTCATGAGACAAGTACCCATACTGCTTGACATGGATTACATCAAGGAGGCTAAGGGCACAGTGGATCTCTAAAGGATCAAAGATGATGAAGTGAAGGAGAAAGAGAAAAGAGTCAAGATGGACAAGGAATAAATATCAGCTGCAACTCCTCAAGGGGAAATAAGTCTCTAATTAGAAAAATTCTAGCCCCTCCTCTATCATTGGAGGAAGTCTCAGCTAGGAAATTTGAACTCTTCTAAAATCCCAAAGCACTGAAGAAAATCAATGACAACATCGTGGAATTGGATACCAAAGTGGGGCTTCTAAGAGGACCATCTGTGGAGCTGGAAAGAGCTCTAAAACCTATTGTCACTGCTATCACAGAACTCACCAAGGCTGTCACAGATAACACCACAAAGGTGACAGAGTTAGCCGATAGAGTGGCAAACCTGGAGCAATCAAACTTGAGAACCAGAACAGCACTGAAACAATTGAAAATTGATCAAGTAACAACCCAAAGAGCTGCACCAAGTAGGGCAAGTAAAGAAGTACAGGTGGAGATAGACAGTGATGAAGAAATGGATAGTGAAGAAAAAGAAGTTTAAAGTGAAGAAGAAGAAAATTGAGATAAAGATGAACAAGAAAAAGAAAGCACTACAACAGAGGTGAAAGAAACTCCCAAACAGGTGATGGCAAGGTTTGAAGCTCATAGATAAGAAAAGTTCCAAAAGCAACAAGAGATCAAAAGACGAAGGGAAGAAGAAGCAGAGCAAGCAAGAAAGGAAGAGCCTGAATTGAAAAAGCAAAAGAAAGAGGAGGAGGTGAAAGAGAAAGTGGCTATAGAGCCAAAGGCAATTGAAAAGGCAAGTGTTCACAAAGAAGATCTGATGCGTGGCATACTACCTCAAGGCCTTTCACTAGAAGTCAAGCTAAATTTATTCAAGACATTCATCTTCACTTGACTTGGAAAGACATGGAAGAAGACTCTGGCAGCGACTTGAAGATCATGCATTGGAGCGTCATGGAATGAGGACCGCCTAGACTACTTGGAGAGGCATCCGGGACACACTTTGATGAATTTCAAGAGCTCCCAGGAAGGGGCGGACCACCTACTCCACTAGGCGGACCGCGCACTTGAAATCAGCTCTCAGGATCTCCAGCCACCCCTTTTTCAGGCGGATCGCCCACTCTGGCCGCGTCCTTGAAATGCAGCCTTCTGGCAACTAGGCGGGGCGCCTAGTAAAGGGGGTGAGGCGCCTACTTACTGGGAGCATTGCGGGAATCCCAATTTTAATGCTATGTAATTCCTATTCTAGCCCTGCATGGCCTATGACTTTAAAACCCACTTGTGGGTACTTTAGGGCTTTCATTATGTCTAGATGAAACCTATAAATACTCCACTTAGTCTTCATTTTAACTTAGCTAATTTTGATGATTGATGAACATTGTTGAAGAGTTGAACTCTTGAGTTATGGAAAGAACCCTTTTGTTGGCTTGAATTCTTCTAGCGGATCCTAATTGATTGTTGAACCAACACCCGATCATTCTACTTGCGGGTCCCGAGTGTGACTTGAGGGTAGTTGCTTAGCGTAGGCGTATCTTGACACGATACGGGGGTTTCACGGAATGAGTTCTTCATGGATACCCGGTAGGGAATTAGAGACAAGTCTCGCTCCTATCGTCTTTTCTTTGTTTCTATTTCGATCCTTATCATCTTGGTATCAGAGCAAGGCTCGGGATTTATTTCTACAAACCCCCAACCCTTGATTCTTCGTGCCTAGGTTGGTTTGTATCTTAGTTTCTTTTTTGTTATTGTTGAAAAGAAGAAAAACACAAAAAAATAGAAAAAGTTGAAAAAATACTAAAAATTTGATCATGTGTTCTTGGATTGATGGACCCGTTGTGTGATTGATATCGGGGTTTGTTTCTTGTTGGAAACCCGTCATTTTGGTACCTAGAACTCTTGATTTGAAGTTGTATTTCAAGATTTGAAAATTTGAAACCCTTTGAAGATTTGAAAATTTGAAACCCTAGCTATGAGCTTGATGAACATGGTGATTTGTTTGTTTTTTATTGGGGTTTGATAAAAATTATTGGGGTTTGATTATTGTGATTGAAAACATATTTGGGTACCTTCGGATTGCCAAAACATCTTGAAAATTGTTGGATTTTTGGGTGCTTGAACCAAGAAATACGTTATTGGTCTGTGTTGAAACACCCAGTTAGCGGACCGCCCAAATAGTAGGTGGACCGCCCACCAAACTCTCTGAATCTCAGTAGGCGGACCGCCCACTCTGAAACAGGTGGGGTTCCTATTTTGCTGAATTGTGTGCTTGGGTAGTTTTTCGTAGGATCTCTTGTTTTTTTGTTTGCATAACATATAGCGAGTACTTCTTTGAGTAACCTTTCCTACTTGATTGGTGCTAGTTCTTTGAAGCTTTTAGGAAACTCAAGCCTAGTGAGGAGAGTAGAATTCGAAGAAGACTCGTAGTATCTTTTGACTCAAGTCCTCACTTTAAAGAGCTTATCGTCCAATAGAGTCACATAAACTCCACTCACCCCGGAGTACACTTGACTTGTGGATTGAGTGATTGAGTTGAGGTTTGTTGATCAACTTAGTGCAGCTTCTAGTTTTCAAGTTTGAGTGAAATATCCACCACCACTAAACGAGTGAACCGAGTGAAACATAAGTGAGGGAGTGAGTGAGGTGATTTCACTAACGTTTGCTCATTTTGTAGGTACGATGGCCAATGAAGGAGAAGATTTCGTAAAGAATGCCTTGGCTAGTATCCTTGCTAAAATGGATATCATGAGCCAAAATATTGAAACTCTTGAAAGGGTGACCTCAACTACCCATGTTGAGCAAGGGACCCCGAGTGTCCAAGTTGAGAAAGGGACCTCTAGTGTCCAAGTTGAGAAAGGGACCCCGAGTGTCCAAGTTGAAGCCGTTGAAGGCACAAGTAGTTCCACCTTTACCCCGAAAAAAGTTTTTGAATTGCTTAGACAACAACGGGTAAAGGAAGATCGTGATAGAAATGAACAAGTGTTGGGCAATCCCCAACGAATGGGCCTTCCCCACCTTTTGGGCAATCCCAAAAGAAATATTCCACTTCCACAACCCATTAGAAATGTTCAACCTCTTGAGCAAGTTGATAAAGCTCAAGAAGGAGAGGAGGAAGAGTATGGTGGTAGTGACAATGGGGCTCCTAATCTGAATGGGAGAGCCATGAATTGGGGTCGTAATGTGGATAGGGTTAGAGGCCGAGGTCGAGGGCCACCCATGGGGTATGTTGGAGAGAATGCTAGGAGGGATTATGGAGGTTATGGAGACAACTTTGGAGGCCAACCGGAGCCTTACCAAGGGGGTCGTGATAACAACAATCTCAATAGTGTGAAGCTTAATATTCCTTCTTTCAAAGGGAGTAGTGACCCGGTTGAGTACATTGATTGGAAGTTGACCATGGAAAGGGTGTTTGACACCAATGACATGACCGAGGAGAAGAAGGCCAAATATGCTATATCTTCTTTTGAATCCTTTGCTTCTACTTGGTGGGAATCGGCCAAGAGAAATAGGAGGAGAAATGCTATGGCCATCAATGTGACTTGGGGTGAATTGATCCGTGTGATGGATGAAAAATACTTCACTCACCAATATCGTGTAGACCAATACAAACGTCTTTATGAGTTGAAGCAAGGCTACAAGACGGTTGGGGAGTACTTCAATGAGTTTGAGCAAATTCGGATGACCCTAGACTTGGATGGGGAGGACAATGAACCGGCCGTGATTAAATTTAGAAGTGGTTTGAACCGAGACATAGCCTCTCAATTGAAGTTTCACAAGTATGACAACCACTATGATCTATATGATGATGCGGTTGAAGCGGAGAAATGGCTCAAGGAAGAGAAATCCACTCGCTACAAGAGTAGCACTCCTACTCTCATGAGAAACCAAAGGAGTGGAAGCCTCCAAATGCAAGATTTCCAAATGCAGGTGGTGCAAGTGCTAGCAAAGATGAGAAGAAGCCATATGAGAAGTCTACACCACAAATGGGAGGTCAATTTTAAAACTCGCTTGAGTAATCCTCCTTCTACTTCTACTCAATGCTATAAATGTAAGGGGTATGGTCACATTGCTAAACATTGTCGTACTCGAAAGACCATGGTTGTGGTAGGTGAATTGGTGTAAGAGCAAGATAGTGAACCCAAAGATGAGGGAGTAGAGAGGGATGAAGAGGTTGATGTAGAGGACGATACGGTTGAGAATGATGATCCTCATGCATTCCTTGTTGTGAGGAGGAGTCTTGGTGCTATGTTTGTGGAGGATAGTGAGACCTTGCAAAGAGAAAACCTCTTCCATGCACGATGCCGAGTCATGAGTGTTGTTTGTTCCATGATTATTGACTCGGGAAGTTGTGCCAATGTTGTTAGTCAAACACTAGTTTCCCAATTGAAATTACCCACTTTGAAACATCCCAACCCTTATCGTTTGCAATGGCTTAGTGAGCGTGGGGAACTAAAGGTGGTGAAGCAAGTAATGATTAAGCTCAAAATAGAGAACTATGTGGATGAACACATGTTTGACGTGGTGCCTATGCAAGCTTGCCATCTATTGTTTGGTAGGCCATGGCAATTTGATCGACATGTGACTCATGATGGCCGTGTCAACACTTATACGGTCAAGCATGAAGGGAAAAAGTTTGTGCTCAAACCCTTGTCGCCCAAGCAAGTAAGTGATGACTATAGGCGAATGAGGGAATTGAGGGAAGCGGCAAAGGCTAAGTCGGTTGTTGAGACTAGTCCTTAGGCCGAGAGCTTGGTGGTGACTCCACCATTTTCTACCGGTAGCATTTGTGCCATGATGCAACCGGAAAGGGAATGATGGCAACAAACTACTCATTTGCCTAGTACATAAAGGTACGATTCTTACTTCTGAATTTGATTATTCTTCTAACCCTTTGCCTAGTGCTCTTGAAAGTGTTTTGAAGGTTTTTGGGGACATGTTCCCGGATGAGATGCCAAATGGTCTACCTCCTTTGAGGGGTATTGAACATCAAATTGACTTTGTCCCGGGATCCCAAATCCCAAACAAGCCGGCCTATAGAAGCAATCCCGAGGATACAAGAGAGTTGCAAAAGCAAGTGGATGAATTGCTTACCAAAGGCTTGGTGAGAGAGAGCTTGAGTCCGTGTGTCGTGCCCGTCATTCTTGTCCCAAAGAAAGATGGCACATGGAGGATGTGTGTGGGTTGTCGTGCGGTCAACAAGATCACGGTAAAGTATCGACATCCCATACCTCATTTAGATGATATGCTTGATGAGCTAAGTGGTTCTAGTATCTTTTCAAAGATAGACCTTAGGTCCGGTTACCATCAAACCCGGATGAAACCCAGGGCTGAATGGAAAATCGCATTCAAGACCAAGTTTGGTCTATATGAATTGTTGGTGATGCCCTTTGGCCTCTCCAACGCACCTAGTACTTTCATGAGGCTAATGATTCATGTGTTGAAGCCATTCATCAACAAATTTGTTGTCGTCTACTTTGATGATATTTTGATTTATAGCAAGTCATTAGACGACCATGTTGATCATTTAAGGCAAGTGCTTGAAGTGTTGAGAGCCGAAAAGCTCTATGCTAATTTTAAAAAATGTGCCTTCGGTGTTGAAAGGGTAGTCTTTCTTGGGTTTGTTGTGAGTGCACAAGGAGTGGAAGTGGATGAGTCCAAGGTAGAGGTCATTCGTGATTAACCAGAGGTCTCGGGTTCAAGCCCTGGGTATGGAAAAATCACTGGTAGGGAGCGCTTCCCCCCGAATAGGGCCCTACGTTGCGCGAATCCGGATTAGTCGGGGCTCCAATGAGGGTATCGGACACCGGGTGGGAAACCAAAAAAAAAAAACAAGCTAAGGGCAAGTTCAGATGTACTTAGCAAAATCTTCACTTGGATCATCTGATTTTGACCATATATACCCATGCTAGCAGAGATGGATAGGAAATTTTGGCCAAGGCTAACTCAGGCAAAAATCAAGAGATACAACATTTATAAGCAATTAATATTTTTCTTTAATTTTGAATATTGTCAAACTACGTGTGACCTAATTCCCATAGCGAGCTACGTAGAAAACTCACGTCGAGTTCGACTGCATTAACATAGAAGGTCTAATTTCTACTTTTATTTAATTGGGACCACCTTTCACCTAATTCCAGAATGACAACTAGATATGTAAGCAACCCACATTGAGTTTTGTCCCATTATTGTAAAAGTTTAGATTTGGTTCTTTTCTTGTATCCCTGTACTATGTCTGACCTTACTCTTGTCTAAAATATAAGATATGTAGGCAATTAATATCATATACAATTTTTCCACAGTCAAAATTATCATTCCCCTTATTTTTTGTAATATGAACAAAGGTTGGCCTGATTCCCGTGACAAGATAGGTAGGCAACCGACTTAAGATTTGGTTTATACTCTTCTTAAATATTAGCATCTCTTTGAAGACAAGACTGCGGTGGCTTTTGGAAGTGCATTCCTAAACAACATCTAGCGTCATATAATTTGAGGTTCGGCAAGGTTATTTGAACAGATTGTTTGGGCAAAGGATATTGTTTATATAAGTTTTTTAAAGTTGTTTCAAATATGTGTCAAACACAATGAAACGATAGAGATTTTAGACAAACATATATGCTTTTAATATTTCTTTTAGTTAAAATATTTTCTTATCTTGAAAATAATTTTGCAATTAGTTTATAAAACCAAGTCTCAGAATATGGATCGCAAGTCTACGCAAAGTGAGAAGAAGGAAGTGCCTACAACATCGAGACTCTAATAAGCACAAATCAAACACCTCCTCCAAAACTAACAATTTTTCTTTGAGAATAGGAACAAGAAAGAAATGCAATAAAAAGATGAGCAATAGCTCTGCCATTTCATGCACCAAGCACCGCAAAGTCATAACTAGTACAAATTATCGACATCCATCGCATGATAAGCAGTAGCAAAAATGAGCAACATTATTCGGTAGAAATCAACAAGCAATATCAGCAACAGATTAGAAATTCAGCAAGCCATAACAGCACCACATCATTGCTTCAAGCAATAGTAGTTGTACATCAACATTTCAGGAAGTAATAGAAGCTGCACATCAACATTCTAGCAAGCAACAATAGTATGACATCATCATTTCAAAAAGCAACAGAATATCTTCGAACAAATATCACCAAGCAATAGCAGTAGCACATCAGCACTTCAACAAGCAGCTCAGTAAAGTTCCAATATAACCTCAACAAGCAGCACACCTAGTTTTAAAAGCAAATAGGAGCTCCTAGAGTCATCCTAATTGTCATAATCTATAGCCAAGGGCATCATCCCATTACATGTCATGATCTAAGGACATGTTATTATCTCAAACACCGCAAAATCACATTAGTAAGCACCACAGAAAGAACTTAAACAAGCAGACAAATGATAGCTCCCGGAGTCTTCTTCGCATCCAGATTTCCGGTCGAAGGCATTATGCCATCTTATGTCTTGGCACGAGGAATTACTACATTTTGATTGACAAAAAGACGACATTTTCATTTCTCATATTCCTATCCTTTCGGTAGCATTTACAATTTTCTCTTTTAGCATTCATTTTTGTTATTAATGCTTTATTCAAATTTTGCAGCATCAGCTCCGCAAAATCTCAAAACAGAATGAATTCAAATATGACAAATGACAGCTCCTAGAGTCTTCTTTGCTTCATGATTTTCAGCCAAAGGTGTCATTGCATCTCTTTCTTAGATTTTGTAGGAAAAGGAAGTTGAAAGCCCGCCAGCATAAGAAGCATACGTGGAACTCTTCCTTAGTAGGTAACTTGGACAATTTGTTTCTATGAGATAGACTAGTCAAGAAAAATCTAAAAACCCACGCATGAACAACATTCGGTCTAGGAAAAAAGGTTCTCTCACTACCTCTAGGTGAATTAGGGCAATTTCCAGGCGATTTTCTTTTTCCATCTTGTTCATGGCCACTTCGGCCACTGGGCAGCCCCCTCATGGGGTTGTCCGGCCCCTCACCACTACTATACCACTTGCTTTACGCCTACCTCCCCCATAATCTTATGTATCTTAACTTAAACCAACAATAGAACCCTTTGTTATGCCTTCATTACCACTGCCTATGGTGGATTATCATCATGGAGAGCCACAATTTGTGTGGAATGATACAGATGTAGATAATATGGCAGTTCACGAAGAGCTACAATACGCAGTTGTCAGGAAATTTGCATATGGAATGTCAGACTTTCATGAAATGAAAAAACAATTCCCTTTAAACTATGATATTAAAAAAAAATACTCCATTGGTTTTCTTGATTCAAGATATGTATTAATCATGCTATCTTTATTGGAGGACTATGTTCATTTATTATCGCGGTTCTTTCTATGTTAAGGTTGGATATGCCTTTCATCAGATGAGGGGACTTAAATATGATGTATGGTTTGATCCCAAGAAGGAGAAGTCGATTGCAGTAGTATGGATATCATTCAAAGGTCTTCCTGCAGTTTTATTTGTAAAAGAGGTTGTTTTTGCTTTAGCCATAGCCGTTGGGAAGCCTTTGCAACTTGATGCAGCCACTAAATCAAAAGCTAGACCTAGTTGTACCAAGGTGAAGGAGGAGGTGGATCTCCTAGCTCATCGACCTCAGCATGTGCGTATTGATATTAAAATTTTCAAAATTGGTAAAACAAGGTATAAGTAGGTGAGAATTAAATATGATTATATTCCTAAATATTGCAAGGAATGTAGATTGGAAGGTCATGGCGAGGATGAATGTTTTGTTATACACCTAGAGTTGGGTCCAAATGATGAACAAGTTCAAGGAGAGGTGAACAAAGAGGAACCAATTAAGGTATTGTAAAGCGAAATGATTGTGGGCAATGTTAGTAAGATAGATGAAAAGGTTGAAGCTATTCAAGATGTGCAGGGCCAAAAGGAATATGTTAATGCAGCACAAGGGCAAGGAAATCAAAGAAGGAATTTCAAAAAAAATTTCCACCCCAACAGGAACCCTAAGGCATGGACTAGGGTTGAAAATAAGAAAAACATGCAAGAGAGGGTGGATTGGAGAACGATAATGGAGCAGCAGTGCCAACAACTAATGCTTTTTCCATGTTGGAGAATAGGGAAGACGAGCATGTTGAAGAGCAAAGCCAAGAAAATCAACTTAAAATCGATGTGCCAAAGGGTCAAGTTGAAACGGGAATTACAAAAGCTAAGGGTGATCATATTCAGCATGTTGAAAAGAAAATAGAGCGTGAGAAATCACAAGATAAAGGTAATAATTTGGCTAATGATGGTGTACGTTCTGATGTGCAGAATTTAAATAATGTGGATAAGGGTGTTGATTTACCATCAGCTCTTATTCAATTGAGGAAAAAAAAGGCGGCTAATTTAATGACCAAAGGTATGAGGGAAGCTGTAGTTAATGACCCAACTGCCAGTCCTAAGCAACTTGGGACAAGCGAATAGGTTGTGAATGTATTTAAGGATCACCCGAAAAATACTGAAGTTGGGGGTCTCTATTATTTCAGGCAGAAATTTGCAAAAATTTAATACGCCTCATAATTTGTCAGTTCAAAGAGTGTGGAATCTTTAAATGTAGCGTGTAATATCAGGGAGAATGACGCAGGTAATAATGCTCAGGAAGTCTTTAAGGCAACGACAAATAATGTTGTCTATTAACAGGTTCAGCGCATTGAAGCTTTAAGTTTGATGCACGTTGAATCCCAAGGAGATAAATCTCAAAATTTAATTTCACAACTAGAGTCAGCAGATATTCATGATGAAGCGGAGGGGAGGGACACTATTAATGTTGCTGAACATGTGTTGGTTCCTTTAACAACCCCAAGTGCGACTTCGTTTAATGGGCAAGCTGGAAACCTGAAGAGCAGTTTTGACAAGGGTTCAATCCTTAATACTGAATGTTTTGAGGGAATTGGAAATTCAGAACCCTGCAGCATTTTTATTATTACAAGCTATGGGTTTAATTTCCAATTCAAACAAGAAATTAACTTTGTTTGTTCGTAGAGATGTGGGAAAGGAGTTGGTTACTGTCCAGCAGTTGAGTCCTAATCCAGTCGATGTGGAAAAGTTTTCTCGGGCGAAAAAGAATCCTCTTGAGTGCATGCTAAACACTGATGTTAATTCTATTCCCTCTCAGTTTTCAAAAGATGATATTGCACAGGATTCTACACCATATTTTGAATCAACTATGCAGAGAGAGGAAGATGTCATTACTACACCTGATGCTACATCAACGCAAGGAGATGATGAGGATGCAGTGCTTATAGAAAACATGCCTTTGCTGCCAAGGATTAAAGATACAGAGCGTCAGGAAGGAATTCAACTTAATGATGGTGCATTGAGTCCTACTAGATTGGAGGTTGAGGAACACGATGAAGATTCTACAACCCATAATTTTGAACAAGTTGCTAGGAAAGCTAATTTGTCTCCCAAGAGTATCAAATCTCAAAAATTGGTTCCACCAGCACCATTGCAAAAACCTGAGCCACCAAAGCAATTAAAGAGGAAAAAAAATTACAATCATGATCCAAATAAAGCACAATCGTTGAGTTCTGCCTCAACAAAAAAGAATTAATTGATTGATAAATTTTTTATTTGGAACATCCGGTCGGTTAACACTAAATAATCCTTTGATATGGTTGTTACTCTAAATTAAAGGAATCATTTTCAAGTTATAGGCCTCATGGAGTCATTCCAGACTGTTATTACAATTGAAAGTTATATAAGGGGGCTGGGTATGGAGCAGTGCTTTTATAGTCTCAATGGGAAGATCTGGGTTTTTGCTATTGGTGATTATGTTCTTTAAGAGGTAGTGGTTACTTTTGTGTAGGAAAAAACAAGTGCTAATGAGATAATTTTACCGTGTGATGCTATACAATATTTTTCAGCTGATAATGAAAAACTTTGGCTTATTACCGGGGGCTTTAATGTTATCTTGTTAGAATCAGAGTAGTTTGGTGGCTTACCTATTTTTTCTCAACAATATGATAAGTTTGCAGCCACAATTGCCAATTGTCAGATCATGGACCTTGGCTTCTCTTCAGGTAGTCTTTTTACCTGGTGGAATGGAATAATTGAAGAAGTATTCCTTAAAAGGCTTTTGATAGATGCTTGTGTAATCAGCAGTTGTTGGATTTGTTTGCTAGAATTGAAGTTTATCATTTAGCAAGAGTAGGGTCTGGACATTTACATCTCTTTGTTAAATTCTCCCTTGACAAAACCCCAATCATTAAATCCTTCAGGTTCTTGAATTTCTGGAACAGTCATGATACTTTTTTGGATGTTGTTTGTGAGGTTTTGGCTATGGCATTTTGGGGTGACCCTTCGGTTGTGTTCAATACAAAACTGAAGGCGGTAAAAAAGGCATCAAAAAAATGGAGCAAAGGCACTTATGGGAATATTTTTCAGCGTGTTTCTATGCTTGAAGACATCATTTTGGCTCATGAAATTCAATTAGAATCAGCCCCTACCCATTAGAATCGTGCAGCTTTGAAGAGGGCAGAAGCAGAATTGGAACACTTTTTTTTTTTTTTGAGGCTGAATTTTTAAAATAAAAAGCTGGAATGCAATGGTTTAAGGAAGGTGATTCAAATTCAAAATTCTTTCATGCACATGTTAATGGTAAGAAGAAGAGGCTTCATGTTCATAGAATCTAAAATAAGGATTGTACTTTGTTTCATTCTCATGAAGCAATGGCAAGGGAAGCTGCTTGGTTCTATGAGAGACAATTTGCTAGGGAGCCAAATGATCATAATTTTAATTTACTTATGCATGTTCCAAGGCTAATTACTGAGGAGCACATTGAGGAGTTTGTCAGACTACCTTGTATTGATGAGGTTAGGACATCAGTGTTTGGTTTAAATGGTGATAGTTCAAGTGGCTCAGACGGATTCACTGGAAAAAATTTTCAGTAGTACTGGAATATTATCAAGAAGGATCTTCTTCTAGTTGTTCGGGCATTTTTTTATGGTGGGGCTCTACTGAGATATATCACACATACTAATTTGGTTTTACTTCCTAAGAAGCCAAATATTGCTACATTTAATGACTTGAGGCCAATTAGTTTGTGTAATTTTATTAACATGGTTTTGTCAAGAGTTGTCCATGATCGCCTTTCTGGGCTTCACCCTTGTTGATTTCTCCTAATTAAGCTAGCTTTGTAAAAGGGAGAAGTATTGTGGAGAATTTATTGTTGACTCAAGAAATAATTCATGACATAAGTGATAAGGGTCAGGATCCTAATGTTGTCATTAAATTAGACATGATGAAGACGTATGATCGGGTTTCCTGGCCTTTTTTAATAATGGTTCTGAGGAAGTTTGGCTTTTGCCAAGAATTTGTTGAGGTGGTGTACCAATTAGTATCTTCTAATTTGTATTCAATTCTTTTTAATGGGCAGAGCCATGGCTTTTTTCACTCTACAAAGGGTTTAAAGTAAGGAGATCTACTTTCTCCTACATTTTTTATTATTATGGCTGAGGTGCTCTCAAGGGGATTGAATTCTCTATATAGTCACGGTTTTTACAAAGACTATAGAATGCCTAAATGGAGTCCTTACATTAATCATTTGTCATATGCAGATGACACCATTTTATTTACCTCAGTAGATGATGATTCTTTGTACTTGATAATGGGTGTATTGACTGCTTATGAAGATGCCTCGGAGCAAAAATAAATAAAGAAAAGAGCGCAGTCTATCTTCATGATTCAGTGACTGTAGATGATGTTGAGAAAGTTGAGAGGATCACTCATATTCATAGAAATGCATTTCCTTTTACTTTTCTTAGCTGCCCTATTTTTTATGGGAGAAGGAAAAAGATCTATTATGAGAATTTGGTTGAGAAAGTGACGTCCAACATTCATGGGTGGAGTACCAAGATGCTTTCTTTTGGAGGTAGAGAAATTCTTATCAAGCATGTTCTCCAGAGTATCGCATTCGTATGTTTTTAGTTGTGCATCCACTTGATTGTGTGCTCTATCAGATTCACAAATAACTTGCCAAGTTTTTTAGGGGCAACTCACATGAGGGGTCGTGTTGACATTGGACTTCATGGATGAACTTGTGTTTGCCACCGGAAAAGAAGGAGGTATGGGCTTTAGATCACTATTTGATGTGCGTTATTTGCTAAATTGTGGTGGAATTTCAGAACCAAAACCTCTCTTTGGGGTACTTTTATGGCAAATAAATAATGTAAGAAATTACATGTTGCAATAGTTCCTTTAAGGAAGGGTTCATATGTTTGCAGAAAAATGCTGATTGCTAGAGCTGCTATTGATCATGATATACTTTTGCAACCTAGGAAAGGGAATACACATTTTTGGTATGATAATTTGTCTGAGCTTGGTCAATTTTATTTTGTTGTGCCTTCTCGTTTTGATTGATATTTGTGGTATAATACGGTGAATGATGTAGTGGTGAATGGACATTAGGATGTAGACCTTATTCACCTAATTATTGCCAGATAATATTGCTTTTCATATTATCAATAATGTTGCATTGGGTTGGGATACGGCTCAAAGGGATAAAGCACGGTGGCGTCTTACACTTAACGATGTCTTCACTTAAATAGTGCTTGGGAATATATTTGCTATAAGTGCACCTAGGTTTGTATTTCTAAATTTGTGTGGTGTAAAGGGATACCTATAAAAGTTTCTTTCATGATGTGGAGAATGTGTAAATTTAAGCTTCCATTACATCAGGAGTTGAAGAAGATGGGCTATAGCTTTCCTTCAAGGTGCGCTTGTTGTGAGATTCCGAGCATTGAGACTAGGGAGCATTTGTTTCTTACTAGTCCAATTTCATGGCGTCTATGGAGTTTCTTCGCATGGGCAACAGGTGTTCACTTGGAAGCTGCTTCATTGAATTAAGTTTGTAATATATGATGGAGGAAATGGTCCTAGCTGTGGATACAAGCGACGTCTCATAATATTCCATCATTCATTGTTTGGTCATTATGAAAGTGAAGGAACGTCATTCGCTATGGAGGTACCGTGTATCTTTTCTTCGTTTAATTTATGAAGTTACTAATAATGTATCTTCATTCATTAAGACAAGATTCCCATGGATGCTTTGGCCTTTGATTCATGGACGAATATTATTCATGCACTGGAAAGGTATGTTTCTAAACTCAAGTATACAAAGGTTGTTTTGCATCGACTAAGGGGCAGATTTCTCAAATGTAACACCGATAGATCGTCACGAGGTAATCCAGGGCAAAGTTCTATAAGTTTTAGCATTAGAGATGTAGAGGGAAAGCTATTATTTTCTTATGCTAAAGATATTGGGGAGCATACAAATATAGTTGTAGAGGTAATGGCAATTTTAGAGGCCATGAAATATTGTGTTAACCATAACTTAGGGCCTATTTTAATAGAAACGGATTCTCTCTTGTTCAAGAACATTATTGAGGGGCATTGGCAAAAAATATGAGAGATATCTGCTATTGTTAATGAAATTTTATATTTGAAGGGTCATGGGGTTTTTGTTTTCATTCATACATATAGAGAAGGGAATAGGCAGGCAGATTTTCTTGCAAATTTAGCATATGGTACTCAAGGAGTGTCTTTTTCTTCATTTAATAATTTGCCTCCTCAAGCCAAGGTGCTAGTGAATTTTGATAAATCATGTATTTTTTGGTGTGCCCATCCAGTTAAGAATTTTTTATGGTGTCTAGGTGTAAGGGGCTTGAGGAATCAATGAGAATGGAGTATTTAGGAGCTGACCATCATGATCAAGTCCATAGGGAGGAGATCATGATGGTTTTTTATACTAACAAGGGTGTTCATTTTGTAGGTACATTGATGGGAGTTTCGTGTAAAATCCAATCAGGATTGATGAGGAGCTCGCGACTCAGCTCATCGAGGCGATTGAACTTCTGCCTGTGCATCTTTTTGGCATGCCATTTCTTGCCAAGGCGCTGGATTGGACGCTAAAAAATTTCCCTGCTAGTAACTATGCAGCTAACTTTAGTGTCATTCTTCATTGTTGCTGTTGTGATAACTGCTCAAGGCTAGTTTATTTGAAGTTTGATTACAAAATTGATGGTTTGTTTCAAGAGTTTTGGGAACATGTTCTCATCATGCAATTTCTTGCCAAGGCGCTGGATTGAACGATAAAAAATTTCCCTGCTAGAAACTATGCAGCTAATTTTAGTGCCATTCTTCATTGTTGCTATTGTGATAACTGCTCAAGGCCAGTTTATTTTAAGTTTGATTACAAATTGATGGTATGTTTCAAGAGTTTTTGGAACAAGTTCTTCACAAGTATTAGGACATACAACTCTAGATTTTTATCTTGCTTTAGAGTAGTTTAAGCTGTTGGAATCTACTTGTTAATGGGATCACTGCGGTGACGTGTTTTCTGCCTGAACAGTGAGGTCGTGCATGTTAAGCAGCTTGGATTGAAGGCGCTCGCTGAAGAGCTTCTGAGGCGAGCAACTTTTTGGATCGACAACATCTTTGGCTTTAAACACCTGCTTGTTGTAGCGACTCTCTTTTGCATTGTGCGAGGTGTAGTTTTTCATAAGCTGCAATCCTTCAAGGAACGCATGTCTCATCCCTGAATGCCCTACATCCTGTGACCATAACAACAAGACATCATTAGTTCATATAAGTAGCTTAGTTATAAGTTATAATTCTATTTTGTTAGCTAGAGGTTCTTATTTTTTAAAGCTCATTGTCCAAGTATTATTGTTGACACCTAATTTTATCCTTCTCGCTCTGATAACCATTATTCGGATAAAATTGCACTGATAACCACACAATTACCATACACTCAGTCCTATGCTAAGTCACTACTTTATGTACGGATCTCAATTAGGCTGTTTTAAAGGCATTTGCACAAGCGACCGCAATTTTACAAAATTTGCATGTTTCGTCACAATTCCTTGCAATTATTCGCATTCCTGAAAAAATTGCCTAAATTATAAAATAATAGGGTTTCTTAATCATTTAGCTCTCACAATTAATTTTCTCATTTTTTATAAGTTTTATAAGTAGTCTTTACAATTTTTCCACGCATGTATATGCATTTTATAAGCATATATGCATTTTTATACATCATTTATACATTGTACATACGCATATACATATACGCATATCACACCTCTCCACTTATACACACCAGCTCCACATTGGTCGCACGTCACGCCTACGTGGCGTTATCCTAACCGTCCACGTGTACAATCTAATGGGTTGAAATTGAGTTTCAATTTTTATCTATACGAACGACCCCCTAACCCTAAAAGCCCTTTAATTTTCCCCCTCGTCTGAGCTGCCTCTCCGCTCATTTTTTCTCTCTCTCTCTCTGCAAAACTCAATCGCCACTGATCATGGCGATTTCATGCCACTCTCACCAGTGGAATCCGAAAAAAGTTACATATTTGTACTCCTCTTTTCATCCGCTATAAAACCTATACTATTTTATTGATGTTTGAACAAGGTCAACTTTGACCCTCGTCGACGGAGGTTTCTACTACCAAAAAATATCTCCGACCTTGCCTTAAAGGGTTCTAAAATGTTGCTACTACTAAAAAAGGGCAGGGAATCCCTCATGCAAACTCGAATGAGACGGGTCAAGGATGACACGACCTCAATGAAAATGGGTAACCCTAAATCTTCTCGTTTTTCCCTAAATTGTCAATGTGATCGATTAAGCATGAATTTCCTGAAACTCTAATACTTTAGCATTTAATTTTAGTCGTTTATAAGTGAGAAAACTTCTTGTCAGATTGTCTGCTTTCACTTCGTGCATTGGCTTGGACACTGATTTTCACTCGCCTTAATTTGCTTAACTTCATCTAATCGTGAGCATGTTAGTTGTTAATAGTTGAACAATCAAGGCAAAACATTGCCCGACTGGAAATTTTGCTTATGAGTTAATTGGAAACATGTGCTTAGGCTATTCGTGTAATTTGATTTGATACACTTGTAGCTTATGTTTCATATCACCCTTACAGTATGCTCATCTTTGTTTGACAATATACTTAGCCTTTTTATTTTTTGTTCCTGATCATGTGTTAGCTTGAATTGAAAATTAAAAGGGGTGATTGATTTACACAACTAGAATGATCTTGATTGACTCAAATTGAATTAAGATTGGAATCTTGAATGGAAGTGGTTTATTTAATTTGATTCAATGTCAGTTAGGAATTTATGGGAATCCAGCTAGGGATTTTTTCAAGCCTAAAATAGCCTAAGGTATGTTTGCATACTAATTCTCTTGAACCTGGACTCCTTTATGGGCTACGGGTAGGGGATTTATGTGCCTAGGATTTTGCTTATGGGACTTAACCTAATTCAAATCCTAATTTAACTATGCATGGTAAATATACAATGAGAACCTTGTTAATTCTTGAATGCAAGACCCTTCCCTCCTCCCCTGATTTTCGAACCAGCTTCATTTATGAAAAATATGTAGAAAATTGATTCCCTTTAATTGACAGTATAATCTTTCCTTTCCTTTTTTAAGATTTGAATATAAAAAAGGGGCTCTATGCTATGCCTATATAATCTAGACTTTTTCACACTTAGACATATGGTATACACAGAACCTGATACACTAAGAAAGTCTGATATAGCACTTCAGAGGCCTACACTTCTCCTTCTCTACTTATTTTTTGAAGAATTCATGCTCTACTTGTGTGCTAGTTTATCTCTTGCAAGCATCTCTCTCTCTCTCTCTCTCTCTCTCTCTGCACTTTGTTGTTTCATACTGCTAAAGGTATTCCTATACTCCCTTCTTTTATTTGCACCTGTTTTTCTTGGACTCATCCATGTTTGGTTGTATTGTTTGTTGCCTCACTTAAACTGCATGCATATCTAGTGCTTTACTTCCTGTTTTTGGTAGTCATCCTTAACCTCATGCAATTAGGATTATCTGAAGGATCATACCAATATTCATTAAGTGCAGGGGCTTTGTATAATCATATCAACCCTACAGTTAAGGGCTTTTCGATGGGCTAATCACTACTAGGACTTTACTGGGTCATTAAAAGCTTTAAATTCATGTTTCTTCCCCTCTCTAGTACCCCTGATTATGTATATTTATTAGGACTCCTATTTCTATTCATTTAAAACAGGGTACACAGCTACTAGGCTGTGTAAATGGCCACCCAAGAGCCTTTTCTTATCCCTTTTCTTTATGTGAATGCATCATGTGTGAAAAATAAAGGTCACTACGTTTAAATACTAAATCAGAAACTTAACTTTCAATGTCTAATGATTTTAACGCTGTGTGATAATAACATCTACATGTTATTTTGTGATTTCAACGACCAGCATAGTTCTTAGTCGACTAAAACAAATGCAGAACAGTTTTCATGCTTAAAACATTTTGGAAATTTGACTTTTGGTTGTATATGTATTCACTACCTAAAATGGAGCTATTTGTGTAAAACTAGAACTCCTTTTTCTTTACGTAAATGAAGCAGGCCCAAAAATATTTTCAAATCGTGCCCTTACGTGTTAGAAAATGATTTTGAACCTCTTATACACTAATCTAATAGTGTATAAGAGGGTATAAGCATTAGGGATAAATTATATAACTCTTATAAGTACTTTCTTAACATATATCACTTAACACTCCATGTATTTGCATGCTATTTATGTGGGGCAGCCCTTTATTTGTATTTACGTGCCTTTTTCGTAACTCATTTGCAAAAACAGCCTACCTATTTATATATTCCAAAACTGACCCCTTAAATCAAATAGCCATTAAGGTTAGGGATCGATAATTAATGACGAGTAACACCGACCCTAAATGGCTAACATTTTATTTCAAAAACAACCCTTATTTGATTTTGACAAAATCTGAAACTATTTGCAAAAACTGCCTATTTATGCAAATTTAACTTAGCCGTTGAAATTGAAAAACTAGGCTGCTTCTTGATACCCTTTTAAAGATTTGACCCCTTTTCGGTTAGTCATTTATAATAGAGGCCAAAAGCGCGAGTACGCGTGAAATGTGGGCCGTATTTGTGAATATAAAGCGCAATCCATGCATGCTACCTAGACTTACTATACTTTGCATGAATAGATACGATTCTCTAATTAGTTGTGAATTTGACCTCTTTTAAAATAGTATCTTGTATTGTAGACATAATAATATCTTATAGCTTACTTAAACATCCCAAAATATAGACTCCGGCGGGAATCACTTTTCGTGGGACTTGGGGAAGTGCCTAACACCTTCTTCCCCGAGTCACTTGGATTTTTTACCCATTGAATCTCTGAAACTAGACCGGTTTAATAAAGATTCGATCTTAGACACTTAGGTGACCTAATACACCTTAGAAATCCATATTAGGTGCCGACTCCAATTCTTAACTCAAACGAGTTACCCAGTCAAACCTCAAACTTGACTCGCTCCGGATTGAGTTTAAAATCGGGTATGACAGAATGGCGACTCCGCTGAGGATACTCAAAGTTCTAACCATAACGAGACTTTATTTTGGGATTCTTATTGATTATTATCTTGTTATTCATATTATTATTATTATTATTATTTTACTAACTTGGTTTCTTTTTTGTTTTTCTTTTCTTTTTTTTTTTACTTATTTATATGTATTTGAAAATTTATGTAATATTGGCATATTTCACTTATATTCCTCCATTCCTAGAAGACGACACTTTGCACACACACGGGCGATTACGTGGATCTCACGGCCGTTCCACCTCAAAAAATTCTTTAGGAGGGACGTTTTGTAATATAGTTGGTCCGTGGTACAACCAATAATTTTAAATGGTCCCACCCCTCGGCTGTCCACCTTGGAGAACCGTGTCTAGAATTACACCACTCTTTGAATGTAATGCGCATGCATCATACCATAGGAAAGGCTCCCCTTGAGCCGACTAGTCTTCAAATTGTCCAAACTACTTGACGGGTTTTTAACCCCGAAGGAACGTTTGGACATGCTTATGTGCATTTGAGAGAAGAGAATAGAAAAAGAAAAAAGAGAGAAAGAAAAGTGAGATGAAAATAAATACGAATTTTGACTTGTCAAATTGTTCTAAAAAAGGGGAGGGGAATTTTAATCATTTATTTTCTTTTTCTATAGGACATCATGAGTCAAAAGTTCCACCATTTTGGAATGACTATGGGCGCACCTCCTTTGTTAACTAATTTGTGGAATAATTTTTCGTTTGGCGAGCAAACCGAAGTACGCCAACATTTAGGTCATTTGGTTTCTCTATTGGAAATGGAGCGGTGTAGAGAAATGATTGAAGCGTTGGTGTCATTTTGGGATGAAAAACTAAATGTGTTTAGATTTGGAGACGTTGAGTTAACACCTTCGCTGGAAGAGATAGGAGGATTCATATCACACTCGGGGCTAGACAAACATCGTTGGCTGGGGAATCGCATTTTAGCTCCGAGTTTCCCCATACCTGAGGAGTTTCGTGATAAATTAGGGATGGTAGCAAGTGTGAATATAGATTTTTTACAACAAAAGAAAATACCCTTTTCCAATTTCACAATAGGTTTGGGTATCTGAGCGCATTCAACAACCGTAAGAAAGAGTTCAAGTCCTACAATGACTGGAGGAGAGCTAGACCATTTGCATTTGCTGTTTGTTTCTTAGGAGTTATAGAGTTCCCTGAAAGCTCGAATCACGACATATGTTCGAGGCTTGTCATGATTACTGATGCGATATTTAATGGGATTGATGGTTATCGTTATACTATAGTTCCTATGATTGTGGCAGACATTTATCGGGCTTTGTGTTGTTGCAAAAGAGGAGCAAAATATTTTCAAGGTTGCAACTGTTACACCCCGTATGTCTAAAGTGACGTATATCATTTTAAAGACATGTTAAGAATGATTTAAATGAGTTTAAAGTCATAATATGACCATATATGATGTTTATATGTTGAATATAATGTTTGGGAAAAATTGGATTTATGTTGCGGAAAAACCGACTAAGGAATTGCCTTGTAACGAAGTTTTTTCAGCAATTAATTTTGTGTGTTATATGAAGTCTTTTTGGGACATATAATATACCAAATTGAAGGTCTTGGAGTGTAGTTTCCAAAACTTTTAATAGTTTATTCATAAAATATCTAGATAAAAAGATATGAGCATCAGAAGTTAGGCCAGAAAAAGGGACATAAGCGCAAAAGAGGACTAAAACTGAAATGTTTGAAGTATAAAAGGAAAAATTCGCCTCCATCTAGTCATTTCCAGAAATCTAAAGGGAGAAACAGTGCTCTCATTAAGTTTTAAGCAACTTTTGTGATTTTGAAGGATGGACGTCAATCTTAACTCGAAATTGAAGACAGATTGCGTCAAAACGCTATAGGCGATTAAGGTAACGTTATGCTACCTTCAATTTCATTTATAGTTTGAGTTTTAGAATTACTTCATGGCTAAGTAAAGTACCTAAATGCTGTATTATAGCTTGTTTATGCTTTAGAAGGTGTTGAATTCAAGGGAAACATGGTTGAGAAGCAAGAAACATCAAAGGTATGTAAGGCTAAACCTTTCTTTTGGCAAGGCATGTATCTTTTAGCTTTTAACGCTTTTTTTAGTTCTAAACTTAGTGTTTCTTGCGAGAAAATTGTATGGTATCAAGGAAACCTTCTATATACTTAATTTGGTACTAAAATCCAAGGTGAAGGACGTCCGAATCAACAAGATAAAGTGTTTGAAAATCTGAAAAATCATTTTGATCTTTGGACAGCTGTTAGTATATTGATCATAACTCCTTGTATAAAATTGATATTTAGATGCTTTAAGAATCCCCAGAATTCTAAGACCTATATCTACAACTTTAATGAGACCATGAAGTCTATAACTTTGATATACACCCCTCAAAACTATGATGCAATACAGGACAATGGTACTGTCCAGAAATTCTGTACATCCGTAGAATTCTTACACCATCTGGTCATCTCATCTTGTTATCCGTTTAACATGTTTATGTTATCAGTTTATCCCTGTACCTATTCCCGTGTATATTATAGTGCTGGTTCTGTTTTTGCGGATCATCTAGTTTCAGGGGAAACTCTGCCGAAATTTTTATAAAAATTCAAAGAGTTGGACAAATTCTGAGTTCTAGATTTTGTCTATAATTCCACCCAGAGTTTTCTTATCATTCCTTTGAGTTTATATCTACTGTTTCCACATGTGTTATGCCTCATACATGCTTATGATTATATTGTGATCATGCTATGTGTGATTTAGAGTCCCCCATAATGGCTAGACATTGGACACACAGTCCGGTCGCGTGTGATACTACCCATCTGGGGCATATAGCCCCACTGGTTCAGGCGGGGAGTTGAAACACCTGGTGTGACCGGGTGTCATTCACACACTCTGACCAGAGAGACTAGATATTACTGGCTGGGGGAGATATAGCCCATAACACCCACCAGGTTTGTTATATACGCGTATATAGCCACAGTATGCACTGCATGATTATATGTGAGGCTAGTTCAGATGTTCAGCTACCTGATTTGGGGGGATGTTGAACCCTCCCAAAAATGCACACAAGTATGCATCGGGATGTATTGTCAATAAAATGGAGACTCCAAAGGGCTTCTTTGGAGTCGCCACCTAATTTAAGGATTATTAGGATCCAACAGTTAATTAATGAGTGCATTTCTTCCTTATTTTAAAAGGAAAAATATTTTCAGAGATTCTAGGTAAGTGGTTCTTTTATTTTCGAAAGAAGGTCTTTTTTATTAAAAGAACACTTTCAAAAATCCGCTAAAAGCGGTTAATCCGGCGGTTTTCACAAATTTTGATAAAATAAATAACTTAGAGATTTTAAGAAAGAAAAAAAAAGTATAAATAAATAAAGAAGTAAATAATAAGTAAATTGATAATAAATAAGTAAATAAATAATAAATAATTAAATAAATAAATAATTAAATATTTAATAAAATAAGTAAATTGATAAATAAATAATTTAAATACAAATAATGATAAAATAAAGATACAAATTTAATTGAATTTTAATTTGCACTCATTAATTGACAAACGGTCCTTAATACCTTAAACTAATTGGCGCGTCCCAAAGAAATGGGATAAGCAATTCTAAACATGCGATGAGATAATAATTTAATAAGCGACTATCCTATCAAGCTTCTAGCAGCAAAGTCCTAGTTCAGTTTCAGGGATCCTATAACATGTTTTCTAAAGGGGACGGGAGAGAAGGAGTTTAGAAGATAGAACCCGGATAGCAAATTCAACACAAGCTCTGTATTTCATAAGGTTTTCATTTTTCTTTTTTCCTTTTCTGGGATCTCAAGCCCGAAAAGAATGCGACGCGGATCAAATAACTCTGAATGCATGTAGCCATCCCCGTTTATGAGTTTCATTCAACTCGTCCCCAAAAGTGTTCCATGCCAAAGATACGATGAGAAAAGGATTAGTATGCGACACATTAAACGACAGATGAATCAAAGCAAGTTACTAAGTAAATAACCACGGTGCAAAAGGAGCAAAGACAACACATCAAATTAAATCATGTTACAAATGCAGACAAGCTTTGTTTTGGTGAACCATTTTTAAAAAAAAAGATAGAACTAGGCTAGCTAAATGAAACAGATCCTAAAGGTACAAATCCAAACTCATCTTTTATCACCTAAACCTGTTTCATTACATACATAATTACTATGAGCCTATTACCAGACAACTTTCACAAAACAGGCAGCATTTAACATGGAAGAGAAGAACCAATTTTAAGCTATGCCATACAGACTTGGACAATCACAAAGCCAACTTACCCAGGGAAATGAAGAACCAGACCTAACAGGAACCTAAGAGAACTTAGCTTCATTTTAAACATACTGAAAAGCCGTCTTTTACTTATACTTTCAACATTTTAACTTCTTAGGATTAGACCATCTTTTAGAGGACTATAGGATTAACATCAGAAATACAGAAATCAGGATAAAGAATATCTAAAACTGAAATTGAAATCACCAAATCATACTTTAAAAGAAGAAAAGGACTAAGCGAAAAACCCGGACTGAATAGGCAGAGCTCTACAACTATGACTAAGAGAAAAATTGAAAGAACTAAAGGAAACTGACAAGAAGGAACTCAACAAGAACCAAGGTATCGAGCCAAGGAAAACACCTATAGCCACTGGACAAAAACAGCCCCTAAGCTCCTTCCTATTTGAAGCAACACCCTCCAAACTCCCTGAACCATCACATCTCTGAACCTCTGCTACCAGCCTCTAACAGCTTCACTAGAAACCTGGAATACCTAACAAACAAGTACTAACTACAAGCGCTGCATCTATTAGAGATCAACCCCAGAACTAGACCTCTCTAATCAACATACATAAACCTGAACCTCCACCCTGGAACACTCTAACTGCACCAGAACATACACACCAACTGCTCCCAACAATCAGACACTCTCTGAACTCCCTCAACACCTCACAGACACAACAGCTCATGCTCTGCACTTACTATACAGACCCACACACAACTGAAATCTCTCTTTAAAAAACCTGAAACATAATAACTAACAACCTGCATTAGCTTATCGCCAGAACAAACACCAGCATACAACTAGACCCAACTCCTGAACCTGCAAACCAACCTAAACTTCCTCAAATTTCAAAGCTCCTTCACTGAACTGAATGAAAACCTACAAATTCCCTCTTGGCCTCCTACACCAAACTTCAATTCTCCTGACCAAACTCCTGGACAAACAACTACCCTTTCAACCTCTTCACACTAGCTAACAAACTCCAGACCCTTCCCGGGCAACCCCCGCGACCACCATACATCTTCTAATCCCTCTGCAAATCCCTGCTACACTGCCTGCTTCAAACTACCAGTCTGCAGCACCTAAAACTCCTCTATGCACCAGAATAGCCCCTGGACACCACTGCATACACACACAGACGTCTCAGGCCCCTTTATACAAACTGCAGCAACAGCCCTTGAACTCCTATAAAATCTACAGCTAACACATCCTCCTGAAATCCCTCTTGAACTATCAATACACCTCTAAAGCACCCTGGAAACAAAACAAACCCTTTGCACCTTTTCAAAACCTCCTGCTAACAAAACATGACAACGGAAAACTCCCTCACAACTCACTGCACTTTCCCTGCTCCTAAACAGCCTCAATACTCAACCTCCCGGCATCAACCAAACTTGAAGGAGTAACAGAAAGAAGCATAAAATTTAGAGAGAAACTAAGACCTATAATGGAAAACTGATTCTATCTTAGCTTTACTTAAACAACCATTACCATTTAGACTAGGTTAAATTTATATAACAAAAGACACGATATTTTGACTCGAATGAAATATGCGAAGAACAAAATGAACTTTTATGATTCATACAGTAGAAAAATACATTCTTTAAGCAAGGTTCACAAACTATGTTCAGACATCATTTTTTAACTCATAGGCTAGGATCAGAACTAAAAAAAAATGTAGAATACTTCAATTCTAACAGGCATGATCAAGAACAGACATTATTCCATACAAATAAACATACTAAAAGTGTAGAGAATAAGTTATTACCTTGCTAGGGGCAGTGAAATGGAGCGCGGACCTGAAGCGAGTGACTCAAACTAAAGCGACTCGATGATGCTAACTTGATAATAATACTCTTCAACTCGGAACAATAACAATGAAACTATATGTATATTTTTTTTACTAAAAAGAAGACTGAGCAAAACCCTTTCTATATGTTGCTGCCGTTTCTCATTACCAAGAACCCCCCCCCCCCCAGAAAAAAAGAGAGAAGCAGAGATTAAATACCTCTAGGCTAGGGTTTCGGATCCCTTTGAATACCCCAAATAATCCTTGCTCATTTTCTTTTCCCTTTTGAAACCAGGGTTAAAATCGTATAATTCTTCGGATCGTACTTGTTTAACTCTAATTTCAAAGGGAAATATGGATGTTATGACATCTCACTGCTCGGATTGATTCTCGTTTGAAATATGCGGCTAAGATTTGACACAGCTGGATTTTGTTAATGAAACTTCTAGAATGTGTCTAGAATAGTGCTATTCGTCCAGCACACCACTTGTACAGAGAAGAAGACCGGGTGTTTGGATGAAGATTTTGGGTCGCGGGGATTGGGATGTCGGGTCGAGGCTGAAAATGGGTAGGGATTAGGGGAATTCTGACTTTTGGGGGGGGGGGGAAGTAGATAGGTATAATATGCCTTGCGTAAATAGGCTGAATTTAGGTTAATGACTATTTTAGCCACTTTTAATCATAAATTAAGAAATGGAAGGGGTTGCAAGGGTATGACATAATTTAGCATCTGTATTGCGATTTTAGCATTTTATCAAGATTTCAAGTTATTTCAATTTAAAATTTAAAATTAACCTTTTATAAAATAATTAGATATTAAATTAAAAGTTTTGGGACAAAATTGGGTGTCAACAGCTGCCCCTCTTTACCCGAAAAAGGGTGAAAGAGTTTTCAGGATAACGAAGTTGACGGGGAACCAATTTTGTCACGATAAAGGCAAGGACTTTGATTCCAACGACCAAAGTACGAGGCTTATGGACATGGCCGAACTCCGGTTTTTGAGTTGCCTACATATCTCGGGCTGAAAGAGAATCAGGCCATATGTAGTTCAACGTTACGTAGATACGAAAACTCGCACGATCGACAGGAAAAAGAACGCACGAATAGGAAAGAGTTCAAACTGACGACCTAATCTGGAAGCAAAAGATTAGGATAGGACTTGTTTGTTCGAGTGCGATTCTTTAGATCCTCGTTGACGAGTCTAGCTCATATCAACGATTGCCCCAGTTCACTGCTAAGAAAAAGTTCCACGTTATGCTCCAAATGCTGATGCGGTGCTGCTAAAATCCTGTAATAAACTCGACAAACGGTAAGCGAGTGACTGCTAATAAATTTTGATAATCAAAGTAAGAAATGAAAAATATCGATAATACAAATTTGCAAGTGTGGGTTGCGATATCATTGATAAGTTGTCTTCCAATCAACTAGTGAAACAATAAAGCAAGTGCGAAGGCATAATTCAAAGCATTTTCAACAATCTTGACAAATCAACTGGCGAAGCGGTCCGGCACGAAGCAAGGAGGGTCTCGGGGCTGAACTGTTAACCTGAAAAGTAAAACAAGACATAATACAAAGAAAATGCGAAGGCATAATTTAAAGCAAGTGAAAAGCAATTTGAACAATCTTTACAAATCAACTGGCAAGCCGGTCGGGCACGAAGCAAGGAGGGTCTTGGGGTTGATCATCGACAAATCAGCTGGCAATCCGGTCCGGCACAAAGCAAGGAGGGTCTCGGGGCTGACCTGTTAACATGAAAAGTAAAACAAGACATAATACGAAGCAAATGCGAAGGCATAATTTAAAGCAAGTGCAAAGCAATTTGAACAATCTTGACAAATCAACTGGTGTTGCACTTGGTGCACCTTCGTAAGACACTAGAGGGGGGTGAATAGTGTCCTTACCCGATTTTTAAATTCTAAAACTTGCTTTTAACTTTCTGCGCCTAACTCACAAAGAACCAGGTTCCTTGCAAGTTTCACCTATCTATGAAACTAAACAAATTGCGGAAGCGTAAAGAACACAGAGATTTTTACGTGGAAAAATCATTGCAAAGGGATAAAAAACCACGACCCAAACTCTTGGGATTTAACTCTTCCACTAAAGGAAAACCCGAGCAAGTTTTAGACTACAACGTAATGTATTAGAGGAAATAGAACCCCCTAGTACCTAAAACCTTCACAGCCACACATTAGCTGGTAAGGTTACCTCTACTTAACCTCGAAAAGTAATCTCTAATTAATGCTTCTGAAACAAGCGAATAGATTACAACTCAATAGCCTATAACAAAGAACCTAAAACAAAAGACTTAACTATGAAACTGCTCCTTCAGAAGGTTCTGCTGCTTAGCCTTTGTTCTTGCACACAAAGCTTCCTATGATCAGATTGTACTTGATATGCTCTGTTGAGATCTCTTTTGTGCGTCATGAATTTGGCCAAATTAACTTGTATTTATAGGAACTAGACTTAGTCGGATCCAACTAAGTTTAGGAATCCTTTTCCTCTTTGAAATCAGTTTAAACAAGGTTACCCATATTTCCTTATTTAAAACCTATGTTAATTTGCCTTATTTCCTAATCAATTTACGTTTAGGAACCGCGTCCTTCTCAGTACCGCTTCTAGCTTCTTCGACTTCCGGTAGGATTGGAACTTTGACTCCAGCTGTTCTCTTCTTTCATTTTTCAGCTCTGACTTGAATATCTCGTTTGAACAGCTGACCTTCTCACTTCGACTGTGAACCTTTTCGTGGTCCACCTAGCACCAGGTCCTTTGTCATCTTCAAAACTTATCCTTCAACAAATTCCCCCTTTTTGATGATGGCAAACTATGTTGTCTCACCGAGGGTTTATACTCTCAAGAACCTGTAAGGATCAAACACTAATCACGAACCAGGGTAATGACAGTTAGGCAAAAATTAGGTCACAAACATATAATGAACTAACAACAACTAACTTCCCCCTTTTGGCATCATCGAAAAGTTTCACAGTCTCAGAACCTGCTCAACTTAAATTAAGTCTAGTTGACTCTAGTGCCAAAGGCAGCAAGCCAACCTTTAAATGTCGGGAACCTATTTCAGACAATGAATACTAGCAGATAGGATATTTATATCAACAAAAAGTGCCAAACCGGCTTAAACATCCAAGGCAGCATTCAAATATTACAAACCAAAATATAAAATTGTCTTAAAAACAGGCCATAAAAGAACCAGGAGGGGACTAGGAAAAGGAACTGGTTCAGAATTGGGGAATATCAGGGATGTTAAAGTGAGCAAGCAACAAGGCGAGGCGATGCGAGTTTCCTTCTCTTTCACGCTCCAGCTCTGCATCCAGCCTTGTGTTTTCAGCATTCATCCAGGCCAGCTCATCATTTTGTCTTTCAAGCTGCCTCCCGAACCCCTCAATTTTCCTGTCTACTCTGTTGTTCCTCCTTTCCTCAGTATCATCCTCCATATGCTCTGGTTCATCAGCAGGTTCACCATCCAACACATAGTCACGGGATTTAAGAATGATCCTCCCAAACAAGTGATTGTGGTCCGGCTCTGTCCACTTACCAGCAGGCACCCCAAAGAAATCAAATACCTTCCCCAGAAGAAACCCATGGACCAGCGCATGTTTGCCTAACCCCATATCAGCTACCCTACCTATGTGCTTGATCATCAATTCAGGCAGATTAATACGAACCTCTCGATCTAGCAGGTCCATATAGGTCATATCAAGAAAGTTGGCCTCACTCCTCCGTTCCGACCTCAGCAGTAGGTTCTTCAGCACAAATTCAAAGAGCAACTGGTAGAAGGGTTGCATTGCCTTCTTCTTAACTTGTGTAGCCCTTGCCAGTCTAGGTCTTCCTGCAAATTTTCAGGTCACCTCCAAAGCAGACACACCATCTCCTCTAGCCGCCCACGAGTTCCTCATATACTTGCTATAGCCCTGAGAGGGAACACCCAAAATCTCACCTAGTTCCACACTATCAAACTGGATTACTAGCCCCTTGACTATGGTTGTAACAATTCCTTCACTCACAGTGCAATTGAAATAAAATTCTCGAACCTCTTGCTCCCTAAGCTGTCTAGTACGATCACTGAACATGTTCAACCAACCTTGAGCTCTCAACTTAGCACTAAGTTGAGTCATACCCTCAAGCTCCAGGTCAGTTAGAATTTTACCCTTAACCATTGGTAGACCTCTAAAATAAGCCACCCTCCTTTTCTTGTCTTCCTTGTCATCTCCAATCACCAGCTTTGATTTGGAACCTCTCCTACGAACCTCAGGTTCCTCCACAATCTTCTCCTGCTGCTCTCTCACAGAGCCACGAGTTGCAGGTCTTCTCACAGGACTCCCTGTTTTTCTACTACTTTCTCCCATCCCCTCTGCATCTCCATAACTACCCATTTTGGAACTACCTACAAATTCTTCTCCCTTAACTAACCTTCTTTTCTTCACTGTTTGTTTCTGTTCCTGAACCACAGGCCTTTTTCCCAACCTCCTCTGTTTCTCCGCCACCACAACATCAGTCTCACTGGAGGAGCCTTCACTAGCTTGAGGAGTGGGATTAGGCTCAGGCAACTAAACATCTAAAGGCTCAGTAAAACCTACACCTTTTACATTCTCTTCCACATAATCATCAATATCTCTCAGATCTGCGTCATCACCTGCTACGGAACCAGAGAACGAACCAGGTTCTCTCTCAGGTTCCTTAGCAGGTTCAGCAGATTTTCCTTCTCTCTTGTCACTAACAGTCTTTTCCACCATAGGAACTGTCTCAGGAACAGGTTCCTCAACTATGTTCTCAGTTTCTTTAGTGACCACAACAACAACCTCCGTTTTGACAACTTTTTCAGGATTTTCTACAACTACCTCCTCCTTATCTCCTATTTCACTATCAGCTTGTTCTTCTAAAACTACAGGTATAGAGGGTACACTAGTATCGACAACTACAGTACCAGTAGGAGAACTAGGGTTTACCTTTTCAGTTTCTTGAACCGTCTCCATGATTCCTTCCTCCGTACCGGTATCTGGAACACTTTCTCCCTTACTAGTTGCTTCCTCTGTCAACTTCTTCTGTCTTAGTTTTGCAAACTTCCTCGCTATAGCCACAGAACAACTAGCGGCTAGTTGCTTCGCCTTTTGGTTTAGTTTAGAAATTTTGAGTTTTGGAGAGGAGAGTTGAGAATCTACTTTAGAACTGGTTGACATTTTATTTTTATAGAAGATTATATTTTAGAGAGAGAAAGTATTTTGAGAGAGTTTAAAATTTTCAGCCGATAGAAACAATATCTATTATCAAGTAATGGAATGGAGACTGGTTTAGGTTTATCGGGAAGGGGAACGGGTTGATGGGATTGGAAAAAGTTGCTGCTACTTATTGCACATAGGAGCTGACGCCATCAAGGTTCAAAGAATTTGAAATTTAAAAGTTTTACACTAATCCGGCGCCAAGTGAGGGTGATTGGTAACAGATTAGGCCACGTAAGACAAAGTTATATTCAGTAAGTGATATAGAATGTGTACCTGAATGTCCATGCACCAGTTTCTTCATTATATCCTAGATTTCAAAAATTTGCCAGTATCTAAGTCATGAAAACAAGTTCCAAACAGGTTAGCAAGCAAAACAATTAAGTTTCATAGTAGAATCAACTAAGCAAAGTTAAGCTAAGTAAAACAAGGAAACTTCACTAGCCAATCATTGGGAGAACCAGGTGCTGCATCGTTTATTGTATCTTGGTCATCCCTAGCTCAAGCCTGTTCTTTTCAAATTGTACCCTGTTCAATGTCTTAGTGAAGATATCAGCAATTTGGTCCTCAGTCCTGCAAAAGTTCATAGTAATTAGGCCTTTCTCAACATTGTCCCTTAGAAAGTGATGCCTAATATCAATGTGCTTTGTTCTCTTGTGTTGGACCGGGTTATTGGCAATATTGACTGCACTGGTATTGTCACAAAAGATTGGAACTGGTCCACACTTGATTCCAAAGTCCTCCAGCTGCTGCTTGATCCATAGTAACTGTGAACAACATAAAGCAGCTGCTACATATTCAGCTTCAGCTGTGGATAATGCCACTGAGTTTTGTTTCTTTGTAGCCCATGAAACTAAACAAGGACCTAGGAAGTGTGCCATCCCAGACGTACTTTTCCTATCAACCAAGTGACCAGCATAGTCAGTATCTGCATACCCAATTAGATCAAAACTTCCACCTTTTGAATACCATAAGCCAAGGTCTTGAGTTCCTTTCAAATATCTCAAGATTCTCTTGACTGCAGTTAAGTGTGACTCCTTAGGTTTTGACTGGAACCTTGCACACAATCCCACACTATAAACAATATCTGGACGACCGACAGTTAAATACAGCAACGAACCAATCATTCCTCTGTACTTAGTTTCATCGATTGAAGCACCAGTTTCATCCAGATCTATCTTCGTTCCAGGAGCAATGGGTGTGTTCATATCCTTAGCAGACTTCATATCATACTTCCTTAACAGCTCTTTGATGTACTTCTGCTGGTGGATCATTGTGCCTTCCTGAGTTTGCTTGATTTGTAAGCCTAAGAAGAAATTCAGCTCACCCATCATACTCATCTCAAATTCACTTCCCATCAGGTCGGAAAACTCCTTGCAAAGGTTCTCATTAGTAGCACCAAAGATGATGTCGTCTACATACACTTGAACAATCAGCAGGTCCTTGGCTTTCTTCCTTAAAAATAAAGTATTGTCTATTTTACCTCTTGTAAACCCATTCTTCAATAAGAACCCAGATAACTTTTCATACCAAGCCATAGGAGCCTGTTTCAACCCATACAATGCCTTGTCAAGTTTGTAGACATGATCAGGAAACTCTGTACTTTCAAAGCCAGGTGGTTGAACCACATACACCTCTTCATTTAAATAACCATTAAGGAATGCACTCTTCACATCCATTTGGTACAACTTAAACTCCATGTAAGCTGCAAAAGCAATAAGCATCCTAATGGCCTCCATTCTAGCAACAGGTGCAAAGGTTTCATCATAATCGATTCCTTCTTCTTGACTATAACCTTGAACCACCAGACTCGCCTTGTTCCTTGTTACTATGTCATGTTCATCCAGTTTGTTTTTAAAGACCCATTTAGTACCAATGATGGACCTGTTTGTTGGTCGAGGGACCAGGTGCCATACCTTGCTTCGTTCAAACTGATGAAGTTCCTCTTGCATAGCAATCATCCAGTCTGGATCCTCAAGTGCTTCACATACATTCTTTGGTTCTATTGAGGAAAGAAATGCAAAGAATGCACAGAAGTTCTTCAAAGCTCTTCTATTAATAACTCCAGTGTTTAGATCAGACATGAGGTTCTCCAGTGGATGAGAACTTTGATATCTCCAAGGTTTAGGCTGAATCTGCTGAGAGTCATTTCCAGGAGGATCTGAGCCATCAAACTCTTCTTCATCTTGCTCTTCAGTTCCCCCCGTCTGATTACCTTCTAGTTCCCCCTGAGTTTGATCCTTATCATCCAGATTACTTTTAACTCCATTCAAATTCTCAGGGTCTTCAGCAGGTTCATTCCTTGCAAGGCCAATCTCCTGATCATCATCTTCTTGTCTGTTTGTAACACTTTCAGATTCATCAAATACCACATGCACACTTTCTTCTACAGTCAAGGTCCTCTTGTTGAACACTTTATACGCTTTACTTTGTGAAGAATATCCTAAGAAGATGGCTTCATCACTTCAAGCATCAAACTTCCCTAGAGGTTCTTTCCCATTCTTACCTACGTCCCTGCCCTTTGTACACACCGCCCGTCGCTCCTACCGATTGAATGATCCGGTGAAATGTTCGGATCGCGGCAACGTGGGCGGTTCGCTGCCCGCGATGTCACAAGAAGTCCATTGAACCTTATCATTTAGAGGAAGGAGAAGTTATAACAAGGTTTCCGTAGGTGAACCTGCGGAAGGATCATTGTCGAAACCTGCAAAGCAGAACGACCCGCGAACTTGTTTAACAACTCGGGGAGCGGCCTCCGGGCAAAACACTTGCACTCAAAAGCTCGGAGATGTGCAATATTAGGTTTCCTGCCTCTAATCAGCTCATAGGGAGTTTTCTCTAACAGAGGATGGATAGGATAGCGATTCAGCAAGTAACAAGCGGTGTTGACAGCTTCAGCCCAAAAGTTCTTTGATAGACCGCTTGACAACAACATAGTTCTAGCCATGTCCTCCAAGGACCTGTTCTTCCTTTCAACTACACCATTCTGCTGAGGGGTCCTTGGTGCAGAGAAGTTGTGATCCACACCATGTTTATTACAATATTCTGCAAACTTAGCATTCCCATATTCTGTACCAATGTCATACCTTATACACACTAGTTGAACCCCCATTTTCTTCTGATTGACTCTGACCCAGTTCTCGAAAATATCATATGCTTCATCTTTAGACTTAAGGAACAAGGTCCACGTGTATCTGGAGTAGTCATCAACTATTACCATTACGAACCTCTTACCTCCTCTTCTCCTTACCCTCATTGGTCCACACAAGTCCATGTGAACTAGCTCAAGTGGTTTAGAAGTACTACCCACTTTCTCTGACTTGAATGAAGATCTTACATGTTTCCCCCTCACATAAGCATCACAAACCTTGATGTCATTGAACCTTTTGCTTGGCATTCCACGAACCAGGTCCTTTGACACCAACATATTTAATTGAGTCAAGCTTGCATGTCCTAGTCTCTTGTGCCACAACTGACTATCATTCTCCAGCACATTTAGACAAGTCAAATTATTCTCAGGAAGAGAACCTAACGTAGCCTTATACACATTGTTAGCTCGTTTCCCTTCCATTATTACTTCACCAGTATGCAGGTTCTTCACAGTGCAACCTACAGATGTGAAACTCACTGAGTTTCCTCTATCACATAATTGAGACATACTTAGAAGATTGTGCCTCAATCCATCCACACAGAGTAAATTGTCAATAGCATGATTGAGGGATCTCCCAACCTTTCCAATACCAACAATTTCACCGCTCTTGCCTCCTCCAAAAGCCACACTACCTCCTTGAAATGCTGCGAGTGAGAGAAAGTTTCTTCTATCTCCTGTCATGTGCCTGGAACACCCACTATCAAGAATCCAGCTTGGGTTGTTCCATCTCACTCCAGCCTACAAAAGAAAATCAAGGGTTAGTAACAGGAGCCCAGACAAGCTTGGGTCCCTTTTTGTTATCGAATGGATGAATTAAATCTTTTCTAGCCCAGTAAGGTAAAACTGATTTTTTATTCTTCACCACTGCTCCTTTTGCAACACTGCATTCATTCTTGATATGTCCAGTCTTACCACACAAGAAGCAGAGTTTGTTGCATGGAAGTCCTACATATTTACTATTAGGATTCCAAGCAGGTGAAGGTTTCCTATGTCCTAATCCAGTTTTACCTCTATTATGATTTTCATGCAACCAATTCAAAGCTTCAGAAGACTTGTTCCATTTAGTGAGTCTGGTTAGCTCAGAGTTAGCTTTTTCAACCTTTTCCTGAAGAACCCGGTTCTTCTCAGTTTCCTAAAGTAGAACCTTATTTTTCTTTTTAAGCTCCGCTTCAAGGTTGATTAGAGCCTCACTAACTCCTTGCTTGCCAAACACTTCTTTCGATTTTTGATTCTCAAGTTTGAGTGCAGAACCTAGCTTCTTCTCACAAAGCACCTGTTCCTTTAATTGAAGAATTTCTAATTCGAGGGCTGAGACTTTCTGATTTAGTTTCAAAACTTGAGCTTCACTAGCAATTAATTCCTTTTTCAGATCAGATATAGCTTTCTCTAAGCTTTTATTTTTCATTGAAAACTCAGACGCAACTGACATTAGTTGGTCCTTCTTAGAAAGTGCTTGTTCCTTCTCAGACCTCAAATTTTTAATTTCTTCAATTAAAGTCATGGCAAGCAAATTCAATTCCCTAGAAGAACAAGTATGAAGTCTAGTTTTTAGTTCATCGAGACTTACCTCAGGTGTATCATCAATCGAAGGTTCATTATCAGCCATCAGTGCCAATGGAGAGTCGTCTTCTGGTTCTTCTTCTTCTTCTTCATCACTTTCGCTCTCAGAAGGTCCCCATGTTGCATAGAAAGCCTCTTTCTTCTTTCTCCTTAATGCTCTGAAGTTGGATGGATGTTTGGTCTTCTTAGGTTCATTCTCCTTTGAAGCTCAAGACCTTTTCCACTCAATATCCCACAGTGGGCAGTCCTTTATAGCATGATCCTTCTTATTACACTTAAAACACCCTGAGTAGTTAGGATTTTCAATTATGTTGTTCTTGGCAGGAGTGGCTTTGGTTCTTCTTCTTTCGAAGCCTAAGGTTTTTCGTACTGCATTGACTAAAGCCATCTCATGCTCAGATACTTCATACTTAGAACCTCCAGTTGCCTCTAGAGCTAGGTTCTTCTCCTTCTTGGGTTCCACCTTCATCCTTGATTGTTTCATAAGCTCATGGGTTTTCAGACTACCAACGAGTTCATCTAGCTCAATCTAGTCCAGTTCCTTGGACTCAATGATAGCTGTAACCTTTGATTCCCATGAATCAGGTAGAATCCTAATCAGTTTTTCGACCAAATCTTCATTAGTTAGAACCATACCTAGTGACTTCATCTCGTTAGTTATGATTGTGAACCTGGTCATCATATCCTGGATAGATTCAGATTCACCCATAGCAAACAAATCGAACTTTCTTTTCAGCATCTGGATCCGTGACTTCTTTACACGTGAAGTTCCTTCATGAGCAATTTGTAGAGCATCCCAAATTTCTTTGGCAGTCTTGTATAAAGAAACTCTGTTGTATTCATAAGGACAAAGTCCACATATGATGAGCCTCTTCGCTTTTGCATTCTTCTCCACCATGTTGAAATCAACATCTATGTATTCAGATATCTCCTTGGGAACAGTTTGCTCGTTAGGTGGCTGTCCAACAGTTCTGCTTGGGACAAGAGGTCCATCCTTGGTGATGATCCATAGCTGAAAGTCTTCAGCTTGAATAAAGTCTTCCATTCTGCCTTTCCACCATCCATAGTATTGGCCATTGAAGTGAGGAGGCCTGTTGACAGATTGTCCTTCGGTGATTACCGGTGGTGCACTCATTGTTCAGATCCTTCTCAAGATGTTAATCTTTTTCCGAGAGAACCTGCTCTGATACCACTTGTTGCACTTGGTGCACCTTCGTAAGACACTAGAGGGAGGGGGTGAATAGTGTCCTTACCGGATTTTCAAATTTTAAAACTTGCTTTTAACTTTCTGCGCCTAACTCACAAAGAACCAGGTTCCTTGCAAGTTTCACCTATCTCTGAAACTAAACAAATTGCGGAAACGTAAAGAACATAGAGATTTTTACGTGGAAAAATCCTTGCTCAAGGGATAAAAAACCACGACCCAAACTCTTGGGATTTAACTTTTCCACTAAAGGAAAACCCGAGCAAGTTTTAGACTACAACGTAATGTAATCAAGGAACTAGAACCCCCTTAGTACCTAAAACCTTCACAGCCACACGTTAGCTGGTAAGGTTACCTTTACTTAACCTCGAAAAGTAATCTCTAATTAATGCTTCTGAAACAAGCGAATAGATTACAACTCAATAGCCTATAACAAAGAACCTAAAACAAAAGACTTAACTATGAAACTGCTCCTTCAGAAGGTTCTGCTGCTTAGCCTTTGTTCTTGCACACAAAGCTTCCCACGATCAGATTGTACTTGATATGCTCTGTTGAGATCTCTTTTGTGCGTCATGAATTTATCCAAACTAACTTGTATTTATAGGAACTAGACTTAGCCGGATCCAACTAAGTTTAGGAATCCTTTTCCTCTTTGAAATCAGTTTAAACAAGGTTACCCATATTTCCTTGTTTAAAAGCTAAGTTAATTTGCCTTATGTCCCAATCCATTTACGTTTAGGAACCGCGTCCTTCTCAGCACCGCTTCTAGCTTCTTCGACTTCCAGTAGGATTGGAACTTTGACTCCAGCTGTTCTCTTCTTTCCTTTTTCAGCTCTGACTTGAATATCTCGTTTGAACAGCTGACCTTCTCACTTCGACTGTGAACCTTTTCGTGGTCCACTTAGCACCAGGTCCTTTGTCATCTTCAAAACTTATCCTTCAACAACTGGCAAGCCGGTCGGGCACGAACCAAGGAGGGTCTTGAGGTTGATTGTCGATAAATCAGCTTGCAATCCGGTCTGGCACAAAGCAAGGAGGTCTCGGGGCTGACCTGTTAACCTGTTAAGCTAAAAGTAAAGCGGTTCATAATATAAAGCAAGTGAAAAGTCATAATTGAAAGCAAGTGCAAGGCAATTTGAACATCTTGACAAATCAACTGGCAAGCCGGTCGGGCACGAAGCAAGGAGGGTCTTGGAGTTGATTGTCGACAAATCAGCTGGTGATCCGATCCGACACAAAGCAAGGAGGGTCTCAAGGCTGACCTGTTAAACTAAAAGTAAAGCAAATCATAATATAAAGCAAGTGCAAAGGCATAATTGAAAGCAAGTACAAAGCAATTTAGCGTGAAATGTAAAGCAACGCAAAAGCAATTTAGCGAATCCCTACCTGGTGGTCAACCTATAAAACGTAAAGCAAGGCATCAATTTTAAAGCAAGTGCGACGACATAATTTAAAACAAGTGCAAAGAAAAGCAATGCGGGAATGTAGAGCAATGCAAGAGCCATTTGGCGAATCAATAGGCGAGATTTTCCAATAAAGGGAATCCTCGTAGCCGATGGTCAACCTGAAAGAGTAAATCAAGGCGTTAATTTAAAAGCAAGGGCGAAGACATAATTCAAAGCAAGTGCAAAGCAAAGTAATGCAGAAATGTAGCCAGTGCGATAGCCATTGATAAATCAATTGGCAAGACAATCCGGCAAGGATGGCCTTGTGCGGATTATCACCTAAAACAAAGCGATGCCCTATTTGGCTTAGTTTTTGAAAACACAAAACAAGCCTTGACTTTGTCGCCTATTAGGAATGAAAGTCATAGAGGTAGAAATTCCGCATGTTCGGCAATAACTCATGACAAAGCATAATGCTTTAAGACATGAAAAGGCAATGCGACGCAATCTGCAAGGCAACTTTGGATGCGTGTTCAATAAATTGTTCATCCATAGTGCAAATGATCCTCTCATTGCAAGCTTTCATGTTCCTGCTCTCAAAGAAGATTTTGTTAGTTTTGGGTAGGGGCGTTTGATTTGTGCTGATTCATCTTGAACTTGCTGTCGCTGCTCCCTCGTTCTTCTTTAGACTTGGGCTTGCAAATTATACTCAGAGACTTGACTTATGAACTCAATGTTGTATAATATTTCAAGATAGAGGCAAAGATAAGTAATTTGATAGAATATTAAACAAATAATCATTGATATGCAACCAAAAGTTATAATGCATTCAAAAGTTTCTGCTTTATAACTCAAACTCATGACATATCTTGAAACAAACTGAACGTCCTTTGCCTTTGCAACTTGTGCTAATCTTGAATACTTTTAGAACATTGCCACTTCATCCTTTGATAAGCACTACCAATTTTGCAAAAATCTGCCCTAGTTATAATCTTTATGCCTTCGAACTCTTTTTTGTAAAATTTGCCCCAGTTTCTGTCTTCCATATCTTCAATTCATCTTGCAAAATTTGCCCCAGTTGCTTGCTTTAGGGGAAACTGAAAATTTTATTATTATGGAGTCGAGCCCGTTAAGAGCGCCTACGTATCCCTCCACGGGAATCAGACTGTGCGTAGTTCTGCTTACATAAAGATTTTTGGGGAAGTATGGCAATCTAAGTACGAAGCCGCATCCGAATTGGAAAACCTACACATCTGCACAGATGCATAGTTTGGAATTACATCAAAAAAGATAAACAAGCCTAAAATGTTACAATATTTTGACCGAATCCGATGGAGATTGCCTACTTATCCTGTTGCCATTCCAGGAATCGGGTCGGAAGTAGTTCAAACTTACATAAAAGAGGAAAAGGGGAATTCCTATGCTAGTGTAACCGAGCTCTATATGAGTTGCTTACGTATCCCAGCCCGGGAATCAGGTTACGCGTAGTTTGCATTACAATCAAAATTACATTAAAACAATGCTAACTTGCGGTTGCTTCAGACATAATATCTCTCGACAACAGCTGTGTTGATTACCTTTGGCCAAACATGATCATAAATATTTGCCAGGATTAGTGTTTTTCCACATAATAACATTACCAACTTGGTGCAAATTTTCCCATTGCTTCTTCTTAAGTAGGAAAGAGCTTCTTCAACACCAATTGCCCCGGTTTGAAGTAAACTATTCAAATCTTCTCTTCGCGCATTCAACATCTTCCAATTTATCTTGTTGAGTGGTTACTCAAATAAAGGACTTCCATTTGTATAGATAAACCGCTTCAGCTCCAATCGCCCGCAAATAAAGCTTCCCCAGTTTGAAGTTCTAACGGTAATGTAATATCCAAATAGTGCAAAAGTAACTTTCCAGTGCATCATCCTTAAATTATTCATTTGTTTCGTAATAGGCCACAAGCCAAGTTTAAGCAGGTTTTGTTAATTTTAATTTGAAACAGTAGTAAGTATATTAATCAGAAGCAAATAATAAAGCACATAAATATTTAAAGTATAGCAAAATAATAAGATAGGAATGCAGTGCATTTGTTTATTCAAAACCTAATTTAGGGAGGCATACAATATAAAAGTAAACATGCAGGATCTAAAAGAGTTATTTGAAAGACATAAACATAAACATAAACAAAGTGCAAAACACAGTTCAGGGCCTCAAGTTGATTGTGATGCCAAAACAAAAATAGCGAGTTCATTCATCAAGTCTCTTTTGGACCACAAGTCCAATTAGCCATCACATCACTTGGTTCAGCATTCTGCACATGTGGCTCTTTCTTGGAATCTTCAATAGTTGCACTACATTTCAATCCATCATTCATGAATAGGTTGCCAACACCTTCAATCAAATTCTTCATGGCCATTTCTGGTGCTTGGACAAATGACTTATTCAATGGTAAAAGAGGCTGTGGTATGACACTAGTCGGCTTCTTCTCAGACTCAGCCTTTTCCATCTTTCCTTCAGCGGGGTTGCCACCTAGGCCAAAAGTTCCCTCATTCTTTGGCAATAGAGTTAGTTCTTGCTTAGGTACCTTAGAAGCAATATTATCAACCTTTACATCATCAATAGAGACTATGGTGCCTTTCAGATTTGGCTCTTCCTCAAGAGAAATCATATTCACTGCACTGTTGCTATGATTGGGAAGAGGATTATCATGCACATTTGGCTGAGTGCCGGTGAGTTGAATGGTGCCTGCTTTGATTAAACCCTCGACCTTGTCTTTCAAAGTAAAACATCTCTCAATATCATGGCCGGCTGCCCCTGAGTGATAAGCACGGTGCTTATTTGCATCATACCATTTTAGAGGAGGGTTTGGGGTGTTATCAAGGATAGGCTGTACAACTCCAGCATTTCTTAATCTCTCAAAAAGCTGGCCATATGACTCAGCTAGAGGAGTATAGGTTTTGGTTGCTCTCCTTTCGTAATTCTGATTAAACCCTTGCACATTGGGACAAACAGGAGGACGAGGCTAGTAATTCTGGGGTGCTTGAAAATTTGGCTAACGAGGATATTGATTAGGTGCGTGTGCTCTAGGTTGATAGTAATTTGCTTGTGCATTGTTTACCGGATAAGGAACGGGTGGCATCTGGTAGTGAGTGGGGTAGTTTGGGTAATAGGTGTTTTGGTAGGTGGGGAAGGCAGACGGATCGCCAAAATCCAACTTTCCAGCCGGTCGACGCTCGATGTCTCCCACAACAGCTCCCACTTCTTCTTTCTTCTTCTTGTTAAAGCCATAACTAGACCCAGACTGGATTGCCTTACTTGTAGCTTGGAAAGCGGCCAAATTTGTGATCCTACTAGATTTCAAACCAGCTTCATACATCTCCCCAGTTTTCACTAGATTGGCAAAAGTAGAGTTAGTCATGGATGCCATTCGATCATAGTAGAATTCATCTAATGTCTCGATGAAATGTCCCACAAACTCTTCCTCACTCATGGGAGGCTTAACTTTGGCAGCCTCACTCCTCCAACGTACCGCATATTCCCTAAAATTCTCGGTCGGCTTCTTCCTAAACCTTGCAATAGCCAACCGATCTAATGGTATTTCAGCATGGAAACCAAAACGCTCCATGAAGTCGTGAGCCTTACTCCTCCAGTTAATCCATTTTGAGGGATCCTGCTCGGAGTACCAGTCTAAAGTCTCGCCTTCAAGACTATGAATGAATGATTTCATACGGAGCTCTTCATTCTTCCCAACTCCCAAGGTTTCACAGTACCTTCTCAAATGGGCTAGGGGGTTTCCTTTGCCATCAAACTTAACAAACTTTGGTACTTTGTACCCTTCTGGGTACTCAATTCCAGGATGAACACACAAGTCTTCATATTCTAGACTTTCCTTGCCCTTGCCTATTGATGCTTTGCTAAGAGCACTCATCACCCAACCTTGTACCTTTTTCTCCAAATCCTCACCTACATCGACTGTTTTTTCGGCTCTCCTAACACCATTTTGAAACTTCACATAAGGAGGATTGGTGTAATCATCAATTTGCACAATAGGAGCATCTTGCCCGCCAGATACCGCTACTTGAACTAATGGTGCGGATGGATTTTCAGTATAAGCTTGCGGGATGGGTTCATTTTGGTAAGTGGAGGTTTGGTATGGATATGGAGTGTGTGTTTGATAATAAGTATTGGCAGGGTGCGGGGTGTATGGTGGGTATTGTTGATGTGATGGGTAGATGGGTGGTCGGTTGATTGTTTGGCTAGATTGAGTGTTATTTGGGGGTGGAGCTTGGGCAAGTGGCAAGTTGCTTTGCTGGAATGATGCTTTTAGAGAATTATGGGTGTTCAAAGGTGCGTTCATATTGGCGACCCCATCAATTGAGTTCAGAGATTGCCCCATTTGACCCAGAGAGTGGGATGCATCGGGCCCGCGCAACGGCGTGTTTTTAGGAGTTTGCCCTTTTACCGCAGCCAGTTCATCTTTTAGCATCTGTAGTTCCTTAGCCATCTCAAGAATCATTTCGTCTTGAGCAATAATGACATTTCCTCTTGAAGATTCAGGAGTTGCTAAATTTTTCTCGGTATTGCGAGGTTCATCATCTATTCCATTCATTGTCGGTTGTGAAAATGTGCACCAGTATGTAGATTGGTCTTTTGCCCTTGTGTAATCGGAGTGATCAGCCAGCTTAAATCAGCACAAATCAAACCTCTGTTTGGGGGATAAACAAAACAAAAGAAAAATTTCACATAGCGCGCATCACGTAGCGCTTTGCATTTTAAACTTATTGACATGTGGCAAACACAAGTAGTTGAGCATAAATGAAAATGCGAACGCTTCCTACCCTGTAAGGTGCCTCTTTGTGCCAGAGGTGGGCCTAAGACGCGCAGACAACTGGTAACGAAAAATAGTTCATGCCAGTTTTGAGCAATTCAAATTTAGAGTAAGCAATATATAATAACAATAATTGATAAAAATCAGCTCTCCGCCTCGGCACTGTAATTCCGTTACCCCAACTAACTTCCAAAAGTTGGTGTTAACTCGAAATTCTAACATTGCTCATGCTCTCCACAACATCTGCACCAAATTTCTAAACCCAAATGCCTAAAACTGAAACAAACCTCTATACCTTTTGCAAACATCAACACTCCTCCAAGCACGACTCCCAATTATTTTCAACATCCAGGGGTGAGATTTCCAACTGCCTTCACAATACCAGACTGCAAATCATAAAAGGTTCCAATTGACCTTTTACAAATAAAACCTCACTGGTCCTTGGCTTTGGACAAGCCTCTCAGCTTCCTAGGTTTTGCAAGACTCACGACCTTGTTCATAGGGCTCCTCACTGGTCCTCGGCTTTAATCAAGCCTCTTAGTTTCCTAGGTTTTGCAAGGCTCACAGACCTTGTTCATAGGGCTCCTCACTGGTCCTCGGCTTTAATCAAGCCTCTCAGTTTCCTAGGTAGCCAAGACCGCATTGGTCTTCAAGGAGGGACCCCATTGGTCGTTTATAGATATAGGGGCTTCACTCTCCTAGTATGCGACAAGCATACTTCAATTATCATGAATGCAGCTGGACAGTCAACAGAGGCCTGCGCACACGCAAAGCCATTCACGAGAGGGACCGCACTGATCCTTTTAAAGATACCATGGGCTTCGCCTCTTAGATCTCACTACACCAGGCCATCTCCAAAACACAAACCAACCTAATCTGGCTAACTTTCCCCCGGACTGCAATTCTGTCTATGATCTCAATTCTGCTAAATTCTTCCATATTCTAACCAAAAAGACAACATAGGAGACAAAATTCTAAATCTGATTTTGCTCAAAACATAGTTAGGACTGAGGATTCGTTATCACATAACACATAATATGCATTTTCGTTGTGTTTCAAGAACCCACTGACATAAAGGTGGTTTCCTGACTATGGAGGCGGTACCAAGGACCGAGTCCAGACTAAGGTGTAAATGCATGCATGCTCCTAAAGCTCATTCTAAGAGTGGGTTAACGGTTGAGGCTAACAGGTGAGTGGCAGGCGGCTTCGTGGTTGAATTACTCCCACGACAATCCGCCGGTACACCAACTCGACAAAGGGTTCTTTAGTGGAAGAAAGTGCGGGTACGTATGCACACACCTCGCGGATATTTTGAGTGAGAATGCAAAAGGTTCCCAGGAGTGGGGGAAATATGAACAGGATGCCAGTTTATATATGTGCACAAATAAGGGTGTAGTGACATGCTTCCGTGACACACATCAATCAATTAAATTAACTAAGCATGCTCGCAAATAAACAATAGATATAATCATGCTAATTTCAACATATACACACAATAATTAAATAAGCTACGCATGCAATTCAAACAATACAAACAAACAAACTCGTGAAAGCCTTATGGTTAGAACCATTTGCTATCCCCAGCGGAGTCGCCACGCTGTTGAACCCTCCCAAAAATGCACACAAGTATGCATCGGGATGTATTGTTAACAAAATGGAGACTCCAAAGGGCTTCTTTGGAGTCGCCACCTAATTTAAGGATTATTAGGAACCAAGAGTTAATTAATGAGTGCATTTCTTCCTTATTTTAAAAGGAAAAATATTTTCAGAGATTCTAGGCAAGTGGTTCTTTTATTTTCGAAAGAAGGTCTTTTTTATTAAAACATCACTTTCGAAAATCCTCTAAAAGCGGTTAATCCGGCCGTTTTCACGAATTTTGATAAAATAAATAACTTAGAGATTTTAAGAAAGAAAAAAAAAAGGATAAATAAATAAAGAAGTAAATGATCAGTAAATAAATAAATAAGTAAATAATAAGTAAATAGATAATAAATGAATAAATAAATAATAAATAATTAAATAAATAAATAATTGAATATTTAATAAAATAAGTAAATTGATAAATAAATAATTTAAATACAAATAATGATAAAATAAAGATACAAATTTAATTGAATTTTAATTTGCACTCATTAATTGACAAACGATCCTTAATACATTAAACTAATTGGCGCGTCGCAAAGAAACGGGATAAGCAATACTAAACATGCGATAAGATAATAATTTAATAAGCGACTATCCTATCAAGCTTCTAGCATGCAAAGTCCTAGTTTGTTTCAGGGATCCTATAACATATTTTCTAAAGGGGACGGGAGAGAAGGAGTTTAGAAGATAGAACCCGGATAGCAAATTCAACACAAGCCCTGTATTTCATAAGGTTTTCATTTTTCTTTTTCCTTTACGGGGATCTCAAGCCCGAAAAGAATGCGACACGGATCAAATAACTCTGAATGCATGTAGCCATCCTCGTTTATGAGTTTCATTCAACTCGTCCCCAAAAGTGTTCCATGCCAAAGATACGATGAGAAAAGGATTAGTATGCGACACATTAAACGACAGATGAATCAAAGCATGTTACTAAGTAAATAACCATGGTGCAAAAGGAGCAAAGACAACACATCAAATTAAATCATGTTACAAATGCAGACAAGCTTTGTTTTGGTGAACCATTTAAAGAAAAAAAGAACTAGGCTAGCTAAATGAAACAGATCCTAAAGGTACAAATCCAAACTCATCTTTTATCACGTAAACCTGTTTCATTACATACATAGTTACTACGAGCTTATTACCAGATAACTTTCACAAAACAGGCAGCATTTAACATGGAAGAGCAGAACCAATTTTAAGCTATGCCATACAGACTTGGACAATCAGAAAGCCAACTTACCCAGCGAAATGAAGAACCCGACCTGACAGGAACCTAAGAGAAGTTAGCTTCATTTTAAACATACTGAAAAGCCGTCTTTTACTTACACTTTCAACATTTTAACTTCTTAGAATTAGACCATCTTTTAGAGGACTATAGTATTAACATCAGAAATACATAAATCAGGATAAAGAACATCTAAAACTGAAGTTGAAATCACCAAATCATACTTTAAAAGAAGAAAAAGACTAAGAGAAAAACCCGGACTGAATAGGCAGAGCTCTACAACTATGACTAAGAGAAAAACTGAACGAACTAAAGGAAACTGACAAGAAGGAACTCAATAAGAACCAAGGTATCGAACCAAGGAAAACAACTACAGCCACTGGACAAAAACAGCCCCTAAGCTCCTTCCTATTTGAAGCAACACCCTCCAAACTCCCTGAACCATCACACCTCTGAACCTCTGCTACCAGCCTCTAACAGCTTCACTTGCAACCTGGAATACCTAACAAACAAGTACTAACTACAAGCCCTGTATCTATTAGAGATCAACCCCAGAACTAGACCTCTCTAATCAACATACATAAACCTGAACCTCCACCCTGGAACACTCTAACTGCACCAGAACATACACACCAACTCCTCCCAACAATCAGACACTCTCTGAACTCCCTCAACACCTCACAGACACAACAGCTCATGCTCTGCACTTACTATACAGACCCACACACAACTGAAACCTCTCTTTAAAAAACCTGTACCACAATAAGTAACAACCTGCATTAGCTTATCGCCAGAACAAACACCAGCATACAACTAGACCCAACTCCTGAACCTGCAAACCAACCTAAACTTCCTCTAATTTCAAAGCTCCTTACTGAACTCAAATAAAACCTACAAATTCCCTCTTGGCCTCCTACACCAAACTTCAATTCTCCTGACCAAACCCCTGGACAAACAACTACCCTTTCCAACTCTTCACACTAGCTAACAAACTCCAGACCCTTCCTGGGCAACCCCTGCAACATCCATACATCTTCTAAGCAACCTCAATACTCAACCTCCCGGCATCAACAAAACTTGAAGGAGTAACAGAAAGAAGGATGAAATTTAGAGAGAAACTAAGACCTATAATAAAAACTGATTCTATCTTAGCTTTACTTAAACATCCACTACCATTTAGACTAGGTTAAATTTATATAACAAAAGACACGATATTTTGACTCGAATGAAATATGCCAAGAACAAAATAAACTTTATGACTCATACAGTAGAAAAATACATTCTTTAAGCAAGGTTCACAAAATATGTTCAGACATCATTTTTTAACTCATAGGCTAGCATCAGAACTAAAAAAAATGTAGAATACTTCAATTCTAACAGGCATGATCAAGAACAGACATTATTCCATACAAATAAACTTACTAAAAGTGTAGAGAATAAGCTATTACCTCGCTAGGGGCAGTGAAATGAAGGGCGGACCTGAAGCGAGTGACTCGAACTAAAGCGACTCGACGATGCTAACTTGATAATAATACTCTTCAACTCGAAACAATAACAATGAAACTATATGTATATTTTTTTTTTACTAAAAAGAAGACTGAGCAAAACCCTTTCTATATGTTGCTGCCATTTCTCATTACCAGGAACCTAGAACCCCCCCCCCCCCCCAAAAAAAAAAGAGAGAAGCTGAGATTAAATACCTCTAGGCTAGGGTTTCGGATCCCTTTGAATACCCCAAATAATCATTGCTCATTTTCTTTTCCCTTTTGAAATCAGGGTTAAAATCGTATAATCCTTCGGATCGTACTGGTTTAACTCTGATTTCAAAGAGAAATATGGACGTTATGACATCTCACGGCTCGGATTGATTCTCATTTGAAATATGCGGCTAAGATTTGACACAGCTGGATTTTGTTAATGAAACTTCGAGAATGTGTCTGGAACAGTGTTATTCGTCCAGCACACCACTTGTACGGAGAAGAAGACCGTGCTTGGATGAAGAACTTGGGTCGTGGGGATTGGGATGTCGGGTCGAGGCTGAAAATGGGTTAGGGATTAGGGGAATTCTGATTTTTTAGGGGGGAAAATAGATCGGTATAATATGCCTTGCGTAAATAGGTTGAATTTAGGTTAATAACTATTTTAGCCACTTTTAATCATAAATTAGGAAATGGAAGGGGTTGCATGGGTAGGACATAATTTAGCATCTGTATTGCGATTTTAGCCTTTTATCAAGATTTCAAGTTATTTCACTTTAAAATTTAAAATTAACCTTTTATAAAACCATTAGATATTAAATTAAAAGTTTTGGGACAAAATTGGGTGTCAACAGGGGATATAGCCCATAACACCAGACAGGTACCAGTTCAGATAACAGTTCAGTTTTAGCTCAGTACCAGCTATTAGTTCTCAGTTATCAGCCACCAGTTCTTAATGTCAGTATCAGTTGACAGCTAGTATCAGTTGACAGTTGTCAGTTCCAGTTTCTAGTTACGAGTTATCAGTCATATTACAGTTATTTATTAGTATAGTTCAGCTTAGTCTTCAGTTTCAGATTCAGCTAGACTTCAGTTTATATTCAGATCATGTTTAGTACGTTCTTCAGATTTCCAGCTATATTGCTATGCTCCAGCTCATATTTATATATTTATATTCCAGCCTTACAGTTTCATTCAGCTATGATATATTATATGCTCATGCCTTACATACTTTACTCACTCCCTTTTCTGGGGTGCTGTGTTTCATGCCGCGCAGGTGCAGATAGATCAACGCTTGGACCACGTTAGTAGGCCATCTATCAGCTATTGGAGTCACTCCGCTTACTCCCGGAGTTACTTATCTTTTGGTATGTGTTCAGTCAGCCAGTTTGGGTATGGCGGAGCCTTGTCCCGTCCTTTGTATATTCAGTTCAGCACTCTTAGAGGCCTGTAGATATGTCCCTATGTGGTTATGTCAGTATGTTAGCTTTTCATCTTCTTGCATTGCATAATTCTTATCAGTTAGGTTTATGCTTATTTCGTTTATCAGTTATATTCATGGTTAGCAGATTATCAGCAGGATTAGTGATGATCGACACTTAGTGTTGGTCATCCGTCGCGGCCCTAGGTTGGGTCGTGATAGCAACCTTCTACTACAAGCGTTGTTCAAGGAGCATTTGAGAAAAGTGAGAGGTGCACAAGAATTGTCTAAGGCAACTGGTTCCAACTACTTGCTTGGAGAACGGTACGGGGTTCAAAAATTCAAGCAGCCAAGTAGCACAGAGAAATGGGTACGATTGTTTTAAAGCATAACGGAGGATTCAATTCAATGGATGTTCACTTGGTTTCCTTCATCAGATTTCATCATTAGCTCTGAGAAGGCAGCCTTTTTGATACTTATGGGATTGAGAGGTCTCCAACCCTATCAACCACTGAGGATGATGAGGCAAGCAGGGAGAAAGCAAATCATCCCACTAATACCAGACACGAAGGCATACCAATTCGATTATACTAAAGACATCATTCCAAAAGTCAAAAGCATTAGAAAATCCTGGGTATCTAGCAAAGTCATGGGGAAGGAGTCATTAATATCAGACCGACACAACGCCGGATGCGAAACAAATTACAACAGTTGGTTACGTTCTAGCATAAAAAGAAATGTGGTAGTAGGCCGCGCCGAGGGAATGATATAAGAGACCGAGAGGCGGAAGCTCAAATTCGATACCGAGAGTTCATGTTGAAGGCCGTTAAAATGGACAAAGAAAACAAAGAAGAGATCGAAATGTGGAGGAAGCGCACATTAGAGTTGGAAGGAAAGATAGAGGCGTTGGGGATGAAGCTGGAGCAATGGAATTCGTAGTGTGCTGAGGTAGATATCCTACATTTGGTCGCGGCCAAGGGGTACTTAACCAAAGCTATGGAAGAAGTCAAGGAGATTACCCGAGAAGCAAAAAGAGTCAGGCTGGAGGAGGAGCGTGTTGCCTAGTCAAGTGTCATTTTCATTTCTTTTGTATCTTTTTTTTCCAAAAGTCGTCATATATCAAATTTCAAAAATTGTTTTGGGAATCTATGAAAACAATTGGCAACAAAATGCATATTTATTTTCCTTGCATCATGACAAACCTAGGAAGGCTATACGTCCTTGGCACGTCATTGTCCATTCGTGAACCTACTCCAAATGTCGAAAGGGTTTCCAACCCGAGAAAGATAAAACCGCATGTTTGCATGGATTTGAAGAAATGTTTTCGCAAAATATTGATCGTTTGTCTAAGTATGATCAAGACTATAAGAGTGTTTTGATCATTACTTCTCCTGTTTTGTTTTCAGACTATGGCTGCAAGAGATACACTTCAATTAATAACTGTTTCCCGAGCTCCTCAGTTGATCAGGCTCTAGTGGGAAGATTTGGCTGCTGTTAGTAAGGTCCATGTTCAAAAGTTGTTGGGAGAACTAGTGGCTCTCAAGGCTTACACCGCCATGACTGGTTTAGTCAAAGCTGCTACACATTTCTGGGACTACAAAAGGGCGGTATTTCACTTCAATGGTTTAGAGTTGGCACCAATGCTAGAAAACTTTGTAGGACTAGCAGGGTTAGAGCCTGGGCCCGAGACCATGATTTATCCCTGAGACGTGGACCCTAAGGAGTCCATTGAACTGTTGCACGCTCCTTATGATCCATACATCAAAGGAGTGCATGATAGAAAGGTCACTTTGGAGTATTTATATTCTAGATTTGGAGATCCAACTCTTAGGCATGATTGGACTGGGGCATGGAAAATTCAAGATTAGGAATGGATTGAGTCAAATGCTTTCATTGTTGCTTTTCTGGGAAGCATGGTTTTCCCCGAGAAAGAAGGAAAGATCGACATAAGGCTAGGAAGAGTAGTCGAAGGGTTATGCAAAGGCGCTCACAAGCACCAAGTGAGTTTGATTCCGATGATCTTGGGGAAAGTTTATAGGGCTCTAACCAAATGTAGAAAGGGAGGACATTTCTTTGAGGGGTGCAACCTTTTGCTGTAAATATGTTTGATAGAATATTTACACAGTGTCCCCATCTGTCCAATAGCACCAAGGCCATCAAGAGATGGAGGCATTGCCTCACATAGCAACCGCATGGCTGGAACAACAGTATGGGAAGACCCCGCGAACATGCGAGGATGGTACACCAAATTTGAAGAATTACAAGAGGTACAGTTTGTTAATTGAAAACTGTGCTGGTTTCATCATTTCTATACAAGGTCAAGGTACTACCTTCTTGACGTTGATTAGATTCTGAGGAACTCATAAGTATGTTCCTCTAAGAATCCTTCGATAAGTAGGGATGACACAAAAAACTCCTCAGTTGACAAAAGGAAGAAGTTTCAACGTTGACATAAAGGACATTGATATTCCGATAGTTGGTACGATATTGATGATGTGGGAAGGAAGCCTTACTATGCAATTTTTCCGTGGCCGAGACACCAGGGTGAACCCCGTTGCTACTTTGACCTATCCTCAGTGGCTAAATGAAGATAGTTCCGACCAAAGACTGCACTGAAAAGAAAAGCCGAAGCTCCAAGTGTCGTTGAAAAGTACAAGAAGCTACGACATAAGTTCGGCCAAAATAAGAAGGAGTTAAGGGTAACACAAGAAAGGGAGATAAGGAGGCAATACAAGGAAAGGATCAAAGGGGATGAGCTTAAGTATTGCACAGGAAAAATCATGGCAGCAATGCAAGCCGCTGGGAATTTGCAAGACTTGCTCAAAGGATGGGGAGATTATTTTAAATCAGTTCCATTGGAAGAAAAGGAAATAATGGGAGTGGAAATCTGTGAATTCTTCACAAAAGCTCTGGGTGATATACAAGCTGGGAAGGACCTGATGGAGATTTTCGTTGCCCCTCCACTAGCAAACCTGGTTCACAAACCTAAGGAAGAAACCGAAGGAAAGAAGGAGAAAGAAGATGCTGGAACTGATGCTTGATTCAAAACTTCTTTGCTTGGCACATAGTCTGGTCGTTTTAAGCCGAGTCACTTTTCTTTTGTCTTTTTCCATTTAGTCGAGTCGTTGTCTCAAATTAGTAATTGTAATAAAGCCAAGCAAATCAAATAAAATTTCATTATTTTAGGTTTTAAGACTTGTGTTGATTATGCTTATGCAAACGAAATGATGTGTTCAGCACAAACATTACTTCGAATCTTGGATAGGCCTATCTCTGGCACAAAAGAGGTGCATTGCATAATAGGACGCGAATTTATTAATGCTAAAACTTACTCGCAATCTTTCTCTGTTTTTGTTATGTTAGTCCCAAGTCCCTAAAGTTTGGTTTGTGTATTTTGGCCGCGCCGCAATACGGTTGAGATCCAAAGGATCAATCCCAACACCTCCCCCTTTACCTACAAGGACAAGGACGAGACGCAATATCATGGCTGAGTTTGACAAGGCTGGAAATGGAACCCCCAAAAATCAAGGTGTGGTTTCCTATGACGATATGCTAAGCTAGAGCAAAGGCTAGGAGAATAGGATTCCTCTCGTCCATGTTGATGGGATCACTGAACAAAACAAAACCGCCCGCCCTCATGGCAAAGATCCACTATTCCCCGAGAAAGACATCACGGATCCCACCTGCATTGCACCACCAAAAGCACCACAAAATCACCTACCTCCCTTCATTGTTGAAACTCAATTGGTGCAGCACCTACCAAAGACCATGACATGTATGCATGGACAAGGGAAGACTCAGACAGCACCAAAAAGCAAGTCAAGTGGCTAGTGGAGAAATTCAAGTAATTCAAAGGCACCAAAGGAACCAGAGGACAAGATTATGAAGACCTCTGCATGTACCCTAATTTGAAGCTACCCCAGGGTTATAAGATTCCCAAGTTAAACATGTTCGACGGTAGTGGCGACCCAATGGCTCATTTGAGGTCTTATTGTGACAAATTGGTCGGGGTTGGACATGACGAAAAGATTCGCATGCAATTGTTCAATCGTAGTCTGACTGGAGATGCGCTGGTATGGCATTCAAAGCAGCAAACAAATAAGTGGACAAGCTGAGAGGCAATGGCTGGAGATTTTGTTGATAGTTTTGGGCACAACACCGACACCATGCCTGATTGTTTCTATTTGAAGAAGCTGAAGAAGAAGCCCCCTGAGACCTTTAGAGAAATCGCAACTAGATGGAGAGCTGAAGCCGGCAAAGTCCAACCTCCTATGGAAGACACAGAGATAGTGGCAACCTTCATCTGCATATAAGAGGATGTCTACTTTGACAAGATGTTTAACATGCAAAACAAGAAGTTTGGGGATTTGATCAAAATTTGAGACATGGTTGAAGATGGTTTGAAAACTGGTAGGATTGTTAGCTTGGCCGCACTACAAGCCACTAACAAAGCCCTACAAACCGGTAATACCAGTGCGCAAACAAAAAGAAGGACGATGTCTCCTTCGTTGCTGCATCACTCAATCATTCTCCCACCCACAACAACTACTACCAAATACCACCTCCATCATGCCCATATATTCCTCCCGCGTCCATCTACCTAGTCTACAACAGTCAGCCCATATTCCAAAACCCGCCGCCACAAAGACCATCATACCCACAAAGTCCTAACTACTGGAACACCAACACCTATCCACCAAGGCCTCACGCCAACTACAACCCAAGACTCAAGAGAAACTATACCCCACTGGCTGAATCCCGCACTCAGTTATTTGAAAGACTCAGAGCGGCCGGCCACATACAACCCGCCCCGTTCAAAATGCCTAATAGAATGTCACCTTACTATGACCAAACCAAAACCTGTGCCTATCACTCAGGAGGACCTGGTCATGATACCGAAAAGTGCTACGCCTTGAGAGATAAAATACAAGACCTGATCAATCAAAAGGTGATCCACTTGAAAACTCCAAATGTGCACAATAACCCTCTGCCTAACCACGGGGACAATAGGGTGAACTTGATTGAGTTGGACGACGAATACAACTTGGAGGGAACCATCGTCAAAGCAAAAGGAGCAACACCAGCACTTCCTTCTGTTGCCCAAGTGGGAAAAGCACCAGAGCCCATTGAGGTAGAAATAGCTCCAAAATTCTACGTTGACGTAATTCCCCCATACAGTGACAAGGCGGTACCATGGGATTACGAAACAAAGAAGAAGGGTAAATCGACAGTTGAGACCGTTGCTACACAAAGGATGACTAGGCGTGGGAGGATCTATACTCCCGAGCACCTTGTTCAAGGTAGACGAGGCACCAGTGAGGAAGAGTCTGAGGATCAATAGAAGAAGGTTCAAGCAAAAGAATACTCTGTGGTCGAATATTTGGGATAGACTCCTGCACAAATCTCTGTCTTGGCTTTACTCCTCAAGTTAGAAAGCCACTGAAATGCCTTAATAAAGGTGTTAGATGAAGCACATGTCCCGGTGGATACCACAGTTGAGAATTTGCCTAGCATGGTCGGACAAGTCAGTGAGTCCAACCGAATTGCTTTTCACGAAGATGAACTGCCGGCAGAGGGATTGAGTCACAACAAGGCCTTGCATGTCACCATCAAATGCAACGACTGGTTCGTAGGGAGAGTTTTGATTGATGGAGGTTCTGGTTTGAACATATGCCCATTCATCACTTTGAAAAGAATTGAAATTGAACAAAGCAAGATAAGAGAGAGCGACATGAGAGTAAAGGCGTTTGATTGATCGCAAAGAAGCACCATTAGGGAAATCGACTAAACTATCATGGTCCGTCCCGTGGAGTTCAATGTTGAATTTTATGTCATGGAGATCTCCGCTTCTCACAACCTACTGCTAGGAAGTTCTTGGATTCACATGGCTGGTTCGGTGCCTTCTACATTACACCAGACAGTGAAGTTCGAATGGTACAACAAAGAGGTGGTAGTATTCGGCGAAGGAAACAACTCCATCTACAGTGAACAAACTTTACCGGCAATTGAAAGGAATGTTCCCGATGGGCAGACTTTCTATACTCTAGAGCTTGTGGGAGCAGTGCAAGGCACTCGAGGAGGACATCGCAAGAACTACAACAAAAGTTGGGGTCTCAACGACCCAGTCCGAGGAGGTTATACTGCACACTTTTTCTCCTAAGTTGCTCAACACACTGCCTGGGACTGAAGAAAAAAGGAGAAGCTTTTATAGCACTTATTGGGATGGTTGAGGCAAAGGCTATGAAGGAAGAGACTTAGTCTGGGAACCAGCAATATCTTATTGGGGTGTGCCTTCACGTGAATTTCGTGAGACCATACCTGCTAAACCGGAGAAGCGACCGATGTACTCACCTAATGCTCGTCCTAATTGAAAGCGCATTTCTGAAGAAACAAAAGGAAAGCAAGTGTGGCTACCTAAAATACCTGAACCTATGGACGTGGTGATTGAAGAGCCGTATATACTCCCACAACCTGCAAAATGGCCTGGAGACTGGGTTGTAGGCTTCACGATAAAGCAAGGCTACGAACCTGGGAAAGGTTTGGGCAAGGACCTAGATGACATGATCGAGCCAATTCAAATTGTGATGAGGCCCGACAATGAGAAAGCTGGCATAGAATACATTGTGACTTATGAGAAGAGCATGGAAGAAGCATCGTTGGACTTCAAATTCTACAAGAAAAGCACCATAAATCTCCTATATATTTTTTTCTCGTCTGGATACTTGGATGGTCGTAAGGGGGAGGTATCTATAGCGCAAGGGGTTGAACTGAAGACTGGTTATGCTGAAGAGGACTTGCTGGCAGGAGTGCATATCTGATGAAGACTGCTGTGTGATCCTAGAAGAGCACGTTGAACCTCCTGGGTTGATAAAAGCTGGATCTGGAGCTGCACTGAACAACTGGATCAGCAACCAGGCCCGAGCTCATCGCAGACTTTGGTAGAGCTGAGGGATAAGAGTTTATTTTATGCTTTCTAAAATAAAACCCGACATCGAGTCGTGGAGCTTGCATTTCCTTTTCTTTTCACATGTCTCCCTACAAACTTTGTTTTGCAAGGATTCATAAATAAAATATCACACTACTTCCTTTAACTTTTAGTTTGATCTTTTAATTTCGCAACATTTTTTTTTCAGCATTCAAATTAATAATCCCATTGAGTCCACAACCGCAACGTGTAATGAAACTATGGAGCTTGAGGAAACTGATTTTGACTATGATGAGTTTGGTGAAGCCACGCAAGAGGAAATTGAAAGATTCAAAAATAAGCCCAAACCAAATCTAGAAGAGACTGAGGTGGTAAATCTGGGAGATGGCGAAACTGTAAAAGAGACAAGAATTAGTGTGCATCTCACTGCCGAAGATAAAAAGCGGTATACCGATTTTCTTAAAGAATACGAGGATGTATTCACATAGTCGGATGATGACATGACTGGTATAAGCACGGACGTGGTAGCTCACAAATTGCCCATCAATCCGGGCTTTCCGCCAGCCAAGCAAAAATCCCGAACCTTCAAGTCATCTACCTTGCTGAAGATTGGGGAAGAGGTAACGAAGCAGCTCAATGTGGGAATCTTGAAAACAGTCAAATACCCAACTTGGCTAGCCAACATTGTCCCAGTGCCAAAGAAAGATGGGAAACTCAGAGTTTGTCTAGACTACAGAGATCTGAATAAAGCAAGGTCGAAAGATGATTTTCCTTTGCCGAATATACACATCCTGATTGATAATTGTGCGAAACATGAACTACAGTCTTTCATGGATTGTTTTGCTGGCTATCATCAAGTGCTCATGGACGAAGAAGATGCCGAGAAGACAGCTTTCACTGCATCTTGGGGGACCTACTGCTACAAGGTTATGCCATTTGGGTTGAAGAATGCTGGGGCAACTTACATGAGGGAAATAACAACTATGTTCCATGACTTGATGCACAAAGAAATTGAAGTATACATGGACGACGTGATCATCAAGTCAAAGAAGAACTCGGAGCACCTTGACAATCTTCCAAAGTTTTTCAATCGCTTGCGTAGATATAACTTGAAGCTAAATCGAGCAAAGTGTGGTTTTGGTGTTCCAGCAGGAAAGCTTCTGGGTTTCATCGTCAGTAGAAGAGGCATCGAGTTAGATCCATCCAAGATCAAAGCCATTAAAGAATTTCCACCACCAAAGAGCAAGAAAGAGGTCATGATTTTCTTGGGAAGGCTCAATTACATCAGCCGATTCATAGCCCAATCCACACTCATCTGGGAACCAATCATCAAGCTGTTAAACAAAAGATGCAGCGATCGAATGGACGGAGGATTGCCAAAAAGCATTTGATCGGATAAAGGAGTACTTGTCTTGTCCGCCTATGCTGGTTCCGCCCGAACCTGGGTGACCTTTGATCTTGTACCTGTCTTTGGTAGATTCAGCATTTGGTTGTGTGTTGGGGCAACATGACTCAACTGGAAGAAAGGAGCAGGCAATATACTATCTGAGTAAGAAATTCACTCCCTACGAAGCCAAGTACACACTACTGGAACGCACGTGCTATGCGCTGACCTGGATAGCACAAAAGCTGAGGCACTACTTGGCGTCCTACTCAACTTTTCTGATATCAAGGATGGGTCCTCTCAAGTATATCTTCCAAAAGCCAATGCCTACCGGAAAATTGGCTAAATGGAAAATGTTGGTCCGTGAATGCGACATCACTTTTGTCACCCAAAAGGCGGTAAAGGCTCAAGCCTTGGAGGATCATATGGCCGAAAATCCGGTGGGTGATGATTACGAACCTCTGCACACTTATTTTCCCGATGAAGAAGTCATGCTCGTAGGAGAAGATATCACAGAGGAGTATGACAGTTGGAGACTATTCTTCGATAGAGCGGTGAATTTCAAGGGACTCGGCATCGGAGCAGTTTTAATTTTAGAGACTGGTCAACATTATCCTATCACAGCCAAACTGAGGTTTCCTTGCGCCTACAACATGGAAGAATATAAAGCTTGCATCCTGGGTCTTAGAGTGGCGGTAGACATGAACATACAAGTGCTATTAGCAGTCGGAGATTTTGATATGCTGATTCACCAATTCCGAGGAGAATAGAGAACAAAGATTTCCAAGATATTGCCATACCTCGAGTGCATAAAAGAACTGAAGCAAAGATTCACCAAAATAGTGTTCCGGCATGTACCTAGGTTACAAAATGAGTTCACAAATACTTTGGCCACCATATCCTCTATGATTAAACACCCCGACAAGAATTACATTGACTCAATACCCATGACAGTGAGGGAGCAACCAGTATATTGTTACCATGTGGAAGAAAAATCGGACGGACAACCTTGGTTCTACGACATCAAGGGATTCCTCAAAGATGGCACTTACCCAAAGGATTCAACGAGCTTCCAAAAGAAGACATTGAGGAGGTTGGCGAATGGTTTCTTCTTGAACGGTGAAATCCTATACAAAAGGACACCTGATCTAGGATTGTTGAGATGTGTAGACGCCAAAGAGGCTGCTAGGTTGTTAGAAAAAATACACTCTGGGACGTGCAGCCTGCACATGAATGGCTTCGTACTTGCAAAGAAGATCTTGAGGGCATGGATATTTCTAGATGACAATGGATAATGATTGCATAAGGCATGTGTTGCTCCCAACGCACACACAAGTATACGTGGTCGACAAGTAATAAAATGATAAGTAGAGTATCGTTCCCACGAGGACTATTCAGACTGAATTCTAGCAAACAATTTCTAACAACTATTCAGGGATCTTTTTTCAATGGTTGAGAGTTTTTATTAACTAAAAGAAATAAAAGTGAATTCAAAGAATGGAGCAAAAATTGGTTGTTATCAGTAATAAGGAGACGATCCAGGGTCAGAGTTACGAACAATCCAGTTGAGTTTTCCAATTGATTCCACTTCTTAAATCCCGGATTACTAACTAACAGAGTAAATGTACCCGTGAAAACCTTTAAATTCTTCACGGTCTATGCAGGCTACTCCAATCCCTATATGTCCATGGGTTGAATCACGTGCACGCATTAACGATTTCTGTAATTAGTTAAACTAGGCGAGCAAGTATATGTCTATCCTACTCACGAACTGGTTCCCCAATGCCCAGGTTCACAAACTAGTCCTGTTCTTTCTTATTACGTAATTAAATTCCCTCTTTCGAGTTCAATCTAAAAACCATAGATAATGCGTAATAATCGGGCCCTGACAATTACACAAGTGAAATCAAGAAAGAATAAGTAATCCGTTATGGGATTCAATTAATGGAAATCAATCTTCAAACATCAACCTTCATGAAATACTCTAACCCTAGAACGATACAATTAGCCACGCATACTCATAATAACAAGGCAATGAATTGATGAAATAATGAAATAATGATGTATTAGATTAATGGAAGAAAGAAAAACCCTTGTTCTTGATGTTATGAGCTCCCCAATTGCTCCAAAGTCTGAACTCCTATGAAAAACTAAGTAAAAGAGTATTTATAGAGTTTACAAACACCTAGTAATAAGTTAGACCCAAGCCTAGACGAAATAGGAAGTAAAAATGCGCCTAAGGGGCGCTATAACGGGCGCCCCGCGCCTCGGAACGCGTGACAACAACCAGAACACGCCACAGATTGCACGCCTTGGCTCCGCGGCGCATGGGAAATCGCACCCACCTGGCTGGCGCGTTGCCTGGCGCGGCGCGCCCCTGGTAGCGCCAAGCCATTTTTCTATTTTCTTGCTCCTTTGCTCGCTCGTGTCGTGCCTTCGTGTGCTCAATCCAATCCTCAATCAAAATCCAATCTTTTCTTGCTCAATCAAGCTCTATAAAGCTCAAATTACATGCGTAACAACCTACATACGCACGACATAAAATCAGTGCAAAATCACATTCATAAACTATAAAACGAGCGAATAACAAGCTCAAACGTGCGGAAATATTAAGGAAACATTGGCATAAAATGCCAAACATCACCACCCCACACTTGAACCTTTGCTCGCCGTCGAGCAAGTCACATCTCACTTCCCAACCTAGGTAAAACAGGTCTGTCTATGACTATGGTTGATACCGATCATTGAACCAATGCACACATGACTACTATGGATCCACAAACATGCCAACAATTTACCAAACTCAAAAATATGAGAACAACCACCCCAAAATAGCTCAAATGCACAAACTCAACTCATTGCAACCATGCTCCCATAAAATCACACCTATCTACTCAACCAAGGAGCCACAACTTCACCTATCTCATGCAAACCAGGTGCCCTCAACAAAATGAAGCAAGAAAGTGTCCCCCAAATATCACCCACAACAATGAATATCATGAATAGAACGGGGACAATAACATAGAACGAATTCACTCACTCTCATGAAAGTCTCACATGCCACACACAATGTATCATAGGCTTGCCCGTAACGTAGGACTCCACTAATGTAAGCTCACTCCACTCGGGATTAACTAGGACTTTAAGGGGTAGTAATGTAGGCTAAGGGCTGGTAGGATACATATGGGTAATAGTGACTACCTCCCTAAGCACTTTTAATACATCACAATTAATTTAAGCACAAATCTCATCAAAGCTACCCAATCAACACTTTCACACACACATCTTCTCAACAAGTAGCATTTTTCTTTTAAGCACACACTAGCAAGGAATGGATATTCTTTTTCTCTTTTTTTTCTTTTCACAATTTTTTCTTTCTTTTCAACTTTGCTATTTTTTTTCTTTTCATTTGTTTCTTTTCAGTTCACTCCAAACCTTGCCAATGCTCATAATCAACTACTACACAAATTTTTTCAAACATTCCCCTCATTGGTTCCACTCAAAAACCTCCCAATATTTCAACCACAACTCCACAATAATATCACATTATCAATTAAAGTGCTCAAGGAGTAAAGGGCCAAAAGAGAACAATTAAGAACAATTGGGTAGGCTTGGGGTGTGGGTGCCAATAAAAAGGGTCAAAGAAATCACAACAACAATTTTTTTCAAGGTATATATGTAAGGGTAGACAAATCAAAAGAAGGCCTTGTATCATTTCCCGACTAGAGCAAACCTAGGATTTCGCTTTGCACACACACGGGGCAAGTTCTAGACATTAATATGCAAACAAGGAGCAAACAAGAATATGCCTCAACACACACATTGTACATGATCCACACAAAAAGGCTCCATCAACAACTCTCAATCAAGCATCTAGAGTGCAACTTGTGGAAAATTAAGCACTAATGCACAAAGGTTTACAACAAAGTCAAGCAAGCGGACTCAAGCATCTCAAGGGGGTTGTTCCATTTTTTCTAGGCATGCATCTCAATTAAAACCCCAGGACACCACAAATAGCACATGCAATCAATTCAAGTCCACGGTATCAAACAAATCAAAAGCACCTAGCATTCTACCTATTTCCTTCGTCTAGGGCCATCTACAACTAACTATCCTAATCCTAAAAATAGAAAACTACCCGGTTCAAAGGCCTCCCCGTGGAAAAGAACCGAGGTCATAAGAAAAACCACGGGGTGGATGACATGTACCACTAATAAAACTAAAAGGAAAATCTTTTATGAATTTTTCATTGGTTTTTTTAATTTTTTTCAAATATTTTTTTTATATATTAAAGCAAGAAACAAATAAAAATAAAGTCAAGTGACAAAAAGAAAAGTCCTACGGTACATGCATCCCAAACCTCAAAAATAAATAAAGGGTAGTTCCCCACCCCACACTTAAACTAAGCAATGTCCTCAGTGCTAAAAATAAGAAAGTGCAAGGGTAAAGAAAACTTCCCTGAAGACTCTAGTCCTTGGTGCTAGCATCCTCCAAGCTTCCGTATAGTATGAGGTACTCAGACTTCCCTCATCAGGTCATCAATATTAGACAAGGGTGAGGACACCCCACACTTAGACTCGCCATTACATGAACCTGCAATCCAAGGAAAAACAAAAACTACGTGACACTATAAAATAAATAAAATAATACAAGTACAAACTCGGGTTGCCTCCCGAGAAGCGCCTTAGTTAACGTCGTGGCACGACGTCCCTTTTAGCTCACTTCCAGCATTTATGTCTTCTCTTCTTACGACGAACTTTTGCTTTCTTCCTTTCTTTGAGAGAACCCATCTTCACTTCAATTGGTTTACTTCCATATTCTTGCTCGACACATTCGATCATAGAGCACTCTTCAACCTTAGCTATGTGCTCCCTCTCATTATACACTTTGAAAGTAACCTTTTCTCCATGCGCTCTAGCAGTCATCTCACACAGCTCCATGTCAATAATTTCCTTCGAGGTGACTAAGAATGGTCTCCCCAAAATGATTGGAGCTTCTCGGTCCTCTTCATAATCTAGGACTACAAAATCAGCAGAGAATGTAAAATTACCAACTTTAAGCAACACATCCTCCAACTTACCACTAGGGTGAGTGAGGGATCCATCCGCCATCTTAAGAGTAACTGAAGAGGGCTTGATTTCTCCTAGCCCTAACCTTTTGCAAACAGACAGAGGCATGAGATTTATGCTCGCACCCAAATCACACAAGGCACCAGTGATACTATGCCCTCCAATGGTACAAGGAATAGTAAACTTCCCAGGATCTTGAAGTTTTGGAGGTAGCTTGCTCAAGATTGTGCTACACTCCTCAACTAACTCAACTGTATCTATCTCTTGAGGCTTCTTCTTCTTGACTAAAATCTCTTTTAAAAACTTCACAAAGGATGGCATCAATTCAAACACATCAGTCAAAGGAATATTAACTTGAAGTTCTTTCAACATACTCACAAATTTTTGATACTGGGCCAAATCCTTCGATTGTATAAGTCTCTGGGGGAATGGTGGAGGCGGCAGAGGTGCCTCCTTTCTCTCTTCTTTCTTCTTTACCTTCTCCACTTTTTCGACTTTTTCTATTTCAGCTCTCTCCTCGGACTTGGCCATCAGCTCTCCACCATCAATTAGAGTCACTGCAAGACATTCTTCAGGCTCTTTTTTAACAGTGCTTATTTCTCCCACCAACTGCCCCAACTGGTGCTCCAGGTTCTTTTGGGCATTGGCAAGATCTTGTATGGCCTGTGCATGGGCTGCAGTGTCAGCTATCATTCTCTGCTGGCCCGCCATTATCTGCTTTAGCATACCTTCAACTGAACTGCTAACCTGCTGTGGTGGAGCTGGAAGTGGGCGGTAATTATTCGGGGCTCTCATATTGCCTTGATAATAAGCATTACCAAACTGATTTTGACCCTGCAGCCTGTTTTGATTACCCACGTAATAAACTGACTCTGGATTAGAGGAGCAAACCTCTGTAGCATGGTCTTGACCACAAACCTCACAAAAACTCTGGAGTTGTTGCACTGGAGCCACTGGTTGCTGAGTCTTTTGCAGAGCTAGCTTGCTAATTTGATTGGAAATAGCATCCATCCTCGCCCTTAGCTCTGAAACTGCATCTAACTGAAGTACCCCTGCAGATTTCTGAGTAATAGCTCTACCATCTCCCTGCCAGTCAGGATTGCTCTGCGAGAATTTATCCAGTAACTCATAAATTTGATCAAAGTTTAAGGCCAGTACTTGACCTCCAGCAGCAGCATCAACCACGATCTTAGTGTGTGCATTCAACCCCTCCACAAAAGTATGTGCAAGAACCTCATTGGATTGGTTATGGTGTGGACAATCTCTCAGTAAAGCTTTAAACCGCTCCCAGGCTGAATACAAAGACTCTCCTTCTGCCTGTCTGAAGGACATAATTTCACTCCTCACCCGGGCTGTCTTGGTAGATGGATAAAACTTAGCCAAGAACTTCTTAGCCAAATCATTCCAAGTGGTGATAGACCCAGACTTTTCAGCCTTTAACCACCTCTTTGCTGCCCCAATCAGTGAAAACGGGAACAATGTCAAGCGAACATAATCAATAGGCACTCCCTTCGGTGTATAAGTATCACTGATCTCCAAGAAATTCTGGATATGTTGTTGCGGATCTTCATGAAGTAATCCACCAAATTGTCCAGTCGCATGTAACAGTTGTATCATGCCGGACTTAATCTCAAAGTGTCCAGTAATTTCAGGCTTAACTATGCTCGAGGCTACTCCCTCCAGGCTGGGGAGAGCAACATCTCGCACATCTAAAGTTAGTTCTGCTGCCATTCCTGTAGGTAAAGATCAAGCAGGACCTAATACCTGAAACAGCACAAAACTCCAAACAAAAATTAAACCTGAATAGCAAATAATAAATCGTCTGAAAAGAAACAGTCAATTGTTTAGTCCCCGGCAACGGCGCCAAAAACTTGTTTCTCCCAACGCACACGCAAGTATACGTGGTCGACAAGTAATAAAATGATAAGTAGAGTATCGTTCCCACGAGTACTATTCAGACTGAATTCTAGCAAATAATTTCTAACAACTATTCAGGGATCTTTTTCCAATGGTTGAGAGTTTTATTAACTAAAAGAACAGTAATTTAAATGGTAAAAGTGAATTCAAACAATGGAGCAAAAATTGGTTGTTATCAGTAATAAGGAGACGATCCAGGGTCAGAGTTACGAACAATACAGTTGAGTTTTCCAATTGAATCCACTTCTTAAATCCCGGATTACTAACTAACAGAGTAAACATACCCGTGAAAACCTTTCAGTTCTTCACGGTCTATGCAGGCTACTCCAATCCCTATATGTCTATGGGTTGAATCATGTGCACGCATTAACGATTTCTGTAATTAGTTAAACTAGGCGAGCAAGTATATGTCTATCCTACTCACGAACTGGTTCCCCGATGCCCGGGTTCACAAACTAGTCCTGTTCTTTCTTATTACGTAATTAAATTCCCTCTTTCGAGTTCAATCTAAAAACCATAGATAATGCATAATAATCGGGCCCTGACAATTACACAAGTGAAATCAAGAAAGAATAAGTAATCTGTTATGGGATTCAATTAATGGAAATCAATCTTCAAACATCAACCTTAATGAAATACTCTAACCCTAGAACGATAGAATTAGCCACGCATACTCATAATAACAAGGAAATGAATTGATGAATTAATGAAATAATGATGTAATAGATTAATGGAAGAAAGAAAAACCCTTGTTCTTGATGTTATGAGCTCCCCAATTGCTCCAAAGTCTGAACTCCTATGAAAAACTAAGTAAAAGAGTATTTATAGAGTTTACAAACACCTAGTAATAAGTTAGACCCAAGCCTAGACGAAATAGGAAGTAAAAATGCGCCTAAGGGGCGCTATAACGGGCGCCCCGCACCTCGGAACGCGTGACAACAACCAGAACACGCCACAGATTGCACGCCTTGGCTCCGCGGCGCATGGGAAATCGCACCCACCTGGCTGGCGCGTTGCCTGGCGCGGCGCGCCCCTGGTAGCGCCAAGCCATTTTTCTATTTTCTTGCTCCTTTGCTCGCTCGTGTCGTGCCTTCGTGTGCTCAATCCAATCCTCAATCAAAATCCAATCTTTTCTTGCTCAATCAAGCTCTATAAAGCTCAAATTACATGCGTAACAACCTACATACGCACGACATAAAATCAGTGCAAAATCACATTCATAAACTATAAAACGAGCGAATAACAAGCTCAAACGTGCGGAAATATTAAGGAAACATTGGCATAAAATGCCAAACATCACCACCCCACACTTGAACCTTTGCTCGCCCTCGAGCAAGTCACATCTCACTTCCCAACCTAGGTAAAACAGGTCTGTCTATGACTATGGTTGATACCGATCATTGAACCAATGCACACATGACTACTATGGATCCACAAACATGCCAACAATTTACCAAACTCAAAAATATGAGAACAACCACCCCAAAATAGCTCAAATGCACAAACTCAACTCATTGCAACCATGCTCCCATAAAATCACACCTATCTACTCAACCAAGGAGCCACAACTTCACCTATCTCATGCAAACCAGGTGCCCTCAACAAAATGAAGCAAGAAAGTGTCCCCCAAATATCACCCACAACAATGAATATCATGAATAGAACGGGGACAATAACATAGAACGAATTCACTCACTCTCATGAAAGTCTCACATGCCACACACAATGTACCATAGGCTTGCCCGTAACGTAGGACTCCACTAATGTAAGCTCACTCCACTCGGGATTAACTAGGACTTTAAGGGGTAGTAATGTAGGCTAAGGGCTGGTAGGATACATATGGGTAATAGTGACTACCTCCCTAAGCACTTTTAATACATCACAATTAATTTAAGCACAAATCTCATCAAAGCTACCCAATCAACACTTTCACACACACATCTTCTCAACAAGTAGCATTTTTCTTTTAAGCACACACTAGGAAATGAATTGATGAATTAATGAAATAATGATGTAATAGATTAATGGAAGAAAGAAAAACCCTTGTTCTTGATGTTATGAGCTCCCCAATTGCTCCAAAGTCTGAACTCCTATGAAAAACTAAGTAAAAGAGTATTTATAGAGTTTACAAACACCTAGTAATAAGTTAGACCCAAGCCTAGACGAAATAGGAAGTAAAAATGCGCCTAAGGGGCGCTATAACGGGCGCCCCGCGCCTCGGAACGCGTGACAACAACCAGAACACGCCACAGATTGCACGCCTTGGCTCCGCGGCGCATGGGAAACCGCGCCCACCAGGCTGGCGCATTGCCTGGCGCGGCGCGCCCCTGGTAGCGCCCAGCCATTTTTCTATTTTCTTGCTCCTTTGCTCGCTCGTGTCGTGCCTTCGTGTGCTCGATCCAATCCTCAATCAAAATCAAATCTTTTCTTGCTCAATCAAGCTCTATAAAAGCTCCAATTACATGCGTAACAACCTACATACACACGACATAAAATCAGTGCAAAATCACATTCATAAACTATAAAACGAGCGAATAACAAGCTCAAACGTGCGGAAATATTAAGGAAACATTGGCATAAAATGCCAAACATCAGCATGCGAAAAGATATCATCAATGCCAAGTCCACAGAGATATGATTCGAGTGCCTCCTAGCGAATTAAATGTCATGGGATCACCTTGGCCTTTTGTCGCCTAGGGAATGGATGTCATAGGACCAATTGAACCGGCCACTTCGAATGGAAATCATTTCATATTGGTAGCTATTGATTACTTTACTAAATTGGTAGAAGTTGTATCATACAAGTCGGTGACAAAGAAAGTGGTGGCAAACTTTTTTTGTGACAAAATGATCTGTCGATTTGGCATTCCTGAGTCAATCATCACCGAAAATGGGTCCAATCTCAATAGTGAGTTACTGAAAGCAACTTGTGAAGTCTTCAAGATCAAACACCATAATTCAACCGCATATAGACCACAAATGAATGGTGCGGTCGAGGCAGCCAAGAAGAACATCAAGAAGATATTGCGCAATATGACGCACAATTCAAAACAATGGCATGAGAGCTTACCCTATGCTTTGTTATGGTATCGCACCACAGTGACAACGTCGATAGGGGCTACTCACTACTTGCTGGTATATGGCGCCGTGGCAGTAATACCAGCGGAAGTTGAGATTCCATCTTTGAGGATCATTAAAGAGACACAGTTGAAAGATGCCGAATGGGTCAAGGGAAGAATGGAGCAATTAGCAATCATCGATGGAAAAAGACTAAATGCAGTATGTCATGGCCAATTATATCAGAGGAGAACGACTCCAGCATTTAACAAGAATGTTCGAGAGAGATCTTTCGAACCTGGACAGTTAGTGCTGAAGAAGATATTCCCCAATCAAGAAGAAGCGAAAGGCAAGTTTGCGCCAAACTGGCAAGGGCCGTACATGGTTCACCGAGTTCTAACTAGAGGAGCACTGATACTAGCAGAAATGGACAGAGAAGTTTTGCCGAAACCAATCAACTATGACGCCGTCAAAAGATACTATGTATGAGAGCCTTCATTAGTTAGTGATTTCATTATTCTATAATGCATCATGTAATCTGGAACTACGTTACGACCTGATTCGCCAAGTGGGATACGTAGGCAACCTACCCAAGGTTCAGTCGCATAAATACAAAAATTTCATTCTCCCATAAAGCAGACATTGGGGTAGAATTTTTTAGGAACTCGCAAAAATTCTGAAATGACAAACATAATTGACACTGGGGCAGAAATTTTTTAAACCCTCTCAAAAATTTCAAAAACAAATAAACTGGGGCAGAATTTTGAGGACGCCCTCAAAATTCATTCAATGGAATTTTGAACAGCAACAACCATGACCTTACACGATGCGACTTGTGACTCAATGGGATAAAATATTTCATTTCATTTTCTTCTCATAAAGGTTTTCAAAATATTTTCATTATTTGTTGCTTTATACGTATCCCTATCAGCTCAACCAAGGTCCCGGCACTCACAAGAAGCAGGCGAAAATCTAGCCAAGAATGCACAAACTAAACTACCCCACACAACTCACCAATCTTTCTTTGAATGCAGGCATTAAGGGTACGCAACCCGACACCACCTGACAAACATATCCCGACAAAAGGTTATCTAATTTCTCTTACTACACTTTTATTTTTGCGGAGGGTACATAGCCTGATACATCCACTGAGGGTACACAGCTTGATGTCGAATCCAGCATTTTAATTTTTTTGCGGAGGTTACACAGCCCGATGCATCGACGGATGGTACACAGCCCAATGTTGAATTTAGCATTTTCATTTTTTGCGGACGGTACACAGCCCGATGCATCGACGGAGGGGACACAGCCCGATGTCGAATTTAGCATTTTTTTTGCGGAGGGTACACAGCCCGATGTCGAATTTAGCATTTTTATTTTTTGCAGAGGGTACACAGCCCGATGCATCGACGGAGGGTACACAACCCAATGTCGAATTTAGCATTTTCATTTTTTGTGGTGGGTACACAGCCCGATACATCGACGGAGGGTACACAGCCCGATGTCGAATTTAGCATTTTCATTTTTTGCGGAGGGTACACAGCCCGATGCATCGACGGAGGGTACACAGCCCGATGTCGACTTTTGCAGTTTCATTTTTTGCGGAGGATATACAGCTCGATGCATCGACTTAGGGTACACAGCCCGATGTCGAATTTAGTATTTTCATTTTTTGCGGAGGGTACACACCCCGATGCATCGACTGAGGGTACACAGCCCGATATCGAATTTAGCATTTTCATTTTTGCGGAGGGTACACAGCCCAATGCATCGACGGAGGGTACAGAGCCCGATGTCGAATTTAGCATTTTTATTTTTTACGGAGGGTACACAGCCTGATGTATCGACTGAGGGTACACAGCCCGATATGGAATTTAGTATTTTCATTTTTGCGGAGGGTACACAGCCCAATGCATCGACTGATGGTATATAGTTCGATGTCGAATTTAACACTTAGCACAGCGAAGGGTATACAGCCTGATGTAGCAAACACACCTGCATGTGATGAGAAATCTTGGCAACACGATCCAGCCCAACAAGAAAGTACATTTTACATTTTCTTGTACATACACTATTTTTGCAAAGTTAACTTCTATTGCATGATATACAATCTGACAATGCGAATATTACGATGTAGCACCTCATCAATTCTCGTAATCCATAAGAAATTCTCTAGAGTCGCGACAAAATTAGTCGTTCTGCCAACGTCTTTGCCCGAACACTCTTTCATCATCATCCAGTCAAAGAGGGGCAGCTGTTGACGCATAATTTTGTCCCTCCCGCTCCGATAACCATTATTCGGATAGCATTGCATTGATAACCACACAATCACCACACACTCACTCCTATGCTAAGTCACTACTTTATATACGCATCTCAATTAGGCTGTTTTAAAGGCATTTGCACAAGCGACTGCCATTTTACAAAATTTGCATGTTTCGTCACAATTCCTCACAATTATTCACATTCCTGACAAAATTGCCTAAATTTTAAAAATTAAAATAATAGGGTTTCTTCATCATTTAGCTCTCACAATTAATTTTCTCATTTTTTATAATTTTTATAAGTAGCCTATACAAATTTTCCACATATTTATATGTATTTTATAAACTTATATGCATTTTTATACACCATTTATGCATTGTATATACGCATATACATATACGCACATCACACCTCTCCACTTATATACACCAGCTCCATATTGGTCCCACATCACACCTACGTGGCGTTATCCCAGCCGTCCACGTGTACAATCCAACGGGTGGAAGTGGAGTTTCCATTTTTATCTATACGAACGACCCCCTAACCCTAAAAGCCCTTTCATTTTCCCCCTCGTCTGAGCCGCCTCTCCGCTCATTTCCTCTCTCTCTCTATGCAAAAACTCAATCACCACTAATCAAGGCGATTTTCGGCCACTCCCACCAGCGGAATCCGAAAAAAATTACATATTTGTACTCCTCTTTTCATCCGCTAAAAAACCTATACTCTTTTATTGATGTTTGAACAAGGTCAACTTTGATCCTCGTCGACGGAGGTTTCTACTGCCAGAAAATATCTTCGACCTTGCCCAAAAAGGTTCTAAAACATTGCTAGTACTAAAAAAGGGCAGGGAATCCCTCATGCAAACTCGAATGAGACGGGCCAAGGATGACCCGACTTCAATGGAAACGGGTAACCCTAAATCTTCTTGTTTTTCCCTTAATTTTCTATGTGATCCATCAAGCATGAATTTTCTACAAACTCTAATACTTTAGCGTTTAATTTTAGTTGTTGATAAGTGAGAAAACTTCTTGTAAAATTGTCTGCTTTCACTTCGTGCATTGGCTTGGACACTGATTTTCACTCACCTAAATTTTCTTAACTTCATCTAATCATGAGCACGTTAGTTGTTAATAGTCAACTAATCAAGACAAAAGACTGCCCTACTGAAAATTTCACATATGAGTAATTGGAAACCTGTGCTTAGGTTGTTCGTGTGACTGGATTTGATACTCTTGTAGCCTATGTTTTATATCACCCTTACAATATGCTCATCTTTGTTAGACAATATACTTAGCCTTTTTATTTTTTGTTCCTGATCATGTGCTTGCTTGAATTGAAAATTAAAAGGGGTGATTGATTTACACAACTAGAATGATATTGATTGACTCAAATTGAATTAAGATTGGAATCTTGAATTGAAGTGGTTTATTTGATTTGATTCAGTGTCAGTTAGGGATTTGTGGAAATCCGACAAGGGATTTTTTCAAGCCTAAAATAGCCTAAGGTATGTTTGCATACTAATTCTCTTGAACCTGGACTCCTTTATGGACTAAGTGTAGGGGATTTATGTGCCTAGGATTTTGCTTATGGGACTTAACCTAATCTCAAATCCTAATTTAACTATGCATGGTAAATATACAATGAGAACCTTTTTAATTCTGGAAGGCAAGACCCTTCCCTCCTCCCCTGATTTTCGAACCAGCTTCATTTATGGAAAACATGTAGGAAATTGATTCCCTTTAATTGACAGTATAATCTTTCCTTTCGATTTGAATTTTAATAAAGGGCCCTATGCTATGCCTATATAAACTAGACTTTTGCACGCTTAGACATACGGTATACACACCAACTGATACACTAAGAAAGTCTGGTATAGCACTTCACAGGCCTACACTTCTCCTTCTCTGCTTATTTTTTGAAGAATTCATGCTCTACTTGTTTGCTAGTTTGGCTCTTGCAAGCATCTCTCTCTCTCTCTCTCTCTCTGCACTTTGTTGTTTCATACTGCTAAAGATATTCCTATACTCCCTTCTGTTATTTGCACCTGTTTTTTCCTAAACTCATCCATGTTTGGTTGTATTGTTTGTTGCCTCACTTAAACTGCATGTCTATCTAGTGTTTTACTTCCTGTTTTTGCTAGTCCTCCTTAACCTCATGCAATTAGGATGATCTGAAGGATCATACCAATATTCATTAAGTGCAGGGGCTTTGTATAATCATATCCACCCTACTGTTAAGGGCTTTTCGATGGCCTAATCACTACTAGGACGAACTAAGTCATTAAAAGATTTAAATACATGTTTCTTCCCCCCCTCTAGTACCCCAGTTTATGTATATTCATTAGGACCCCTGTTTGTATTCGTTTAAAATAGCTGTGTAAGCTACTAGGCTGTGTAAATAGCCACCCAGGGGCCTTTCCTTGTCCCTTTTCTTTATGTGAATGCATCATGTATCATAAATAAAGGTCACTGCGTTTAAATACTAAACCAGAAACTTAACTTTCAATGTCTAATAGTTTTAACATTATTTGATAATAACATCTACATGTAATTTGGTGAATTCAGCGACCAGCATAATTCTTAGTCGACTAAAACAAATGCAGAACAGTTTTCGTGCTCAAAACATTTTGAAAATTTGACTTTTGGCTACATGTGTGTTAACTACTTGAAATGGAGCTATTTGTGTGAAACTAACACTCATTTTTCTTGACGTAAATGAAGCAGGCCCAAAAACATTTTCAAATCGGGACCTTATGTGTTAGAAAATGATTTTGAACCTCTTATACACTAATCTAATACTACCTCCGTCCCAATTTATGTGGTGGTGTTTGACTTGGCACGGAGTTTAAGAAATAGAAGTTGACTTTGTAAATGTTCAAATTTACCCTTGAAAAAGTAAGAGAGAGAAGATTGGAGGAATCAAAAAGTTGTTGGTAGCTTTTAAAGTAAGTAGGGCCCAATAAGGGTAAAATAGAGATAGTGCATTAAATAGTTGACAAATAAGGAAATGTGACATTCTTTTTGGGACAGACCAAAAAGCAAAGTGTGACACATAAATTGGGACGGAGGGAGTAGTGTATAGGGGTATAAGCATTAAAGGTCAATTATACAACTTTTATAAGTATTTTCTTAACATATATCATTTAACACTCCATGTATTTGCATGCTTATATGTATATTTATCTGTGGCAGTCCTTTATTTGCATTTATGTACCTTTTTCGAAACCCATTTTCAAAAACAGTCAACCTATTTATATATTCCAAAACTGACCCTATAAATGACATAGTCATTAAAGTTAGCGATCGATAATTAATGATGAGTAACACCAACCCTAAATGGCTAACATTTTATTTCAAAAACAATCCTTATTTGGTTTTGACAAAATTTGAAACCATTTGCAAAAACTGCCTATTTATGCAAATTTAACTTAGCCGCTGAAATTGCGAAACTAAGTTGCTTCTTGATACCCTTTTACAGATTTGATCCCTTTACGATTAGACATTTATAATAGAGGCTAAAAGTGCGAGTAGGCGTGAAATGTAGGCCCTATTTATGAATATAAAACCCAAAGCATGCATGCTGCCTAGACTTGCTATACTTTGCATGAATAGATCCAATTCTCTAATTAGTTGTAAATTTGACCTCTTTTAAAATAGTATCTTGTCTTGTAAACATAATAATATCTTATAGCTTACTTAAACATCCCGAAATATAGACTCGGGCAGGAACCACTTTTCGTGGGACTTGGAGAAGTGCCTAACACCTTCTTTCCCGAGTCACTTGGACTTCTTACCTATTGAATCTCTGAAACTAGACCGGTTTAATAAAGACCCGACCTTAGACACTTAGGTGACCTAATACATCTTAGAAATTCATATTAAGTGGCGACTCAAATTCTTAACTCAAACAAGTTACCCAGTCAAACCTGAAACTTGACTCACTCCGAGTTGAGTTTAAAACCGGGTATGACAATTATATATAATTTATTTTGTTTGTATTAGCATTTTTGTAATGCTCAACCCAAAGAAGTGGATGTGATATTTGGGTATGTTGCTACTAGGGATCTAGCTAGCTCGTTTAATTTTATTTATTGCAAGTTATTATTGTTTTCATCTTGTAAAGACAATTTTTGGTTGATTATTAGTAAAAATGGTCCCTAGGCACTATACCTAGTCGACTCTTTGTTTTAAAAAGTAACGACATTCTGTCAAATTCTATGATCCTTGATAATTAAGTCTGTCCGCACTCTTTTACTCTTTCGTGCTTGTGATTTGTGCCTATCTGTTGTGCTTCATCATTATGATATTATAGCATTACATTTTCCTAATATTCCCAATTTCTCAGCCCTCAACAATAAGGTAGCATTACTAGTGTTCTTTCGATGTCTAGTCGACATGTTCATGCATCCCTAAGGAGTTAGAGTTGTGCATTTGTAGTCCTACTTATGTATGTGTTTTCGACCACATTTTATAATTAAGATGTTACGAAAGTATCTCTCGTCAAACGACCTTATGACCCGTGTCTCTTTTCGACTCTAGAAATACATGTGGCCTGATTCTCGTAAAGGTCGTGATATGTAAGCAACTCGATACTAGAGTTCGGCCACAAGTCACATCGCAATCCATCACTACCATCCCTAGTGCCATCATATATATATATATATATATATATATATATATATATATATATATATATATATATATATATATATGAATGATATTGGGGCATCTTTGGAAAGTTAATCGTTAATTTTGACGCCACTCCTTCCGAATCACATATGGTCTTATACTTGTACAATCAAAGATATGTAGGTAACTCGATATCGAGGTTCGGACATAATCCTCCCCAAATCTCAGGTTTAACCCTGCTTTAATTAAGAGTCATTTGTTTTTATCATGCAAAAATTGGCTACAACGTCAACTTCTTTACCCTGAAAACTCTTTCATTCTTCTTGGGTAAAGAAGAGCAACTGTTGGCACCTTATTTTTGCTCTATATTTTCAAAATTGATTTATCCATGTTTCCTTTTTGTCTAAATCACAAATATAGTATGTTGTGTTAATTTGAATTTTTTTTTATCAAAGATCGTGAAATTCGATTTTTGGCCATATTGAAGTTAATTTTTCCTGTTTTATCTATTTTTATAATTTTTCATAGAAAATAAGTTTTGACTAAATTTTAGCCTTAATTACGCCTTACTATACTTTGTTACTTTGCAAAAAAAAAAAAAAAAAAACTTCAGTTTGTTTACTTGCGAAGGTATTTCTAGCTTTTAAGTGCTTTTCTTATGCCTTCTTAGCTGACGAATTCGTAAATTGTTATATGTTCCGAAACTCCTACTTTCACTAAGTAAATTTTCCTTTCTCTAAACATATAGTAATGTTTGCGGGCATTTATTTAATCAGAAAGTGTTTGAATTAACTGTGAAAACTAATTTGAGCGAACAATTATTTAATAAAGCATATAGATATGAAATTAGGACTTAATTAAGAATGGTTAGTCAAACGTTTTGCCTACCTAGAATTTCTAGGATCAAATTTTTTTTAATTTAGAAAAATGACCATTCTGAAATTGGTAATTTATTGGTTAATAATACAAAAAGTGGCCGTAAGCATCAATCTCCCTAGCTAATACCACATTTTCCCAAGCGAGATCTCTGTGTTTCGTTCTTTGACTCATTGTATTCACTCTACAATAGGCCCAACCAACTTTCTTTCTCGTTTTCTTTTTTGCAAAAGAGTCGACTAGGAATTGCACCTAGCGACCAATTTTATAAATAATAATAAAAATAAATTATAGAAGAGGAGATTACAAAGTAAGCAGGGCCGAACCATACCTTACTTCATCCTAATGAGAGAAAATATCGCGCCTAGCACGAATACAAAAAATAAGAACTTGTCACTACTAAATACTCTATGAACATCACAGAGTTTATAATATACTCTGTAATGATATTACATACGATAATACTAATATAATGGTAGAATATAAATGCTAGTAAGAAAGAGGAATTATGCAATCCACACATTCTTTTACAAGTGATGAAATTAAATGTAAAAAGGCCCTAAAATTCTAACTTGATGAAGTATAACTAATAGTTCTCTCTTGATCGTATATGCTTTCCATCATGCTTCGAACTTTTTGATTTTGAGCTCCGTGCAGGTTGTACTCTAGCTAGTAGGCTCAAGCAAAAGTCTCTGTCTCTTCACTCGCTTTAAAAAATTTTCCTTAATTTTCCTTGGTGACAAATTACCTTGACTAGTACTTAAATAAAATTGTGAGCCGTAGATTTTTCATCCTCTTCCTCATAGCACAGATCTATCTCGTCTTTTGAGAAATTATCTGGAATGCCTGCATTATCTTCAAGAGCCAAGGAAAGATAATTAGGTGAAGAGTTTTGTCGCTCAAGAAGGCTTTTGATATCATGTAATTCCATCTTATCAAACAGCTCCTTGTTACAGAATAGCTTCTTTGAATGAAGAATAACCTACGCTAAGGACTTTGACACAAATATGGGGGCCTCCACATTCAACTAAGGCTTAACAATTGTACGAAAATTACCTTTACACAAGGATCATCCTTTAGAGGGGTAAACTAACATTTCTATGCCATGGACCATTCATTCTATTAACAATTATTTCCCGTAGTATGAAGTGGAAAACAAGGATGTAGTGAAATAGAGGTTGTTAGCAACCACGAACTAAATAGTAAGATGAAGTTGCTGCACCCTGTATGTCTAAAGTGACGTATATCATTCTAATAACATGTTAAGAATAATTTAAGTGAGTTTAAAGTAATAATATGACCATATATGACGTTTATAAGTTGAATATAAAGTTTGGGACAAATCGGATTTAAGTTGCGGAAAAACTGACTAAGGATTTGCCTTCTAATGAAGCTTTTTGAGCAATTAATTCTATGTGTTATATGAGGTATTTTTGGGACATATAATATATCAAAATGAAGGTCTTGGAGTGTAATTTCCAATATTTTTTCCCGTTTGTTCATAAAATGTCTGGATATAAAGAGATAAGTGTTAGAAGTCAGGCCAGAAGAATGGACATAAGCGCAAAAGCGGACTAGAAGTGAAATATTTTTATTATAAAAGAGAAATTCATCTCTTTCTCGTCATTTCCAGAAACCTCATGAGAGAAACAGATCTTCTTGAGTTTTTAAGATATTTTTATGATTTTGAAGGAAGGAAGCCAATCTTAACTCAAAATTGAAGACGGATTGCGTCAAAACGCTCTACGTGGCTAACGTAATGTTATGCTACCTTCAATTTCGTCTATAACATGAGTTTTAAAATTACTTCATGGCTAAGAAAAGTACCTAAATAATTTTTTATAGCTTTTTAAAGCTTTAGAAGGCTTGGAATACAAGGGAAACAAGTTTTAGAAACAAAAACATCAAAGGTATGTAAGGCTAAACCTTTCTTTCGACAAGGCATTTGTTTTGTAGCTATTGAAGTTTGTCTTAGTTCTAAACTTAGTGATTCTTGTGGGGAACTTATATGGAATAAAGGTAAGCTTGTATATACTTAATTCGTTACTAATACCCAAAGTGAAATATGTCCAAAACAGCAAGACGAAATGTTCCAAAATCTAGAAAATTATTTTAAACTCCGGACAGTTGCTAGTATTTTGAGTATAATTCTTTGTAAACACTTGATATTGAGATGATTTAAGATTTTCTGGAACTCTGAGACATATATCTACAACTTTTATGAAGACTATAAAGTCTATAACTTTGATTTAAACCATTCAAATTAAGTAACAATGCAGGGCAGTGGTGCTGTCCAAAGATTCTGTCCGCGCATTTGTTATGTCGTCCGGTCATCTCATTTTGTTATCCATTTTAAGTTGTTTATGTTATCAGTTTATCTGGGTACCCATTCCTATGTATATTATAGAGTTCGTTCTTTTTTTACGGATCATCCAATTTTAGGGGAAACTCTGCCGAAATTTTTATAAAAAAATTCAAAGAGTTGGACAAATTCTGAGTTCTAGGTTGTGTTATAATTCCATCCAAGGTTTGCTTATCATTCCTTTGAGTCCATATCTATTGTTGCCACATGTGTTATGCCTCATACATGCTTATTATTATATTGTGATCATATTATGTGTGATTTGGAGTCCCCCAAAGAGGCTGGACATTGAGCACACAGTTCGGTCGCGTGTGATACTACCCGTCTGGGGGACACAACCCCTCTGGTTCAGGCGGAAGTTGAAACACCTAGTGTGGCCGGGTGTCATTCACACACTCTTACTAGAGAGACTAGATATTACTGGCTGGGGGGAACATAGCCCATAACATTCACCAGGTTTTTTATATACGCATATATAGCCACGGTATACACCGCATAACTATACATGAGGCTAGTTCAGATGTTTAGATACCTGATTTGGAGGGATACAACTCATAACACCAGACAGGTACCAGTTCAGATAACAGTTCAGTTTTAGCTCAGTACTAGTTATCACTTCTCAGTTATCAGCCACCAGTTCTTAGTGTCAATATCAATTGACAACTAGAAATTCCAGTTTCTAGTTACTAGTTATCAGTCATATTACAGTCATTTATCAGTATAGTTCAGCTCAGTCTTTAGTTTCAGATTCAGTTAGACTTTAGTTTATATTCAGATTATGTTTAGTTCATGTTTCGGATTTCCAGCTTCATTGCTATACTTTAGCACATATTTTCATATTTATATACCAGCCTTAAAGTTTCATTCAGTTATGCTATATATTATATGCTTATGCCTTACATACTTTGTACATGTCGTACTCACGCCCTTTTCTGGGGCGCTTGCGTTTCATGCCGCGCAAGTACAGATAGATCAGCGCTTGAACCATGTTATTAGGCCATCTACCAGCTATTGGAATCACTCCGCTTACTCTCGGAGTTACTTATCTTTTGGTATGTGTACAGTCAGCTAGTTTGCTTATGGCATGGCCTTATCTCGTCCTTTGTATATTCAGTTCAGCACTCTTAGAGGCCTGTAGATATGTCCATGTGTGGTTCAGTCACTATGTTATGTATGTCAGCATGTGATAGCCTTGTCATCTTTCCAGACTTTATGTTTTCAGTAAATATGTATATATTTATAACTAGGTTTTCAGCTCATCTTTATTATTCATAGATTATTAGTAGGTTTACCGATGATCAACACTCAGTGCCGGTTATCCGTCGCAGCCCTAGTTTGGGTCGTGAAAAAAGTGGTGTCAAAGCAGTTCAGTCCTAGGTTGTCTACACGCTGTGTCTAATAGAGTCTTGTGCAGGAGTATGTTGCGCGCCATCATTATGAACATGAGGCTACAAGGCATTTTAGGATGGTTTTCTTTCTTTCTTCTCTAGATCGTGCGATAGGGCCATGATTTCAGAATTCACCCTTCTAACCGTAATATTTTGTATACAGCGATGCTGCCGAAGAAACTAACAGCTGTCCAAAATCGCAAGGCTATTGCTGGCCAGGTTACTAGTAGAGTGCCACCTGAGGTGGATGAGACTGAGGAGTCCAGACCTGAGGCTCCATCCGAGGCCTCACAGATCCCTTCAGTTCAGGGTGATATTAGAGGTACTGCAGCTACCGTACCTCCAGCTCCTCAGCCTGATAGCCAGGGGTAGGAAGTAAGGGATGCCTTCAGATTATTGACCAGTGTTGTAGCTGCTCAGGCTAGACGGCATAGTGCAGATGCCCAAGGGGATGTTGTATCAAGGATTAGGGATTTTCTCAGACTAGAGCATCCAGTCTTTACTTGATCCCGTATAGGAGAGGACCCTCAGGATTTTCTAGTAAGGGTAGCCAGGGTGTTGAGGGTCATGCACGTATCTAGAGGGCCAGATGCTGCTCAGGCGACTTGGCAGGAATTCCCAGATGCTTTCCTTCGTCAGTATATACCTATAGAGACACAGAGATCACATGCTGATCAGTTCCTGACCTTAACACAAGGAAGTTTTAGTGTAGAAGAGTATAATTATCACTTTATTCTTTAGTAAGGTTTGCCCCTACGATGGTAGCGAGTATGGAGGATAGAATTCACCAGTATGTATTAGGACTAGGTCCACACCTGGTGAATGAGTGTATGACTGTTGCTATGCAGCCAGGCATGATCATATCACGCATTCAGGCGTTTGCTTTATTACTTGAGGAGAGGAAGCGAAAATAGAGAGCCAACAGGGATAGAGGGTTATATAAGAGGGGCGGATTGTCGTATTCATTCGTAGAGACATCTGGAACGAGTCGGCAGCAGAGCGTTAGACAACCACCAGCTAGTATACCTCTACTTTCCCGTGGCCCGAGATCTGATTGACCTCCTTTGTCTATAGCTGGTCAGCCATCACGAACATCAGGATTTCAGTGTCATGGTACTTCTGTACCGGCCAGTCAAACATATCCCAAATGCCCAGATTGTGGTAGACGCCACTTAGGCCCATGTCAGTTAGAAGTTGATACTTGATATATTTGTCGCGAGGCAGGCCATTTCATGAGAGATTGCCCGACTAGAGGTGGTAGTGGTGAAGCCCAGCCAGCCAGATCAGCAGTAGCTTCCTCAGCTCCAGCACGTCCTCAGGGGGCAAGTTCCTCAGGCACCAGCAGGCCGGGGTAGAGGCTGAAGTAGAGCTCCTATAGCTGGCGGTCGTCAGAACCACTCCTATTCTTTTATTGGTCGAAAGGACCAAGAGGCTTCACCAGATGTAGTCACAGGTATTCTGTTATAAAATTCTCTCGATGTATTTGTGTTGATAGATCCTAGTTCTACACTATCGTATGCTACTCCCTTTGTTGCTATTAAATTCAAAACAGAACCAGAGGCTATTAGACCTTTACAGGTAGCCACTCCTGTTGGTGATTCAGTAGTAGCTAGGCATGTTTATAGAGGTTGCACTATGATGATTGGTAATTATAACACTACAGCTGACTTAATTGAGCTAGAAATGGTTGATTTCAATGTTATTCTTGGTATGGATTGGTTGTCTTTCTTTTATGCTAACGTTAATTGTAGAGCGAAGACAGTCAAGTTTCACTTTCCAGGATAATTAGCTATAGAGTGGCAGGGTGTTTCTGCATTGCCAAAGGGTCTGTTTACTTCTTACTTTAAGGCAAGGAAGCTAATTGCAAAAGGCTGCTTATATCATATTGTTCATGTTCGAGACTCATACAAGGAGACGTCGACTCTTGAGTCAGTTCTGGTAGTGATTGAGTTCCCTGACGTGTTTTTGCCTGGTCTTCCTCCAAAGCGGGAGATTGATTTTCCTATTGAGGTAGTACCAGGTACACAACCCATATCCATTCTTCCCTACAAGATGGAACCAACAAAACTGAAAGAGCTTAAGGAGCAACTGGAGGATTTGTTAGATAAAGGCCTCATCAGACCCAGCATTTCCCCGTGGGGAGCCATGGTATTATTTGTGAAAAAGAAAGACGACTCTCTACGCATGTGCATAGATTATAGACAGCTGAATAAAATCACAATCAAGAATAAATACCCTCTGCCCAGGATTGATGACCTGTTCGACTAGCTCCAGGGTGCCAAGTGCTTCTCGAAGATAGATTTGCGATCCGGCTACCATCAGATTAGAGTCAGAGAATGTGATATACCTAAGACTACATTCAGGATTGAAGCAACATCGGTCAGTCGTTCAGGAATTAGACTCTGATTGGTGTGCAAATAGTTTTAAAATCTTCGTAGCATTCCTTACGACTTGTCTATAAAATTTGAGCTAAATCGGACATCGTTTGGTAGGTATCGGAAGAAGATTTCAGTATCCGTTGTCAATAAATCTTAAAAAGAGATTTTCGAGCTCGATTTTGGCGAATTAGCTCCGATTCGAAATCCAAAAGCGTCGTTAGGTTGGTATGATTATTTGTGACTTGTGTGAACTTTGAAAAGTGAATTTCGAGGTCGTTCGGATAGTTTTCGTTAAAATTCTGAAAAATAATAATTTGATCTTTTCTGTTTAATTCACATCTTGAGAATTTTAATGGAAACTATGCGAACGACCTCAAACCTAACTTCCCAAAGTTTTCACAAGTCACAAATAATCATACGAATCTAATGATGCTTTCGAATTTTGAATGGGAGCTCATTCGCCAAATTCGAGTTCGAAAATCTCTTTTTAAGATTTATCGACAACGGATACTGAAACCTTCTTCCGATACCTACCAAATGAGGTCTGATTTAGCTCAAATTTTACAAGCAAGTCTTAATAGATGTTATCAAGATTTTAAAACTATCTGCATGCCAATCAGAGTCCTAGCTCCCAAAACGACTGACCGAGGTCGTTTCAAGGACCAGGTATGGCCATTATGAATTTTTAGTGATGTCGTTTGGACTAACTAATGCCCATGCAGTATTTATGGATATGATGAACAGCGTATTCAGGCCTTATCTTGATTTATTTGTGATTGTATTTATTGACGATATTCTTGCCTATTCAAAGTCTCACTCAGAATATGCGGAGCATTTACGCACAGTATTGGGTACACTTCGGGACCAGCAATTATATGCTAAGTTCTGGAAGTGTGAATTCTAGTTTGATTCAGTGGCATTTCTTGGCCACATAGTTTCAGCAGAAGGAATTAAACTGCATGGCCAGAAGATCGAGGCTGTGAAGAATTGGCTCTGACCTACGACACAGACAGAGGTACGCAGTTTTCTGGGTTTGGTAGGTTATTACAGAAGGTTCGTGGAGGGGTTTTTCTCACTTGCAGCTCCACTGACCAAATTGACACAGAAAGAAGCCAAATTTCAGTGGTCAGAATCTTGTGATCACAGCTTTCAAGAGCTAAAGAATAGGTTGATAGCAGCTCCAGTACTTACACTTCCAGAAGGATCTAAGGGCTATGTCATTTACTGTGACGCTTCTCGAATCGGTCTTGGTTATGTATTGATGCAGCACGGAAGAGTAGTTGTTTATGCTTCCAGGCAGCTGAAAAAGCACGAGCAGAACTACCCGACTCATGATTTGGAGCTTGCAGCAGTCATTCATGCATTGAATATTTGGAGACATTATTTGTACGATGTTCATGTTGATATTTATATAGACCATAAGAGCCCCTAATATGTATTTAAGTAGAAGGAGCTAAACCTACGACAGAGGCAGTGACTAGAGTTGCTGAAGGACTACGAAGTGGACATTCTTTATCATCCGAGTAAAGCGAATGTTGTTGCTGATACCCTTAGTCGTAAGTCTATGGGTAGTCTATCTTATTTATAGCCACAGAAAAGAGAGTTAGCTCATGCACTCTACCAGCTATCCAGCATGGAAGTCAGATTAATAGATTCAGAGGATGCAGGAGTTACAGTTCAGAATGCAGCCACTACTTGCCTAGTGACAGAAATAAAACAGCGCCAGTATGAGAATCCAGTTCTAGTTGAATACAGACATATAGCCAGAAGAAACTCGAAATCACCATACAGGGTTACTACTGACGGGGTTCTCATATATAAATATAGACTTTGTGTTCCAGATGTTGCAGATTTACATGGACAGATTATGACAGAGGCACATTATTCCAGATACACTGCTCATCCAGGTTCGACTAAGATGTACCATGATCTTAAGCATATTTACTGTTGGGACGAAATGAAGCGTGATATAGCAGAATTTATGGCTCGGTGTCCTAACTGCAAGCAGGTTAAAGTCGAGCTTCAAAAACCTAGTGGCTTGTTGCATGAAATAGAGATTCCATCATTGATGCAGCCCGAACACGTGCTGTTCAATAGTTCGATCCACCGAGGCCGATGACACGAAGCTAAGCCAAGCTGCTGCACGATGTTCACATTCACTTGGCTTAGTCGGGAGAAAGCAGCCACTCTGAAGCTGATTGGCTGAGGTTAAGAATCGAAGGCTTCATTTATAAACTTGAGCTTGAAGAAGGGAGTGACTGAACCCAAACCGAACACTTAACCTCGGCGCCGAAGTAAATCGAACAAACAATCGAAGGAAGAGCGATCGAAGTTAGCTTAAGCCGAGTCAAGAGCACCAAAGTCAAGAGCTCGAGTTGAAGTGTTCGAATTTCAAGTGTTCGGTAGAAGGAGTGGCCGAACACTCAGATATCCAGCCCTGCGTGGCTTACTCCTATTGGTCGCCTGTGACCATTTACTGTTCTATCTCTAGATTAGCCTATATATACTCCTTCACATTTCATTGTAAGCAGCTAGATTTTTGATATTGATTATTGAATGAGAATTGCCTTGGGCATTTACGGTTTTAGTCTCAGATGTGAGCAAACCCGATGGGGTCTTCGGAACTTGTGACTTTCGGTGAATCCGATTGAACAATTCCTCTTTGATCATTCAGTTTGCAAGAGGGATTGCTCTCTTGACGATTATTGCATAGTTTAGGTGCTCTTTGCTTCTACTTGATTCGTACCGAGACTAGTTCCTCGGTGTCGTTCAAGCAAGAAAAGTTTCGCTGTTGTTTTTGGTTGCTTGGCTTCATCTTCGGATCTAGCTTACACCATCTTGGTATCAGAGCACGGTTTGGGCTTGCCTCTACAACCCCAAATCTTATTCGACGCTATCTTTAAATTTTCGTGCGTTTGTGTCTTTATTTTCCGTTTCGTGTTCTTGTTATTGTTCTTGTGTTACTGTTGGTGTTTGTTGTTGGTGTTGTTATTTGATTATAAAAAATCAAAAATTTTGTTTTGAATGTTGATTGTTTGAATCAAAGAACCATTGATTCTTGTTCACCATCGTCTGCTGATTCCAACGAGCACTTGTCGTACACAATTGTGGACTGGGGTTTCTCGAAGGTTTTTTTGGACTGATCTTGACGATTGGTGGTGTTGATATCGAAACCTAGCTGAATTTGGTTGTTATCGTTGAAGGTTGGTAGTTCTTTTTTGATTTTGGTTGTGTTTTGAGCTAAAATTCGAAGTTCCATTGTTCGAACCACCGTCCGTGCGCCGGAAAATTGTTACATTGTAGCAGTGTACGGACGAAGCAAGCTGTGTTCTTAGCTCGAACTTCTGGAATTGATTTCCTCCGACGTTGATGTTATCGGAGTGAAAGCCACCCAAAGTCTGTTGAAAATCGTGGTCAGTGAACGAGGGTTATTTGTCTGTACGCTGGAGTAAAGATTCACAGTAAAATTAAAGAAGAAAGGGCTAAAGTGTAAAGATCAAAACCCCAGGTGAAATTTTGTCGGCTTGAAAAGGGAAATTGGATAAGGTAAAACCATATACGTACCAAGAAGGGACCACTTACGAACAAAAGTTGGCGTGTTCGAAGGATTCCGAAGAGGAATCGAAGGGTAGAATCTCCTAGGTTTTCACTTTTCTTGTGTTTGGTAAATTCACGATAGTGGATCTTTGGAGTAATCTCTTCTACTCGAGGTCGTACTATCGAATTTGAGCTTTTAGGAATTCGTGCGAGGGGTGACCGAAGTCCAAACTTTCGTAAACAATTCTTTGACTCCCGAGCGCAGTTGATGTTGGGCATAATCTTATGTTTCGTTGTCGATTTCTTATGGCTTTTGTTTTGTTTTCATGGTATTATGTGCCCAACAAGGATTGATTTGAGGTAAAATACTAACTTGAGGTGTTTGAATATTTTAGGAGTAAAATGAAGGAAATTGGAGCTTGAATTGTACAAGAACAAGGAAGAAGCAGCGGGTACAGCCATGGATGCTTGGCATGCTAGGCTGTATTGACTGGGAAGAGTGAAAAGTTGAAGAAACTAAGGAGCAGTAGCGCATATAGCCATGAGCGCGAGGCATGCTCGGCTGTATGCGCCGAAAACAGTCCCAGAGCAGCTTGGAAAGGCCAATAACGTGGCCCACTTATTGTACGCCGTATTTAAACCCTTCCAAACATATTTTTAGAGGGGACTACGTACTTTTGTAGGCAAGAACCTTTGGGAGGTATAGAAACGCTAGAGATGGGTTTGAGCTCAACATCTACATTGAGTTTTCTTCTCTTTTCTTTAATTTAGTTTGTCTAGTCTATAGTTGTGGGATTCTCCATGAATGTTGCTTTTCAGATGTTAATTTGATTTTATTGGTTTATTGAATTGGATTATTTATTCATATCCTGAGCCTAATTATTTGATTGCTTGATCACCAATTGGATACTATTTATGAACCTAGGGTTGAACTCAAAAGTGGGAACCACAGGTTGTAATAGGATTGAATAGAGCGTGTTCCTGAACATGGGCATCATGGAATGGTTTTGCGGTTAGGACAGAAATATACCTAACATTCACGCTTTATTCGTTTACAGGAGAAGCACATGCATTCTTGTTAACTCTAATTCCATAGACATATAGGGGTTAGGTTGGCTTGAATAGGTAAGCAGGGTATCGAAAGAGTCAGTGAGTAATATTAACTCTGTGATTAGTAATCCAGATAAATTGATTTAGTCAGATTAACTGAAGAATTCAACAGGATTGGCAGATATCCCATGACCCTAGGCTATTATCCCTTCTTGAATCCAAAATCGTATTTTACTTGTTATTATTTTTTTGGTTTAATTAGTTAATTTTAGTTAGATAAATTCTCAACTCTTGAATCCCTCTTGTTTAGATTATAAGGAATTGTCTGATTTAGTTAGTAGTTAATCAATAGTCCTCATGGGAAAGATACTTTTCTTATCACTTTATTACTTGATCGACCGCATATACTTGCATGTGCGTTTGGAGCGACAGCAGTAAAAACAACGTCCGTTCCATCGAGTCGAACATCACTTCACTCTTCCAGAATAGTCAATGACTATTGTCGAACTTGAAGGATCTTAGAGGATATTGGCCAATCAGACGAAGCCACTGCTAACAAGTTTCTCGAGTGACTAAAACTGAACCTACAAAATTGAGTGGACGCGAGCGCCACCCATTAAAGTGAGGGAGTGTGTGAGGTGATTTCTAACCTTTTAACACTTGTTTTAGTCTTTGATTTGTGCATGTACAATGGCTGGAAACAGAGAAAAGGGCATTGCAGCATCCGAGGTGTCGTTAGCCGATCTCATGGCTGCGATACAAGGCCTCAGCACCGAAGTAAAAGGAGTGAGTGCTCGAGTAGCTAACCTCGAGCAAGGGAGTGTGTCCATTGCCTTGCATGGGTCCGGCGCTGGAACTAGCAGCTCCACTCCTATGAAACCGGAGCAATTTGTTGAGCTCCTTCGACAACAACAGTTGAAGGATGAGGCTGATCGAAATGAAGCTGTGGGCAATCCCCGAGCTAATCAATACTTGGGCAATCCCCAAGTGCAACGACAAAACTTGGGCAATCCCCAAGCTTATTATCAAAACTTGGGCATTCCCCGAGGTGATAGATTGCCACTTCCAATGGCCCGAAGACAACTTGGAGCCGTTGATGAAGGGGTCAATGGAAAAGAAATTCTCGAAGCCGAATATGAACTACCATCCAGTCAATGAATGGAACTTTGTCTTCCTCGTAATCTACTTGGAATAGGACTGTGTCTCCTACCAATGGGATATCTTGTCTTCTGCCTGCTTGCCTTAAAGCTCTAATAGGTATATAAGGCTGGAGACCACGTATACCCATAAGAACTACAAATGATTTCATCTTTGACCGGACCAAAACCCGTGGAGAAGTGAACCAAGGGTACATCCACTTTATGTCTTCATCTTTCAAATTTTTCAACAACATATAGCATTTGTGAGTAGTGTAAGGTGCTTTAAACCTCTTAACGCCATAGTGTTGTGCCAATATATGGTTTGAACGGCACATGTCATAGAACTCTTGGCCTGCATTTGGTGTCTTTTGAAGGTGTTCAGGCAACCATACTCGTAATAACAAGTTACATCCCTCAAAGTATCGAGCCCCATCCTTGCACCTTCCTAAGACTCTAAGGATGTCAGCCAATATTAGGGGAACAATAGTGCATGTCTTCTTCTTGATACCATGAAGCAAGACATGTGTTAAATGGACTATCTTTGTGTTGATCTCATAGTGCATTCCTTGTGGGAATATGGCAACGCCAAAGAACACAACCACAAATGCAAAAATCCTCTTGCATTTTCAATCATAGTATGAAGCAAACTCCGCTTTGTTATTTTCATAACTCTTTTCGTGACCAAACTTATCGTACAAGTACATGCAACTAAACTTTGATCTTTGTAAAAAATCGGACACATCATTTTTCCTAAATCCGAATGCTTCGAAAAACTCCTCTTCGGTAGGTTGACGTGGTATGATAATTCTAGTGTCTTGCCATCTATGTTCCTTTCGCCTCAAACCCGTATTTTCAATGAAACCTTATATATCCTCCAAAAGTGGTGTCATTTCGAACTCCACAAACCTAAATACATTTCATCATTGTCCCAAAAGCAAGTGGCGACTTCAATGTTGAATTTATTGGGTTCAACATCCATTAGCGAAGGTAGGTGACCCAATGTTTTACTCAATTCGAATTGACCAGCTTCTCCCAAATTTCTATACCAGACCCTTATCTTCCGTGGAATGTCAACGATCATGCCGAACCAATGGTAATCCTTGTGACTCATGGTAGCCTACAAAAATAGAAAACCATTAGACTCGACCCCCTTCCCATTTGAGAATAAATGGCGTACACTTGGCTTTTTTAATTTTAAAAATATGCACACATAGTCATATCTAAACGCCCCTTAGAGTTAATAACTCGTTTGGGTTTGGTTTGGATATGGTGAACTAAAGACTTAAGCATGGCCGGAGTCACAATTTCCTAAAAAATGATATGATGCATGATCTTAGTAACGTCTCCACTAAGATTTGGGGTACTACTAGACCGGTTCTTTCAAGCGGACAACTTGAAAGTTGAAGGCTTACAAACTGCCAAAAGCTTCGCTATTTGGGTGATTTTGCAAGACCTTCTCTTAAGTGTTTATTTTGAGTGAGAAAAGGGGCGGCCGTGGGTTCCACACAACTGTCCCTTTCTATGGGCTGTAAGATTTAAGAGGGTGCCAGGAGAGGCGGACGTTGTGAACGATAATGTCAAATAATTCACAATAGATAAAAAATATAATATATTGATAAATAGCAGAAATAAACCAAAAAAAAAGTTAGTACGCAATAATAATAAATAATACAAAATAAATAGACAATAATAAAGATAGTAAATCCCAAAAATTAAAGATCGTTATGGTTAGGACTTCGAGTATCCCCAGCAGAGTCGCTATTCTGTCATACTCACATTTTTACCTAACACGGAGCGAGTCAAGGCTCGGGTTTGACTGGGTAACTCGCTTGAGATAGAAATTGGAGTCACCACCTAATATAAGTTTCTAAGGTGTATTAGGTCACCTAAATTTCTAAGGTTGAGTCTTTATTCAATCAAAGCACATTTTTAGAGATTCGAGGGTAAGAAGTCCAACAGACTCGGCGAAGAAGGTGTTAGGCATTTCCCCAAGTCCCACAAATAGTGGTTCCCGCCCGAGCAATTAATTTTGGGATGTCTAACAAGTCACAGATAAATATTGATCATATTTACAAACTACATTACTAAGTTTAAGGGACAAAACTTCAATCAGTTACGCAACCGAACCTATTTATGCTAAACAGTATATATGGGCAGCAAGAGTATAGTATTGGGCTATTTAAAAATGGCATAAATGGTCTAAGCCCTATGCCTAATTGCACATTTAGCCCTAGGTTCTGTGAGACAATCAAAAATAGGCTAAAATTGCAAGGTATAGTTCAAGACAGCTTATTTGCGTAACTTCAGTTATTATCGCAGTTTTGCAGAAACAGTCAATTTTATAGAAATAGCCAGTTTCAACGGAAATATTTTCAGATTTTGTTACAAACAAAATTGGGGTTATATTTTGAAAGAAATGTTAGCCATTTAGGGTCGGTGTGACGTGACATTAGCCATTTTGAGAAAAGGTTACACGGAAACAATCAGATGTACAAAAGGGCTGCCACACATAATTATATACATATATATAACATGCAAATACATGAATTGAGTGTTAATAATCTTTAGAAAATATGTGTAATTCTCGTGTATTGGACCCTAAGACTTATACACCCCCATACACTATTAGATTAGTGTATAGAAGTTTTAATCTTGATAAAAAATTGACTTGAACATGTAAAGGGCCAGATTTTAGAAATAGACATTAAGCCTGTCTCATTTAAGTAAAACAGGGGAAATTTAGTTTACAAAAGCAGTCGCAGATTAGATAAAGTTTGCACATTGAGCCCCTATCGTTAAGATTTCAGATTTTCACAGAATAACATACTTCAAACATTATAACTTAGTTTCTTTAAGGCCTGCACATACTAGTTATGATATAATAAAGCAATGATATCGTGTTCAGATTCTAATAAAAACACGTGTAAACTTAGAATCTAAACTTTCAAATCAACGTATTGTTTCATCTTTTATCTAGAAATGATCATGTAAATTTTAAACACCAGGGATCATAGTTTTAGGATGAATGATGTAGGCACATAGAAGGCAAGAGTTTAGAAAGGACCCCTGGGTAGCCATATACACAGTGTCTGACTGTATACCCTGTTTTAAAATACGTACAGGCAAGGAGGGTTCAAACAAATACATAAGCAAGTAGGAAAAATCTATATCATAGTAGAATCATAGAACTAAACCAAGGCTGTGTATGAGAGTATCAAGTCATGATACTATGTTGGCTTAACACATAAGCCTATTGAGCTTACTCCCCTGCATAAAATAGGTTAGCAATATGAGGCTTCTCATGCCTTCTTTGTCAGAACCTAGAACCCCTGTTATAGAAATCTGGGTATAGTTCCTAGAACTATCCCATGAAGAATCTGCAGGCAGTGTTACTAGCCAAAAGAAAGCCCAGGCAACATCACACAGTCACAGATACATGTCTATAGAGTGAAGAGAAGACATTTTACCATTGATGATTAATGAACACATAAGCCAGAGAAAAACAGTAGTAATGCAGCACACAAAAAGCCATTACAAACTTTGTTTTAACACTTCCTTTAGTAGCAGAACCAAGAGAGAAATAATGAGAGTTTTCAGAGTGATTAAGAGGAGAAGAGGATGACTTCAGTCGTGTGTATAGGTGTTTAATGTGTGAAACTGTGTATGAAAGTCTGTGTGAAAAATAAGTCCCCTTATATAGGTGTGAAGGGTAGGGATTTAAATTCAAACAAGTAAACTAAACTTGGTAAGAAAATAAAATTTCCCACATTAAAAAGATCCTTTTGGGTACTTTTTCCAAAAATAGACTAATCAACATTCTGATAATTAAGGCAAATAGGATCCTAAACATGTATAGTTTCCCTCCCAAACAGTAATCGAGTCCAAGTTCTAGAAATCAGTACACACGAGTGTTATGGTTTATTTCAGGCTAGAAATCCTTGATGGCATTGACAAATTCCAATCAAATTTCAAATTAATGTTGTATCCATTAGCAGAACCAATTTCCATTATAATCTCAATCAATGAATTCAAATATTTAGCAAATCAGGATCCCTCAACTCATGTAAATCAAATCACCAATTCCAATTTCAAGCTAGGCAAACACGTAAGCAAGGGAATCATGTATTCTGACAGAGTAGGGGCCAAATACATTGCAACACAAGAATGAAAACAATCAAGTCACAATTTTTCATGGGTTTTAAAAGTTAATACAGGTGGTCTATGGCACAAATCATGAACATACCAAATCTAAACATGTGAAGGCTGAAGTCATTGTTCCACTAAATTAATGAACTAAGTAAGGATTAACAATCACATGAATCTCACCTTAACTAATTTACAGGTAGCATACAAACGCGTCCATGCACAGAAAATGCTAGGCAAGTTTAGGCATAATGTCATGTAGATTCAGGAAAATTATAAGTGATAAGGGTTACCCACTTTTGCCATTAGATCGAACCGGTCTCAACACGTTTCAACTAAGATCTTCCCCTTGCGGACTTAATTTTCCATCTAAAATACGCAAAGGGTACGTATTTTGAGCATCGTCTTAGTTTTTTGGTGACAGTGATGGAGGTCGATGAGGGGTCGGGTTTTGCCCTTCATCGTTTGGGGAAATTACCATGGCAGTTATGTTGCGGACAAAGGGAGGAGCAAGAAAATGTATTTTGTTTGAGGTATCGCCAGTGAGGACTGCCGGAAAAGGCTATGACAATGGAAAACTAGGGTTTTGAGCGAGGGAGAAATCGAGGGAGAGGGTGGCGCGGACAAGTGAGAAATGAGTTAGGGACTTAGGGTTTCGAGGGCCTACGTGTAATAAAAATGGAAATTCCCCTCCCCACTGTTGGATCAAACCTTTGGATGGCTGAGATGAAGCCACGTCAATTTGACGTGGCACTGATGTGTATAAATATGGTATGAGGTGTACAAAGCTGAGGTGTATATATTTAAGAGTATAAGTGTGTACATAATGCGTATAATAGTGTATAAAATGTGCATAAAGGTTTATAAAATGCTAATAAAATTATAGAAAAAATAAGGAAATTAACTTTGAAGGCTAAATGGCTAAGGAAGACTATTATTTTGAATTTTAAAACAATTTGTGCAATTTTGCTAAAGTAGGAATAATTAAACAAATTGTAATTAAACGTGCGAATTTTGTAAAATAGTCGTAACTTGTGTCAGTGTCTTTGAAAATAGCCTAATTGACGTGCTTGTGCAAAATAATAATTTTGAATACGGGTGAGAGTGAGGGTAATTGTATGGTTATCAGTGCAATTTCGTCAGAAGAATGGATATTGAAACAAGGGGACAAAATTAGGTGTCAACATAGAGCTGGTTCTGTTTTTGCGGATCATCCAGTTTAGAGGAAACTCTGCCGAAATTTTTATAGAAATTCAAAGGGTTGGACGAATTCTGAGTTTTAGGTTGCGTTATAATTCCATCTAGGGTTTTCTTATCATTCCTTTGAGTCCATATCTATTGTTGCCACATGCGCTATGCCTCATACATGCTTATGCTTATATTGTGATCATATTATGTGTGATTTGGAGTCTCCCAAATAGGCTGGACATTCGGCACACAGTCCGGTTGCGTGTGATACTACCCGTCTAGAGGACACAGCCCCTCTGGTTCAGGCGGGAGTTGAAACACCTAGTGTGACCGGGTGTCATTCACACACTCTGACCAGAGAGACTAGATATTACTGGTTGGGGGGCACATAGCCCATAACACTTGTCAGGTTTGTTATAAACACGTATATAGCCATAATATACACCGCATGACTATACACGAGGCTAGTTAAGATGTTCAGTTACCTGATTTGGGGGGGGTACAGCCCATAATACCAGACAAGTACCAGTTCAGATAACATTTCAGTTTTAGCTCAATACTAGTTATCAGTTCTCAGCCACCAGTTCTTAGTGTCAGTATCAGTTGACAGCTATCTGTTCCAGTTTCTAGTTGCTAGTTATCAGTCATTTATCAGTATAGTTCAGCTCAGTCTTCAGTTTCAGATTCAGTTAGATTTCAGTTTATATTCAGATCATGTTTAGTTCATGTTTCAGATTTCCAGCTTCATTGCTATACTTCAGCATATATTTTCATATTTATATTTGTCGACACCCATTTCTCTGAACCGGTTAAAGTTCGAAACACGGCTCGACTTATTGGAACTCACAGGTAAAGACTCGTCGTCGCCACTTAACATATTTTTTAAATAAGCGTATTAGGGCACATACTTTTGTTTCTAGCCAATTTTATAATTAACTCCAAAACTTAGTTTACGAATCAAAAATTCTGAGTAAGGGTTCAAATTAACCTAAGAGGAAGGTGTTAGGAACCTCTCAGATTCCACCAAGTGTGGTTCCCGACCGGATTAAATAATTGAGATTCTGATAAAAAATTAAAGTAAAACAAACAAGGAATTTTCACTAATATTCTACAATACAAAAAATTTGCATAAGAATAATAAATATTCGTCTTCTCTAATGTCTTCATCCTTCGCAAATTTCGTCTCAAATGTTCTTTGAAAAGAAAATGAATAGTTAGCGCGAATAAAATAAAGTATAAATAAAATGAGATAAAAGTAATAAAGTATTATCCACTCCAAATGTGTCGTCCTTTAATATACTTCACTCAAACGTACTTCGCCAGAAAAACATAAAAAATAAATTAGTATTATTACTATTAAAATAAAGCAAAGCAAAAGTATAATAATAATAATAATAATAATAATAATAATAATAATAATAATAATAATAATAAACGGAAAATTTTTGTTTTTTGAAGATTTAGGCTCAAGTTTGCATGGTGTATCGGGTAGAGGTTAGGGATGTCGGTGCGACTGCAAATACGGTGGCCGGCCGGTTGCCATGCCAAGCACCGATCCCATTACTCCATTGCCGGCTTGTTTTGCAATAAAGCTCATACATGCGATCATCGCTTTTTTTGTTTGTTTTTAGGACACTTAAGGGACAGTAAATACGGGACAGGACTTGTATTGGCCTCCAAACATTATTGGGTATATAGTATCTGCTTCAAATCAGTCTGTAACGCCTCAAAGTAGTATTTTTCATAGGCAAGCAACTGGAATTGCATTTGTTCAAAAAGGCAGCGACCAAGAACAGGTCAACCATAGTATAGTAACTGCTCAATTTCAGTGGAGACTAAGAACAAGTCCACCATAGCATAGAATCCGCTTAAACTAATTAGCGCCTCCAATAAATAATAGCCAAGCACCACAACGTCAAAAGGGAACTGCAGAAACTCTCAAAGAAAAATATTAGTGTTCCTTTCACAACAAATCATCATAGCAGAATAAGCAAGAGAGCCAATCTATAATGAGATAAGAGAACAGAAAAACAATGATGTCCAACAGAGGAAATTTCTTGTGGGACAAAGTAGCAGCATATAACAGACGAAACCCAATCCATAAGCCAACGATGGCGGAGGTCGAAAGTCCACCGCCCAAGAAAAGAGCTTTCAGCGAGCAAGCGATTGACGGCAGCAACGAGGGGAGGAGCGACGCCAGCCTGACTTTCCGATGGCGGCGTCGCTGCGACTCCGATCCCTTTTCAATTTTTATCCAGCGACAAGAAGAGAAAGACAGAGACCTCCGGCGGTGGTACTGTTAGTGTCCTCTCTGCTTCTCCGGTCTTCTCTTTTCCGTTCTAATTTATGTTTCTCCGGTGGTGGTTCCCCTTCACCACTGCTCTTGCTTATCTCTGATTCCCCTCTCACTTTTGCTGATCTGATCCCCCGCCCATATGTATGTGTATACGTCTGATCCCCCACACCCCAATCTTCCCCTTTATTTCGATTTGCGTGTGTGTATTATCTGGTAACATGAAAGAGAATCAAAGAGACAAGGGGTATGTCATCCTCTTTAATTTCCACTGGTGGTGCTTTGTACAGCTATTGATGGTATCTGATGGTGTTTTTTTCCTTGGTATGTGTGTGTATCGTTGTATACATAACAAAATAGACACGAGAGTGCCGTTGGTGATTGAGCAAAATTGAAGGAGCAAAATAGTCAGTCTTTTTAATATTCTGATGATTTAGAAGCTAAAGGGATATTTGGACAAGGAAAGAAAATGATATTTTGGGGTTATTTTATCCAAAATAAATAAGAGAAAAAAAAGAAAGTATATGACATAACTAATTCAAAATCTAGGGAATGTATTTAGTTAGATATTTGGTCTAGGTTCAAAGTAAAATTGAAAGGACTTGAATAAAAAAATGGATAGTATGAATAAAACTTAGACTTGGACATTTTCTTTTTAGTTGGCAAATATTTAACTAAAGGTGCAAAAAATGTAGATATACATATAAAATGCACAAATAATAGTAATTGATGTTATATTAAATTTATTAAGTGTAAATAGCCGCAAGTAAATATTTAAATATTATAAATACAGTAAATTATAAAAATATCCATAGTCTTGACACGTACTTAACATATAGGTTAAATGATGCAAAATTACATGATATAATTACAATTAAGTATATAATGTATAAATAGGGTATAACACAAGTAAAGATATGCTTTCTAGTGCATATTTGTTTAAACAGTTAAATTTCACCTTTAAACTAGATATAGCCAATTATACAAAAAGAAGGGACAAAATTGGATGTCAACAATATTCCAGCCTTACAGTTTCATTCAGCTATGCTATATATTATATGCTCATGCCTTACATACTTTGTACATGTCATACTCACGCCTATTTCTGGGGCACTGCATTTCATGCCGTGCATGTACAGATAGATCAGCGCTTGGGCCATGTTAGTAGGCCATCTACTAGCTATTGGAGTCACTCCACTTATACCCTGAGTTACTTATCTTTTGGTATGTGTACAGTCAGCTAGTTTGGGTATGGCGGGGCTTTGTCCCGTCCTTTGTATACATAGTTCAGCACTCTTAGAGGCCTGTAGATATGTCCATGTGTGGTTCAGTCACTATGTTATGGATGTCAGGGTGTGATAACCTTATCATCTTTCCAGACTTTATGTTTTTAGTAAATATGTATGTAGTTATAACCAGGTTTCCAGCTCATCTCTATTATTCATAGATTATTAGTAGGTTTAGCAATAATCGACACTCAGTGTCGGTAATCCGTCGCGGCCTTAGGTTGGGTCGTGACAGCAGTACCAACACTTCGCTTTAGCTTGTATCATGCAAAGCAGGAAAAGAACGGTGTAAAGAAAGCGAAGAGTACTTTGAGAGAGGATGATAATTAGTGTGTTTGAGAAAGAGATAGAGTATTGCAGCGTGTAGGTTGTGTTAGAGAATAGGGCAGTATTGTAATGTTTAAGTAGTATGGAACTGTATGTAAGCTCTAAGGTGTTGGCCGTGTAGTTGTGTGAAGCATTTGTTGCGCATGTTGTGTGTATTCAAGTTCTTACAAAGTGTTTAGGCCTAAATTTGGTTGTTTAGGTAAAACAATTAAATATGTTAGAGGGTCACAAGAAATATAGTAAATACGCAGGAAAAGTAATAGGCCCATAGCCTTATTAGTCTGTGTAGTTTACATTATTCAGGACTAGGTATCACTACTATAAATAACCCTCCTTACATTGTATTGTATATCAAGCGATTCACCAAAAAATACGGCTATTCTCAAGAAATAAGAATTACTTTACCATTTCTTACTTATTTCGTCTTGCTTTACGTATTACTATTTTCATCATATTTTAATTATTTTCCACGTAATTACTGTATTGGTTGTGACCCCACCCATAATTAATTTATTAATCTAGACGTACAATTTATTGTATACATAGAAAGTAAAACTGAGAGAAAAGTAATAGACAAGAAAGTAAAGAATTTTATTACTTGAGAATAGCCAGATTCTGTGTGAATTGCTTGATGTGCAATACAATGTTTAGGAGGGATATTTATAGCTAAGATTTACCCAGTCTTAATTATGGTAAAATACAAAGACTAATAAGGCCATGGGCCTTTACACTCAAGGAAGTGGTACATATGAAACCCTAATTAGGAGACTGTAAACCCTAAGTCGGCGAGATGTATGCCTTGCGTCCTACGCTCATACCAGCTGAGCGGCCATGGCTTGAGGAGCAGGCGTGTATCCTCTGCGCTCGGTGACTTGTAAGCTAACTCTAGTCTCGCCAGCTGGACTGGTATCCCCATAATCATAGGTGGCATATTTTTGCCCAAATAATCAGTCTCCCCACTTATTGAATGTTGTCGTAAGCAGCCAGAAAGTGAAAGAGGTGTGATAGAGGACGTACAGATGCGCCTGCACCCAATACTCGTCGCTTGTCTCTTTGCATGCGTAGCATTGAATGCAAGTACTCAAGTACGATGACGTGCAACCTTTGGATTGATGGGGTATTTTTTTGCGTCTTTATGATGCTGCAACCGCTCTGTCATATCCCGTAATTATTGGGATGTATCACGTAAGCCATAATGATCACGATCTTATATTTTTAGAATGATCAGCTTTCAACCTAAGACTCCTTCTTGGCGTGTATAAGTGCACCATAATTATAGAGTCTTTCATTCATCTCCAAGCTCTTTTCCAAAAACATTCTTCCAAAAGAAGCTTTTACTCTAATCTTCTCAAAGCAACGCTTTCTCGACATTGTGTGGGCAAAAATACGCCACCTATTGTTACAAGGATATGAGTCCAACTGGCGAGACTAGAGTTATCCTACAAGTCACCGGGCACTGAGGATATATGCCCGCTCCTAGAGCCAACAACCGTTTAGGCGGTTTGGCCACAGGGCACAGGGTCCACATCCCATCGCTTAGGCTTCACACTCTCCTAGTTAGGATTTAATATACCACTGCCTTGAGTTGTAGGCCCATGGCCCTATTAGTACTTGTATTTTACCTTATTTAGGACTGGGTATCATTACTATAAATACCCCTCCTTACATTGTATTGTACACAACACTAGATACGCCAACGACTTTGGCTACTCTCAAGGAATAAGATTTACATTGCTTTTCTCCATTATTTCTTGTTTATTTACTTGTCTTATTTTCATCATATTTATGTACTTTTTCATCGTAATTTATCGCAGTGCTTGTGACCTCAGTCATAATTACTTGTTTAACCTAGAAGTACAAATTTAGGCATAGACAGTGTGGCGCCCACCGTGGGGCCTAGGAAATTGTAGGTATCCTATGAAGGAAAAGGCACAATCATATCGGACAATGGTAGCAGTGTTCCGAAGAACACCACAGACGCAGCAGACAAGTCTGTAAAGGATCTCAGCGATCCCAGCATACAACAGAAGGATTACATTGAGCAGCCAAAGGATTCTTCTCATGAGCCTATCCCTATTGTTAGCGATGGTGAAGGAGATCAACTGCCAGGAGGTAATTCCAAGTTCAGAGGCTATCTCTTGGACATGCTTAAAGCTGTGTCCGAACGAAACTCGAGCAGCATAGCTGAAGGGATATCCCAGAGATTGGGAGCAATGTTTGCTGGCTTATCTCAGAGGCGGCTATCCCCGCGAAGACCGTCGCCTACGGATAACTCACTAGCATCAGTTCCCAATTGTAGGCTCGACATGGATGCTGCCCCTAGAGGATCAATGACAATCAATAATCAAGAACTTAAGGGAACCCCTGTCATTAAAGATCTCATAAGGGAGATGAAGATCATCCATGACCGAATCTTTAATGTGCCGGGTGCTCCACCCCAAGTTACCATGGTAGATGAGCAGAAATTCTACAAACATGCTTATAAAGCAAGCGCAACACCACTCCGCATACCAAAGCACTTCCGCTTGCCAGATAACTGGAAGTATGATGGAACGACTGATCTGGCTGAGCACATCGCTACTTACTATACAACCGTGAAAATTAATGAGATTACTGAAGAAGAAATCCAGTCTGCTATGGTGAAGAGATTTTTCTCAACCTTGCCCAAAGAGCCCTTGCTTGGTACACTCAGCTACTGATGGGATCCATTGAATCATTCACTCAGATACAATACCTGTTCAAGAAAGCGCATTTGGTGCCCGTAAGCGGAAGAAGCACATCGAAGACATCTTCGAGATACGACAATGCGACAACGAATGGTTGAAGGACTACCTCGATAGATTTTAGAAGGAACACATGGAGCTCCCTCCAGTACCTGATAATATCTCTGTGGTAGCCTTTGGCAAAAGGCTGAATTCAAAGGGATCTTTAGCTAGCTGAGAATTGCAGTGTAGTTTGACCCAACACCCAGTATTTACATGGAGTGCGCTACGTCAGAGGTATATTGACAAACTTCATTCAAAACCAGACCACTCTTACAACCCTGATGATGAGCGAAGGAAGAGACACGAAAGCCCATCCCTATGAGGTGAGGGGGATGGTAGAAGGATGAAGCCAAAGATTCAGAATCAAGTGGGCACCGGGCGGCAGAATTCTCGAGCGTCCACGTCCCAAGAAAAGCGAATTGAGCCCCAAAATTTTAGGGACTTTGGTCTTCGCGTCAATTCTGTAGACCTAGTTGCCAATCACCTTGGTAAATTGGGCCCCATGGTCCGATGGCCACCTAACACGAAGGGATCTATAGGGAGAAATACAACGCCTTATTGCGACTTTCATCGCAGTGGGGGCCATGCAACGGCCGATTGCAACGCCTTGATGATCGAGATTGAATACTTGCTAAAGGAAGGTCATCTCAAGGAGCTGCTGGAAGTAGGGCATCGCCGATTTAAAGGCCCAGAGTCTGACAAGCTGAAGACCATCAATACAATCTTTGTGGACGAACGAGCAGACACGACCCGAGGGACTACAATAACCGGAATAACGCTCAAATCCATCACATTCGACCTGGATAAGCAAGTAGACCGCCAAAAAGACCTCGCTGTACTTGTGGAAGTATCTGGCGTACATGTCCAGCAGGCTCTTATTGACCTAGGGAGGGAGCAGTACCAATATTATTCGGGGGGAGATTTTACATAAGTTCAGCCATTGTCCTCAAATATCCTCTAGAACTCGAAACATAATGGGTTTCAACGAAATCCGGGAAGCATCCGCTGGGGAACTAGCTCTATCGGTCCATATACCGGGCGTGACAAGAACAACAACTCTCCAGGTGATGAATTGGAATCTCCCGTACAACGTAATCCTGGGACACCCATGGATATACAACGTCAGGGGAGTGCCCTCAACACTTCATCAGGTTTTCAAGTACCCAACTCTGTAGAGGGTCGCCAACCTACAAGGTGAGCGGCCTCTCCCTGAGGAATGCTTCCTTACTCCAGACGGGATTACATCTTCCGAGTCGAAAATTATTGAAGCATTGGTGCGAGAGGTTAGGGAAGAACTCAGTGAGTTGCGGGATCGATTGGCGCTAATGGATCAACTAGCCCTGAGAGAGATTGAATTTGTATGTCATCTCTCCGAGGTGCTACAGAAGCAAGGAGGACCCCTCTGGTTGATATAATGTTATTTGACGATGTCTTAGACGAACATCCAACTCCTGCAGATTCCAGCCATAACCGAGCCAGAGACAGGTGAGCACCTTTTGTTATACGTTTCAATATATGAGATTGCTTGGAATGCAGTCCTTGTACAAGAAAAGAATGGGCAACAGTTTCCCGTGAAGTATGCAAGAACGATGCCGCAATGCATAGGCAAATTCTTGCCCTTACTGATCAAGTTCATAGCAACCGTGGTAATGGCCACACGAGAGTTGCGTTCGTACTTTCAGGAACACCCTATCAGTTTACTCTTTTCGACACGGGTGCGAGCCATTCTGTCTAAGCCCGGTCTGTCTAAAGATATGGCAAAGTGGGGTGAAGAGTTGGGAGAGTACGACATCATCTATCAACCCCGACATCATCTATCAACCCCGTACAGACATCAAGACGTAGGCATTTGAAGGTTTTACCTTATATTTTGCAGAATAATTGGAATGGAAGGCTAAAGAGTCACTCAGGAATGAAGCAGCAATTGAGTACGGTCGTTAGGAAATTTGCACGGGAATGAATCCCAATAGGAAGAAGATCGATCTCTGGATCAAAACAGTGTCTGGGATGGTCTACCACCAGGCCATGAAAGCTGATAACCAAGAAGCAGATTGTGAAGCAATAATTAGAGCTCATGACTTAGCCTACACACTGGGAGCTAGGGAGATCAGCCTGTACAATAAATCTCAGCTGATAGCTAATCAACTAAGGGAAATATTTGTAGCTGAGGACGTCCCTAAGCCAGATTGAAGGAGGATAATTAGGTCAACCTTGAAAAAAATTCATGCGTGGGAACTCATCCACCAAGAAGAAATCTCAGGAGATGCCGAAGCATCCGAAGACCTAGACGATTGGCAGACGATAGTTGAGCTAACCCCGGCATACCTGATGAACCTTAAAGTTCCAGATACAGGATCCTTCGCAGGGCAGCGTGATGATCTGGTAACCTATCTGAGCAAGGGAGATATTCCCGAAGACAAGATAGAAAGCATTTACTTGCGGAAATAGGCAGTTCACTATTGCTTGATCGGTGAACAGCTCTACCATAGGGTCGTCAACAACCCTAAGAATGACTTTCAAGGCTCAGCACTCTTAAATAGGGAAGCCAAACTGAATTACCTCGAATGTTTCAAGGATCAAACATGAAATACCTTTGCTTGAGAAAGCATTTATTTTGTTTTTACTTCCTTTTGGTTATGATATTTATCAGACATGTTACGGGTTTTCGCCCACAGCATCACAGTCCCCCGACCTCTTCTATCAATAAAACTACTATCTTACTTAGTCAGTTTTACTCATCTATTTAGGTCCATCTATTATCCAACTATTCATAGCCCAAGCCAGGCCTAAGTTGAAGTAATACACTCAGTTTTTGCTACAAAGTAGAGTACACTACTCGCTCAGAGTTAGAGCACATCTAAATCAGCCACCAGGCATTAATCGAGCATTGATCTTGTTAAATCAAAAATTGCACCTACACGCCGATAGGGACGCCTGTCCGCATAGTGCCAGAAAGTCTTAAATACTCGAGTGCTAAGTGAAGATGTTTTGTCTCAAAACTCAAAAGGACCGTTTCCACACGGGCTAAAGTCGTCCCATTGTGGGCGCAAACAGCCATTTACTATAGATGTAACCTAGCCGCCATCTATCGGTGCAGAGCAGGCATAATTTCTCAAGGAAGCACACTGACACACGTTCTTAAACTAGAATAGTCAGGACGACCGGAAGCCATCTAATATATAGGTGCACAAACATACTACTTGGTTACACATTACGAAACGCATAATAACACAAGTACGAATGAAGTATTGATGAACATTCACTTCATTAATAACAAATAGCCTACAGGCTCATAATATACATTTAGTTCTTCTTGATTACAACATTTGTTTGTAACAATTGTTTAAAAAAAAAGACTAAAAACAAAAAGCTCCTCAGGATTAACATGGCTGAAAAATCCTTCATCTGGATTGTAGCATTACGCTGTAAATAGTCCGGAGTTGGTCCTTTCTTCTGACGTCCCGAGATATGTCGGCTCGAGCATTATTTTAAGGTGTACGGCCATTGGTGGAACCAAAGCCTGTCTGCTTGATCAAAGCAAGGGATCTCGGAAGCACCTAAGTATAGGCCTAACCTTCCCCCATCTCGTCCATTGAACTCGAACATCTGCGAGGCTGTGAACTCCAGTTTGGTCAAGCACAAATAGGAGATTTCCGAGACCAGAAAGGCTTAATCTGGTAACCTATCACAAGGGAGCCTCTTTCCTTGGGTGTCCCATAGCCAACGGCCGACGAGGCATTGCATCACCGACAAGACTGTACCAGCAGAACCAAGAGACGACCTTGAGCCGCAAGCGGAGCTAGAGCTTCCTCTTGCCTGCCATGAAACGGAGTCAGAAAAGTCAGCTTCAACCCTACTCCATCAAAGAAGCAACATAAACACCAGAGAAATCCTGGTGGAGAAGCCGCATGGAAGCTGAAATCCTGGTGGAGTCAGCTTCAATCATATTGCTTGTGACGTCATTCATAATTAATTATTTAACCTAGATGTACAAATTTAGGCATAAACAGACATGGCTCAAGAACCAAACTTTCTTCCCAAAAACTTCAGAGTTCTGGTGCTTGCTTAAAACCGTCCATATCGTTTTCTTACTTTTTGTGCTTCATTTGCTCTGTATTTTCTGCGTTATTCCATATTGAATATTTCTGATTTTGATATGATAATTCCCGAGGATATTTACTTAATGGTCAGAATTTTAATGTCTCTTGTGATTAGTAGGACATACATTTATTGAGTCATTCAATTTGCTTGATAATTGAAATTTGATATGTTTCCTTGTTTATATGTTTCTGATAGCTGTGATCTTCGCACTATAAATGCTTTACTAATGCTGCACCTTGGTGTGTGGGAAAAATATGCCACCTATGATTACGGGAATACGAGTCCAGCAGGCGAGACTAGACTTATCTTTTAAATCATTGGGTGTAGAGAATACACGCCTGCTCCTCAAGCCACGACCACTCAGCCGGTAAGGGCATAAGACGCAAGGCATACATCTCACAACCTTAGGGTAGTTAGGATTTCGTATATGCCACCGCCTTGAGTTTATAGACCCATGGCCTTATTAGTCTTTGTATTTTACCATAATTAGGACTGGCAAAATCTTAGCTATAAATACCCCTCCTAAACATTATATTATACATCAAGCGATTCATACAGAACTCTACTATTCTCAAGTAATAAACCTCTTTACTTTCTTGTCTATTACTTTTCTCTCAATTTTACTTACATTTCTTGCATATTTACTATATTGCTTGTGAACTTCTAACAAATTTAATTATTTGACCTAAATGACCAAATTTAGGCCTAAATAGTTTGGCCCCCACCGTAGGACCCAGGAAATTATAGGTTTCTACGTAGGAACAGGCCCAGTCATGTCAGACGATTCTGCACAGGATCCCAGCAATCCTAACTGACAATTGAAGGATCTTTCTAAAGATCTGATCCCTGTAGTCAGCGATGGCGAAGACGATCAACCACGCGGAGGCAACTCCAGGCTCAAACACTTCCTTGTTGATCTCTTCAAAACCTAGGCAGAATGGGAAGAGCAAAACTCGGTCAACATGGTCGAAAGTATGGCTCAGAATTTAGGAGCGATATTTGCTGGATCGTCTGCCAACGTCCACGCGAGGACCAGCGCCGGCGAATAAATCACTAGCATCTGTTCTCAATAAGAGACACAACATGGATGCCGCCCTAGAAAGCTCCACAACCGCTAACAATTACGATCTTAAAGGAACACCTGTCATTTAGGACATTTTGAAGGAGATGAAGGCCATCCATGATCAGATCAGTAACATATCGGGTGCTCAACCCCAGGTTACCACTGTAGATGAGCAGAAGTTCTATAAGCATGCATATAAGGTAAGTGTTGCACCAGTCAGCGAACCAAAGTACTTTCGCCTGCTGGATAACCTTAAGTACAATGGTGTAATCACTAAATTTTGGTCTAGTTTAATCGTGTATCACGTCAATTTGGCATTTTCTTTTTTACATATAATTATCTTTAATATAATGTTTATTTGGTTAATTATATAGTTGTTTTAGTTAACTAGATGTTCTAATTTGTGTCTTGTTTTAGTTAGTTGAGGCATTGAGCCTTGTAAAATTCTGAGAAAAGAAAAGAAAAGAAAAGAGCAGTCCAATTCTTGTGGCCCACCAGCCCAACTCCCTGATCCGGCCCACTTGCTCAACTATATATTCTTTCTTTCTCACATTTTTGCCATTTACACCCTTTAGTCTCTTGACTAAGGAAACCAATGCAATTTTTTCTCTCCACGGCGTCGCCGCCTCTCCACTACTGCTCCGCCACTAGACCACCACCGTCAGTGGCCGAAAAAATACTAAAATACACCTCCAAACTTCTCTCGTTCCCCTCTTTCCATTTCTCAACTTGGTTTCTTCAAAATCACAGCCAATTTTCGTAGATCGGGCTCCAAAGATTCGGTAAAGCCTAACTCTGATAATCTTTGCTCTTTTTCGGTATGTTCTTGTTTCTTTATCTTCTCGTCACTCTCCCCCCACTACCTCTTGCACCCCGTTTCCCCAAACCCTCTCTCTTTTCTTTTTTTGCCCGTTTTTTTCCTCCTTTTTTTTTGCTTTCTTACATTTGTTTTGCTTATATTTGTCATTATGTTTCTTAGCGGTGGTGGGCTATATTGTGAGGAGGCGAGGCATTGATGCAACGGTGTTACCGTGGTGGCTGCGTGAGTGAATTTGGTAGCGTTTAGGGGCTGCCATGTTGATAACATTGGGGCTGTTTGGTTTGAATATGTGATGGGGGCTATTACATTGTTGATTTTTGAGCAGAGGTATGATGAGATCAGCGAAGACGACGTAGCTGGTGATTGGCCTGCGCCTACTCTTGTTCGGAGCAACAATTTTATGATGATGCTATAGTATGGCTAGGATGATGAGATTCAATGGTGTTGTAGTGTTTGGAAGCAGTGGCATTAGGCGAGGTTGTTTTAGTGACACAAAGGTAGTGGGAATGATGTGATGGCGAGGCAAGGTAGTTAAGCTATAGTGCGATAGTTCCATGGCGTGTCACATCAGCGTTAGACAACAACGATGCAGCTTTGTCTTAATGGGTTAGAATGAAGGCCTTTTCCCTTTCCTTCATTTTCTTGTCAGTTAGCTTATTATGTTAGTGTGAAATCATGTTTAGACTAGTATTCCTTGTGTAGTCAAGTTTGTTTATAGCATTTCACTGTCAGACTCGTGCTTAAATGTTTCAAACCTCTTTTTGTTCGTGCAAGGGTGATTTAGTTAGCATGGAAGATGTAGTTGGTTATTTCCATGAATTTTCTTGAGTTAATGATGAATTCTCTCAAACGTCAATGTGTTTCAAGTATCGAGAGTATGGAAGCCTTGTGAACTTTTTTTTCTTAAAATTGCCTCACAAGATAGAATACAAGCATAAAGGCTTCTATTTCATCTTGTCTGCCATGACCTTGATTGTCAATCTGGGTGTTATAATTAGTGTCTATTAAGCATAAAATGTTGTCAAGTTGTAAAGAGGAAATTCATGAAATAGTAGTGTACCAAATAAATTCTTTTGTTGTCGAACAAAAAGTGATTCAAGTCTTTGATTCAGTTTGTCTTTTATAGCAGAACTTGCATAAACTGTTGTTTAAAACTTGTCCAGCATGGAAGTCTAGGTGTTTATCAGTGTCTCCCTGTTTATCTATGTTGATTTCGTTCGTGCGGAACATGTAATTAGTCATCCAGCTTGTGCGTCCCACATGTTCAAGTGTAAACTCAACTGGAGTAGCTAGTTGTGAGCTTCTAATTTTGTCTTCAGGTTTCACATTATGAACATGAGTTCTTCTTGTTAAATTATGGTCCAGATGATTTCCTGTCTAGGTTTATTAGTTTAAAAAAATGTCCTAGATAGTTTAAAGATTGGTTTCTTTCATGTTTACAGTGTGTGAACATACTGTAGTTTCTAACTAAGTAGTCTAGGATTTGTAGATTTTGTTTAAGCATGAGCTTAATCTTTCCTTTGGTCCGATTTTGCTCCTTTGAATTATTGGAACTGTGAAAGATTCAGTTCTGGATTTTGTTAGATAAAGTTAGAATCTGGTTTCCCTTGATTTAGTTTTATGTTTGTTTTTTGCTGATTTAGTCTTGTTTAGTTTGTCCTAGACCCTTTAGTTAGTATAAGGAGCGTTGGTATGTCCTTTTAAAGGAAACGACTTGTGTTTTTTCAGCTTTTAGGACAACATTAGGTGGCTAAAAAGCAGTCATTGAGCTGCTGTATTTTTTTGAGAAATAGGACAAAACACTCAACTGTACGGGGCATGGGCTTGTACTTTTTTGTACAAGACCACACCCCATCCGTTGCCCTCAATTTTCAGCTATAAGGGGAGCATTTATTCTTCGTAAAAATCATCAACAACTAGCTAAAATACAAAATTAAATGAGAGTAAAGCTTGAGAGAAAAATAGAATGAAAAAGGTAGTAAGTTTTTAAAAGAAAGATTTAGAATCAAAAGTCATTACATCAAGAGTCTTTTGGAGTATAAATCTTGAAGTTTAAAGGTTAAATAGGAGTGTCAAGAGGATGTTTTAAGGGTTGCTCGGATGATGTATTTTGCGGTATACGTGTCATTATTTGAGCTTGTGGATCGACTTTGTTGAGCTCTTAGGTCTCGTTTATAGGTAAACACATTAACTTTGTAATCCTTTATGCTATTTGGCCATGAAAAGAAACTAAAATCAGCACGGTTTTAGAGCTGAAAAATTTGTGTATGTTTATTGTAGTAACAATCATGTTTTATACTTAAATGGAAGTACAAACAATTGCCAAGGCATTGCTGCATGGTTTCTTTACTGTTATAGTTTCTATTCATGTGCTTGAGCAAGTGAATATATGAAAAATGTGAGAGGTAGAAGATTTTGACCATTGCAGCATGTTATGTTTGGAACTGTTTTCAACAAGTGAACTTTTGAAATCTGGGACTATTTCTATAAATTGGTACATCTCTGCAAACCTGGGAATGCAGAAAATTTGGTTTAACTTTGAAAGAATAGGCTGAAATAGAACTATATGTGCAAATTTTAATAGATTTGTAATCTAGAATGATTAGGCAGTGATTAGGGCGTCCATAAAATTTAGCCTCATTGTAATCAAGGGCCATTGGGTGATAACAAGCTGGAATTTGAGGCTATAACTATAACTGAACAAATTTAAGAAAACATCATAGAAGTGGACTTGTAGTGCTATTGTCCAAACTGTGAATAAAGCTGGCTATTTATGTAAACTGGACATCTCTGCAAACTTTGGTACTGAAAATCTGTTTCACTCTGAAAGTTAAGGCCAAAAAGGGACAAAAAATATAAAGTTAACTTTTGAAACCAAAAAAAGGGACAGTGACCTGTTATTTGCAGAAATGAACCCAGAAATTATACTTGAATAGGTAATAAAGCATGTGCCAATCTTTTGCAAAGTGGCCTACTTAATATACCAATCTTTTGTGAAGTTGGCTATTTATTAAAATTCAAAGTTTTGGCTAATAATAATTTTGCAAAAATAAACCACATTCTCAAAACAAATAGCTACGTTGAGGTATAGAAATATAATGTAACATTATTGCAAGACATTACTTAAAGCGGCTCATTTTCACAAGATAGACTAGGCCAACAATTTCTTGCAAAAAAAAAAAAAACCTAAAAATCAGCCCTCTATCTAACAAACAACCCCTTTGTATAAATAAATCATAACCTTCTCTTTTAATTTTGGCCAATAATTCTTTTGACAATTTGCGGGATATTCTTTAAATAGTTAAGTTCATTTTAATCTTGGAAAACAATCAAGGCAAACAATTACCCCCTCCGTCCCAAAATGAGTGTCTGGGTTTGACTGGGCACAGGATTTAAGAAAATAAAGAAGACTTTTAAATCCTGTAGTGTAAAATGAAAGGTTTGTGTAATGTGGGCCAGAGTCTTTAGATCTTGTGGTCCAAAACAAATCTTAGATTTAAAGAGTTGCCATAAAAGCAAAGAGGCACTCATTTTGGGACAAACAAAAAAAGAAAGGTAGACGCTCATTTTGGGTCGAAGGGAGTATACATTTCCAAATCTAAATTAAAGCGGGACTACAATCTAACGACATAATATAACAACCATATTTAATAAATAAAAACGCGATAATAAAGCAACTGTGCTTAGTACAGGACTCGAGAGTGCCTAATACCTTCCTCAAGTCAACTGAGAACCTTACCCGAATCTCTGACGCATACCATTAGACACGTCGAAGGTGTCCTAAAGGTACTTTTTTGATGACTTTGCATACCTTTGAACTAGTCAAGTGGCGACTCCGAATTCTCATAACTCTGTACCTTTGGAACAAGAGTCGCAACCTTTTAATTAAACACTTTGTAAAAAAATTTAGGCCGTGATAGCTTTGTGACTCTGCTGGGGACATTAGTGAAAACTAGAATCTCCGGCTTGACAAAAGTTTCACGTGTTTTGATTTATTAAATATCAAGTTACTATATTTTTTCCATTATCCAACGATGTTTTATGTGTGTCACAATCTCAAACTCCAACTTAATGGTAGCCTGATCTTAAGTCTATATTCGAGAAGCACTTGGCATCCTGAAGCTGGTCGAGCAAGTCATCAGTTCTGGGAAGGAAATATTTGTTCTAGATCGCGACCTTATTCAACTGTCTGCAATCTATGCACACACATAAGGAGCCATCTTTCTTTCTCACAAATAAGATTGGTGCTTTCCAAGGAAAAATTTTGGGTCTAATGGAACCCTTATCTTAACAGATCTTTAAACTGCTCTTTAAGTTCCTTTAATTATGTTGGTGTCATCCTATAAGGCGGAATAGATATTGATTGTGTACCTGACACCATATTGATGGGAAAATCAATTTCCCATTCTGGAAGAAGACCTAGAAGCTTATTTGGAAATACTTCAGGGAACTCATTCACTACTGGAACTGATTCAAGAATCGGTGTTCCCTTCTCTATATCTTGAACATGAACTATATGATATTAGCATCCCTTGGTGATCATCTTGCTTGAGCTCCTATCTCTGTCAGCCCTCTACTTCTGTTTCCTCCTCAAGTACTAAGGTGAATGCCTGAATCATGAAATTTCCGCACCCGACTACATAAATACAACCATACACTCACTTACTAAGTAAGGACAAAGTCCCACTACATACCTGCGTACCTTACCAAATAATTAAATCGTAGGTTGTATTCTGCAACACTCATACACCCATGTCTCAATATCGGAACTGATCCAATCATGCACTACATGTCCTTCTACGTAAGTAACGGCGGAGGAATGACTCTGAGAACTCCCTCCATGTAGCTGGAGCAGCATTTGCTCCCTTAGACATCTCCCAAGTGATATACCGACCTGCCACTAGATCCTGCAATCTATATGATGCCCATTCAACTGACGCTCAATCTGTGGCATGCATAACTCTGAGAGCTCTGGCTGCTCTGTCTAGAAAATCCTGGGGATCCTCTGCTGTACTAGATCCCGTGAAAACTAGAGGCTCGAATTAGAGGAAATCATAAATCCTAGAACCTGTATCATCACCCTGAGGACCTGTATGCAGTCATCTAGCCTTAGTAACTACAATGCTAGTTAGCAATCTGACGGCCTCCCTCATGTCGTTGTCCTTAGGAGTCAGAGGTACGGTGGTATGAGCACCCGTAACCTCTTCCTGAGCAAACTGAGTTTGTGAAGTTCCGGTTGGAACCTCATGTCTGGACACCTCATGCTCCTCTAACTTAGGGAGTACTCTGCTAGTACCCTGGCCAGTAACGACTTTGCTCTTCCGGGCAGCTGTGAGTTTCTTTGACAGCATCGCTATGTATAAATATTTTGTTAGAAGGCTAAATTCTTAAAATATAGCTCTATCGCATGATCTAGAGAATAGATAAAAATAACAATTCTAAATATCTTGTAGCCTCCTGTCTATAAGTGTGGTGAACAACACACCCATAAACAAGACTCTACTAGATACGGCTTGTAGACACTCTAGGACTGAACTGCTCTAATACCACTTTTTTCATGACCCCAGCCTAGGGCCATAACGTATAACCAGTACTAACTGACTATCATCACTAAACCTACTAATAATTTTCTAACCATGAGTATAACTAATAAACTGAACAAGCATAAGCCTAGCTGATAGGAACTGTACAATCTAGGAAGCCAACAAGGCTAATATAAGCTGACATATAAAGACATACTAACTGCACAGATGCATATTTACAGGCCTCTAGGAGTGCTGAATTGAGGATGGGACAGGGCCCCATCATACCCAAAATAGCTGACTGTACACATACCAAAAGAAAAGTAACTCTGGGAATGAGAGGAGTATAATGATACTTACGTCGTAGGGATCATTCTAATGTTATCGCTTCTTTATTTCGTATACGAGATGTTAATTTTGCTTGAAACCCTTGTTGAAAGCTTAGAAGAAGTTTAGAGATATTTTTTTTTTGTGGTTTCTGAAAAATGAAGAAGAAAGAAGACTTAAAGCATATATATCAAATTTTGAAAAGTCAAAGAGGTGATAGCTTGGCACCCTAGGAATGGCCCTTCTTCACAAGCTTATATATTTCTATCCGGACGTCGTATAAGCAAACGGTAAAGAGTGTTTGAAACTGAACTCCAAGATCTTCAATTTGGTATACGATATTTCTCAAAAAGACCTCATATAACACGCAGAATTAATTGCTAAAAAAATCTTTTTTACAAGGCAAATCCTTAGTCGGTTATTCCGCAACTTAAATTCGATTTTTCCCAAACTTTATATTCAACATATAAACGTCATATCTAGTCATATTATTACTTTAAACTTACTTAAATCATTCTTAACATGTCATTAGTGCAATATATGTCACTTTAGACTCACGAGGTGTAACAATGTTGCCTTCAACTCCCATCGCCTGCAAGGTGTCCCATTTAATGAGGTTACGGCGCTGCCCGCATCAACTAGGATGCGCTTGACATCCATATCTTCTATTCAACGTGTTATGACCAAGGCATCGTGGTGAGGAGTATTGCAGCTACTGGTGTCCTCTTCACTGTATAAGATCATCTCCGGCGTGGTCCTCATCAGGCGCTGCCTCACCGTGCTTCAAGTCATCAAGCAACGTCCACCGACTATTACGTAGATGGACCCCTTAGGCTCTGGGAGGTCTCTCTGGAATCGCGCTTTTTTCAAAAGTCTGCTTTCCCTATTAGTGAGTAAGTCCTTCAAATAGCCTTTATCGAGCAGACTCATAACTTCCAAGATCAAGGCCCTGCAGCAAGCAGTCTCATGTCCGTGAACCCTATGAAAGTCGCAAGAAAGGTTTTTGTTTCTCTGCCAAGTTTGGACATCATATTGTTGTGCCAAAGAACTTGGGTGTCCTTCATTTGATCCCTTACGAACTCCACGGTGTCGATGCATAATCCTAATTCTTCAAAGCTATCGGGTACCCAGTTTACACAGAGTGACCCCTTGTGAGGTTGCGTCGGAGCCTTCTTGTTGTCCTCCCACTTTTCGACCAGCCTAGGGAAGTCATCCTTACAGTCTCTCCTACTCCATTTTCCTTTGTCTGCAACTCTATGTTCTTCAACATATCACCGTTTGTGTCCTTCGCAAATGATGTCTTCGGTGATCAGGTGAGCTTCTATAAAGAGGGCAAAGGATTACTCAAGCTCCTTCTCGGTGTATCTTTGATGCAAAGCATTCCATATTGTCACAGGTTGTTGAGTAAGACTGCACTGCAACTACCTAGTAGCTAGCGACCCTTTGGAGTTCAAACTCTTACCAAAGGCTACCACAACAATATTGTTGTATAAACTGGAGGAAGCTCCATCTGTTCCCTCTGGAACCTTTCAAGGTAGTCCTTTAGCAGCTCGTCATCGCACTGCCAAACCTCGAAGATATCCTCCATGGACTTCTCCTGCTTACGGGTGCAAGAATGTGCTTTCTTCAACAAATCTTGGATCTGGGTGAATGACTCAATGGAACCCAATGGTAGCTGAGTGTACCAAGCAAGGGCACCCTTAGTCAAGGTCGAGCCAAACTTCTTCACTAGAGAAGATTAGATTTCTTCGTCTGAGATTTTGTTGCTTTTAACGGCTGTATAGTATGCAGCAATATGCTCGTCTAGATCCGTCGTCCCGTCGTATATTAAGTTATCTGATAGGCGGAAGTACTTTGGTACGTGGATCGGTGTAGCGCTTAACCTGGGATAGTGCACCCGGTAGGTTACTGATCCGATTGTGGATGGCCTTTATCTCCTTTAGGATGTCCTCATGGACAGGTGTTAATTTGAAGTCTTTATTATTAACTATCATTGAGCCTTCAGAAGCGGTGCTAAGAATGGATGCTGGTGAATCGTTCACTGGCGCTGGTCCTCGAGAGGATGCTGGCCTCTGAGATGATCCAGCGAACATTGCTCCTAACTTTTGAGATATTCCCTCAGCCATGTTTACCGAGTTCTACTCTACCCGTTCTAACAATGTCGCTGGCTAAAGGGATTGGCTCTTTGGCAGGATCCTTTGGCTGTATGCTAGGATCACTAGGATCCTGTACAGACTCGTCAACTACGTTGGTAGTGTTCTTTGGGATGTTTCCGCTGTTGTCCGACATGACTGCGCCTTTTCCTTGTAGAATACCTATATTTCCCTGGGCCCCACGGTGGGCACCAAATTGTTTATGCCTAAAATTGGACGTCTAGGTTAAGCAATTAAATTTATGAAAGGGTTACAAGAAATACATTATAAACGATAGAAAAATAAGTAATAGAGAGAAAAGCAATGAATAAGAAAGTAAGTAGTATTATTCCTTGAGAATAGCTTGATTCAGTGTGAATCGTTTGATGTACAATATAATGTAAGAAGGGGTATTTATAGTAGAGATTATCAAGTCCTAGTTATGGTAAAATACAAAGACTAATAAAAGCTATGGGCCTATAAACACAAGGTGGTGGTATATACGAAACCCTAACTAGGAGACTGTAAACCCTAAGGCGGCAGGACGTATGACTTGTGTCCTACGCTCGTACCACCAAAACGGTCATAACTCGTAGAGCAGGCGTTTATCCTTTTTGCCCGGTGACTTGTAGGATAAGTCTAATCTCGTCAGCTGGATTTGTATCTCCATAATAATAGGTGGCGTATTTTTGTCCACACAAGCATTTGTCGCAAACTCACCTCAACTACTTCCAGGTGCCTCTTATTTCCATAATGTACTTGCCAAGTGAGCTTGGCTTCCTCGAGGGACGACTAAAGAGGCTCTACAGCCTGTTTACGTTTGAGGGACTCATTGTTCACTGCTACATTAAGATGCTTGTTCTTTATCTGCTCCATGTGATAGGCTTTGTGCGTGGTTTTGAGCTCCTCTTTCAGCTTCTCCACCTTTTCCTCAGATGGCTGCAAGTTGGCAACCTGTCCACGTAGGGCATCATTCTCATCCTTCAGAGTATCATCCAAGCTCTCTTGGTGAAGGATTTCATTGTAAACCATCAGCCCCTAAGCAGACATCAAAAGAGTTGTTCAGAGGAGGGAAGGTGCAAATCTAATTTTATAACATTACAAATGAGTAAGCAAGTTTTACCTAGAGAGAACAGTCTCCGGCAACCTCGAGCATTTTATAGTGACTATAGTCGGCAAGGTGTCTTTTGTCACAAGGACCAATCAGCTCAGCAGTATGGTCAGTCACAATGCTCGGGCTCTCAAACAGGTTAACTCCTGTAGTAATGGGAATAACAACCTCACGAGGTTCGCCCATGGGCTCGGCAGTGACGTCCACATCTACAGCCACCTCTTTACCAGGGCAATGTTGGGAAAGTCAGTCGGCTCAGGAGTAAGTGTAGCAGGTTATGCAAAAGTTCGATGAATAGTCATTCAAGGGACGAATGAAGATATTACACCAGCAAAAGGCATGAATATAAGAACCAACCAGATGACATGGGACCGAGAGGGACAGTGGATGATGTTTTGCAATATTTGCATATTTTACCTTAATATCTTCTCAAATTTTAGTACTTTATGTGCTCGTTATATGTGATAATTGTGTTTCTTGTGCTCACTTATTGTATTTGTGATTTTAGGAATGGTGCTGATGAATTCGAGACAAGAACAATCAAATTAGAGTTAATGGACACATTGGAAGCTATGGTGGAAGCAAGGCTTCCAAGAAAGCCCTGAAGAGTTGGAAGCTATAGTGGAAGCGTGGCTTCCACAAAAGCTTTGAGGCTGACGAAACAAAAGTTTTCCCAACTAGATTAGGCTTTGGTTTAGCTTATCCTAGTACTTTGTAAACACTATAAAACCTCATTTATTTCGTTATTTCTGGGGAGAAGTCCGTTTTGGAGAAGAGGAGAGGAGCCCTAGATGTCTTCTAAACAAGTTCTTTCTCTCTTTCTCTTATTCTTCTTCTTAATTCTATAGTTTGTTCGTTCTAGGGTTAGAGCAAATACATGAAGGTTGATGTTTGAAAGTTGATTTCTACCTATTGATTTACCATAGCAGATTGTTTATTTTTTCTTGAGCCTAATTGTTTGGTTATCAGGGCCCGGTAATTGAACATTATCTATGGTTTACAAGTTGAACTCGACAGAGGGAACTTATAAATGCAAATACGAAAGAATAGGGCTTGATTGTGAACCTGGGCATCAGGGAATCGATTTGCGGGTAGGATAGACATATACTTATTCGCCCTGCTTAACTAAATACAGAATTCTTTAATGCATGCATGTGATTTAATTCTATAGAAATATAGGCGTTAGAGTAGCTTGCATAGAGTCCTGAAGAATCGACAGGTTTTCATGAATATAATTAACTTGTTAGTTAGCAATTTAGGAAATCGAGAAGTAGAATCAACTGGAAAAATCAACCGGATTGTTTGTAGCTCTGACCCTGGACCGTTCTCTTTTATTGACAACACCCTAGAATTTGCTCTATTACTTGATCTCAGTTGCTTGTTTTTAATTACTGTTTTCTTTAGTTAGTAAAAATCTCAATCACACTTGAAAAAGATCCCTAAATAGTTTTTACGAAATTGTTTGCTAGGATTCAGTTTGAACAATAGTCCTCGTGGGAACGATACTCATTCTTATCACTTTATTACTTGTCGACCATGTATACTTGCGTGTGCGTTTGGGAGCCACAAGTTTTTGGCGCCGTTGCCGGGGACTAAATAATTGACTGTTTTCTTTTTGAACGATCTATTATTTTCTATTCAGGTTTAATTATTGTTTTTCTTTGTTTAGTTTATTATTGTGCTGCTTGTTACTATGGTATCTCTTAATGAAAATTTGTCGAATGACAGTTGCTCAAAGTTTGATGATCTTTGTTTAGTGTGTGGAGGAACTCACTTGTGGGAAAATTGTCCAAGTCTTTCAACCCTGCGGGACTGGTTATGTGAATTTTCTACAACCTTTGATTGGATTTTTTGCAAATTATGTGGTGGTTTGTGGAATAGTTGTCCCAAGTGTCATACTTCTTCCCCTATCAATGTGTGTGATGATCCTAATAATGTTTGTGAGTTTGACAGGAGCGATGAAGTGTAGGTTGTCAGCAAAACTTGGCTGGTGGAGCAAGCCAAACTCTTAGAAGCTTATGGGGATTTCAAGAGTGATATCACAAAGATGACGAGACAGTTTATGGAAGAAAGAGTGGAGCTCAGACAAGAGATTGATCAATTTGGCTTGGATATTCATGATCTAGAGGCAAATTTGAGTGATATAATTGAGGTGTCTGAAGCCCAGTTATCATTTATCGTGGATAGTAGATTTGAGATAGAAGAGCTTAGGAGCCAATTTGAGGAGCAAAAATTAGAATTTCTACCATTCGACCCAATATTAGTTGATGATGCCGAGGTTGAGAAAATTATATTAGAGTCAAGTGAGGAAAAAAGAAAACATCATATTTGAGAACTCTAGTGCTTGTGCAAGTGAGGGTGTCAAAAGTAATGCAATTTTAGAATTGAAGCACATTCGACCTCGTTCCAATCATTTTTCAACATTGTGTTTGGATGATGACATGAGAATCAAGCCATCCGAGCCTGTTAAGAAGCGCATGAGTGAGGAACAATGTGCCTATATTTTGAAATTTGCTATACCGAGAAGATAAAACGACATTCCTCATTTAAGAGCGAAAAAGTGTAAAATGCGATATTGTTTAATTGGTTCGTTGGTATTTTTACCACCCCGAGACCATAACCGTAAGCTAAAGGCAAAGTTGGGCATTCAATTCATAAGTTCGAGGTGGAGGCAAAAGTGGTGAAGTTGACTTTGTCGTGCCACGACATTAACTAAGGCGCTTCTCGGGAGGCAACCCAATTTTTATTGTTTTCGTCATTTTGATTTACTTAGTATTACGTAGTTTTCTTGTCATTTTGTAGGGCTCGGGAAATTCGGAAGGCGGATTATATAATGGAAATAGTGGCAGAACCACTTAGGCGTGGAGTGACGAAATTCAAACAGGAAGTATTGCTTTCAGGGATTGGTTAACTGTCTATGCAAAGCCGCGCTTGATGAAAAGCTTTGGCAACACAGTAAGTTCCAAAAAAGATACAGCAATCCACAGTGTCGCTTCACATAACGCTTTCAGCCAAAAATTGGAAAAACTGGAGAGAGCTACCAGCAGAGCGTCACTTCCAGCATTGCCTTGAGTCAACCAGTGAGTCCCAGAACTGCCCACGCGATGAGGAGGCGTCGCCCCTCTCAGAGCTTCCAGCTGCACAAAATTCAGTTCAAGGCGTCGCCCTGTGTATCGCAGCTAGTAAGGCAATGAGCTCCATTCGTTCCAAGCTATCTGCAGGTGTCACTTCAGTCCCCGCTTATAGGTGAGTTTAAGCTTTTTACGGGTCGACCCGTTGACCCGCGAATTTGAAACTTAAAAAAAAACAGGCTCCGTTTCCCTCTTCCACAGTTTTGAACATTGAAACACAAAAGAACGACAAAGAGAAAGAAAACTGAACCTAAGCAACACGATCAACTCTTCCATCCTTCCCGATCAGTCAAGTTAAACTGGTAAGTTTCTATTCTCTCACTCATCTTCTCACTGCTGCTGCACGTTGACAGGGAACAAATCCCATCCCCTTCCGCCTTAAACGGTAAGTTGTAGTTGTATGCGTGAAATCTGCTACGAACCCTTGTCGGGTTATGCTTCTACTGTTAAAGTGATCTCCCATGAAAGATTTGGGAGGGTTCTTTCCCTTTAAGTATCTATAAAACTACAGCTTGACTATTATGCCTGCAACATGTTCGCTGAAATTCCTGAACGGCTTCTTTGAGATAATTGGAGAAGTCTGAGTAGCCAAACCACCCCTAGGGACTGTGTACGCTTAATTCTAAGTGCGGGGTGAAGTGGGTAATAGTGTAGCTTCTTTGTCGTAGACTTGATCAATGTCGCACGTCGCTCGCGCACAACTTGTGGCACTGCCTGTTTGCCTTCAGTTCGACTATTGTAAATGTAATTCAAGTGATACATAATTGGTGAAGTCTTGAGTAGTGCAGTGACCCCTTGTTGGGTTACTCTGGGATTTGCTTAAAGTGAGATTCTATGAAAAATTGGGAGGGTTTTCCCCATCCAAATTGCTATGAAACTTGAACATAAGAAGCTGACACATGCTTGATAAAATGCCGCAGTGAGTAAAAGTTGAATTTTTGCGAATTCTTGAGTAGCAAAATTACATATAGGGATAGAGCGAATATTGTGATGCTCTCGGGATTAAAGATTGGTCGCTCTTGAATTTTATTTGCACATAATTTAAAGTGTGCCAAAAATCATTGTCAAGCATGATAGGTGTCTGAGGCTTAACTTTTGCATCCTTTCGCAGCCCCCATTGCTTTCTTGTGTTAGTTTTAGATTAGTTAGTTCGTATTACTTGCTTTATAGTGTAATTGGGAGTAAGTGTGGGGTCGTCACAATGACCCATTGTTCTCGTATGTGTAGTTACATATTTGTAGGTTTTGGGCTATGTCGAGCTCAAGTGTGGGGTGTTACACACCCAGTGCCTTAAAATGACGACATGCCGAGGAAAGTCTGAGTACCCCATGCTCTACGGATGATTGGTGGGTTAGTAATGGAGATGGTACTACTGCTAGCGCCTAAGGCTAGGTCGTTTAGCCTTCAGGGAAGTTCTTTTCACTCTTGCACTCGATTTTTGTTCACACACTGGACAGTGCTTGATTTTAAGTGTGGGGTGGAGGAATTCCCAAGTTTTGAGGTTATGGATGATTGTACCCTTTAGGAATTTAATTTTCGCAATTTTATTTTTGTCACTTGACGTTATTTTTATTTGTTTCTTGCTTTAATATATAAAAAATAAAAAAAAATTGGAAAACTAATGAAAAATTCCAAAAAGATTTTATTTTTAGTTTTAGTTAGTGTACTGTCATCCGCCCCGTGGTTTTTCTTATGGCCTCGGTTCTTTTCCACGGGTAGACCTTTGAACCGGGTAATTTTTTTTAGGAGCAGTTTAGTAGTAGTAGTTAGTAGAGTATTTTAGGAAAATTGATAGAATGCAAGGTGCCTTTGGTTTGTTCGATACCGGTGGATTTAGACTTGAGCATGTGCTATTTGTGAATCCCTTTTGATTTTAAAATTGTGATGCATGCCTAGAAAAATTTGAATGACCTTCTTGAGACGCTTAGGCTCAACTACTTGACTCTTTTGGGAACTATTGTGCCGTAGTGCTTAAATTTCCAAAGTTGCACCTTGTTTGCTTGAACCGAGAGTTGGAATAAAATCGTCTTTAGTGAACTATGTACCATGTGTGATGTGAGTATCTTTTCTTATGTTCCGTGCCGCATATTGATGTCTAGAACTTTCCCCGTGTGTGTTCAAAGCGAAATCCTAGGTTTGCTCTAGTCGGGAGATGATACAGGCGTTTCTTTGATAAGCCTTTCTAGCCTTGATTAGCCTACCCTTGAATATTATCCTTCTTAAGCCCTTTTGAGCCTATTGACCTTTTTGTTGGCACCCACATTTCAAGCCTTACCCCTTTTGTTCTTAATTACCTTCTTTTTGAACCCTTACTCCTTATAGCACTTTAATTGAAAAATATTATTTTTGACGGAGTTGTGGTTGGAGAATTGGGTAGCTTTTGAGTGGAACCAATGAAAGGAAAATATGGTGCATTTTGAATTAAAATACATTGGCAAGGTTGGGAGAAATTGAAAAAAAAAAGAGTTGAAAAGAAAGAAAAAAAAAGAAAAAGAGAAAAATAAAGAAAACAAAGGAAAGAAGAAAAATCTCAATCCTTGCTAGTGTTTTGCACAAATAAAAAAATTACAAAATGCTTAAAGTTGAAAGGAGACTTTTGGGTGGTTGATTGGTTGGTTTTGAAAAGAAGGGTGAAAATGAAAATTAAAGTGATGTATTAAAGTGCTTAGGGAGGTAGTCACTATTTATCCATATTTATCCTACCCGTCCTTTAGCCTACATTACAACCCTTAAAGTCCTAGTTAATCCCGATTGGAGCAAGCTTACATTAGTAGAGTCCGACACTACGGACACGCCTATGGTACGTTGTGTGTGGCACGTGAACTTCTTTTTGGAGAGCGAGTGAATTCTTCCTATATTATGTCCCTCATTTATTCTTGAAATATATTCTTTGTGTGATATTTGGGACGCTCTCTTGATTACTTTTGGTGAGGGCACATGGTTTGCGCGAGATAGGTGAAGTTATTGACTTCTTGGGTGAGTGAATGAGTGTGATTTTGTGAAAGCTTGGTTTCATTGAGTCGGTTTTTGAGATTGAGATGTATTGAGTGGGTTGTTCTAGTGTTTTAAAATTTTGGTGGATTTTTGGCGTGTTGAGGGTCACATGGTATGTATATGCACTTGTCAAATGGTCGGTATCAACCATAATCATAGGTAGACCTGTTCTATTGAGTGTTGGGATCTAGTTGGGAAATTAGTTTTTGATGATTGCTCAAGGGCGAGCAAAGGTCTAAGTGTGGGGTGGTGATGTTTGGCAATATTTGCATATTTTACCTTAATATCTTCTCACATTTTAGTACTTTATGTGCTCGTTACATGTGATAACTGTGTTTCTTGTGCTCACTTATTGTATTTGTGATTTTAGGAATGGTGCGGATGAATTCGAGACAAGAACAATCAAATTGGAGTTAATGGACACATTGGAAGCTATGGTGGAAGCAAGGCTTTCAAGAAAGCCCTGAAGTGTTGGAAGCTATACTGGGAGCAAGGCTTCAGCGAAAGCTTTGGAGTTGGAAGCTATAGTGGAAGCGTGGCTTCCACGAAACTTTGAGGCTGACGAAACAAAAGTTTTCCCAACTAGATTAGGCTTTGGTTTAGCTTATCCTAGCACTTTGTAAACACTATAAAACCTCATTTATTTCGTTATTTCTTAGGAGAGGTCCGTTTTGGAGAAGAGGAGAGGAGCCCTAGATGTCTTCTAAACAAGTTCTTTCTCTCTTTCTCTTATTCTTCTTCTTAATTCTATAGTTTGTTCGTTCTAGGGTTAGAGAAAATACATGAAGGTTGATGTTTGAAAGTTGATTTCTACCTATTGATTTACCATAACAGATTGTTTATTATTTCTTGAGCCTGATTGTTTGGTTATCAGGGCCCTGTAATTGAACACTATCTATGGTTTACAAGTTGAACTCGACAGAGGGAACTTGTAAATGCAAATAAGAAAGAATAGGGCTTGATTGTGAACCTGGGCATCGGGGAATCGACTTGCGTGTAGGATAGACATATACCTATTTGCCCTGCTTAACTAAATATAGAATTCTTTAATGCATGCATGTGATTTAATTCCATAGAAATATAGGCGTTAGAGTAGCTTGCATAGACTCGTGAAGAATCGACAGGTTTTCATGAATATAATTAACCTGTTAGTTAGCGATCTAGGAAATCAAGAAGTAGAATCAACTGGAAAACTCAACTGGATTGTTCGTAGCTCTGACTCTGGACCGTTTCTCTTTTATTGATAACAACCTAGAATTTGCTCTATTACTTGATCTCAGTTGCTTGTTTTTAATTACTGTTTTCTTTAGTTAGTAAAAATCTCAATGACACTTGAAAAAGATCCCTGAATAGTTTTTACGAAATTGTTTGCTAGGATTCAGTGTGAAAAATAGTCCTCGTGGGAACGATACTTATTCTTATCACTTTATTACTTGTCGACCACGTATACTTGAGTGTGCGTTTGGGAGCATCACGAATTCATCTCCCTTGGTAGCATCTTCTTCAGCCTCAGAAGATTTATCAATCAGGTGTCTATGCTTTCGAGTAGATAACCCAAATTCAGGAGTAGCAGCAACAGAAGAGGGAACAACAGCATTTGGGGGACTTCTCTCTCGCCATCAGAGATCACCAGGGGCTCATTGACGACCACCACGTTATCAAATCGGGTAGGCCTCTTTCTCTTCGAAGAATGCTAATTGTTGGCTCTCTCGATGACCCTACCACCAGATGCATGCACATTAGGGAGGGGAGCGATGTACAGAGCAGCAATCTGGATTTCCTTCAAATAGGCATCGGACCGCGGGAGACCCCTGGAGCAAAGTAAGGTGTCAGTGGACGGTCGAAGCATGAAATCAAGGAAGTAGTCATGAGATATGACTTACCATGGTCTTTTGCCAACCAGCAGTTCATACCAGCCAGGGCAATAAAAGTCATTGTGCTAGCAAGGTTTCTCGCAGAGATCGCAGTGACCCATATGCTTAACTCATAATGGATTAGCATGAGAGGTATAATCTTTACGATTAACCCTGGGTCCACCGTTATGTGGCAGTGCGAACCCCAGCCATATTGTCATCCTCTCCCATTCTAGAGGTCTTCCACAGAAAGTATAAGTTACTATTCCTATCTTCGTATATTTTACGTCTGCTGCTTTCCAGAACTGACTCTCCGTTCTTGTTAGTGAATTCCGTGACTACTCTTCCACTAACCCATAGTGAGTTAAACATGTGGGTCACTGCGATCTTTGCAAGAAACCCTACTAGCACAATGACTTTCCTTACCCTGACTGGTATGAACAGCTGGCGGATAAAAGACCATGGTAAGTTATCTATCCTGAGTACTTCCCTGATTTCATGTTTCGACTGTCCACTGGCAGGTACTTTGCTCCAGGGGTCTCCCGCTGTCCGATGCCCAATTTGAAGGAAATCTAGATTGCTACTCCGTACATCGCTCCCCTCCCTAAAGTGCAGGCATCTAGTAGTAGGGTCGTCCAGAGAACCAGCAGCTCCCAGTTTTCAAAAAAAGAGAGGCCTACCAAATTTGACAACTTAGTAACGAGCCCATGGTGATCTCTGATGGTGAGGGAGAAGTCCCTCAAATGCTTGAGCCTAAAGCTGTTGTTGTTCCCTCTTCCGTTGCTGCTACTCCTGAATCTGTTTCATCTATACGAAAGTGTCGACACCTGATTGATAAAACTTCTGAGGTTGAAGAAGAGGCCGCCGAGGGAGATAAAGTCATGTCTCTAACTGTCCCTTTCGATCCCCTTTTACTGGTGTAATATCTTCATTCATCCCAGAAATAACTATTCATCAAAATTTTGAAGAACCCACTACATTGACTCCTGACTCTGAGCCGATTGGCTTTCCCCAACATCGCCCTGGTAAAGAGGTGGCTGTAGATGTGGCTGCCGTCGCAGAGCCTATAGGCGGACTTCATGAGGTTGTTATTCCCATTGTTGTTGGAGTTAACTTGTTTGAGAGCCCGGGCGGTACGACTGACCATATTGCCGAGCTGATTGGCCCCTGACAGTAAAGATACCTTGCCGACTACAGTCACAAAATACTTCTCAAGAGTGTTGCAGGCTTCTCTCTCCGGGTAAATCGTGCTCACTCGTTTGTAATGTTATAAAAGTAGATTTGCACCTTCTCTCATCTGAAAAACTCTTTTGATGTCCATTCAGGGGCTCATGGTTTACCACAAAATCTTTCGCCGAGGGAACTCCGATGACACCCTGAAGGAGGAGAGTGACGCCCTGCGGGGACAGGTTTCCAGCTTGCAAACCTTTATGGAAAAGGTGGAACAGCTGAAAGAGGATCTCCAAACCACGTGCAAAGCCTATCACTTGTAGCAGTGAGCAATGGGGCCCGTAAACATAAAAAAGCTTTAGAGACACTTCAGTCGTCCCTCCAGGAAGCCAAACTCACCAGGCAAGTACATTATGCCAACGCGACCCACCTGGAAATAGTTGAGGTGAGTTTGCGACAAAGGTTTTCAGAGGTGGAGGAGAAAGCCAAGACTGCTGAAGAGGACGCTTCTGAAGCTAAGGGCCTCTCTCCATTCCTCTAAGATGATAATAATAAGCTGCGGGGAGAAGTGGCATCCTTGAGTAAGGCCTGTGATAAGATCCACAATGGTTCCTACAAAACACAGGAGAAGATGAATGCATTGAACGCTCGGCATGTGGCCGAAATTGACTGTGCGAATCTTGCAGCTACTCTTGCTACCTTACACCGGGTTTGTGACAACCCTAGCTTGGACCTAGCTGCTGAGATTGCTTTGTTGACCAGGATTGTGACCCAAGCAGATGCTCAGCTAGGATCCGACTTTAAGGAAGGCTCTGAGGAGACTAATGGTGATGGGGAAGGTGCCATGTTGGCTGGGGAACATGTAGTTGGTGAAGCAGGACCTTCACAGAGTGTTACCGCCAAAGGAAGTCCCCCGAGAGAGAATTAGAATCGCCCCTCAATGCAATTTTTATTACCAGGTTTTGTACACTTGTCTGGTATTTTGGGGGTAATTGCTATGTTTTGGCCCATTTTGAGGATTTTTGACTTGAATCATCTATTGCTTTGTTTGTGATGATTTATTATCTTCCATAAATAGTTTTTAGATAATTACCTTGCAAAGTCATGCCTACATGGGCGTGTGCGCCAAGAGATTAGATGGCTTTTGCTAAGTAACGGACGCACTGTTTATTCTAATGTCCAGAATGTTTATCAGTGAGCCTTCTCAGGCATGCGCATCCATTGTATGTGTGCCAGTGACTGATGGCTCAAATTGTGTCTGCGATACGGAAAGGCCCGCGCCCTATCGCAGGGGAACGTCTTTAGCCCGTTGTATGTAACGGGGCATTTTTGCGTTCAAGCTAGAACGTCTGCATTTTTTCACTCGAGTGTTTTAAGACTTTCTTGGCACTATGCATGCAAGCGTCCCCACCTACATGTTGGTGCAATTTGTATAATTGAATATTTCAAGTTATGAATAATGCCTGTTGGCTTCTATCTAGCTTTAAGCGAGTTGTTTACCCTACTTTTGTAGCAAAAATTGAGTGTATTACTTCAACTTAAGTTGTGCATGAGCTATGGATGTTTGACTCGTAAATGGATCTGATTGTAAAACTGACTAAATAGAATAGTAGTTTTATTGATAAAAGGGCGCTGTGCGCAAACTATTGTGGGTGAAAACCCGTAACATGATTGGTAAACATGTAGATACTGTAATTAAAATTCCAGAAGAGACTAGAGACTTAATTAAAGTAAATACTGAAAAGAAACTGTACTTCCAAGAGCCCTATTCCTTCTCCCTCCCCCCCCCCTACGCCCAAACCTTTTAATCAACCAAATAATTAGAGTTGTCGTCTTGGTTGATTAGAGTTTTGAGGTCTTCGTCAGTTTCAAGGAAGTTCACCTCTGATGCAATTTCGGGGGCCAACGCTCTTAGGGCTGCTGCCGTATAGCATTCCCTTGCCACTTCTTAATCTCCATTAATCTCTTTTACCCCCAGTTCGGTAGGGTTCTTGAGCTTTTGATGTAGGGTGGAAGGCACTGCTTTGACCTGGTGAATCCACGGCCGTCCCACAATGGTGTTATAAGGGACCCCTCCTTTGATTTTCTAGAGAGATGCAACATGGTCTGCTCCTAGTATGCGCGTTGCATGATCTATTTCTCCAACGGATTTTTCACACGAATTGTTGAAGCCAGCCAATGTATAGACTTTTAGAGCCACTTTGTCTTCAATTCCCATTCCCCGTAGGGTTTCCCACTTGATAAGATTTACAGTGCTGCCAGCATCGACCAGGACCCATTTGACATTTGTATCCCCCATTCTAAGTGTTATGACCAGGGCGTTGTGGTGAGTAGTGTTGCAGCTCGTGCTATCCTCATCACTGAACAAGATCATCTAATCTCGGGTGGGGCCTCCACTAGGTTCTACCTCGCTCTAATTTGAATCGTTAAACAACATTGGGCCACTAACTATCATGTTAATCTACCTCTTAGGTTCCGGCAGATCTGGAGGACCCTCTGAGCTTCTATTTTTAGCGTACGTCCGCTTTTCCCTATCCGGAAACAAATCCTTTAAGTATCCTTTGTTGAGCAGGCCCATTACCTGTAGAATTAGAGCCCTACAGCCTGCAGTCTCATGCCCGTGATCTTTATGGAAATCATTGTAGAGGTTTACGTCTCTTTTGTCGAACTATGCCCTCATGTTTTTGGGCCAGCGTACTTAGGCGCTTTTTAGGTGATCTTTTACAAATTCTATGGCGTTGACGTGCATCCGTAGCTCCTCAAACCTATCGAGAATTCTGTCGATGCTGAGTGGCCCCTTGTGAGGAAGCGTCACTGCTTTTCTATTATCCTCCTGCTTTTCCGCATGTTTCGGGAAGTCAGCCCTGTAATCTCTCCTGCTTTGCTTCCCTCTATCTCCGGCTCGAGGTTCTTTGGTGTACTCTCATTCCTGACTTTGACGATTAATGTCTTCGGTGATCGGGCGAATTCCACCATTGAAGGTCGATGATTGTTTAGGTTCCAAATGAAGATTCTCAGTATACCTCTGATGTAAAGCATTCCATGTGGTCACCGGGTATTGAGTGAGACTCCACTGTAACTCTCGGGTACCTAACAAACCGCTAGAGTTCAAACTCTTGCAAAAAGCTACCACAACGATATTGTCGAGAACTGGATGGAGCTCCATGCATTCCCTCAGAAATTGTTCCAGGTAATCTTTCAACAGCTCATCGTCGCGTCGCCGGATCTCAAAGATATCTTCCGTGCGCTTCTCTCGCTTACAGGCTCCGGAATGCGCCTTCTTCAACAAGTCTTACATCTGGGTGAATGACTCGATCCACCCCATCGGTAGCTGAGGATACCGTGCAAGGGCACCTTTAGTTAAGGTTAAGCTGAACCTCTTCACCAGAGCAGATTGAATTTTTCTTCAGTGATCTCGTTGCTTTTGACGGCAGTATAATAAGGAACAATATGCTTGTCCAAATCGGTAGTATCGTCGTACTAAAGGTTATCCGGCAGGAGGAAGTTCTTTGGTATGCAGAACGGTGCAACACTTGCCTTATATGCATGCTTATAGAACTTCTGCTCATGTATGGTGGTAACCTGGGGTGGAGCACCCGGAACATTACCGATCCAATCATGGATGGCCTTCATCTCCTTCAGGATGTCCTAAATGACAGGTGTTCCTTTAAGATCTTGATTGTTAACTGCTGTGGAGCTTACGGGGGCGACATCCATGTTGAGTCTCGGATTGGGAACGAATGTTGGTGATTCGTTCGCGGGTGCCTGTCCTCGCGGGGACGTTGGCCTGTTTGATGATCCAGCAATTATCGCTCCTAATTTTTGGGCCATGCTTTCGACCATCTTGGTCGAGTTTTGCTCTGCCCGTTCTTCCTGGGTTTTGAAGAGATCAACAAGGAAGTCTTTGTCATTGCTGGCTACAGGGATCGGATCTTTGACAGGATCCTTCAACTGTACGTTAGGATCGCCGGGATTCTGTGCGGAATCGTCTATTGCGTCAGCAGTGTCCTTTGGAACATCATCATTTTCGTCTGACATGACTGTGCCTTTTAGAAACCTACAATATCCTGGGCTCCATGGTGGTCGCCAAACTATTTAGGTCTAAATTTGATCGTTTAGGTAAAACAATTAAATTTGTTAGAGGTTCATAAGCAATACAGTAAATACGCAGGAAAAGCAAGTAAAACTGAGAGAAAAGTAATGACAAGAAAGTAAAGATTTTTATTCCTTGAGAATATACGCATATTGTGTGGATCGCTTGATGTACAATACAATATTTATGAGGGATATTTATAGCTAAGATTTATCCAGTCCTAATTATGATTAAATATAAAGACTAATAAGGTTATGGGCCTATAAACTCATGGCGGTGGTATATACGAAACCCTAAATAGGAGACTGTAAACCCTGAGGCGGCGGGATGTATGCCTTACGTCCTATGCCCATACCGACTGAGAGGCCGTGGCTTGAGGAGCAAGTGTGTATCTTCTGCGCTCGGTGACTTGTAAGCTAAGTCTAGTCTCACCAGGTGGACTCGTATCCTCAGAATCATAGATGGCGTATTTTTGCCAACATAATTAATAATAAATAAACGAAGAAAATTCTTATTGATCTGAGAAGAACGGTGCTACTCATAGCCTTGGAAGCAATATGTTTTAGGAGCTTAGAGTAATTGGAGTGAAGTCAGAGTGATCCGAATTCAAATTATTCTTACAACGGGGAGTAGGGAAATTTTGTAGTATATTTAAGGTCTAATAATGGTAAATACTTATCTACACTGGGTGTATACACCAAACTATGTTGATTTATCATAGTTAAATGATTTAATAATGAAAAGCTATGCAATAATTAACTATGGTTAGGTGATAAGATTCCATTTTCAAACACATAGCACCAATCCATTATTTGGCATATACACCCCGTGTGAGTAAGTTTTTTCTAAAATAATTACCTACATTAGTATCTGTCTGTTACGCTTTTTATGGGAATAATGGCTGGGACGTAATAATTTAGAGTCAATGCTGCTAAATGTAGATCCCACGAATCGTGCTATATCGGTTAGTGCTGGAACTTTAATCCAGATATATAGTCTTGTCCATCGCACCGTGGAACTTACACAAGTGTTGATTTGTCAGATTGTTCCTATGGTCTATCCAGGTATGAGTTCCCCAATCTTAAATCTCTGGAGATTTGGTTTATTCAGTTTGATTGTTACTTCGGCACATATGTTCCTCCTGTTGGTCAATAAGTCTTTGATGCAATTTTACCGAATACAAGCTGAAGGTTGACTTAGTCTAAATGTGTTGACTTACTGATATCAAGTTTTTGTTTCACCACCATTGTTTAAACAGCATTAGTGACTTTACGAGCCTAAGCTAGCGTTTGGACATAGATTTGGTTGAAACTTAAAAAATTAAGTTTTTGGAGTTGAGTAAAAAATTATTTTATGAAAATTGAAGTTGTGTTTGGACATATATTTCACTTGAAAAAAAAGTTAGAAATTTTATGAGTGGGAAAAAAGTTTTTTTCCAAATCTCCAAAAAACTAGTCTCAAGTAGTTTTTGAGAATTTGAAATTTTCATCTTCAAATTTTTGACAAATTCATAAATAGACAAAAATTAAAGTATTATATGAAAAAAAAAACTCCTTAAATTTATAAACAAACGGGAGCTGAGTATTAACTACAAATAACAAAAAGCAAAGAAACTTGACCAATCCATTTTATTAAAAGATGCTGGAAGACGATCTAAAAGTCGGGGAAGGAAAAAGATACTTGACCAACCTTATGAAATGATTGACATTGTCACATTGCCATCCTACAATTTGAAAGATGACCGCTATATGACTTTTGAATCATAAATACTACAGGATGAAATAAAGGGAATTGGATAATTCAAATAACCTTTTAGTCTCGTTCCTTTTTCCATTTCTCTGTATAAATGACATATTTCAAAGTAAAAGTACATTTTCAGTTAAATTTTACTCCCCGTGTATTTTTCTATAGTATTGAGTTAAAATGATCTCACTGTATTGGGTAAAAATTATCGTCTTCGGTCAGCACCCCGAGTTGGTAGACCGAAGAGAAAACGAGCTGACGCTCCGAAGGGAAAATAACCGATCGTGACCGAATCACCAAGGTCAACGCCCGAAGGCGAGACCGAAGAGAAATTAAGCTCTTAACTTCGGGGGCATGGCACCCTCTTCCGATAGCAAGGTCAGATGACCGAAGCCCGTGGCAAGGCTTCGGTAAACACCTCGGTCCCAACGGCTTTGCAGCCCATTACTCTGCCCCACTAACTCACCCATGTTGCTGAGCAGATCGTGGGAGAAGTGCATGAAGGTGATGGAGAACGTGGGCAAGGCCCTTAGGCCTATAAATAGATGCTCATTTTGTAATATAGGCATCCAGAAATTGTACCGAAACTCTGTCAAAATCTGTACACAGTATTCATATATTGAAACACCTTTTACGTTCTCGCATTTTATATCTCTTTTCCGCATTATTGTGACTTTGATACGAAGTATTGCTTGTATCCGAATCCGAAATTTATTTGTGTACCTAAAAACGGTTTAGGCCCATACAAATTGGCGCCGTCTGTGGGGATATAAGCAGTTACGCTTTGTTCCAAAGTTCCGCTTTCATTTTCTGTCAAGAATTTCCAATCCGACGTTATGGCTGATAACGACAACGGTGGTAATAACGGCGATCGGGCTGGCGTTCCGCAGAACCAACAGCCCATGGCCCCGATGACAACAGAAGAGTTCCAAATGTATGTTGTCACGACTCTAAGAGCTCTCCAAACCAAGCAGGATGAGCAAGCAAGTATTAACGCCGAGCTTCGTGCCTCGTTGGAGGCAAGAAACAGTGCTGCACCCAACGGCACCCAGCCCATGGCTCCTGGTGGAGGCACCCCGCCTTTCGTTCCTACGGGCGCGACAACAGGGGGACCTCGCAATGGAGCCACGTCTGGGGGCTCGGGGAGTAACCCATCCTCCACGCCACACTTCGGGACGGTTCCCACCGTGGCGGAGACAACATCCTCAGTCGACGTTGAAAGGATAAGCAGGGAAATCGAGGCTCGCATCGAGGCGCGCGTCGAGAAGCGCCTCGAGCGCGTACCGGGGATTAGCAAGGAGGAAGATGACCTTGATATTGAGCAGTATAGGGAGCAGCCCTATAAGCCCGAAGCAGCGCCGGCTCCAACTCCTGTGGGTTTCAAACTCACTTTCCTCAAAAAGTATGATGGGACAACTGATCCCAAGGAGCATGTCAGGGAGTACATGTCCATGGTAAAGAGCAACGACTTGACGTCCACACAGCTCGAGTCCATGTTCCTAAAGAAGTTTGGTAGTTCGTTGGAAAAGGGTGCCCTTCGGTGGTATTTGTGCTTGCCATCGGGGTCAATCTCCTTGTTTAAAGAACTATCCAGCGCCTTTGTCAAGGCTCACACCGGCGCGCAAAAGATCCTCCAAAGGAAGGAGGATATATGTGAAGTGAAACAGTGGCCCGGCGAGCCCCTTAAAGAATTCCTCGAGCGATTCCACGCCGAGCGCATGGAACTGCCTCGGATGGATGACACCCTGGCCATCATGGCCTTCGAGAAAGGCATTAATAGCCGCAATTCTGGCGCTGCAGCTGAATTGCGTAAGGAATTGCAGCAGTACCAGGTCCTGACATGGGAGGACCTGCATAGACGCGCTTACTCCAAAATCAGATTGGAGGAAGCAGAGTTCAAAAACCGAGGTTACAGCTACAGCAACCGAGGTGATACATCAAACCGCGCCGAAGCGCCACGAAACAATTCAAAGGGGAGGTATGAACCATATACCTCACCGAGGCAGCATGTTAGTCAGAGGTTGGGAAACAATCCCAGTAGCTCATACCCCGCCTCTAATATAAGCCAAAGGCTCGGAGGGAAGGTTCAAACTAAAGTGAACCAAAAGAATCCCTCGGGCCCCGCTTCGGCCCAAAGAAAGGATCTGCCTCGGATCCAGGATTATAACTTCAACATATCGACCTCGGAGCTGGTCGATGTTGTCAAGGGGACAGCCGGGGTAAGGGTTCCAAAAGATATGAGGACCCCGGCAGACAAGAGGGACCACAATCTGCATTGCGAATTTCATGCAGATTATGGCCACAGAACCGAGGACTGCAAAGCTTTGCGCCTCGAGGTAGCCCATTTACTGAAGAAAGGAGTCCTGGCTGAATTCCTTACCGACAAGGGGAAGGATAACTTCTCAAAGAACCGAGGCGATGGGCAGCCACCTCGAGCCCCACCCCCCGACAGAGTAGTCAACGTCATCACCGGGGGGTCCGAAGTGAATGGTGTGAACTTCGCCGCGGCGAAGAAATTTGCTAAGCTCTCCATCACAATGGAGAAGAGGACCCGAGTTGGAGGCTCGGGCAAAGATATAGTTTTTGATGAAGATGACTGTGATGGGATGATGTTCCCCCATCACGATGCTCTAGTCATCATGCTGAGGATTAATAATGCCGACATCAAGAGGGTATTGATCGACCCCGGTAGCTCAGTAAATATCATCAGCTACGGGGCCGTGAAGCAGATGTGGCTGAAAGGGGAAATCATCCCCAAATCAACAGTGTTGGTCGGTTTTAATAACTCAACGGAGAAGACGTTGGGTGAAATCACGCTGAAGACATTCGCTGAGGGTGTCACCAAGGAGACACTGTTTCAAGTCATGCCCGAGGACCTGGCTTATAATGTGATCCTCGGGCGACCATGGATCCACTCCATGGAAGCTGTTCCCTCCACTTTGCACCAAGTGATCAAATTCCCAACGCCTTGGGGAGTTCGGTCGATCAAAGGAGAGCAGCGAGTAGCGAGGGAATGCTACTCGGTCGTATTAAAAAGTGGAGTCGCCCCGAGCGGGCCCAAAAAATAGCAACCAACGCAACCGGGATCAAGCGAGGCGGGCCTCCAAAGCGAAATTGAAAAGATCCCGGCATGCGTACAAGAGCCTCGGAAGCAAAAAGCCGAGGACTCTACCATTGAGGAGCTGGACTCTTTCACTCTATTGAGAGAGTTCCCAGAGAGGAAAGTACATATCGGCACGGAGTTGGACCCGAAGTCGAAGGAAGCAATCATGGAAGTTTTGAGGTCCAACAGCGACTGCTTTGCATGGGCTCATTCAGACATGACGGGTATCGATCCGGAGATCATAACTCATAGACTGAATGTAGACCCAAAGTTCACCCCGGTGAAACAGAAGAAGAGACCTCACGCCGGGGTGAAAAAGAAGGCGATCGAGGATGAAACCACGAAGTTGCAAGAAAATGGTTTCATAAGAGAGGTCAAATATCCCGAATGGTTGGCAAATGTGGTAGTTGTGCCGAAGAAGAATGGCAAGTGGAGAATGTGTGTAGACTACACCGACCTGAATAAAGCTTGCCCCAAAGATTCTTATCCACTGCCGCAAATCGACAGGTTAATAGACTCCACGGCTGGACACAAACTATTAACTTTCTTGGATGCGTACTCGGGCTACAACCAGATCCTCATGGATCCCGAGGACGAAGAAAAGACCTCGTTCATCACTGACCGAGGCACATTTTGCTACAAAGTAATGCCCTTCGGGCTGAAGAACGCTGGGGCGACCTACCAAAGGTTGGTATGTCGCATGTTCAAAGAGTACATCGGGAAGTCTATGGAGGTCTACATAGACGACATGCTCATCAAATCGATCCAAATAGAGGATCATTTGAATCATCTGAGGGAAGCTTTTGCTGTGTTGAGACAATACGGTATGAAATTGAACCCTGAGAAGTGCGCCTTCGGCGTAGGATCAGGCAAATTCTTAGGTTTCATTGTCTCCGAGCGGGGAATCGAAGCCAACCCAGACAAAATCAGAGCCATTGAAGAAATCCCCGAGGAGCTTACCGGGGTAAAAGAAGTGCAACGCTTAACTGGCCGAATCGCTGCCTTGAGTCGCTTTATCTCGAGGTCCTCGGAGCGATGCCACAAGTTTTTTTCCGTTTTGAGGAAAAGCAATCACTTCGAGTGGACGCCGGAGTGCAAACAAGCGTTGAAAGATTTGAAGCAATATTTGGCTAACGCACCGTTGCTTGCCAAGCCAAAAGAAGGTGAAACGTTGCTAGTCTACTTGGCAGTGTCCGAGGTGTCGGTGAGTGCTGTGCTGGTTCGGGAAGAAGATGGCAAGCAGCAGCCAATTTATTATGTAAGCAAGACACTCCTCGACGCCGAAACCAGGTACCCACATTTGGAGAAACTGGCTCTTGCTTTACTCATTACTGCTCGAAAACTGCGGCCCTATTTTCAATGCCATCCAATAGCTGTAGTTTCAACCTTCCCTTTGAGAAATATTTTGCACAAACCTGAGTTGTCGGGGAGGTTATCGAAGTGGGCAGTAGAATTAAGCGAATACGACATCACCTACCAGCCTCGGACTGCCATTAAGTCGCAAGTCTTGGCAGACTTCGTGACAGATTTTAGTGTGGGAATTCTGCCCGAGGCTGAAAAAGAAAACGCCGAAGCCAAAGGAACAACCCCGGGCTTATGGACACTTTATACCGATGGAGCAACAAACTCCAAAGGTTCGGGGTTAGGCATAGTTTTGAAAGCACCCACCGGGGAGAAGGTCAGGCACTCGGTTCGATTCAAGAAAGTAACCAACAACGAGGCTGAATATGAAGCGGCCCTAGCAGGCCTAGAGTTGGCCAAGGAAATGGGGGTTGAAAGAATCGAGTTAAGGTGTGATTCTCAATTGGTGGTCAATCAGATCCTCGGTGACTACACGGCTCGTGAGCCCAGAATGCAGCTATACTTGGATCGGGCACAAAGGGTCTTAACCCAATTCAAAAAATGGCAAGTTAAACAGGTACCTCGGGATGAGAATACCGAGGCTGATGCCTTGGCGAACTTGGGTTCGGCTATTGATGAAGCCCACTCGGGGACTGACTCGGTGGTTCGGCTATTATCTGCGCAGATGAGAGAGATGAAGCTGCAAGTCAATTCGGTGGATAACCGATGGGATTGGCGGAGTAAGTTCATCTCCTATTTCGACTCGGGGACTGTCCCCCAAGATAAAAAGGAAGCAAAGAAGTTAAGGACTCAAGCAGCCTCGTACCATATGATCGATGGCAATCTGTACAAAAGGCTATACTGCGGCCCGATGGCCAAGTGTTTGGGTCCCAATGAGGCAAGATACGTGATGGCTGAAGTGCACGAAGGCGAGTGTGGCAATCACTCGGGGGCAAAGGCCTTGGTGCGTAAGTTGTTAAGAGCTGGGTATTACTGGCCCACGATCAGTGCCGACGTGAGGACCTTTGTGCAAAAGTGCGACAAGTGCCAGCGCCATGGGCGGATGATCCACCAACAGGCCGAGCCTCTTCATTCGGTGGTGTCGCCATGGCCCTTCATGAAATGGGAAATGGACGTTGTTGGACCGTTGCCCAAGGGAAAAGGTGGTGTTCGTTTTATCCTAGTGCTAACTGATTACTTCACCAAATGGGTAGAAGCAGTGGCTCTAACCGAGGTGAAACAAAAGCAAGTGCTTGACTTCATCAAAAAGAACATCATTTACAGGTTCGGCGTCCCAAAAGAGATTGCCTGCGACAACGGTAAGCTGTTCATGGGGGCGACCATCACCAACTTCCTCGAGCAGTGGGGAATCAAAAGAATAGCCTCAACTCCTTACCACCCAAGTGCCAATGGCCAAGCCGAGTCTTCGAACAGGATCATAATTGAGAATCTCAAGAAAAGGCTCGACGAGAAAAAAGGCCCTTGGCCCGAGGAGTTACACGGGGTCCTATGGGCCATGCGAACCACTGAAAAGAACAGCACCGGGGAGACTCCCTTTTCACTGGCTTATGGCATGGACTCTCTCATCCCCGTTGAAGTGGGCGAACCAAGTCTCCGGTACGCCCACACAACCGAGGATGCAAACCAAGAAGCAATGCGCATAGAGCTAGATCTGCTCGAGGAGAAAAGGGAGCTAGCTTTGGTTCGGCTAGTAGCTCAAAAGAGGCAGATCGAAGCATACCTCAATAGAAAGGCTAAATTCAGAGACTTCAAGGTCGGAGATTATGTGCTGAAAACTACGAATCAATCAACAAAGGAAAAGAACGGGGGAAAGCTCGTAGCAAACTGGGAAGGACCCTATAGGGTCAAAGCAGTTGTTGGAAAAGGCTCTTATCAGATCGAGAATTTGCAAGGGGAGCCCGAACCCATGAATTGGAATATCTCCAACTTGAAGCGGTACTACTTCTAGCCGAGGTAAACATCTTCCCAAACCTTTTTAATCAAGCAGCCTCGAGCCGAACAAGTGCTCCCACGGCATCAATAAAAATGTACTAACTTACTCCTCGTTCCATCTTTTGCTTGACCTTTTCAGGAAGCGAACCGAACCGACTCCAGTGCTCGGATCTTCATCAAGATTCACACCCAAACACTGGGGGGGAGTGAGAAGGGTTGATATCGGGGTCGACATCGAGCCTCCCAACCGATGCTTATCTGTCCGACAACCGGGGACTCGTGCCCGAGGATTAGATTTAGTACATTGTAATTAGCCCGATAGCGGCCTCTGCTCTTATTTTGTCTTTAAAGTTTGTTGTTCTTACCCGAGGTCCGTTTCGACTTGGTTTCATGTAACAAGGCCTCTTCGGGCCCGTGGATATCAATAAAGTGATTTGATTTCCATTCATGTAAAGTGATTTTGGTTTCATTCATTTTATTTGCACAAATCTTGCACTCAAAAGCTGCATAATGCCTCAACTCGAGGGCGAGACGTCGTCCTAAGTTTGCATCGGTCAAAATCCGTCTAAGTCTTGCAAGCATATCAATTAATTCCAAAAGTGTTCGATATATACATAAAAAATCAACACGAGATTCACAAGGCAATCTTTCATTAAAAAGCCCGAAGGCTGGTATTTACATTCAGCCCGAAGGCTGGTATTTACATTCAGAATGGCCCCGCGGTCAAAAATAGGTACAAAGGCCCGAAGGCCAAACATTAAAAAAAGGCACGAAGGCCCCAAAAATGAAAGACGCCAAAAGTTTACTAAGGCGACGCTCCGCCGGCATCCCCACTGCCCTCCTCGGCGCTATCGCCTTCATCGTCAGACCCCTCGCTCGAAGGGAGCTCGTCCACGATCCTCTGAGCCTCGGCTGCGGCTTCCTGTGCCTTGACGATTTCGTCCTCTAGCACAATGCTCCCAGCCTGGACTTGCTCAAGAGTGTCGAGCCTAGTCTTGACAACGGCCCATGTCTCCTCGAACTTTGCCCTCGTTGCCCTGACCTCGGCCCGCTCATTGAGATGGGCAACTCGGTCCTCCAGCTTGGACACTTTGACCCGAAGAGCCGGCACTTCATCCACCTGCCCCTGTAGCTCGAGGAGTTTGGCATTATATTCCTCAAGTTTGTTGCGATATCTCTCGCCCGCCTCAATGGCCTCGGTCTTGGCCCTGAAAAGGTCGGCCTCCAGGCGGGCATTCTCGAGGCTCAGCCTCGAGCGCTCTGCAGCAAACTCTTCTGTCACAGCCCGAACACGAGCTTCGGAGAACTCCGTGGTTGCGCGAAGATCTGCCTCAGCTTTAGCCGAGGCTTCAGTGGCGCGCTCAAGCTCATTGTTCAGAACTGCGAATCGGCGCTCAAGCTCGGTGACCTGTCCCCTGAGGACCTTCTTCTGCTCGTCCCAGGCGGCGGCAGCTGCTTGAATCTCATTGGCTCGATCCCGCTCGAGGTGAACGGCTTGCAGCGCGAGGACCAAGCTCTGCAGTTGAAACATGTGTCAATATTCGAAGATTAGCGAGACGAGTTATGAAAAGGGGCATTGAAACTTACCCGAAGGGCAGAAGCGGCGGAGACGCCCATCAAGCTCATTGGGCTCAGGTTTCGAAGGGCGTGAGCCTCGGCGGGACCGAGCAGGCCATCAAGAGCCGCGACATCCTCTTTTGTGGCGTCCAGCAAATTAGCATCGGGGTACACCTCAAAGGCCCGAGCTGCAATGTTTGTGGGTTTCGGGGAGTCCCTCGAAGCCTTGACCATGTTCTTGATCAGCCCCCCACTCGCCTTCGCCTTGCCTTTTCTCTTCGCGGCCTCTTGGTCTGACTCCACCACGGGTATGACCTCGGTTGATCCACCCACTTCAACCCTCTCCGAAACGGGCTCGGGGACTGGGTCTGGCCTTTCTTCGGGAGCCGGAGGGGGTAGTTCCTCGTCACTAGGCTCGTCAATGAGCCCCCGGCGTTTAACGACGGGAGCCACAGCAGCGGCAACCTCTTCAACTCGAGGACCTTTCGCCTTAGTGGCCCGCTTCGAAGTCGCCCTTTTCCTCTTGGCACCTGGGGCAGGAAGAGGAGCAATTTGTCTAACGTAAGTATGAGTGGCGGTGGAAACACAGGAGAACCTACCCAAGAAAATTTCACCTTGTGAGGTCCCTTGGCTCGAGGAGGCCCTAGCTTTCTTCTCCTCGACAAGCTTCTTCGCCATTTCCGCCATCTTGGCGACCCCTTCGGTGACGTCGGTCACCAATTTCTCGCTCCTCTTCGCTTTCTTACCCTTCTCCTCCTCTCCACCTTCCACCTCCGCCTCGGCTTCTTCCTCGTCGTCAATTTCCCTCACCGCCTTGCTGGGGAGACCTACGCAAGCAAAATGGAAACATCAAAATCAAACAGTTCAGAATGAAATCTAGCAACTCAAAGTTAACAAACTTACCGTGTCTCTTGCACGCCCATCGGTTCCCAGGCAAAGCGGCCAGCACCATCCATTGCCGCTCGGGGCGCTTCCTCACCTGTATGACTTCGGTCACCCACCCGAGAAGATTCTTCGGTGGGACAACCGCCACTTTTTCGGCTGCAAGTCAAGGGATGGTTAGTGATCGCGACGGTTCAGAACCGAAGGAAAGGAAAGGAGGAGATAAAGACTTACGTTGGGCATTCCACACCTCGGGGAAGCCAGGCTCGGCGGACAGTAGCCCTGTGGGAATGAGCACGAACCGATCGTTCCAGCCTCGATCCCCATGGTCCTCGCTCTTGCTCAATATTGCGTACGAGCCCCGAGGCAAAAGGGCAACAACCCCAGCTATGTGAAAGTGGGGATAGTATAGGGAGATCAAGTGTTGAAAGGTGAAAGGCAACCCCGCGATGTCGCTCAAATACTCGAGGGCTTGGACAACCCTCCAAACCCCGGACCCAAGTTGGGCAAGGCAAAGATTGTAGGACCTGCAAAACCTATCAATTATTGGATGTACGGGCAGGTCGAAACCTATGGTGAAAGGGTAAGTAAAGACCGAGGAGTATCCTTCAACATGTGTGGACGCGGCCGAGCCAGGCGCCGGTATCCTAACCTCCACCTCGGGGCCCCAGCGGCAGTCAGCCCGAACCGCTTCAATCCTCTCCTCGGTCACGATGCTCGGGGTAACGTGAACGGGGATGTTCCTCTTCTTCCCTTTCTGAGCATCTGATTGGGCGTGGACCTTCAGATCCTTTTCATTATTAAAACTCGAGGGGATGACCAACCGAGGGTCGATCTCCACCTCGAGTGGAATTTTCCTCTTTGACTTCTTTGAAGGCCCCGCCTCGGTCTCACCCTTTGAGCCACTCACTTCGCTCACTTCTGCCCCTCCGACCGAGGCACCCACCTCTTTAGAGCTGGTGATGTCACCCCCCTCGACATCATCATTCACCTCTAAATCCACGTACTCGCTTGGCTCCGCTGAACCACGGCCGGCTTTCGCCTTGCGCCTCAAGGGGGTAGGGGCGGCAGATGTAGCCTCACCACCACCACCCGCTTCAGTCGTCTGCGATGGTGGCAAGGAGGCCACTGCCTCATCGTTCACTGCCATGGCCGCAAAGCGCTCCGCTCGCTCGCCGGAGTCGCTGGAGCCATGACCAGAGATGGTGGCTGAAACATTAGCAGACATGATGGGAGACAGGAAGTAAGGATTAAAGATTTTTGGGAGCTGTGAACAGTAGCAACGATGGCGAATAGAAGAAGCTCAGTCGTTTCTACTCTCAAAAGCGAAATACTGAATGAAGGAGAAAGTGACAGAAGTGAAGTATTTATAGTGTTTGTACACGTGCAAGTTGGTGAAGCTAATGATGACTGAAACGTTGGGGAAAACAAAAAGACGGCGTGACCGTTTAGAGACCTATCGCGAGCCGCCACGTAATACGGAACGGCGACCCTACAGATGCGCAACCTTTTGAAAATTCGTGGATAGGGTTACGCCACGTCGATTTCCCGCTCGAACTCATTCCACTCCTCGGCGACTTCAGCGTCTACCGAGGAGTGGGGGGACTATCTGTATTGGGTAAAAATTATCGTCTTCGGTCAGCACCCCGAGTTGGTAGACCGAAGAGAAAACGAGCTGACGCTCCGAAGGGAAAATAACCGATCGTGACCGAATCACCAAGGTCAACGCCCGAAGGCGAGACCGAAGAGAAATTAAGCTCTTAACTTCGGGGGCATGGCACCCTCTTCGGATAGCAAGGTCAGATGACCGAAGCCCGTGGCAAGGCTTCGGTAAACACCTCGGTCCCAACGGCTTTGCAGCCCATTACTCTGCCCCACTAACTCACCCATGTTGCTGAGCAGATCGTGGGAGAAGTGCATGAAGGTGATGGAGAACGTGGGCAAGGCCCTTAGGCCTATAAATAGATGCTCATTTTGTAATATAGGCATCCAGAAATTGTACCGAAACTCTGTCAAAATCTGTACACAGTATTCATATATTGAAACACCTTTTACGTTCTCGCATTTTATATCTCTTTTCCGCATTATTGTGACTTTGATACGAAGTATTGCTTGTATCCGAATCCGAAATTTATTTGTGTACCTAAAAACGGTTTAGGCCCATACACTCACCACAATGAATGAATTTTTACTGTAAGTATAATCCGGTAATACATGACATAAAGAAAATGACCATGTTATAACAAGTTAAGATTAACTAATAGTGCAAAAATCATTTTCAATGTATATGAGTTAAGTCTATTGTGTTTGAAGCCATTAGATCTCAAATTTGGAGAAGACCGAAACAGAAAGTTCAACATTATCATATATTGTCGCTGTCACGTACCAATTAACGTAGAATCAAATCAATTTGTTTACTTTTCGAGTTCTTCGAATATTTCGTCCATGACGATTGAACAATAAGATAGACATTTGAATATGTCAAGTCTGTACTTAGTTTACTCTAATCAATTAAACATGCTTCATTTGGAATATTAATACAGAGATTAAGGTCCGAATAGTCAAAGCTTATGTCGCGTTTCTTTCTAATTTATCCACCAATTAATTGAAAAACACGTTTATCTTCTATATAATTCTTAAGAAGCACATGTTTATGCCTCATGTCTGTGGAATCTTGACCAATTCAAGAGATGACCCCTGGAAAAGATAAACTGCAAAATTGAAGCAGTCACATCTTCGCAAGAAAATGAGATTAATCCAGTAGTGCGGTGCCACGTCCGATAGGATGGATAAGTTGTATGTGTGTGACTTTTTCATGTTCTTTTTATTTGTAGACCTACTTAGTTAAATCTGGTGGAGTTAGACTAAACTCCTACATGTAGATTAAACTACAGAAATACGTGGAAATGAGATGGATCTTGTCATGTTAGTATATTTCAGATTGATAATGTATTGGATGATGTTTGAGTTTTGAAGATTGACAAATAAACGATCTGGTGAAGAACTTGGTTCTTGTTAGAAGGCATGACTGATCGAAAAGATTGCGGGTTGCATATCCATGCAGAACTAGGAAAACTTGGCGCGTACAAGTTCACTAATCCTAGATAGCAAAAGAGTCGTGATTTGGCTGCCTCTATGAAGTATGAATGAGAGATTGAGTTATACAAGGATTATAATATCCTAGGAAATCTTCTCCTACCATAATTGAGAAGATTCCTAGTGATAAGCTTCTAGAGTTTTGTATACCCTATAAAAGCAAGAAATTGAGGCTGCCGCACATTCATTCATTCACTACGAGAGTTGAGAGCATTCAAAAGGCAATACAGACAACCATTGAAGATGTATTGGATGAAAAATCACCAAGGCCTCAAACAAAGGCTCGAGACCTGATATGGGGCTGCTTTACGAAGCGAGTCCACGAAGGGAAGCGACACGACTCTCCATCTCGAAAAGCCATCTCGGGGAATAAGGAAAACTAAGTTCGAAGCATCAAGCTCGGAAAGATCATCATCGCAATGTGACCCCCGAGCAAGCACAACACCTCACCGAATAAAGCCTGATCTTTGTAACTGTCGACTATTGCTCTGGAATTTAAAGAGAAGATCATGAGCTGACCACGATCAAATACGGAATAATGGCCATAGAGTCATAATTATTATAGCCATAATGTTATCATTTTCCTTTGTTATAAATAGGACTCATTTGTAATCAAGCAGGACATTGAAAAAGACAGTACTTGACTTATATTCTTAAGCTTTATCTCGTTTTACCAGCTTGTTTATTTCTTGCCTCGTTTATTCCATTAAGCATTTGTCTCGTTTAAATTCAATCTTAGCTCGATCATAACTTTGATATAGGAAAATAATCAATTAAACCCAAAACAGATTCGATTTATTGTCCTATCTCGATTTAGGCCAACATAAATTGGCACCGTCTGTGGGGATTTGGTAATAACGTTTGTTCTAAAGTCTACAGTTCCGATTTCCACTTAAAAATGGCTGACATCATCAACGACAATATGTCTATCAAAATACCAGATCAAATAGTAGGAGCTACCAAAACCAATGGAGGGGTCCCGATAGCCCATACTGGCTCGACACCGCCTGTTAGCCCCATTCCAGCAGTAACTCTACTCTGTTGGTAGGGCTAACACCACCGAACGGATCCACTCCCCGGATCGGCCTAACACCTCCCGTAGGAGCAGTTTTACCCGATCCAACCTCCTCAAACTATGGTGACCCATTCCAACAATTCAGGCTGAACTCATTGCAGCAGATGCGAGAACAAGCATCAGCGCAATTTCAATTTAATGAATAATTTCGAAGCTTCTTGCAGGCTCTCGCTGGGAGTGGGAGGGTCCCCCTAGCCTCGGCGATACTCCCTTCGTGATGTTTATTGGAGGAAATCCCAACGCTATTCCCATAGGCACCAACATGGGAAGTTTTCCATATGGGGTCGCGTCTGGGGCTCGGGGACTACAGTCCCCGCAATATCCCAACCAAGCGTCGCGACCGACTTTGAGAAGTGGAAGAAAGAATTCGAGGCCAGCATGGAAAAATGGCTTGAAAATATTCCAGGGGTCTGAAAACCTCAACGCCTACTGGATATTGAAAGATGTCGTCAGCTGCCCTTCAAGCCTGAAGCTGCCCAAGCGCCCGTCCCAAAACATTTCGAATTACAGATTTTGAAGAAATACGATGAGACAACGGACCCAGTCGACCATATAATTGAGTATATAGCCATGGTCAAAAGTAATGACTTAACCCCAATTGAGAATGAATCTATGTTCTTGAAAAAATTTGTTGACACCTTAGAGAAAGGAGCGCTTCGTTGGTACATGCTCCTCCCCTCTGAATCCATCTACGGTTTCGATGGATTGGCATACATGTTCATCAGAGCTCACACTGGGGCCCAAAAGATCCTCAAGAGAAGGGAGGACATCTTCGATGTCAAATAAGGATACCTCAAGCCGCTCAAAGATTTTCTTGAACGCTTTCAAGTTGAAAGAATGGATCTGCAAAAAATGGATGACAGTTTGGCAGTCATGGCTTTTGAAAAGAATCTCAATGTGAGTAATTCAAAGGCCGCAGCTGAACTAAAGAAAGAGCTCCAGCAATGGCAAGCTCGAACTTGGGATGAATTGCATGATCGCGCCACGACAAAGAGCAGTCTCGAAGAAGCAGAGTGGAGAAGGACAGGATAGGGCCATTCTTACCAAGGTCGATCTGAGTCCTCTCGATGCGCCGATGCGCCACGAGGGAACTCGAAAAATTGATATGAACCATACAACGAGACTCAAAAGCAACACGTAAGTCAATGCCTCGGAGGGCACCAGCACATGAGCCAGCGGCTTGGAGGAATGTCCGGTTCATCCTCTAGTCAAAAGTCCTCAGGCTCATCTTTGGTGTCCAAGGAGAAAGAGTTGCCTCAGATTTCCGATACAATTTCAGCATATCAACCACCAAGCTGGTAAATACGATCAAAGGGATGACTGTTGAAGGTGTGAGGCTGCCCAAAGACATGAGAACGCCCCCGAGAAAGAAAGATCAAACCCAACATTGTGAATTTCACATGGATTACGGGCATGCAACTGAGGATTGTAAAGTGATGCGTCTCGAGGTAGCCCATCTACTTAAGAAGGGAGTTTTAGCTGAAAATATGACTGATAAAGGAAAGCCCAACTACTCAAAGAATAGGAGGGAGGAACAACCACCTCGAACGCAGTCACCGAAAAGGGTTGTGAATGTCATCACTGGGGGCTCCAAGGTAAATGGAATAAGCTTTGCCGCTGCAAAGAAAATTGCAAAATCATCAAATACCGTGAAGAAAAGAGTAAGATTTGGTGGATCAGGTAAAGAGATAGCGTTCAACAAAGAATATTGCAATAGGATGATGTTTCCCCACCATGACGCGCTAGTGATCACACTCAGGATCAATGATTGTGATGTCGAACAAGCTCTAGTTGATCCTGGCAGCTTGGTGAACATCATCAACTATGGAGCGATCAAGAAAACGTGGTTGAAGGACCTAGTCGTCCCAAAAGAAACCATATTAATAGAGTTCACCAATTCCACTGAAAAGACATTGGGAGAAATAACCCTCACAACAACTGCAGAGGGGGCGAACAAGAAAACCACCTTTCAAGTGATGGCCGAGGACATGGCTTATAACGTCATTCTTAGAAGACCCTGGATCCATGAAATGGAAGCCGTACCATCGACCCTGCATCAAGTAATTAAGTTCCCAACCCCATGGGGACTAAGAGCCATCTGAGGAGCAGCGAATAGCGTGAGAGTGTTATTCAATTGCAATGAAGAGTACAGTCGCCCCGATCGGGCCAAGCAAATGATATGGTCAACTTAACAAGATACCTTGTCTATTTTTTCAGTGAAAACGAGCCCAATAATCAAGCCTTGCCTCATGCACTTGATCACTGGGGGAGAGGGAGAAGAGGCAAACGGGAACTTGCAAAAATGATCGATTGTTTGAAATAAAAGTTCTTTCTTTGGACTCAAATAAATGAAGACTCGACAACCGGGGACTCCACCAGAAAAAACCCTCGGGGAACGAGCAATCACCTCACCGAGGGCTACCCTTGGGAACTTGCTCAATAAGTTCATATTTTGATCTTATAGCTTTTTGCCTAAGTCCTGTTATGACCAGGCACTTATTGTAACAAAGGCATGCAGATGCGTCTTATCAATAAAATAAACTTTAATTCAACATCTCTTTATTGTCATTTGATATGCATAGCCAATCGTAAGTTAAGTCTACGGCTCGAGGGCGAGATGTCGTCCTAAGCAAGCTCAAAATAATAAAAGTCTGTCAAAAAAATTCAATATTCTCAAAAAAGAGAATTTCCAATAAGAAAAAGGCTCAGAGGCCAGAGCATTTACAAAGCAAGCGGCCCGAAGGCCTTAACTAAATGTCGACAAAAAAGAAATAAAAGTACTACTCTAAGCCTCCGCCTCGGATTCATCATCTTCCTCGTCTGAGCTCCCGCTGCTCGAAGGAGGATTTTCCATCAGCTTTTGGGCCACAACAGCATCGTTCTCGGCCTTGGTGATCTCGGCATTGAGGTGAACCCCACTACGACACTCATTCTGAGTCTTTAGCCTTGCTTGAATGACGGCCTAGTTCTTGTCAACCTTGGCTTGGGTCTTCCTCATCCCCCGCCTCGAGGAGAAAGAATCAATTTTGCCCCTCAAAAACATAATCTCGTTTTCGAGCTGATCTTTCTCGTTGACTAGTTGTTCCTTCTCCCCAGCCATTTCATTCATCTTGAGCATCTTCTGCTTCAGGTCGGCATGGAATTTCTTGGCCCGCTCTTTAATAGCTGACTGAGCCTCGGTTCTCACCTTTTTTAGCTCGGCATTGCAAAGCTCATTTAAAAAAGGCATCTTCTCCTCAACTGCAGATTTGGCTTCGAGGGCTTTGAGCATCTCAAGATCAGATTTATTAGCAGTATCTTTGGCCTGATCAAAATTTGAGCCTCATGCTCAACAACTCTTTCTCAAGACCCCTCATTTGAGCCTCGAAACCTGCTCGCTCTCGCCTCTATCCAGCCCTTATTTGCCTAACGTTCTCATCCCAACAGCATTCGATCTCGGCAGACCTGATGGAATTGATGTAGCACTACAAAGAAAAAATCTGAAGAATCAGGAAAAGAAATAAATACAAGGGTGAAAAGGAAAAGCTAAAGAGAGCATACATGAATGGCATGCTGAGCAGCATCGGCCATCAAAAAAGAAATATGGGACTCCTCGAGGCGATCACGTTCCTTGGGACCCAAGAGTCCACGAAGACTAATTCGACCTGGATATCGCCATCTAGGAGACAGAGCTCGGAAGGAATCTCGATATAACGAAACTGTCTCCAAGAAGATGCGTCCGGAGCAGACTCGGAAGCAGCTTGAGGAGTCTTATCTCCTATTCGAGATGGCCTAGGAATATCCATTTCCACTACTGCTACAGATGAAGTTCGGGGAAAGTGATAGGCTCTAATCTAGCCCGCTTTGCCTCCGGAATTTACCCCGAGGACACATCCTTCTTTATAAAAACTGAAAGGAAAAAAAAAAAAAAAAGAGTAATTGATGGAAAAATGAAACAAAAGATAAAGTCAAAAGTAAAAACACTCAACCTGTTTTAGCCCCAAGGTCTGATGACCCCTCGGGGATTGTCCCTTTTCTTTCCTCCTCATGTCCTTTTTCTCCCTTCCCCTTCGAAAGGTTCCCAATCAAACCTTGAAGGGCTCTTAAAGCATCTCCAGCCTCGAAGACTTCCTCATTCTTATCCTTTTTCTCTTTCTTTCATTTTTTCTCCTTCGGCGCGGTAATCGCCCTCTTTGGGAGACCTACAACAGAAAAAAATGATGATACACCGAGACATGGTTCCTCAGGGAAACCGTGCAACATAAAAGGTTTGTTAAAAGAACAACTCACCATGTCATTTGCATGCCCATTGATTCTCATTCAAAGCGGCCAAAATTATCTATGATCTTTCTGGTCTAGGTTTGGCATCGATAATGGCCTGAACCCATTGAGTCAGATCCTTCGGACGGACAACTGGGATCACCTCGGCTAAAAAGTCAGAAACGAAGAGTTAGGCAAGAAAAGATCAAAGCAAGATCGGAAATAAATAAGGAAAAGAATACTCATGTGCTCGATTCCATCGCTCGGGGAAATCAGCCTTCGAGGACAAAAGGTCAGTAGGCATGAGGACGAAGCGCTCGTTGCATCCACGGTCCTCGAGGTCCTCGCTCTTCGTGATCAGTGAGTACGAACCTCGCTTGTTCAGCTGAACGACTCCATCCTTGTGAAGGGAGGGGTAGAAGAGGTACAAAAAGTGGTCAAGAGTAAAGGTGACCCCGGCTAATTTACTCAAAAATTTGAGGCATTGAACGTGCCTCCACATCCCAGGACCAATTTGGGCTATGCATAACTGGTAGTTACGGCAAAAAGTGTCCAACACCTCGGGGATAGGTAGAGAAAAACCTATCGTAAAGTGGTAGGTAAAAATGAAGGAACGCCCCTCGACTCTATCACACACTCGGCTCTCGGGGGCGGGAATACCAACCTTAACCTCGGGGCCCCAATTGCAATCAGAACGAACCAAATGTATGTTCGCTCGGGTAATCAGACTCAGTGTATCCTTTACGGGGATATTCCTTCTCCTCCTGACATCCGACTCTGTCTAAAGCTGCATAGTGAAATATTTCGAGAGGTCGACCTTGGAAGAGATAACGTGGTGAGGTTTAAGCTCGAGATCATCTGAAAGAGGTCCATTATCACTTGCATCTCTCATGATGACATCCTCATCATCCACCACACTTGTCTCGGCAGCATCAGTCGTGGTTAGACGCTACTCTTGATCTAAGCCACTTGGGCGAGGTAGATCCTCCATGTTAAAATCAGGAGGGACAATTATGTTCAATAGTTCAGGAACGTTAACTAGTTCGCCACCAACAATCATGGTGTCAACAAAAGAAGGTGAAGAATTTGGTGAGTTTTGAGACATTCCTTAAAATTCCCTGGGCAACAAAGAAGATTCAAAAGATTTTTCACGCCATGATTACAAATGCATGGGAAAGGAAAAATAGGATATCCCGCCCAATCAGTGATCGCCACGCGTGATTGATGTGAATATGGAGTGCCAACCGCCGCTTTTAAAATTCACGGTGCAAAAACTGCCACGTCAATTTCCCGCCTAAATTTCATTCCACTCCTCGACAGATCTGGCAACCACTCGAGGAGTTGGGGGACTATCTGTATTGGATGAAAAATCACCGAGGCCTCAAGCAAAGGCTCGAGACCTGATATGGGGCTGCTTTACGAAGCGAGTCCACGAAGGAAAGCGACACGACTCTCCATCTCGAAAAGCCACCTCGGGGAATGAGGAAAACTAATTTCGAAGCATCAAGCTTGAAAAGATCATCACCGCAATGTGACCCCTGAGCAAGCACAACACCTCACCGAATAAAGTCTGATCTTTATAACTGTCGACCGTTGCTCTGGTATTTAAGGAAAAGATCATGAATTGACCACGATCAAATATGGAGTAATAGCCATAAATTCATAATTATTATAGCCATAACGTTATCATTTTCCTTGGTTATAAATAGGACTCATTTGTAATCAAGCAGGACATCGGAAAAGCAGTACTTGACTTATATTCTTAAGCTTTATCTCATTTTACCAGCTTGTTTATTTCTTGCCTCGTTTATTCCATTAAACATTTGTCTCGTTTAAATTCAATCTTAGCTCGATCATAACTTTGATACAGGAAAATTATCAATTAAATTCAAAATAAATTCGATATATTGTCCTATCTCGATTTAGGCCAACACAGAAAAACCTTGTGCTGATCGAGTCATAAGAATAGGTTCTTTATTATTGGTGTTGTCGCGTTAAAATGTGTACGTTTTGTTACCTATTTGCTTAGTCTGAAAAGCATTGAGAGTTTGTAAGGTCTAGAGTGTAGCCCTTTAGCTATAGAGTTTGTAACCTAAAACATGCTCCTTGTGTTAGTGGAAGAGTTTGGAAAATCCCAGAGTTTGGGTCGTGGGTTTTCTCCCTTGAACAAGGAGTTTTCCATGTAAAAACTTCATGTTCGTTACTTTCAGTTTTGGTTCTGCAGTTACTTTATTGTTATGAAGAACGCAGAAAAGAACTAGGTTCCTGTGGTGGCTAACGAAGTTTTTCAGCGAAAAATCGGAGGACACTATTCAACCACCCCTTCTAGTGTCTTGAATAGGTGCACTACGCATAATAAGTGTTATCAGAGCGGGTTTTCTCATTGTTAGGCTAACACCTAGAGAAGGATCTAATCATTAGTGCACCACCTACTATAACTGAAGGACAGTTTGCTTTTAGGCCACTGCAATTCAACGGGCAATACTATGCATGGTGGGAGAACTTGATGGAGAATTTTATCTCTGATGAGGACTATCAATTATGGGTGATTTTTTCTGAGGGTCTTTTGATTCCAACCAAGATTGTTGGTGAAGGAGCTGCTGCTCGAATTGAGCCAAAGGACAAGTCCAAATACAATGAAGCTTATGATCGAGAAAAATCATAAAGCTAAAAGGCTTGTTATCTGTGCACTAGGTCCCGAGGAGTTCAATAGAGTCTCATCTTACAAAACAGCAAAGAAAACCTGAGATGCCTTCGAAGTCGCACACGAAAGGGCAAGTCAAGTCAAAGACTCAAAGCGGAGCATGCTCAAGAGGCAATTTAAATGTTTCACTATGGGAGAGAAGGAATAAATCCAAGACATGATGACTAGATTAACTATCATCACAAATGAGATGAGGTCCTTGGATATGTATCTTTTAGAGATAGACATTATAGACAATAGCCTTAGAACTCTTCTAAATTCAGGGGAACCAAAGCTGACTGCCATCATTGAATCTAAGCCACTGATGTCAATAACTAGAAGAACTGATTGGGAGCTTGGAAACTCATGAAATGATGAAGGAATCAAGAAATAAGTTTGCACCTAAGAAGAAATAACTTTAGCATTGGAGGCCACTGTGGAAGGCGAGATTGATATTCATGAGGTTGAGATGGCTATGGTTGGCACTCTCAGACAACAGTTCAACCTTAGCAAATTCAAAGAGTTCAAGAAGAAAACTAAGGACAACTCTGGCAAGAAGAACATTGTTGACAGTCCAGACTACTAAGGGTATTTCAAATGCTTCAAGATGGATCACGCTGTCAAAGATTGTCCAACATGGGAAATTGAGTGGTTAAAAATAGAGCCTCAAATGAGAAGGAGGAGGAAAAGGACAAGGTTAAGGACAACAACAAGAAGAAGACGAGGCATCCTCCAAACTTCAAGGAAGAGAGAATAAAGAAAAAGGAAGACTTTTATACAACTTGGGGACCCTCTGACAGTGAATATGATGTAGAAGAAGAACCTGATAATGAGTCGCCATTAGCACTGGTGGAATTGATTAATGAAATCGCTGAGGGAAGGTATCCATCCTGACTACTGTTTTTTGAAGGAATCTATTATAAAGAATGGAAAAGGAAGATGAGTTGTTTCTTCAGGAAATGGATTGCAGCGTTTAGGTGATTGTGAAACATGGACCTCATGTTCCTTTGAAAAGAACCTCAAATGGATCCTTGGTGCCAAAGCGAGTGGAAGAATTTGACTCACATGATTTGGACTGGCTCCAAACAAATATTAAGTTTGCATTGGGATTAAAGTATGGACTGAGCTGTGATGTGGTGGCAAAAGTATCAGGCTGCTCTAGAACAAAGGAGATATAAAAGTAGCTAAAGGAACTCTACAAGGAAGACCCCAAGAAAAAGGAATCGGCTCTGATGGCGACTGACGATGAGGAGTCGACTCACGCAGCTGAGGTAAGCCTCTTCAGCCTTAAAGAAAAGCTTCACACAGATTCTCCTAAAAATCTCTCATCAATCACTATCACTTTAATGGAAGGATATGGAAAGTTGATGGCTAAGAAAGACCAACTATCTCTGGTTGTGTTTGAACTAAAATCAAATTGCAAGAACCTGGAAGAAGAAAATGCTGAACTTGAGGTAACAAATGCCTCATGTAATAGATAGGTTCTTGCTCACAAGAATAACATCTCAGAACTTGAACTTGAAGTTACTAAAATGAGAGAAGCTAGTGAAAAATAAGTAATCAGCGAGATTCAAACTAAGCTTGAGGCTGAACTTAAAAAGAAAAATGAGGTTCTCTGTCAGAAGACTAAGAAGTACTAAGTTCTTCAAGAAAAAATTGAAAAAGGTAATTATGAAGTCACAAGACTCACTAAATGGAGTAAGTCCTCTGAGACCATGAACTGGGTACTTGAAAATTAGAACAAAAGCAAGAAGGGCTTAGGTTACAAGAAGCCACTACCACCCTATAATCCTAAAAAAAAATATGTAGGGCTCTCTTGTAATATGCTGTGTACGTTCTGTGGAAACACTGGACACTATAAAGGAAATTTCATGACAGTTGAAAGGGCTAAAACAAAGAATAAAAAATTTGTTTTGCCTTGATTAGCTAGAAAGGATTTAATTCATCCATTTTCTCATAAGAAGGGACCTAATCTTATCTGGGTTCCTAAAACTAACCCCTAGTCTGTTTTGCAGGCTGGAGTGGGAGTGAACAACCTAAGCTTGATTCTTGATAGTGGTTGTTCAAGGCACATGACTGGAGATAGAAAGAACTTTCTCTCACTCGCAGTATTTTAAGGGGGGTAGTGTGGCTTTTGGAGGAGGCAAGAGTGGTCAAATTGTTGGTATTAAAAAAGTTGGGAGATCACTGGATCATGCTATTGAAAATGTGTATTGTGTAGATGAATTGAGAAAAAACCTGCTAAGTATTTGCCAACTTTGTGACAGAGGAAACGAGGTTAGTTTCTCATCCGTAGGTTGCATTGTAAACTACCTACAGAGTGGGAAAGTAGTTATGGATGGAAAATGAGTGAACAATGTGTATAAGGCAATATTAGGATCTCTTCTAGAAAACAACTTGACTTATTTGAATGTAAAAGAGAGTGATTCACAGCTATGGCACAAGCGATTAAGACACGCAAGCTTGTCACAGCTAAACAAGCTAGCATCCAATGACCTAGTTCGTGGATTGCCCATCAAGAATTTTGAGGACATCAAGATGTGTGATGCTTGTGTCTGGAGGAAGCATGTGAGATCTTCATTCAAGTCAAAAAAAGTGGTGAGTACTTCGAAACCACTTGAACTAGTGCATATGGATCTGTGTGGCCCAATGAGAGTAAGAAGTAGAGGAGGGAAGAGGTTTCTGCTGGTGATAGTTGATGATTATTCAAGATATACATGGACCTTGTTCCTCACTTCAAAAGATGAGGCATTTGACAACTTCAAAGATTGGGCTTTCATTGTGCATAAGAAGCTGAGCTTGGAACTTGTTGGCATTAGATCTAATCATGTCACGGAATTTTAAAATGCCAAATTTGGTGAATTTTGTCTCAAGTATAGTATTGATCATAACTTCTCTGCACCAAGAACCCCATAGCAAAATGGGGTAGTATAAAGGAAGAACAGATCCTTGGAGGATATGGCAAGAACTATGTTGTTGTCTAGTGGATTAGCAACGAATTTTTGGGCTGAAGCGGTGAATACAACTTGCTATTTGATAAGCATGGGCTCCATCAGAGAAAATCTTGACAAGACTCCATATGAGTTACTCAAAGGAAGAAAACCAAACATTGCACATCTTAGACCTTTTGGGTCCAAATGTTTTGTTCACAATAATAGGAAGGGACCTATGGGAAAATTTGATGCAAGGAATGATGAAGCAGTTTTTCTGGGATATTCTACTCAAAGCAAAGCCTATAAAGTGTTCAACAAAAGAACACAGAATGTTGAAGAAAGCATGTGCGTGGTGTTCGATGAATCTGATAAGATAGTCACTGAAGGAGAAAGTGAGGATGAAGCGATAGGCTTTGCTCGAGAAGAGCCTACTAAAAATATAGAGAACCCAGAAGAGATAGAAGAACTGTAGGGTGACGAAGGAGCATTGACTCTGGGAGAACAGGGAGTCAATTTGGCAAGGGGAACAGCTGATCGTGATGAAGATGATAAAGAAGCTGAACCCATTAAGAATTTGGAAACAGGACCTTCACAGCAAATACAGCTATGACCTTGAAAGCATCAAAGTTCTCGTCCTTTGGAAAATATCTTGTCTGAGCTAAACACTGGAATAATGACGAGATCTGCACTAAAGAACTTATGTGCATTCTTTGCATTTCTTTCAGCTATGGAACCAAAGAATGTGAAAAAAGCTTTAGACGACCCATATTGGGTGATTGCAATGCAAAAGTGATGTTCTGCAACATTTACCTATTTTACCCTAATATTTCCTCGTATTTTGATACGTTATTCACCCATTACATGAAATAATTGCGATTCTTGCGCTCACTTATTGTGTTTGCGATTTTAGGAATGGTTTGGATGAATTCGAGGCGAGAACAATCAAAATGGATACAAACGAGCAAAGATTTGATGGACTTAGCAAAATATGGGACATGGTATTAGAAGGCAAGGCTATGGTGCAAGTTGTAGATCTGTCTGAGCTTTAGACTTTGGAATGTTGTGAGCCATGTGACGCCTTCAGTACGGCGCGCAATATCTAGAAGCGAAATGGTAAGCGACGCTTAGAGTACAGCTTGAATTTCAGCAACCCCAGCTTTTCCAACTTAGTTTAGGCGTTGGATTAACTTATGGTAGGACTTTGTAAACACTATAAAAGGCTTATTACTTCGTTATTTTGAGAGGAGGACAGATTTTGGAGCAAGTTTTGAGTTCCTAACATATTGAACCAAGGGTTTAATTCCATTACTAAATCTATTACAATATTCAATCTTTCTTCCATAAATTCTTGTGTTGTTATTATGAATATGCGTAGCTAAATATACCGTTCTAGGGTTAGAGAAAATACATGAAGGTTGATGTTTGAAAGTTGATTTCTATTTATTGATTTACTATTACAAATTGTTTATTCTGTCTTGAGCCTAATTGTTTGGTTATTGAGGCCTGATAATTGAACATTGTTTACGGTTTATAAGTTGAACTCGACAGAGGGAACTTGTGAATGCACATAAGGAAGAATAGGGCTTAATTCTGAACTTGGGCATCAGGGATTCGATTTGCGGGTATGATAGACATATATTTATTCGCCTTCTTAGCTAAATACAGAATTCCTTAATGCATGCAAGTGATTTAATTCCATAGACATATATGCGTTAAAGTAGCTTGCATAAACTCGTGAAGAATCGATAGGTTTTCACGAATATAATTAACCTGTTAGTTATCAATCTAGGAAATCAAGAAGTAGAATCAACTGGAAAACTCAATTGGATTGTTTGTCGCTCTAACTCTAAACCGTTTCTCTCTTATTGATAACAACTCATAAATTGCTCTCGATTACTCGACTTCAATTGCTTGTTTTTAATTATTGTTTATTTAGTTAGTAAAATTACAAATCATCATTGGAAAAGATCCCTGAATAGTCTTTAGGAAATTGTTTGCAAGGATTCAGTCTGAACAATTGTCCTCGTGAGAACGACACTCAACTTATCACTTTTTTACTTGTCGACCATGTATATTTGCGTGTGCGTTTTGGAGCAACAAGTTTTTGGCGCCGTTGCCGGGGACTAAATAATTGACTGTTTTTTTTAACATTTACTTATTTTCTATTCAGGTTTAATTTTTGTTTTGAGTTCTTGTGCTATTTCAGATATTAGGTCTCGCTTAATTCCTTACCTATAGGAATGGCAGAAGAACGAGCTTTAGTTGTGCGAGATGTTCCTCTTCCCAATCTAGAGGGAGTAGCCTCGAGCATTGTTAAGCTTGAAATTACTGGAAACTTTGAAATTATGTCCGGCATGATACAACTGCTCTGACTGGACAATATGCTGGATTATTGCACGAGGATCCACAACAACATATCCAGAATTTCTTAGAGATTAGTGACACATACACACCAGCAGGCGTCTCAACTAATTATGTTCGATTGATACTCTTCCCTTTTTCATTGATCGGGGCAGCAAAGAAGTGGTTAAAGGCTAAAAAGCCTGGGTCTATCACTACTTGGGTTGCCTTAGCTAAGAAATTTTTGGCTAAATTCTATCCATCTGCCAAAATCGCTAGAATAAGGAGTGAGATTATCTCTTTTAGACAAAGAGACGGGGAATCCTTGTATTCAGCCAGGGAAAGATTCAAGTCATTGTTGAGAGATTGCCCGCAACACAACCAGTCTAATGAGGTGTTGGTCCATACTTTTGTAGAAGGTTTGAATGCTCATACCAAGATCGTGGTGGATGCTGCTGCTGGAGGCCAAGACTAGCCAAGTCTTGGCCTTGAATTTTAATGAGATTTATGAATTGCTGGATAAATTTTCTTAGAGCAATCCTAACTGGCAGGGTGATGGTAGAGATCCAAGTCAAAAAGCTGCTGGAGTAATTGGATGCGGTTTCAGCATTGAATGCAAAGATGGATGCGATAGCTAACCAAATCAGCAAGCTAACATTGCCACCAACTCAGCAACAAATACAATCAGTTAAACAAGTGCAACAGTTCCAAAGTTTTTGTGAGGTATGTGGACAAGATCATGCTACTGATATTTGCCCCGCCAACCCGGAGTCAGTCTATTACGTGGGGAACCAAAACAGGTCTCAAGCACAAAACCAGTTTGGTAACGCTTATAATCCTAATGGGCGCAATCATCCAGATCTCTATTGGGGCGGTAATCAAGCTAATCAATGCAGCATGAGAGCTCTAAATGGGGCAGTTAGCTGGAGCACAAAATTCTAGACCACATGGAGCACTTCCTGGTAATGTTGAATCGAATTCAAATCTAAAGGGAGTTGAGCACTGTCTTGCTATAACTCTAGTTAAGGGTGAAAAGTTGATGGCAAAAACTGAGGAGAAGGAGCAACTTACAGTAGCGGAAGTAAAAAAAAGTGGAGAAAGTAAAGAAGAGAGAAGAGAAAAAGGAGGCACCTCTACCGCCCCCACCATTCCCACAGAGACTTCAACCATCAAAGAATATGGCTCAATTTCAAAAATTTGTGAGTATGATGAAAGAGCTTTAGGTTAACATTCCTTTGACTGGTGTGTTAGAACTGATGCCGTCATTTGTGAAGTTCCTAAAAGAGATTGTAGTTAAGAAGAGAAAGCCACAAGAGATTGATACAATCGAGTTGACGAAGGAGTGTAGTACAATCCTGAGTAAATTACCTCCAAAACTTCAAGATCCTGGGAGGTTTACTATTCCTTGCACTATTGGTGGTCATAATATTTCTGGTGCACTGTGTGATCTGGGGGCCAGTATAAATCTCATGCCTCTGTCTATCTATAAAAGGTTAGGCCTAGTAGAAATCAAGCCTACTTCAAATACTCTTAAGATGGCGAATGGATCACTCACTTGCCCCGATGGTAAGGTGGAGGATGTGTTGATTAAAGTTGGGAAGTTTACGTTCTCTGCTGATTTTATTATTCTAGATTATGAAGAGGATCAAGAAGCTCCAATAATTTTGGGTAGACCATTCCTAATCACCTCGAAGGTAATTATTGACATGGAACTTGGGGAGATGACTGTGAGAGCGCATCGAGAATATGTTACTTTCAAGGTTTATAACGAAAAGGATCACATGGCTAAGTTTGAAGAGTGTTCTTTGCTGAAATGTGTCAGACAAGAACATGAAAGTAAACTGAAAGAGGTGTTTGAGGGGAATGTAGAACAAGGTGACCAAGACACAATAACTGACAAGTTGAGGAAAATTCACCTAAAGGAAAGAAGAAAGCAAATGTTTGTCGTAAGAAGAGGAGACGTAAATGCTGGAAGTGAGTTTAAAAGTATTGTCGTGCCACAACGTTAACAAAGGCACTTCTCGGGAGGCAACCCGAGCCTTGTATGTAAACAAACAAAAAATGAAAATAAAAAAAATAGAAAAAGAAAAATACAAAAAAAAGAGTCGTGCCGCAACGTTAAATCAAGCACTGGTTGGGAGGCAACCCAATTTTTATTGTTTTAGTCATTTTCATTAATATTACGCAGTTTTCTTGTAAATTTTATAGGACACGGGAAGTTAGGACGGACAAAATTCATAATGGAGGAATTGCGGAATGGTTGAAGCTTTGATTGTAGCATGAAAACATTCAGGCCTGTAGCAGTGTTTCTAGCCGCGTCGCTTTGAATATAGCTTACATAAAGAAAAGTTTCAGACTTGCAGCAAGCTATAGCAGAAGCGTCGCTTGGCCTATCTCATCTGGTGAAAGTTAAATCATCAAAAAGTGGAAGCCATAGCCAAAGCGTCGCTTGGCCTATCGCGCGGAGTAAAACAGAAACTCTGAAATCTGGAAAGCGATTGGCAAGCGTCGCTTAGCTCATCGCGTATCAGGTAAAGGTTGAAAATTTTCGCGGGTTGACCCGGTTTTGACCCGTTGACCCGTGAAATCAAAACTTTAAACACACAATTCCCATTCCCTCTTCCCTTTGGTTTAAACATAAAACAAATCAGAGTAAAGCACTTCTGGCGAATCAAAACAACACTTTTTCTTCCTTTGATCAATTGATCCATCCTCCTCACAAGTGCTCTGGTAAGTTTCTATTTCTCTTGCTCAGTCTCGCTGCTGAAACCACGGTGTAGCTTTTCCATCATCCCTTTCCTCTAGCTCTAACCGTGAGTTGTATATGCTAAATCTTGTGAACCCTTGTCGGGTCTTTATGAAACTCTGAAGCCTTGTTGGTTTACACTGGTATCTGCTAAAGTGATCTCCCATGAATTTGGGAGGGTTCTTCATTTACAGATTGCTTTGAGAATTAAGCTTGAAGTTCATGCATATATCATGTTCGATAAAATGCCGCAGTGACTAAAAGTTGAAGTTTTGTGAATTCTTGAGTAGAAAAATTACATATAGGCATAAATTTAACATTGTGATACGCCGAGGAACTGAATTGATATCATTTACAATAAAATTGACTTGAATATGAGTTAAAGCATTTCATAGCCATTGTCGCGCACTAGTCGTTGCCACGTCCTAATTTTTTGTTAATATTCCGGTTGCCCTCTTTTGTTAGTTAGTTTAGATAGTTAGTTTTACTTCCATTATAGTATAGTTAGGATTAAGTATGGGGTCGTTACAACGCCCCGTTGATTCTTGTGTGCGTAGCTACATGTTTTGTAGGTTTGGCTTTGTCGAGCTTAAGTGTAGGGTGTCTCCCACCCAATGCCTGATCATGACGACATGTTGGGGGAAGTTTGAGTACCCCTTGCTCTACGGACGCTTGGTTGGTTCGTGATGTAGATAACATCATTGCTAGCGCCAAAGGTGAGACCTTTTGGCCTTCAGGGAAGTTCCTTTACCTCTTGTACTCTATTTTTATCACACTGAGGATATTGCTTAGTTTTAAGTGTGGGGTGGGGGAATTCCCAAGTTTTTGAGGTTATTAGTGATTGTACCATTAGGAATTTCTTTTTAGCAATTTTTATTTTTGTCACTTGACTTTATTTTTATTTATTTCTTGCTTTAATATATAAAAAAATGAAAAAAAATTAGAAAACTAATGAAAAACTTCCAAAAAGATTTTCTTTTTAGTTTTAGTTAGTGGTACATGTCATCTAACCCATGATTTTTCTTATGGCCTCGGTTCTTTTCCATGGGTAGACCTGTGAACCAGGTACTTTTTATTTTTAGGAGTAGTATAGTATTAGTTAGTAGAGTATCTTTAAAAATAAAAACGGTAGAATGCTAGGTGCCTTTGGTTTGTTTGATACCAGTGAATTTGGACTTGAGCATATGCTATTAAAAATTTGAATGACCTTCTTGAGACGCTTAGGTTCAACTACTTGACTCTTTTGTGAACCATTGTGCCTTAGTACTTAAATTTCAAGAATTGCACCTTATTTGCTTAAACCGAGAGTTGGAATGAAACCGTCTTGAGTGAACTGTGCCATGTGTGATGTGAGGTATCTTTTCTTATGTTCCGTGCTTGCATATTGATGTCTAGAACTTTCCCCGTGTGTGTTCAAAGCGAAATTCTAGGTTTGCTCTAGTCGGGAGATGATACATGCATTTCTTTGATAAGCCCTTTTAGCCTATATTAGCCTACCCTTTAATATTATCCTTATTAAGCCCTTTTGAGCCTCTTGACCTTTTTGTTGGCACCCACATTACAAGCCTTATCTCTTTTGTTCATAATTTCCTTCTTTTTGACCCTTACTCCTTTGAGCACTTTAATTGAAATATTTGATGTTTATGGAGTTGTGGTTGGAGAAACTGGATAGTTTTTGAGACCGATGAAAGAAAAATATGGTGCACTTTGAAAAAAATCATTGGCAAGGTTGAGAAGAATATTGAAAAGAAAAACAAAATGAAAAAAAAAAAGAGAAAAATAAAGAAAACAAAATAAAGAAAATAAAAAATCTCAATCCTTGCTAGTGTTGGGCGAAAAGTAAAGTTGCAAAATGCTTACAGTTGAAAGGGAAATTCTTGAGTGTATGTTGGGCGGTTGCTTGTTTGGTTTTGAGAAGAGTTGAACTATAAAAATTGAAGTGATGTAATAAAGTGCTAAGGGAGATAGTCACTATTTTATCCATATTTGTCCTACCCATCCTTTAGCCTACATTACAATTCCTTAAAGTCCTAGTTAATCCCGATTGGAGTGAGCCTACATTAGTAGAGTCCTACACTACAGGCAAGCCTATGGTACGTTGTGTGTGGCACGTGAACTTCTTTTTTGAGAGCGAGTGAATTCTTTCTATATTATGTCCCTAGTCTATTCTTGAAATTTATTATTTGTGTGATATTTTTGGACGCTTTCTTGATTATTTTTGGTGAGGGCACATAGTTTGCGCGATATAGGTGAAGTTATTGAATTCTTGGTTGAGTGAATGGGTGTGATTTTGTGAAAGCTTGGTTTTACTGAGTCGGTTTTTGAGAGTGAGATGTCTTGAGTTGGTTGTTATAGTGTTTAAAAATTTGGTGAAATTTTTGCATGTTGTGGGTCACATGGTATGTATTTATGCTCTTGTTTAATGGTCGGTATCAACCATAACCATAAGTAGACATGTTCTATCAAGTGTTGGTGTTTAGTTGGGGAGTTGTTTTTTGTGATTGCTTGAGGGCGAGAAAAGGTCTAAGTGTGAGGTGGTGATGTTTGGCAATATCTATCTATTTTACCTTAATATTTCCTCACATTTTGATACGTTATTCGTCCATTACACGAAATAATTGCAATTCTTGTGCTCACTTATTGTGTTTGTGATTTTAGGAATGGTTTGGATGAATTCGAGGCAAGAACAATCAAAATAGATACAAACGAGCAAAGAGTTGATGGACTTAGCAAAATATGGGACATGGTATTAGAAGGCAAGGCTATGGTGCAAGCTGTAAATCTGTCAGCTTCAGACTTTGGAATGCTGTGAGCCATGCGACGCCTTCAGTACGGCGTGCAACATCTAGAAGCGAATTTGCAAGCGACGCTTAGAGTATAGCTTGAAGTTCAGCGACCCCAACTTTTCCAACTTAGTTTATGCTTTAGATTAACTTATAGTAGGACTTTGTAAACACTATAAAGGGCTTATTACTTCGTTATTTTGAGAGGAGGTCAGATTTTGGAGCAAGTTTTGAGTTCCTAACACATTGAACCAACGATTTAATTCCTTTACTCAATCTATCACAATATTCAATCTTTCTTCCATAAATTCTTGTGTTGTTATTATGAATACGCGTAGCTAATTATACCATTCTAGGGTTAGAGCAAATACATGAAGGTTGATGTTTGAAAGTTGATTTCTATTTATTAATTTACTATTACATATTATTTATTCTTTCTTGAGCCTAATTGTTTGGTTATTGAGGCCTGATAATTGAACACTGTTTACGGTTTATAAGTTGAACTCGACAGAGAGAACTTGTGAATGCACATAAGGAAGAATAGGGCTTGATTGTGAACCTGGGCATCAGGGAATCGATTTGCGGGTAGGATAGACAATTACCTATTCGCCTTGCTTAGCTAAATACAAAGTTCCTTAAGGAATGCAAGTGATTTAATTCCATAGACATATAGGCATTAAAGTAGCTTGCATAGACTCGTGAAGAATCGACAGGTTTTCACGAATATAATTAACCTGTTAGTTAGCAATCTAGGAAATCAAGAAGTAGAATCAACTGAAAAACTCAACTAGATTGTTTGTCGCTCTCTCTGTGGACCATTTCTCTCTTATTGATAAAAACTCATAAATTGCTCTCGATTACTCGACATCAATTGCTTGTTTTTAATTATTGTTTATTTAGTTAGTAAAATTACAAATCATCATTGGAAAAGATCCCTGAATAGTCTTTAAGAAATTATTTGCAAGGATTCAGTCTGAACAATAGTCCTCGTGAGAATGATACTCAACTTATCACTTTATTACCTATCGACCACGTATGCTTGCGTGTGCGTTTGGGAGAAACAAGGAGGAACTACACCTTTTTTAGAAAAGCAAGGTGTGGCATTTGGTTCCTAGGCCAAAGGACGGATCAATTATTGGAACCAAGTTGGTCTTCAGAAATAAGTTGGATGAGCATGGCATAGTCACTGGGAACAAAGCTAGTTTGGTGGTTCAAGGTAAAGCCAGGAAGAAGGAATCGATTATGATGAGACCTTTGCACCAGTTGTCAGAATGGAAGCAATAAGGATGTTGATTGCTTTTGCGACCTATATGGAATTCACACTATATCAGATTGATGTGAAGAGTGCATTCTTAAATGGCTATCTAAATGAACAAGTGTATGTGATTCAGCAACCTGGCTTTGTGAACAATGAATTCCCTAATCATGTGTATAAATTTGACAAGGAACTATATAGACTGAAGCAGACACCCATAGCTTTGTATGAAAGGTTGTCAGGGTTCTTCTCGACTTTACAAGAGGAAAGATTGATAACACCTTATTTCTGAGGAAGAAGGCCAAGGACCAGCTTGTGGTTCAAGTCTATATTAATGTTATCATTTTTGGTGCTACAAATGAGAACCTATGTAAGGAATTTGCAGAGCTGATGGGAAGAGAGTTCGAGATGAGTATGATGGGGGAACTGAATTTCTTCTTTGGTTGTAGATCAAACAAACTTCGGAAGAAACCATGATTCATTAACAAAAGTACATCAAGGAATTACTGAAGAAGTTTTATAAGTATGATCCTTATGTCGTTCTGCTTTTTTAATGCCCTTTATTGCTATAAAAAAGAAATAAAATCTTCTCTCTCCATGTTTCGGATGGTATATATATAATAGGGCTTTCACGCGATAGCCACACGTTGAAATCTGAATGTGCTGTTTATGTTTTGGCTTTCTTAAACATAGCTTCAGGATTTTCAGATAACAGTCATGCATTAGAACTCAAAAGTATTCTTGAAACAACCTTGGCTAGTAGTTTCAGGAGTTAGGACTCTGATTGGTGTGTTGACAGTCTTAAAAGCTTTGTAAGGCCCATTAGGACATGTCTGTAAAATATGAGCTGATTCGGACATCATTTGATAGGTTTTCAAATAAGGTTTCTGTTTCGATTAATAGTAAAGCTTAAAAGAGGTTTTCGAGCTCTATTTGAGTAAATGAGCTCCGATTTGAAATCCAAAATTTGTGATAGGTTTGTATGGTTATTTGTGACCTGTGGAAATTTTTAGAAGTGAATTCTGAGGTTGTTAGGATAGTTTTCGCTAAAGTCCCAAAATTAAAATTTGACCTCTTCTCGTGGGATCCTTATCTTGAGTTCCGAAGATCTTATTTGAGATTCGTCTTCGTAAGCATGTCATACAAGTGTTTTTTGACTTGTGTACAAATTTGGTGTCATTTCAACCTTTGTAGGATCCGTTTGTATCAAAAACATCACACTAGCTATTGCTGGTGCATTTTCTGGTGCTATCGCAATGCTTCTCCCACCTACCGCATCAGATTTAGAACCATTATCGTAGGGAATTTTTACAAAAAGGGCTTTAGGCGAAACATTTCATTTCCTATTTGATCTTAAGCAATTTGAATCAGTTTCCGAGCTTGAATCTTTTGAAATTGAATTGGAAAAATTGGGTTAGAATCCTAAAAATTATGAATTTGGGGAATTTGATGAAGTAAAATTCAATTATGAAAACTAATGATATCATTGAACTGGTGGGGCTATGAGGATTCTAGAAATGTATAATTTCTGGGTTTTTGGCTAAGTCCAACCCAGGGGTATTTTGGTAATTTTTTTCTCTTTCTTCATTTAAATGTTAAATAGTCATCCTATGGGAACTTATACGTGCGAATAAACTTGTTTGGCTTAGAGAGGGGTTATCCTAAGAAGCGTCGGGTAGGAAAGGAGGTTGTGCAGTAGCATTGTCAGCCCAGAACTTGAGGTAGGTGATTGTATTTCCTTCTTTAACGGCCTTTGGCCTTTTGGGTATTCTATTCATGGGTTCTATACGTGAATAGATTCCCACATGGCGTACTTACTACACCACAGCCTTGTTACGTGCTTTCTGGTAATATTTATTGATTTTTATGCTTTTGGGTATTTTATTCACGCGTCCTATACGTGAATAGTTGCCAACATGACGTACTTACTGTGCCACAGCGTTGTTACGTGCTTTCTGGTTATGTTTCTTGATTTCTAGGTTGTTATGTCATCAGAGGAAAGGAGGACTCTGCCTTAGGAGCAGGAGGACTCCGCTCCTTGCATATTATTAAGGGTATGACGATTCCACTCTAGAGTAAGACAATTCTGCTCCATTCATTGTGCACATGTAACCCCATTACATCACGATTTCATTCATTCATATCCTTATATGTCTTTGCCGTCTGTATATGGCTGTTACTTCCCTATATGTTCATTGTTTATCTGTTATATGTCGTTACTTTTTGTTTCCCTTGTTAGTTTAACTATTTCTTGAGTCAAATAGCTAGTCCTCGCCTATTGAGTCCTTATGACACACTCTCTACCTATTTCTTGAGATGTATTTTGATTTCGGCAGATTCCATCCCCGAACCCAGACAGGCTCATGCCGGTGAAAGAAGCAAAAAAAGAAAAGTCTGATTCCTGATCCAAAACCCCCGCAGCGTGATTGAGGAGTAGGACATTTCTATCTGTCTGTGGTGAGCCAGCTCATTCCTGTGTGGGCCAAAATACGTCACCTACTATTATAGGTATACGAGTCCAGCTGACGAGACTATACTTATTCTACAAGTCACCAGGCACAGAGGATACATACTTGTTCTACGAGATACGAGCATTTAGGCGGTACGGATGTAGAACGCAAGGCATATATCCCGCCACCTTAGGGTTTACAATCTCCTAGTTAGAGTTTCGTATGTACCACCGTCTTGAATTTATAGGCTCATAGCATTTATTAGTCTTTGTATTTTACAATAATTAGGACTGGGTAATCTCAACTATAAATACCCCTCCTTACATTATATTATACATCAAGTGATTCACACAGAATTTGGCTATTATCAAGGAATAAAACTCTTTATTTTCTTGTCTATTATTTTCCTCTATATTTACTTACTTTTCCATCATTTATACCGTATTGCTTGTGACCTAGTCATAAATTTAATTGTTTAACCTAGGCGTACAATTTTAGGCATAAACAGTTTTGCGCCCATCGTGGGGCCCAAGCAATAGTAGGTATTCTACGAGGAAAAGGCGCAGTTATGTCGGAGGACAGCGGAAAACATCCCAAAGAATATTACCGATACAGCAAACGAGTCTGTAAAGGATTCTTCCAAGGAGCCAGTCCATGTAACCAGCAACGGCGAAAGCAATCAATCACGCGAAGGTAATAATGAGTTTAGAGGTTTCCTTGTTAATCTCCTCAAAATCTTGTCAGAACGGGCAGAGCATAACTCAGTCAACATGGTCGAGGACATATCTCAAAAGTTAGGAGCAATGTTCGCTGGATCGTCTCAGAAGCCAGCATCCCCGCGAGGACCATCCCCCATGAACGATTCACCAACATTTTTTCCTAATGGCAGATTCAACATGGACGCCGCTTCTGGAGGCTCATCAACAGTTAATAATCAAGACCTCAAAGGAACACTTGTCATTTAGGACATCCTAAAGGAGATGAAAGCCATCCACAATCAGATCGGTAACGTACCAGTGCACCACTTCAAGCTACCACTGTTGATGAGCAAAAGTTTTATAAGAATGCATACAAAGCAAGCCCTACACCGATCCATATACCAAAGAACTTCCACCTACTGGATAACTTAAAGTACGGCCAGAGGATGGATCCGGACGAGCATATTGCTGCATACTATACAGCTGTCGAAAGCAACGAAATCTCAGAGAAAGAAATCCAATCTTCTCTAGTGAAGAGATTTGGCTCGACCTTAACTAAGGGTGCTCTTGCTTAGTACACTCAGTTACCAATGGGCAGCATTAAGTCATTCACCCAGATGCAAGATTTATTCAAGAAAGCGCATGAAGCTTCCTCCAATTCCCGATAATATTTCGCTGGTAGCTTTTGGCAAGAGCTTGAATTCCAAAGGGTCGCTAGCTACTAGGGACAGTGGAGTCTAACTGAACACCAGTGTCAATATGGAGTGCCCTACAAAGGTACACTGAAATACTCCGCTTGGAGCTAGAGCACTCTCAAAACACTGAAGATGAACGAAGAAAGCGAGCAGGAAGTCCATCCTAGAGGGAGACGGAGATAGAAGAAGAGTAAAAGGAAAGACACAGAGCCAAAGCCGAAACGGGAAAGCAGCGCAGTACCCGGGGGCCTGGGTCTCAGGAGAAATGAATCGAGCCCCGCAGTTTCTGAGATTTTGGTTTGCGAGTCAACACCGTGGAACCGGTTGCCAATCACTTTAGGAAACTAGGGCGAAAAGTACGGTGGCCGCCCACCGTAAAAGGAGAAATCGAGAGGAATTCAATGGCCTATTGTGATGGTCATGCCACAGCTGAACTTAGAAATTGAGCATCGATTAAAAGAGGGACATCTCAAGGAGTTGATTGAAGAAGGAGCAAGGCGTTCGAGAGCACCAGACTCTGGTGATAAAAGGAGCATCAACGCGATCTTTGCAACCTCGGGACCTATCACATATTGGGGGACTAAAAGACTAGGGTCGTTTGCTAAACGTATTATGTTCAACCCGGAGGACGAAGGAAAGCATCAAAACGCTCTTATCATCGCCATAAGGGTGTCCAACCTTCAAATCAAGCAAGCTTTGGTTGACCCAGGAAGTAATGTGAACATTATTTGGTGGGAGGTATTGCAGGAGACAGACCAACACCATCAGATGATTCCAAGCCCCCGTAGGATAATCAGTTTCAATGGCATTCGCGAGGAGCTTGTGGGATAACTAGCTCTACCGGTTCATATGCCGGGCATGATGAGCACAACCTCTTTCCAGGTACTCACCTATAATCTGTCATATGATGCCATCCTGGCACGGCCCTGGATACACAATGTAAAGGGAGTACCCTCAACTCTCCACCAAGTCTTTAGATACCCTACCTTGCATGGGGTCAACGACTTATGGAGTGAGCGACCTTTTCCTGGGGATCATCAAACGTTTGACAGAGGACATGACAAAAGGCCAATAGTCAAAGTAAATATGGTCGACGAGGAATCCGTCTGGTACCAGACTATGGAGCGTAAGGCAAGAATAGAGATCAGCGAGCTGAGGGAGCAGCTATCGGAGATGAGCCAACTAATCCCTAAGGCAGCAGAACTATGGTACCAGCACACCGAGGTACTGGTAAAACACGAAGGACCATTGTGCTTGATACATTGCTACCTGGTATTGGCCCAGGTAAAGATACAACTCTTGCAGCTTCCAACAATCACCGAGCCAGCCCAGGGAGAGCACCTGTTGTTGTATGACTCAATCTCAGAAGTAGCATGGAAATGCAGTACTCGCACGAGAAGAGGATGGGAGACAAGTTCCCATAAATTATGCCAATAAAGAAATTTTGTGCACAGATGGGCTTCTGGCTCTACCTGATCAGTTTATTGCAGCCATGGTCACAGCAACTCAGGAGTTGCACTCATATTTCTAATCCATACGGTTAGTGTGGTCTCTTCTGTACTATTACAGGCTATTTCGTCCAGACCCGGGCTCTCAAGGGGGTTGGCAGGATTGGCTGAAGAACTGGGAGAATACGATATAATTTACCAACCACGAACGACTGTCTAGTCAGAAGCTTTAGAAGGTTTCACCTTAGATTTTCTAGAACAATTAGCACCAAAGGTAGAAGAATCAATCCCAAATGTAGGGGCAATCGAGCCCAGGCACTGGGAATCCGTACAGACGTGGATCTCAAAGGATAAGAAGCCAACATCGATTTATGGATCAAGACACCCACCCGAAAGATCTTCTGCAAGGCCGCGAAGGTTTTAAGTTTCGAGGCAGAATATGAGGCCATTACTCAAGCTCTCGACTTAGCCAACATATTAGGGGCCAGTTGATGGTCAGTCGGGCGAATGAGGTTTTTGCCACGGAGGACATATGCGTGCCAGATCGGAAAGAGAAAGTTAAAACACTTTTGAAACACTTTCACATATGGGAGTTTGTCTATCAAGAGGAAAGCTTAAACGAGGATGAAGTACCCACGGATTCACACACTGATTCAGACAACCTACAGGTAGGGATTGAGCTACTAAGGCAGTCAGTTCATTATTGTTTAATCAACGGGGAGTCCTGGCAGATATAGACGATGGAAGTACAATCCTTTTCAGTATTCACTTTAATTAAGTCTTTAGTTTTTCGTTGAAGTATTTTCATACTTATCAGTTATGTTACGGGTTTTCACCCACAACAGTTCAAGCCTTGCGCTCCTACTCATCAATAAAACTACTATTTTACTTAGTCAGTTTTATAATTACAATTCAGATCCATCTATGATCCAAATATTCATAGCCCCGTCCAGACCTAAGTTGAAGTAATACATTCACTTTTCGCTACAAAAAGTAAGGTAAACTACTCGCTTAGAGCTAGATCATGTCTAGCTCAGCCACTAGCATTATTCGTAAGTTGAATTCATCAATTCAATAAATTTTTACCTACATGTTGGTGGTGACGCCCGCCCGCATAGTACTAGAAAGTATTAAAATACTCGAGTAAACAAGCAACGACATTCTGTCTCAGAACGCAAAAATGCCCTGTTCCAACATGGGCTAAAGACGTCCTATTGTGGGCGCAAAATAGCTGTCTATCACAGGCATAATATAAGCCATCAATTAATGATATGAATGAAGCGCCCCTCAGTGAAACAGGCCGATGAGGCATTGAAACAACAATACGGCCGAACCAAGAGACAGCCTTGAACCACAAGCAGAGTTAGAGCTTGGTGACTCATTAATTCACCAATGGCTCGAAGCTATATACTCTTGCCTGCCATGAAATGGAGCTAAGCACGTGGGCTTCAACCCTACACCGTCAAAGGAGCTACCGGAATGCCAGAAACATCCTGGCGGAGAAGCCTCATGACAGATGAAAGGGCCAAGTGTCCTGGCCCCACATGACAAGAAGAATATCACAGCAACTGCCGTGTTAGAAGAAGAGCACAATGTAATAAGTGCACATGCTACAATGAAGACATTCCGAAGAACATCATTAAAATCCCAATCAAACTTCATGACTCAGGGTACTCTGTTCATCCAGTCATGGATGGAGAAAAAGAAGTAGAAAACTGCAGATGGTCTTTTTCCTACAAATTTTTCATGCACCATCCAGTCAGAATGAAGGAGTTTTTCTAGGAGTATCAAACCGGGATAAAAAGTGAATGTTTTTGAAGATGTAAGAGTCATTCTTTCATAAGGAACTTTAAAGAAGATAGAGTATTTTTTTAAGAAGATTTGTGATTCCACCACTATCACGAAGCCCCTATTTATAGGCTGTAAGAGACAAGAACGGATCATGACATGGTCAAGCGTAATTATGACTTGAGATATGAAATGATTCGTCACAGCGAAAAGCATTCTTAGAAAGGTACATAGAATCAACATCAACCAATCAGATGAAGACACGCGGAATTCTCGAAAAAATCAGCATTATTTTTGGTCAAAGAGACTGCAAGTTTCAAAGAACCAGTGAGATATCTTTCACAGTGATTGAAGAATAAGCAAGGAAATTACTAGAGGTAAGTTATGTCAACTCTTCTAAATGGGTGGCTTGATGATACGTTGCATTCAAGTTGTTTGACAAAGTGTTGAGCGACATCAAGTTTTAGCCACTTGCGGTACCGTTGATATAAAAATCCCTAGTGTTGAGCGCCACCAGTGATGGACCACTTTTTGGTACCTTTGTTTGAGAAACTTTATCAAAAAAATTATTTTAGATAATAAGCAAGCTTTAGTGTGTAACTCTATCTCAGACACAATCGAAATCATCAATTTGCACCAAATCTTTAACCCACTTCCACCAACTAACTTCAAACAGCTTTTAATGGCTGGTTTTAATTTCTGACCATTTCTCTACACATTCCAACTATTTACAATCATCATGGGATCTATAAACTACTAAATTAATAGTAGGAACTGATAGAAGTGTACCTTAGATTATGGTTCTTAAACCCTAGGTTTTGGGTACTTTGACCATTCTTGAATGCTTGAAGGAAATCTTTGATTTTGGAGGTCAATCCTTGTTAGTATAATGTTAAATTAATGTTATTTAACATAATTTTGGTGAAAGTCTGGTATTGATGATCCCTAGGGTGTTCTTCTTTTCCAATTCTCCCAATTGCTATAATTAATAAATAAAAATTTCTCTCTCCACACATTCTTCACGAGATGGTCACATATTGGAACATAAAAGTGATACTTTTACTTCAACTTTCATAAACATAGATTCAAGATTTTCAAGCAACGGTCACACACTGGAACCTAAATATGGTGTTTTTGCTTAAAATTTCTAATACATAAGTTTTGATCTTTCCTTAGTTTTTTTTCTATTTTGGACCTTCGTATCTTACTTCGTGTAGCTCCAACCAATACCAAAATTAATCATTTCTTTTACTTATATGTTGAACGATAAACTTAGGGTCTCGCTTGACTCATAACTATCACAAATAATTAATAAGTACCCTACTGATAGTGTCTTGAGACCTAGAAATGCAATAAGACTTAGGAAACTTTTGGCGTCGTTACAGCTAGGGAAACCATGGGTGGGTTCCCTTCTACTAGACGGATAGTTGTGGCATAGCCTATCTTATCTAAGATTCAAGTTTCACCTATTCCATAACTTATTGTATTTATTGTGCCCGTTGCTGTTGTATCTATTCATGTGCAGATGTTCTTAAGTAAGTGTATGGGCCTAAATCGGTTTTAGGACGACAAATCGAATTTGTATTCGAATATAAGCAATCATTCGTATCAAAGTTAAATAAATATGCGAAAGAGATGAAAATGCGAATAAACAGCTGTATTTTAATATCTGATTTGAGTACAGATTTTGGCAGAGTTTCAGTACAAATTTCTGGATGCCTATAATACAAAATGAACTACTATTTATAGGCCTAAGAGCCTTGCCCACGTTCTCCACCATCAGTAAATGCATCCCCCACGATCTGAGCATTAATATGGAGAGGTTAGTGGGGTAAAGTAGTGGGCTGTAAAGCCGCTGGAACCGAGGTGGTAACCGAAGCTTGGTCGCAAGGCTTCAGTTATCTGACCTTACTGTTCAAATAGGAGGGCGTGTCACCAAAGCTCGGTGTCCAACTTACCTTCGGTCGCGTTGTTGGAACTTGGCTTCGGTGACTTAATCACGAGTTCAATTGCTTCTCTTCGGAGCATCAGCTCGTTTTCCCTTCGGTCAACCATCTCGAGGTGCTGACCGAAGACGACAATTTTCACCCAATACAGATAGTCCCCCCACTCCTCGAGTGAACGCCGAGGTCTCCAAGGAGTGGAATGAGTTTGAGCGGGAAGTCGACGTGGCGAAACCCTATCCAAAGGTTTCAAAAAAGCAACACGCCTTTCGGGCTGCCGTTCCGCATTACGTGGTGACTGCTGATAGGTCACTGAACGGTCGCGCCATCTTTTGTTTTCTCCAACGTTACAGTAATCATAGCCTCCCCTAGTTGCACGTGCACTTCTTCTATAAATACTTCACCTCCTCATTTTCCACTCCACTTGAAAACCTTGATATTCTTCAGAATCTGCGAAGGAAAGTTTCTTCATCCTCCAAACTTATTTCTCTGATCCCGATTCCTTCTCCCATTTGATTATCACCATGTCTGCTACAAACTCTGGTCATGGTTCAAGTGATTCCGGCGAAAGATCGGAGCGGTTCGCCGCCATGGCTGTGAATGATGAAGTCGCTGTCTCTGTGCCGCCATTGCAGGTGGCTGAAGCGGGAGGTGGTGGCGGGGCCACGTCTGCCGCTCCCACTCCTCTGAGACGTAAGATGAAGGCTGGTCGCGGTTCAGCGGAGGCCAGTGAATATGTGGACCTTGATATGGGTGATGATGCTGAAGGTGATGATGCTGAAGGTGATGATGTCACCAGTGCTAAGGAGATGGGTGGCTCGGTAGGAGAGGCTGAGGTGAGTGGGATTAGCGGCCAAAAGGGGGAAGCCGAAGTTGGCCCTTTGAAGAAATTGAAGAGGAAAATTCCTCTCGAGGTTGAGATCGATCCTCGGTTGGTCATCCCCTCGAATTTCAATAATGACAATGACTTGAAGGTCCACGCTCAATCTGAGGCCCAAAAGGGGAAGAAAGGGAATATTCCCGTTCACGTCACCCCGAGCATCATTACCGAGGAGAGCCTTGAGGCAGTTCGGGCCGATTGCCGTTGGGGTCCCGAGGTGGAGATCAGGATCCCGGCGCCTGGCTCTGCTGTGTCCACGCATGTCGAAGGGTACTCTTCGGTTTTCACCTACCCCTTCACCATAGGGTTCAACTTGCCAGTACATCCTATCATCGATGTATTTTGCAGATCCTATAACCTCTGTTTAGCCCAACTTGGGCCCGGGGTTTGGAGGGTTGTCCAAGCCCTCGAGTACTTGAGCGATATAGCTGGGTTGCCTTTCTCCTTCCAGCACTTGATTTCTCTCTACTATCCTTACTTCCACAAGGCCGGGGTGGTCGCTCTTCTGCCTCGGGGTTCTTACTCAATTCTGAGTAAGAGTGAGGATCATGGGGACCGAGGCTGGAACGATCGGTACGTGCTCATCCCCACGAGGCTGTTGTCAGCCGAACCTGGCTTTCCCGAAGCATGGAATGCTCAACGTAAGTATTTGCTTCTATTTTCCCTTCAGCTTTGGATTGTCATAATTGTTAATCCTTCCATCTTTGGCTTGCAGCTGATAAGGTTCCAGTTAACCCACCAAAGAACTTGCTCGGGTGGGTTACCGAAGTTATGCAAGTGAAGAAGCACCCCAATCGGCAGTGGATGGTGTTGGCCGGTCTGGAAGAAAACTGGTGGGTGTGCAAGAGGCACGATGAGGTGTCGATGAGTTCGACTCCTTGGTCTTGTTTCGAGCCATTAGGTTCTGATGATTGATTTTGTTTCCTTTATTTACGCAGGTCTCCCCAGCAAGGCTGTGAGGGACGCCGATGAGGAAGAAGAAGCCGAGGTGGAGGTCGAAGGTGGAGGAGAGGAAAAGGGAGGTAAGAAAGCAAAGAAGAGGGAAAGGTTGGTGACGGATGTCACCGAGGGCGTAGCCAAGATGGCGGACCTGGCGAAGCGGTTGATAGAGGAAAAGAAAGCCAAGGGTTCGTCAAGCCAGGGGACCTCACAAGGTGGTGAAATTTTCTTAGGTTGGTTTTTATGCATTTCCCTTTCCTCTCACATTAAACGAACTGCTTCCTTTCCTTCCCCAGGCTCGAAGAGGAAAAGGGCGGTACCAAAGCGTGCAACCAAAGCGAAAGGGCCTCGAGTCGAGGAAGTGGCTGCTTCTGCCGCCGAGGCGACAGTTGTGAAGCGCCGAGGTCTTATCGACGAGCCCAGTGATGAAGAGGTTGCCCCTGCTGCCCCTGAGATTGGGTCGGAGCCAGCTTCGGTGGCGATCCTAGAGCCAAGACCCGAGGTTGGTAGGACCACTGAGGTGATAGATGTGGAAGAGCCTGATCGAGAGGCTGCAAAGCGAAAAGGCAAAGCCAAAGTGGGCGAAGGCTTGATCAAGAATATGGTTAAGGCCTCTAGAGCTTCGCCGAAGCCTGCCAGCACTGAGCCCCGGGCCTTGGAGATATATCCCGACGCGAATTTGCTGGATGCCACAAAAGAGGATATCGTGGCTCTTGATGGCCTACTTGGCCCCGCCGAAGCTCATGCCCTTCGGAATCTCAGCCCAATGAGTTTGATGGGCGTCTCTGCCACTTCTGCCCTTCGGCTAAGTCCTAGTGTTCTTTCTACATAATTTACCTCACCATTCTTCGGGTACTGACACTTGTGTTTCAAACGTAAAGCTTGGTTCTTGCGTTGCAAGCCGTTCATCTTGAGCGTGATCGAGCCAAAGAGATCCAAGCAGCCGCCGCCGCTTGGGATGAAAAGAAGAAAATTCTTAAGGGGAAAGTTACCGAGCTCGAGTCTCGATTTGCAATCATGAATGAAGAACTGGAGCGTGCCAATGAAGCCTCGGCCAAGGCCAAAGCTGATCTTCGGGTAGCCACAGAATCTGCTGAAGCTCGAGTCCAGGCTGTAACTAGCGAGTTTATTGCAGAGCGCTCGAGGTTGAGCCTCGAAAATGCTCGCCTCTAGGCTGAACTCTTCAAGGCCAAAACTGAAGCAGGCGAGAGATATCGCGGTAAACTTGAAGAGTACAACGCCAGACTTGTTGGGCTGCAGAGCCAAGTGGACCAAGTGCCATCCCTTCGGGGTAGGATCTCCCGGCTCGAGGGTAGGATTGCGTACCTTAATGAGCGGGCCGAGGTTAAGGCAACAAGGGCAAAATTTGAGGAGACATGGGCCGTTGTCAAGACCAGGCTCAGCGCACTTCAACAAGTCCAGGCTGGGCAGATCGTACTCGAAGAGGAGATTGCCAAGGCGAGGGAGGCTGATGCCGAGGCTTAGAGGATTGTGGATGAACTCCCCTCTAGCGAAGGCTCAGATGATGGCGGGCCCGAGGGCGAGGATGAAGGCGATAGTCCTGAAGAAGGCAGTGAAGATGCCGATGGGGCGCAGCCTTAGTATTTGATGAACATTTTGATGTCTTTTTGTTTTTAGGCCCTCGCGCCTTTTTGGACTCCAGCCTTCGGGCTTTTGTGTATGCATGGCTTTCGACCTTCGGGTCTTTTTAGATGTAAATATATTTTAGCCTTCGGGCTTTTAATGGAAATTGATTGTTCGTACTTTATCTCGAGTGCTGGTTTTTGCAAATACCGAACACCTTTTTAAGAATGAATAAATCGCTTGCAAGACTTAGTTAAATTTAATCGATGTAAACTTAGAACGACGTCTCGTCCTCGAGTCGATGCATTGTGCAACTTAGGGGTGCAAGATTCACACAGAAAAAATGAATGGAACCAAAGTCATTTTATTGATATCAACGAGCCGGAAGTCGGCCATTTACATAAAAAACCAAGTCGAAGCGGACCTCGGGTGAAAAACAAGTATCGAATAAAAGCAAACTGACAATACGCCGCTATCGAGCTAATTTACAATGTACTAAATCTAATCCTCGGGTGTAAGTCCCCGGTTGTCGGATAGATAAACTTCGGTTGGGAGGCTCGATGTCGACCTCGATATCAACCCTTCTCACTCCCCCCCAGTATTCGGTTTTGAATCTTGATGAAGACCCGAACACTGAAAACGGTTCGATTCGCTTCCTGAAAAGGTCAAGCAAGAAGATGGAACAAGGAGTAAGTTAGTACATTTTCTATTCACGCCATGGGAGCGTTGTTCGGCTCGGGGCTGTTTAATTGAAAAAGAATGAAAAGTATTTACCTCGGCTAGAAGTAGTATCGCTTCAGATTGGAAATGTTCCAATTCAGAGGTTCGGGTTCTCCTTGGAGAGACTCAATTTGATAAGACCCTTTTCCAACAATTGCCTTGACTCTATAGGGTCCTTCCCAATTTGCAATGAGCTTCCCTCCGTTCTCTTCCTTTGTTGATTGATTCACAGTTTTCAGCACATAATCTCCAACTTTGAAGTCTCTGAGCTTGGCTTTCCTGTTGAGATATGCCTCGATCTGCCTCTTTTGAGCAACTAACCGAACCAAAGCTAATTCCCTTTTCTCCTCGAGCAGATCCAACTCTATGCGCATTGCCTCTTGGTTTGCATCCTCGGCAGTATGAGCATACTGAAGGCTTGGTTCGCCCACTTCTACGGGGATAAGAGAATCCATGCCATAAGAAAGTGAGAAGGGGGTCTCACCGGTGCTGTTCTTTTCGGTTGTTCGCATGGCCCACAGTACCCCGGGCAGCTCCTCGGGCCAAGGTCCTTTTTTCTCGTCGAGTCTCTTTTTGAGATTCTCAATGATGATTCTATTCGAAGACTCAACTTGGCCATTGGCACTTGGGTGATAAGGAGTCGAGGCTATTCTTTTGATCCCCCACTGCTTGGAGAAACCAGTGATAGCTGCCCCCATGAATTGTTTGCCGTTGTCACAGGCAATTTCCCTCGGAACGCCGAACCTGTAGATGATGTTCTTTTTGATGAAGTTGATTACTTGCTTTTGCTTCACCTCGGTGAGAGCCGCTGCTTCTACCCATTTTGTGAAGTAATCGGTTAGCACTAAGATAAAACGAACACCACCCTTTCCCTTGGGCAATGGTCCAACAACGTCCATCCCCCATTTCATGAAGGGCCATGGTGATACCACTGAATGTAGAGGCTCGGCCTGCTGGTGGATCAGCCGCCCATGGCGTTGGCACTTATCACATTTCTGCACGAAGGCCTTCACATCGACACTGATTGTGGGCCAATAATACCTAGCTCTTAACAACTTACGCACCAAGGACTTTCCCCCCGAGTGGTTGCCACACTCGCCTTCATGCACTTCGGCCATCACATACCTTGCCTCATCGGGACCCAAACATTTGGCCATCGGGCCGCAATATAACCTCTTGTATAGATTACCCTCGATCGTGTGATACGAGGCTGCTTGGGTCCTTAGCTTCTTTGCTTCTTTTTTATCTTGGGGGACAGTCCCCGAGTCGAAGTAGGAGATGAACTTACTTCACCAATCCCATCGGTTGTCCACCGAATTGACTTGCAACTTTATCTCTCTCATTTGTGCGGACAACAGCCGAACCACCGAGTCAGTCCCCAAGTGAGCTTCGTCGATCGCCGAACCAAGATTAGCCAAAGCATCAGCCTCGGTGTTTTCCTCCCGAGGCACTTGTTTAACTTGCCATTCTTGGAATTGGGCCAAGATTCTTTGTGCCCGATCCAAGTATAATTGCATTCTGGGCTCACGAGCCGTATAATCACCGAGGACCTGGTTCACTACCAACTGTGAATCACACCTCAGTTCGATTCTTTCAACCCCCATTTCCTTAGCCAGCTCTAAACCTGCTAGAGCTGCCTCATATTCTGCCTCACTGTTGGTTACTTTCTTGAACCGAACCGAGTGCCTGACTTTCTCCCCGGTGGGTGCTCTCAAGACTATGCCTAACCCCGAACCTTTGGAGTTTGTTGCCCCGTCGGTGTAAAGTGTCCATAGTCCCGGGGTGGCTTCCTTAGCCATGGAGTTTTCCTTTTCAGCCTCGGGCAAAATTCCAATACTAAAATCGGCCACGAAGTCTGCCAAGACTTGAGACTTAATAGCAGTCCGAGGTTGATAGGTGATGTCATACTTGCTTAATTCTACCGCCCATTTTGATAGCCTCCCCGATAACATCGGTTTATGCAATATATTTCTTAAAGGGAAGGTTGAAACTACTGCTATTGGATGACATTGAAAATAGGGTCATAGTTTCCGAGCAGTAACGAGTAAAGTAAGTGCTAATTTTTCCAAATGCGGATACCTGGTTTCAGCGTCGAGGAGTGTCTTGCTCACATAGTAGATGGGCTGTTGTTTGCCATCTTCTTCCCGAACCAGCACAGCGCTGACTGCCACCTCGGATACTGCCAAGTAGACTAGCAATGTTTCACCCTCTTTTGGCTTGGCAAGCAACGGTGCGTTAGCCAAGTATTGTTTCAAGTCTTTCAACGCTTGTTTGCACTCCGGTGTCCATTCGAAGTGATTGTTTATCCTCAAAACGGAGAAGAACTTGTGGCATCGCTCCGAGGACCTTGAGATGAATCGACTCAAGGCGGCGACTCGGCCAGTCAAGCGTTGAACTTCTTTCACCCCGGTTAGCTCCTCGGGGATCTCTTCAATAGCTCTGATTTTGTCAGGATTAGCTTCGATGCCTCGTTCAGAGACAATGAATCCCAAGAATTTTCCTGATCCAACGCCGAAGGCGCACTTCTCAGGATTCAACTTCATGCCATATTGTCTCAACACAGCAAAGGCCTCCCTCAGATGATTCAAATGATCCTCCATTCGGATCGATTTGATGAGCATATCGTCTATGTAGACCTCCATAGACTTTCCAATATATTCTTTAAACATGCGACATACCAGCCTTTGGTAGGTCGCCCCAGCGTTCTTCAACCCGAAAGGCATCACTTTGTAACAGAAGGTACCTCGGTCAGTGATGAACGAGGTCTTTTCTTCGTCCTTCGGGTCTATGAGGATCTGATTATAGCCCGAATATGCATCCAAGAAGGTTAACAGTTTGTGTCCAGCCGTGGAGTCTATTAACCAGTCAATTTGTGGCAATGGATAAGAATCTTTGGGGCAAGCTTTGTTCAAGTCAGTGTAGTCTACACACATTCTCCACTTGCCATTCTTCTTCGGTACGACCACAACATTGGCTAGCCATTCGGGGTATTTCACCTCCCTTATGAAACCATTTTCTTGTAGCTTGGTGGTTTCATCCTCGATCGCCTTCTTTTTGACCCCGGCATGAGGCCTTTTCTTCTGCTTTACCGGGGTGAATTTTGGGTCCACATTTAGTTTGTGGGTCATGATCTCCGGATCGATACCCGTCATGTCTGAATGGGCCCAAGCAAAACAATCATGGTTTGACCTCAAAACTTCCATAATCGCCTCTTTCGACTCCGGGTCCAACTCCTAGCCGATGTGCACTTTTCTTTCTGGAAAATCTTTCAATAAAGTGAAAGAGTCCAGTTCTTTAATGGTGGAGTCCTCGGCTTTTTTCTTACGAGGCTCTTGAACGCATGCCGGGATCTTTTCAATTTTACTTTGGAGGTTCGCCTCGCTTGACCCCGGTTGCGTTGGTTGCTATTTCTTTGGCCCGCTCGGGGCGACTTCACTCTTCAGCGCAACCGAGTAGCATTCCCTTGCTACTCGTTGCTCCCCTTTGATTGATCGAACTCCCCAAGGTGTAGGGAATTTGATCACTTGATGCAAGGTGGAAGGAACAGCTTCCATGGAGTGGATCCATGGCCTTCCGAGGATCACATTGTAGGCTAGATCCTCGGGCATGACTTGGAACAGTGTCTCTTTGGTGACTCCCTCGGCGAATGTCTTGAGTGTGATCTCACCCAAAGTTTTCTCCGTGGAGTTGTTGAAGCCAGCTAACACTGTTGATTTGGGGACAACTTCCCCTTTCAACTACATTTTCTTAACAGCCCCGTAGCTAATGATATTGACTGAGCTACCGGGGTCGATCAAGACACTTTTGATGTCAGAGTCGTTGATTCTTAACATGATGACTAGAGCGTCGTGATGGGGGAACATCATCCCATCACAGTCATCTTCGTCAAACACAATGTCTTTGCCCGAGCCTCCAACTCGGGTCCTCTTCTCCATGGTGATGGAGAGCTTAGCAAATTTCTTGGCCGCGGTGAAGTTTACGCCATTCACCTCTGATCCCCCGGTAATGACATTCACTACTCTCTCCGGGGGTGGAGCCCGAGGTGGTTGCCCATCACCCCGGTTCTTGGAGAAATTGTCTTTCCCCTTGTCAGTAAGGAACTCGGCCAAAACTCCCTTCTTCAGTAAGTGAGCTACTTCGAGGCGCAAAGCTTTGCAATCCTCGGTTCTATGGCCGTAATCTGCATGAAATTCACAGTGTAGATTATGATCTCTTTTATCCATCGGGGTCCTCATATCCTTGGGAACCCTTACCCCGGCAGTCCCCTTGACCACATTGACCAGCTCCAAGGTCGATATGTTGAAGTTGTAGTCTTGGATCCGAGGCAGATCCTTTTTTGGGGCCGAAGCGGAGCTTGAGGGATTTCTTTGGTTTGTATTGGGCTGAACCTTCCCTCCAAGCCTTAGGCTTATGTGAGAATTTGGGTATGAGCTACCGAGGGTGTTCCCTAGCCTTTGGCTGACATGCTGCCTCGTCGAAGTGTATGGCTCATACCTCCCCTTTGGGTTACTTCGTGGCGCCTCGGCGCGATTCGAAGACTCGCCTCGGTTTCGTTGATGATAACCTCGGCTCTTGAATTCAGCTTCCTCCAATCTGATTTTGGAGTAAGTGCGTCTATGCAGATCCTCCCATGTCAGGACCTGATATTGTTGTAGTTCCTTTCGCAATTCAGCAGCAGCGTCTGAGTTGCGAGTATTGATACCTTTTTCAAATGCCATGATGGCCAAGGTATCGTCCATTCGAGGCAACTCCATGCGTTCGGCGTGGAATCGCTCAAGGAATTCTTTGAGTGGCTCACCGGGTTTCTGTTTTACTTCACATATATCCTCCTTCCTTTGGAGGATCTTTTAAGCCCCGGTGTGCGCCTTGATGAAGGCGCTTGACATTTCCTTAAATGAGGAAATCGACCCAGCTGGCAAACACATGTACCAATGTAGGGCCCCCTTCTCTAATGACTCCCCGAATTTCTTCAAGAACATCGACTCGAGCTGTATAGCCGTTAAGTCGTTGCTCTTCACCATTGCCATGTATTCTCTTATGTGCTCCTTGGGATCGGTGGTCCCATCGTACTTCTTCAGGAATGTGAGTTTGAAGCCCTTGGGAGTTGGGGCTGGAGCCGCTTCGGGCTTGAAAGGTAGCTCCCTGTATTGATCAATATCGAGGTCGTCCTCCTCCTTTGTTATCCCCGGCACTCCCTCGAGGCTCTTTTCCACTCGCGCCTCGATTCGAGCTTCGATCTCGCTGCTCAGTTTTTCAACGTCAACCGAGGACGTTGTCTCAGCCACTGAGGTAGATGGATTGTTCCCTGAGCCCCCAGACGTGGCCCCGTTGAGAGGTCCCCCTGTTGTCGCGCCCGTAGGAACGAAGGGCGGGATGCTTCCTCCAGGAGCCGAAGGCTGGGTGCTGTTCGGTGCGGCGTTGTCCCTCGCTTCCAACGAAGCACGGAACTCAGCGTTAATGCTAGCTTGCTCATCCTGTCTAGTTTGGAGAGCTCTTAGCATCGTGACAATATAAATTTAGAACTCTTCAGTTGTCATTGGCGAAATGGGCTGTTGGTTCACCGGAACGTTAGCCCCGTTCACTATTTTTACCATCGTTATCAGCCATAACGTTGTTGAATCACAAACTTTTGACAAAAAACGGACGTGAAACTTTGAAACAAAGCATTACTGCTTATGTCCCCACAGATGGAGCCAATTTGTATGGGCCTAAATCGGTTTTAGGACGACAAATCAAATTTGGATTCGAATATAAGCAATCCTTCGTATCAAAGTTAAATAAATATGCGAAAGAGATGAAAATGCGAATAAAAAGCTGTATTTCAATATATGATTTGAGTACAGATTTTGGCAGAGTTTCAGTACAAATTTCTGGATGCCTATAATACAAAATGAACTACTATTTATAGGCCTAAGAGCCTTGCCCACGTTCTCCACCATCAGCAAATGCATCCCCCACGATCTGAGCATTAATATGGAGAGGTTAGTGGGGCAAAGTAGTGGGCTGTAAAGCCGCTGGAACCGAGGTGGTAACCGAAGCTTGGTCGCAAGGCTTCGGTTATCTGACCTTACTGTTCGAATAGGAGGGCGTGTCACCAAAGCTCGGTGTCCAACTTGCCTTCGGTCGCGTTGTTGGAACTTGGCTTCGGTGACTTAATCACGAGTTCAATTGCTTCTCTTCCGAGCATCAGCTCGTTTTCCCTTAGGTCAACCATCTCGAGGTGCTGACCGAAGACGACAATTTTCACCCAATACAGTAAGATGCATATGCTAGGATCATATCCCCCACACCTATTAGTGATATGCACGTACCTCTGATGGCACCTCACTCAACTATCACATCTATGAGTACTCCCGATCTTGAGACTAGTCTTGTGATACCTTAGTCTGCACAAGTTATGAGTGAGGAGGATGTAGCTAGTAGGATTGAGTCCATTATGAAGCTAAAGCCTCTAGAGTTTTATGAAACGTCGTCCACTTTCACCTATCATAAATATATCAAAAAGTGAGAAGATCTTTTCTACATTGGGTATCGAACTGTAGATGGAGTGATATTCCTTCAATAACTTGGGATGTGTTTTTAACTATGTTTATCAATAGATTTGTACCATAGAGCTACGGCGCCAGTTTAAGGAATTGAGGTTTTGAGATATGTCGGTATTTGCTTATGAGGTTATATTTGCAGAGTTGTCTCATTATGAACCTAGCATTGGTTAGATTGAGATAAAATAAGTTCTCATATTTGTGGAGGGTCTACGCGCTTGCTTTTAGGCTATTGTTGCCTCAATTATAGGCAAAAAGTCCTACTAAGATGTTGTTGATGCCACGTGTTGTATTGACAATATCCATGCTAGAGGTGTTATAGAGAGCCAGCAACAAGGTTTATTATTCTAGTTCTTCAAGTGGAGCATTCTATGAAGGCTTGGTTTTCATGGCCGCAGGTCATAAGTCTTCTCAAGCAGTTGATTTATCATTTTATAGTGCTCCCTATCTATTTAGAGACCTCAGAAGTCTTAAAATTTGGTTAGCCTTCTCAAACATCATATTGCTTATTTTGTTAGCCATAACCGCACAATACCACATATGCGATTTATTTTATATTTCGAGCTTAATTTTTGTGAAATCTCCAATTTACATACTTAGGGTTTTCCCAAACAAGATTCATGTTAAACCCTTGAATTCTTTGGGCCAATCATAGGTAATCAACTAAGAGTAAATAAGAAGGTTACCGCAACGTTGGGGGCAAGAATCAATCAAAAATAAGTCACTCACGAGCTCCGCAAACCCAAAAATAAAGGAATACCAAGTCTGCAGCACATACCGCCCTATCTATAGCCCCGATAGGACGCGATCAAGAAGACCATTTTTTTTTCCTTCAGCGTGACCGCGAGACATCTACCTCGACCGCACAATTCTGTGTCTAACACAGCGAGATCGCAATCTAGCTAATGTGACCGTGCAGACCACAAGACCTTCCATCAGAAACCAGATGATGCTAATTCAAGAATTTCCTCAAATTGTCGAAATTGGATCTATATTTGTTGGAATACCTTAAATTTGATACACAAGTCCAAAAACACATTTGGAACTCATTAATGAGCTTGGTTTCTATAGCAGACCTTAAACAAATAAAATGAGAGGTCAAATTCTTAGGTGAAAAATTCTAATTTATGTCTCTTACACAGCGAGATCGAATCTAGCTAGCATCACCGTGCATGCCACAAGACTTTACATCGAAAACCAGACGACACCAATTCAAGAATTTCCTCAAATTTTCCGAATTGGATCTTGTTGCTCCCAATGCACACGCAAGTATACGTGGTCGACAAGAAATAAAGTGAAAGTAGAGTATCGTTCCCACGAGGACTATTCAGACTGACACTTAACAAATAATTTCAAACTACTACTCAGGGATCTTTTTCCAATAGTGGGGATTTTAGTAACTAAAGAACAATAATTAAAACGGTAAAAGTGGATTCAAACGATGGAGCAAAAATGGGTTGTTATCAGTAATAAGGAGACGGTCCAGGGTCAGAGTTACGAACAATTCAGTTGAGTTTTCCAATTGATTCCACTTCTTAAATCCCGGGTCACTAACTGACAGATTAAATGTACCTGTGAAAACCTTTCGATTCTTCACAGTCTATGCAGGCTACTTCAATCCCTATATGTCTATGGGTTGAATCACGCGCACGCATTAACGAATTCTGTAATTAGTTAAACTAGGCGAGCAAGTATATGTCTATCCTACTCACAAATTGGTTCCCCGATGCCCGGGTTCACAAACTAGTCCTACTCTTTTTTATTACGTAATTAAATTCCCTCTTTCGAGTTCAATCTAAAAACCATAAATAATGCGTAATAATCGGGCCCTGACAATTACACAAGTGAAATCAAGAAAGAATAAGTAACCCGTTATGGGATTCAATTAATGGAAATCAATCTTCAAACATCAACCTTCATGAAATATTCTAACCCTAGAACTAGAGATTTAGCCACGCATACTCATAATAACAACACAAAGATTTGATGAAATAATGAAATAATGATGTAATAGATTAATGGAAGGAAGAAAAGCCCTTGTTCTTGATGTTATGAGCTCTCCAATTTGCTCCAAAGTCTGAACTCCTCTCAAAAACTAAGTAAACGAGTATTTATAAGGTTTACAAACACCTAGTAATAAGTTAGACCCAAGCCTAGACGAAATAGGAAGTAAAAATCCGCTCCAGGGCGCTATAACGGGCGCCCCGCGCCTCGTAACGCGCGACCTTAGGCAGACTACGTCGAAATATGCACGCTTTTGCCACGCGCCGCGCAGTTAAACGCGCTAGAAGCTGGGCGCTTTGGCTGGCGCGGCGCGCCTCCTGTGGCGCCCAGCCAAACTGCTCCTCTCCTTGCTCCTTTGCTCGCTTGTGTCGTGCCTTCGTGTGTTCAATCCAATCCTCAATCAAAATCCAATCTTTTCTTGCTCGATCATGCTCTTTAAAGCTCCAAATGCACTTCATAACAACCTACATACACACGACATAAAATTAGTGCAAAACCACATTCATAAACTAGAAAACGGGCGAATAAACTATCCAAACGCAAGGAAATATTAAGGAAATATAGGCATAAAATGCCAAACATCACCACCCCACACTTGAACCCTTGCTCGCCCTCGAGCAATTGCAAATAAATTCCCAACCTAGGTAGAACAGGTCTGCCTGTGACTATGGTTGATATCGATCATTGAACAAATGCGCACATGACTACTATGGGTCCAACAAACATGCCAACAATTTAACAAACTCAAAAATATAAGAACAACCACCCCAAAATAGCTCAAATGCACAAACTCAACCCATTGCAACCATGCTCCCACAAAATCACACCTATCTACTCAACCAAGAAGCCACGACTTTACCTATTTCATGCAAATCATGTGCCCTCACCAACATGAAGCAAGAGAGTGTCCCCCAAATGTCACACACAACAATGAATATCAAGAATTGAATGGGGACAATAGCATAGAAAGAATTCACTCACTCTCATGAAAATCTCACATGTCACACACGATGTACCATAGGCTTGCGCGTAGTGTAGGACTCCACTAATGTAAGCTCACTCCAATCGGGATTAACTAGGACTTTAAAAAGGTTGTAATGTAGGCTAAGGGGCTGGTAGGATACATATGGGTAATAGTGACTACCTCCCTAAGCACTTTAATACATCACAATTAATTAAGCATAATTCTCATCAAAGCCACCCAAACAACAACTTTCACACACACCTTTTTCAACAAGTAGCATTTTTCTTTTAAGCACACACTAGCAAGGAATGGATATTCTTTTCTTTTCTTTTTATTTCTTTTTCCAATTTTTTTCTTTTCTTTTCAACTTTGCTCTTTTTTTCTTTTCAATTTCATTATTTTCCAACCTTGCCAATGCTCATAAACCTACTACACTGAAACGACCTCGGTCAGTCGTTTCGGAAGTTAGGACTCCGATTGGTGTGTCGATAATTTTAAAATATTCATAATGTCCATTAGGACCTGTCTGTAAAATTTGAGCTAAATCAGACCTCGCTTGGTAGGCATCGGAAGAAGGTTTCAGTTTTTATTGGCGATAAATATTAAAAAAAGATTTTTGAGCTCGGTTTTGGGCGAATGAGCTCCGATTCGAAATCCGAAATCGCCTTTAGGTTCTTATGATTATTTGTGACTTTTATGAACTTTCAAAAGTAAATTTCGATGTTGTTCGGCTAGTTTCCGCTAAAATGCCGAAAGTTAAATAATTTGACTTTTTTTCATTTAAATTCGCATCTTGAGTTTCGGGAGTCCGATTTGAGATCCGTCTTCGCAAGTATGTTATATATATTTTATATAACTGGTATGCAAAAGTTGGAATTATTTTGAATATCGTAGGGTACCGTTTTAATTTTTACCGTAACAGCGAATTTTAAAAGAAAAAGAAAAAAAAAGAGAAAAAGACAAAAGTCAAAATGAACGGCAGTGGCAGCATATATGCTACTTATAAGCATATCTAAGTACGGAAAACACAGAGAAAAATGATGGAGAAGCAGAGAGAAATAAAAAAACGCAGTGAGGGAAAAATGCCAGAAAATGAGAAAAGGGGCCGGAGAAAAGTAGAATTTTCACCCCGAAACATTCAGGTAATGATCCTAATATATTATTTGAGTTTATTACGTGTGTTTGAATATATTTTAACGGTAAAACTTGGAATATTATACATCGTTTTAATAAGTTCAATTAATAGTTTAAAGGGTCAAATGGACCCCGATAATAAAATTGATTATATATCCGTACTCAGTGAGTTATGGGCAACTTATAAATGTAATTTATTTGGGGTTTGGTTATGTGACCTTAATCCCTGTATATAGGCCTGGCCTGCGTATTGCGTATGCGAATAGGGTATTAGGTTCCTACCTGGATTGCCCTAAGATGTGAGGAATGAAGCCTTTGGCCTAATTTGATATATTTTTCTACTTATTGAATACAACAGGATCATTTGGCAGTAAATCCAAAGGATAAAGCGGTTGTTGAGTGACTGTGTTAACTTTGTAACAAGGTAAGTGTTTATATCCATTTCTTTGGAGGCACCTGGCCTCGTGGATTTTCTACCACATGTTCCTTACGTGTGTAGCTGCCGATAGGCGTACTCATTACGCCTTAGCTTTGGATTTATATTCTATATTATATGTTATGTCCTATTATTGGTATTGCATTGAGAATCTGAGTATTGTACTTTGGCTGTGAGTTGGCATCTACTTCCCGGTTGTCGATGAGAGTCCCGCGCCGGTGAAGGGTTATTATTGCATCACATTGCATTCATATGCATTATATGTCATTCATATGCATTACATTGAATATCATACTGAGGGCAGGATTATTCCGCCCCAGGAGCAGGAGTATTCCGCTCCATTGTATCATATTGAGGGCAGGAGTATTCCGCCCCAGGAGCAGGAGTATTCCGCTCCATTGTATTATATCGGGTGCAGGAGTATTCCGCCCCAAGAGAGTGCAGGAGTATTCCGCCTCTGGTTTATATTATATCGGGTGTAGGAGGATTTCGCCCCAGGAGCAGGAGGATTCCGCTCCATTACATCATATTGAGGGTAGGAGGATTCCGCCCTAGGAGCAGGAGGATTCCGCTCCATTGCATCATATTGAGGGTAGGAGGATTCCGCTCCATTCATTTGACACATGTGACCCTTTGCATCATATTTCATTTCATCTCACTTCATGTTATTGCATCTCAACTCATACCATTGTGTAGACCCGCGGTACATGACTACGGTTCTGTTTATATTTGCATTGCTTATTTGTTAATATGTTTCTGGCTCGCATCCTTGGTTGAGTTCATAAGTTCCTTACGTGTTTCTGGTTGTTATCTGGCTCTGACTTTCTATAATTTAAATAAGAAGAATTTGGTTTATCTATTTCTTTCCTCCCTGGCTAGCTATCCTATTCTTTGAGATCTATGTGTTTCCTCTTGGTTCGGGATTCTAGTAGAGTCATTCTATGAGCTTGTCTTAGTTATAAAAGGTTTATGGTAAATTGTCAGAATTTCCTTCTTATTGGAAGGTTAAAATTGGTATGGATGTTGTTCCATAAAGCTCAGTTAATATCTGTTTTTTCAATTGCGATTCTTGGGCTACTTTGACTCGTAAGTAGTCTAGCTTTGGTAGCCAAGCAAATAAGAAGATGAACTTCCTGAAGCTCTAATTATTTTTATCCTCGGTCTATTTCCATTTCTTCTTCGTCCGGCACTAGTGAGCTTGGGCGATTGGTAACCGCTTGTGACGTTCCCTGTGTTGAGCCAGAGTACGTGTTATTGTGGCCGGGTAAGCATATTATTATTTTGGAAGCATATTATTGTTTTGGTCCAGTTGTCTCATCTCGTTATCCGTTTAACATGTTTATGTTATCAGTTTATCCGGGTATCCATTCCCATGTATAGTATAGTGCTGGTTCTGTTTTTGCGGATCATCCAGTTTCACGGGAAACTCTGCCGAAATTTTTATGTAGAAGTACCATCCATCAGGCGGTGGTGTTTACGGCAAAGGTATGGAGTTGTGAACTCGAGAGTTGCAGCTAGTTGGCAACTCGAAAGGGTAGTTTGGTAGTTTAGGTCTGCCTATGTTCAGCTTTTAGCTAAGTCTTCTTTAATCCAGCAGGTTGTGCGAGGATGACTATTTCTATTCAAATTAGTTGTATGAGTTTATGCTTTAAGTGGAGGAGTCTTCCTCCAATTGATACCGAATCATAATATTAAATCTCTAAGGCATTGCTGAAGCGTAAGCTAATTCTTAGTTCCCTCGACCTGTTCTATATCGAAAGGTATATCGAAGAGGTAATTATCGGCTGAATCATGTTAACCCATTCAAAGTTCCGTGTATCTTTGCTTCAAAAAATTAGAACTCTCTTCTTGTGATCGAGGAAGGATCAGCTTAGTCAGAATAAGTTGTGCAATGGTATTGTTATATTATCCAGATATATTTTATTCTAAAAGTACGATGTGCGTAATATAATTCTGATCCTGTAATCAAGAGATAAGGTCCGTGGAGTAGCTTATGAAGGTCGTGCAAGTTCTTTTGTTATCTGTGCGAATTTTTCTTTTGACTTAGGCTCGTTCGAGGACGAAGAGTTTAAGTGGAGGAGAATGAAATGACCTCGGTCAGTCGTTTCGGAAGTTAGGACTCCGATTGGTGTGTCGATAATTTTAAAATATTCATAATGTCCATTAGGACCTGTCTGTAAAATTTGAGCTAAATCAGACCTCGTTTGGTAGGCATCGGAAGAAGGGTTCAGTTTTTATTGGCGATAAATATTAAAAGAAGATTTTTGAGCTCGGTTTTGGGCGAATGAGCTCCGATTCGAAATCCGAAAGCGCCGTTAGGTTCTTATGATTATTTGTGTCATTTATGAACTTTCGAAAGTGAATTTCGATGTTGTTCGGCTAGTTTCCGCTAAAATGCCGAAAGTTAAATAATTTGACTTTTTTTCATTTAAATTCGCATCTTGAGTTTCGGGAGTCCGATTTGAGATCCATCTTCCGAAGTATGTTATATATGATTTATATAACTGGTATGCAAAAGTTGGAATTATTTCGAATATCGTAGGGTACCGTTTTAATTTTTACCGTCACAGCGAATTTTAAAAGAAAAAGAAAAAAAAAAGAGAAAAAGACAAAAGTCAAAATGAATGACGGTGGCAGCATATATGCTACTTATAAGCATATCTAAGTACGAAAAACACAGAGAAAAATGATGGAGAAGCATAGAGAAATGAAAAAACGCAGTGAGGAAAAAATGCCAGAAAATGAGAAAAGGGGCCGGAGAAAAGTAGAATTTTCACCCCGAAACATTCAGGTAATGATCCTAATATATTATTTGAGTTTATTACGTGTGTTTGAATATGTTTTAACGGTAAAACTTGGAATGTTATACATCGTTTTAATAAGTTCAATTAATAGTTTAAAGGGTCAACTGGACCCCGATAATAAAATTGATTATATATCCGTACTCAGTGAGTTATGGGCAACTTATAAATGTAATTTATTTGGGGTTTGGTTATGTGACCTTAAACCCTGTATATAGGCCTGGCCTGCGTATTGCGTATGCGAATAGGGTATCAGGTTCCTACCTGGATTGCCCTAAGATGTGAGGAATGAAGCCTTTGGCCTAATTTGATATATTTTTCTGCTTATTGAATACAACAGGATCATTTGGCAGTAAATCCAAAGGATAAAGCGGTTGTTGAGTGACTGTGTTAACTTTATAACAAGGTAAGTGTTTATATCCATTTCTTTGGAGGCACCTGGCCTCGTGGATTTTCTACCACGTGTTCCTTACGTGTGTAGCTACCGATAGGCGTACTCATTACGCCTTAGCTTTGGATTTATATTCTATATTATATGTTATGTCCTATTATTGTTATTGCATTGAGAATCTGAGTATTGTACTTTGGCTGTGAGTTGGCATCTACTTCCCGGTTGTCGATGAGAGTCCCGCGCCGGTGAAGGGTTATTATTGCATCACATTGCATTCATATGCATTATATGTCATTCATATGCATTACATTGAATATCATACTGAGGGCAGGATTATTCCGCCCCAGGAGCAGGAGTATTCCGCTCCATTGTATCATATTGAGGGCAGGAGTATTCCGCCCCAGGAGCAGGAGTATTCCGCTCCATTGTATTATATCGGGTGCAGGAGTATTCCGCCCCAAGAGAGTGCAGGAGTATTCCGCCTCTGGTTTATATTATATCGGGTGTAGGAGGATTTCGCCCCAGGAGCAGGAGGATTCCGCTCCATTACATCATATTGAGGGTAGGAGGATTCCGCCCTAGGAGCAGGAGGATTCCGCTCCATTGCATCATATTGAGGGTAGGAGGATTCCGCCCTGGAGTAGAAGGATTCCGCTCCATTCATTTGACACATGTGACCCTTTGCATCATATTTCATTTCATCTCACTTCATGTTATTGCATCTCAACTCATACCATTGTGTAGACCTGCGGTACATGACTACGGTTCTGTTTATATTTGCATTGCTTATTTGTTAATATGTTTCTGGCTCGCATCCTTGGTTGAGTTCATAAGTTCCTTACGTGTTTCGGGTTGTTATCTGGCTCTGCCTTTTTATAATTTAAATAAGAAGAATTTGGTTTATCTATTTCTTTCCTCCCTGGCTAGCTATCCTATTCTTTGAGATCTATGTGTTTCCTCTTGGTTCGGGATTCTAGTAGAGTCATTCTATGAGCTTGTCTTAGTTATAAAAGGTTTATGGTAAATTGTCAGAATTTCCTTCTTATTGGAAGGTTAAAATTGGTATGGATGTTGTTCCATAAAGCTCAGTTAATATCTGTTTTTTCAATTGCGATTCTTGGGCTACTTTGACTCGTAAGTAGTCTAGCTTTGGTAGCCAAGCAAATAAGAAGATGAACTTCCTGAAGCTCTAATTATTTTTATCCTCGGTCTATTTCCATTTCTTCTTCGTCCGGCACTAGTGAGCTTGGGCGATTGGTAACCGCTTGTGACGTTCCCTGTGTTGAGCCAGAGTACGTGTTATTGTGGCCGGGTAAGCATATTATTATTTTGGAAGCATATTATTGTTTTGGTCCAGTTGTCTCATCTCGTTATCTGTTTAACATGTTTATGTTATCAGTTTATCCGGGTATCCATTCCCATGTATAGTATAGTGCTGGTTCTGTTTTTGCGGATCATCCAGTTTCAGGGGAAACTCTGCCGAAATTTTTATGTAGAAGTACCATCCATCAGGCGGTGGTGTTTACGGTAAAGGTATGGAGTTGTGAACTCGAGAGTTGCAGCTAGTTGGCAACTCGAAAGGGTAGTTTGGTAGTTTAGGTCTGCCTATGTTCAGCTTTTAGCTAAGTCTTCTTTAATCCAGCAGGTTGTGCGAGGATGACTATTTCTATTCAAATTAGTTGTATGAGTTTATGCTTTAAGTGGAGGAGTCTTCCTCCAATTGATACCGAATCATAATATTAAATCTCTAAGGCATTGCTGAAGCGTAAGCTAATTCTTAGTTCCCTCGACCTGTTCTATATCGAAAGGTATATCGAAGAGGTAATTATCGGCTGAATCATGTTAACCCATTCAAAGTTCCGTGTATCTTTGCTTCAAAAAATTAGAACTCTCTTCTCGTGATCGAGGAAGGATCAGCTTGGTCAGAATAAGTTGTGCAATGGTATTATCATATTATCCAGATATATTTTATTCTAAAAGTACGATGTGCGTAATATAATTCTGATCCTGTAATCAAGAGATAAGGTCCGTGGAGTAGCTTATGAAGGTCGTGCAAGTTCTTTTGTTATCTGTGCGAATTTTTCTTTTGACTTAGGCTCGTTCGAGGAAGAACGAGAGTTTAAGTGGAGGAGAATGAAACGACCTCGGTCAGTCGTTTCGGAAGTTAGGACTCCGATTGGTGTGTCGATAATTTTAAAATATTCATAATGTCCGTTAGGACCTGTCTGTAAAATTTTAGCTAAATCAGACCTCGTTTGGTAGGCATCGGAAGAAGGTTTCAGTTTTTATTTGCGATAAATATTAAAAGAAGATTTTTGATCTAGGTTTTGGGCGAATGAGCTCCGATTCGAAATCCGAAAGCGCCGTTAGGTTCGTATGATTATTTGTGACATTTATGAACTTTCGAAAGTGAATTTCGATGTTGTTCGGCTAGTTTCCGCTAAAATGCCGAAAGTTAAATAATTTGACTTTTTTTCATTTAAATTCGCATCTTGAGTTTCGGGAGTCCGATTTGAGATCCATCTTCGCAAGTATGTTATATATGATTTATATAACTGGTATGCAAAAGTTGGAATTATTTCGAATATCGTAGGGTACCGTTTTAATTTTTACCGTAACAGCGAATTTTAAAAGAAAAAGAAAAAAAAAAAAAGACAAAAAGACAAAAGTCAAAATGAATGGCGGTGGCAGCATATATGCTACTTATAAGCATATCTAAGTACGGAAAACACAGAGAAAAATGATGGAGAAGCATAGAGAAATGAAAAAACGCAGTGAGGGAAAAATGCCAGAAAATAAGAAAAGGGGCCGGAGAAAAGTAGAATTTTCACCCCGAAACATTCAGGTAATGATCCTAATATATTATTTGAGTTTATTACGTGTGTTTGAATATGTTTTAACGGTAAAACTTGGAATGTTATACATCGTTTTAATAAGTTCAATTAATAGTTTAAAGGGTCAACTGGACCCCGATAATAAAATTGATTATATATCCGTACTCAGTGAGTTATGGGCAACTTATAAATGTAATTTATTTGGGGTTTGGTTATGTGACCTTAAACCCTGTATATAGGCCTGGCCTGCGTATTGCGTATGCGAATAGGGTATCAGGTTCCTACCTGGATTGCCCTAAGATGTGAGGAATGAAGCCTTTGGCCTAATTTGATATATTTTTCTGCTTATTGAATACAACAGGATCATTTGGCAGTAAATCCAAAGGATAAAGCGGTTGTTGAGTGACTGTGTTAACTTTATAACAAGGTAAGTGTTTATATCCATTTCTTTGGAGGCACCTGGCCTCGTGGATTTTCTACCACGTGTTCCTTACGTGTGTAGCTGCCGATAGGCGTACTCATTACGCCTTAGCTTTGGATTTATATTCTATATTATATGTTATGTCCTATTATTGTTATTGCATTGAGAATCTGAGTATTGTACTTTGGCTGTGAGTTGGCATCTACTTCCCGGTTGTCGATGAGAGTCCCGCGCCGGTGAAGGGTTATTATTGCATCACATTGCATTCATATGCATTATATGTCATTCATATGCATTACATTGCATATCATATTGAGGGCAGGAGTATTCCGCCCCAGGAGCAGGAGTATTCCGCTCCATTGTATCATATTGAGGGCAGGAGTATTCCGCCCCAGGAGCAGGAGTATTCCGCTCCATTGTATTATATCGGGTGCAGGAGTATTCCGCCCCAAGAGAGTGCAGGAGTATTCTGCCTCTGGTTTATATTATATCGGGTGTAGGAGGATTTCGCCCCAGGAGCAGGAGGATTCCGCTCCATTACATTATATTGAGGGTAGGAGGATTACGCCCTAGGAGCAGGAGGATTCCGCTCCATTGCATCATATTGAGGGTAGGAGGATTCCGCCCTGGAGTAGGAGGATTCCGCTCCATTCTTTTGACACATGTGACCCTTTGCATCATATTTCATTTCATCTCACTTCATGTTATTGCATCTCAACTCATACCATTGTGTAGACCTGCGGTACATGACTACGGTTCTGTTTATATTTGCATTGCTTATTTGTTAATATGTTTCTGGCTCGCATCCTTGGTTGAGTTCATAAGTTCCTTACGTGTTTCTGGTTGTTATCTGGCTCTGCCTTTTTATAATTTAAATAAGAAGAATTTGGTTTATCTATTTCTTTCCTTCCTGGCTAGCTATCCTATTCTTTGAGGTAGCTAGTCTGCCCCACTTATTGAGTCCTTTGACTCACCCTTGTTTGTTGTTTGTTTCTTGTCTATCTATTTCGTTTCGGCATGTTCGCTCCAAGATTGAGTTCGCTACGTTGTGAAGGGGCGAAGACGACTTCAGCTGTTAGGGTGAGCCAGCTTTTATTCCAGATGGCCACTAGTTTTAAGTTTACTATTTCAGTTGCATTTTGCTCCCTTCAGGAGATATTTGTCTTTTTCTGTACTCTTAGATGTCTAGTCTGGATAGCCCTAAACCTTGTATGTTGGGTAGTCAGCTGTAATTTCTTTTGTATAGCTTAGAGGTATCAGTATGTCTGTGTTTTTTTAAATCTTTTCCTTATTCGTGAATTGTTATATTTATTTTCCTGATTTTATTTGTAAGGGTTCGCCCGACGGGTCTAGGGGAGGATGTCGGGTGCCCGCACGGCCTAGCCGGATTTCGGGTCGTGTCATACACAATTTTCACAAGTATTCCTCTTCATTAGTTCCACTCAAAAACCTCCCAATATCCAACCACAACTCCAAAATAATAACACAATATCAACTAAAGTGCTTAAGGAGTAAAGGGTCAAAAGAGACAATTTAGAACAAGTGGGTAGGCTCGGGGTGTGGGTGCCAATAAAAGGTCAAAGAAATCACAATAATTTTTTTTTGCCAAGGTATATATGTACGGGTAGGCAAATCAAAGAAGGCCTTGTATAATTTCCCGACTAGAGCAAACCTAGGATTTCACTTTGCACACACACGGGGCAAGTTCTAGACATTAATATGCAAACATGGCGCAAACAAGAATATGCCTCACACACACATTGCACATGATCCACACAAAAAGGCTCTATCAACAACTCTCAATCAAGCAAATAGAGTGCAACTTGTGGAAAATTAAGCACTAATGCACACAGGTTCACAACAAAGTCAAGCAAGTGGACTCAAGTATCTCAAGGGGCTCGTTCCATTTTTTCTAGGCATGCATCTCAATTTAAAACCCAAGGACACCACAAATAGCACATGCAATCATTTCAAGTCCACCGGTATCAAACAAATCAAAGGCACCTGGCATTCTACCTATTTCCTTCGTCTAGGGTCACCTATACTAACTATCCTAATCCTAAAAATAAAAACTACCCGGTTCAAAGGCCTCCCCATGGAAAAGAACCGAGGCCATAAAAAAAACCACGGGGTGGATGACATGTACCACTAATAAAACTAAAAGGAAAATCTTTTTGGAATTTTTCATTGGTTTTCTAATTATTTTTAATTTTTTCATATATTAAAGCAAGAAACAAATAAAAATAAAGTCAAGTGACAAAAGCAAATCCTACGGTACATACATCCCTAACCTCAAAAATAAGGGAGAGTTCCCCACCCCACACTTAAACTAAGCAATGTCCTCAGTGCTAAAAATAAGAAAGTGCAAGGTAAAGAAAGCTTCCCTGAAGACTCTAGTCCTTGGTGCTAGCATCCTCCAAGCTTCCGTATAGTATGAGGTACTCAGACTTCCCCCAACAGGTCATCAATATTAGGCAAGGGTGAGGACACCCCACACTTAGCCTCGACATTACATGAACCTGCAATCCAAAGAAAAACAAAACTACGTGACACTATAAATAAAATAATACAAGTACAAACTCGGATTGCCTCCCGAGAAGCGCCTTAGTTAACGTCGTGGGACGACGACACTTTTAGCTCACTTCCAGCATTTACGTCTTCTCTTCTTACTACGAACTTTTGCTTTCTTCCTTTCTTTGAGAGAACCCCTCTTCAACTTCACATGTGGTGTACTTCCATGTTCTTGTCTGACACATTCGATCATAGAGCACTCTTCAACCTTAGCTATGCGCTCCTTCTCAGTATACACCTTGAAAGTAACCTTTTCTCCATGCGCTCTAACAGTCATCTCACCCAGCTCCATGTCAATAATTGCCTTCGAGGTGACTAAGAATGGTCTCCCCAAAATGATTGGAGCTTCTCGGTCCTCTTCATAATCTAGGACTACAAAATCAGCAGAGAATGTAAATTTACCAACTTTTAGCAACACATCCTCCAACTTACCATCAGGGTGAGTGAGTGATCCATCCGCCATCTTAAAAGTAACTGAAGAGGGTTGGATTGCTCCTAGTCCTAACCTTTTGCAAACAGACAGAGGCATGAGATTTATGCTCGCACCCAAATCACACAAGGCACCAGTGATATCATGCCCTCCAATGGTACAAGGAATAGTAAACCTCCCAGGATCTTGAAGTTTTGGAGGTAGCTTGCTCAAGATTGTGCTACACTCCTCAACTAACTCAACTAAATCTATCTCTTGAGGCTTTTTCTTCTTGACTAAAATTTCTTTAAAGAACTTCACAAAGAATGGCATCAATTCAAACACATCAGTCAAAGGAATATTAACTTGAAGTTCTTTCAACATACTCACAAATTTTTGATACTGGGCCAGATCCTTTGATGGTATAAGTCTCTGCGGGAATGGTGGAGGCGGCAAAGGTGCCTCCTTTTTCTCTTCTTTCTTCCTTACCTTCTCCACTTTTTCAACTTTTTCTATTTCAGCTCTCTCCTCGGACTTGGCCGTCAGCTCTCCACCTTCAATTAAAGTCACTGCAAGACATTGTTCAGGCTCTTTTTTAACAGTGCTTATTTCTCCCACCAACTGCCCCAACTGGTGCTCCAGGTTCTTGTGAGCATTGGCAATATCTTGTATGGCCTGTGCACGGGCTGCAGTGTCAGCTATCATTCTCTGCTGGCCCGCCATTATCTGCTTTAGCAAATCTTCAACTGAATTGCTAACCTGCTGTGGTGGAGTTGGAAGTGGGTGGTAATTATTTGGGGCTCTCGTATTGCCTTGATAATAAGCATTACCAAACTGATTTTGACCCTGCAGCTTGTTTTGATTACCCACATAATAAACTGACTCTGGATTAGAAGAGCAAACCTCTGTAGCATGGTCTTGACCACAAACCTCACAAAAACTCTGGAGTTGTTGTACTGGAGCCACTGGTTGCTGAGTCTTTGGCAGAGCTAGCTTGCTAATTTGATTGGAAATAGCATCCATCCTCGCCCTTAGCTCTGAAACTGCATCTAACTGAAGTACCCCGGCAGATTTCTGCGTAATAGCTCTACCATCTCCCTGCCAATCAGGATTGCTCTGCGAAAACTTATCTAGTAAATCATAGATCTGGTCAAAATTTAAGGCTAATACTTGGCCTCCAGCAGCAGCATCTACCACGATCTTAGTATGCGCATTCAACCCCTCAACAAAAGTGTGTGCAACAACCTCATTGGATTGGTTGTGGTGTAGACAATCACTCAATAAAGCTTTAAATCGCTCCCAGGCTGAATACAAAGACTCTCCTTCTAATTGTCTGAAGGACATAATTTCACTCCTCAGCCGGGCTGTCTTGGCAGATGGATAAAATTTAGCCAAGAACTTCTTAGCCAAATCCTCCCAAGTAGTGATAGACCCAGACTTTTCAGCCTTTAACTACCTCTTTGCTGCCCCAATCAGTGAAAACGGGAACAATGTCAAGCGAACATAATCAATAGGAACGCCCTTTGGTGTATAAGTATCACTGATCTCCAAGAAATTCTGGATATGTTGTTGTGGATCCTCGCTAAGTAATCCAGCAAATTGTCCAGTCGTATGTAACAGTTGTATCATACCGGACTTAATCTCAAAGTTTCCAGTAATTTCAGGTTTAACTATGCTCGAGGCTACTCCCTCCAAGCTGGGGAGAGCAACATCTCGCACAGCTAAAGCTCGTTCTGCTGCCATTCCGGTAGGTAAAGATCAAGCAGGACCTAATACCTGAAACAGCACAAAACTCAAAACAAAAATTAAACCTGAATAGATAATAAGTAATCGTATGAAAAGGAAAAAGTCAATTGTTTAGTCCCGGCAACTGCGCCAAAAACTTGTTGCTCCCAACGCACACGCAAGTATGCGTGGTCGACAAGTAATAAAGTGAAAGTAGAGTATCGTTCCCACGAAGACTATTCAGACTGACACTTAACAAACAATTTCAAACTACTACTCAGGGATCTTTTTCCAATAGTGGAGGTTTTAGTAACTAAAGAACAATAATTAAAACGGTAAAAGTGGATTCAAACGATGGAGCAAAAATGGGTTGTTATCAGTAATAAGGAGACGGTCCAGGGTCAGAGTTACGAACAATCCAGTTGAGTTTTCCAATTGATTTCACTTCTTAAATCCCGGGTCACTAACTGACGGATTAAATGTACCTGTGAAAACCTTTCGATTCTTCACAGTCTATGCAGGCTACTTCAATCCCTATATGTCTATGGGTTTAATCACGTGCACGCATTAACGAATTCTGTAATTAGTTAAACTAGGCGAGCAAGTATATGTCTATCCTACTCAGAAATTGGTTCCCCGATGCCCGGGTTCACAAACTAGTCCTACTCTTTCTTATTACGTAATTAAATTCCCTCTTTCGAGTTCAATCTAAAAACCATAGATAATGCATAATAATCGGGCCCTGACAATTACACAAGTGAAATCAAGAAAGAATAAGTAACCCGTTATGGGATTCAATTAATGGAAATCAATCTTCAAACATCAACCTTCATGAAATACTCTAACCCTAGAACTAGAGATTTAGCCACGCATACTCATAATAACAACACAAAGATTTGATGAAATAATGAAATAATGATGTAATAGATTAATGGAAGGAAGAAAAACCCTTGTTCTTGATGTTATGAGCTCTCCAATTTGCTCCAAAGTCTGAACTCCTCTCAAAAACTAAGTAAACGAGTATTTATAAGGTTTACAAACACCTAGTAATAAGTTAGACCCAAGTCTAGACGAAATAGGAAGTAAAAATCCGCTCCAGGGCGCTATAACGGGCGCCCCGCGCCTCATAACGCGCGACCTTAGGCAGACTACGTCGAAATATGCACGCTTTTGCCACGCGCCGTGCAGCCAAACGCGCCAGAAGCTGGGCGCTTTGGCTGGCGCGGCGCGCCTCCTGTGGCGCCCAGCCAAACTGCTCCTCTCCTTGCTCCTTTGCTCGCTCGTGTCGTGCCTTCGTGTGCTCAATCCAATCCTCAATCAAAATCCAATCTTTTCTTGCTCGATCATGCTCTTTAAAGCTCCAAATGCACTTCATAACAACCTACATACACATGACATAAAATCAGTATTAAACCACATTCATAAACTAGAAAACGGGCGAATAAACTATCCAAACGCAAGGAAATATTAAGGAAATATAGGCATAAAATGCCAAACATCAAATCTGTATCTACTGGAATACCTTAAATTTGATACATTAAGTCCAAAAACACATTTGGAACTCATTAGTAAGATTGGTTTCTAAAGCAGACCTTAAACATATAAAATGAGAGGTCACGTTCTTAGGTGAAAATTTCCAATTTCAATGCCAATGGTAAAATTCATCCAAACAACCTCGAAATCCAACTCCAAAAGTTCCCACAAGTCACAGTGGTCATATGACCCTAACAAAATTGATAGATTCTCAAATGGAGCTCGTTTACCCAAAACGAAGCATTTGTTTATATTTGAGTTTGTTGATGACATTACAAATGAACTATTCTTCAAAATCCAGCCAAATTACCTTTAATGACTTCAGGCAAGTCATAAATGATATTTAAAAACCGGAAAAGGGTCAAAAATGCCATCGACCTATTCGAAATAGGCCACTTTTGCCATCCGTCCACCTATTTTAACAAGAAAGTCACTAACGTTATTTTTTGGCTCAGTTATGCCATTCCGCAAACGGAATGCTGAGTAGGCTTCCACTTGGCCATTTAAAATCCATGTGGCCACCTTTCTTTGTCCACATCGGCGTCCATGTCAGCAATTCATTAAACCCACCAAGCCCACATAATTATTTACCCGATCCGACTCAAAACCCACCGAAACAAAATTACCCTACACCTTTTCACTTCTCAAAAAATCCTTTCACTTTTACATTTTACCTCTTCAGTTCCAAAAGGCGATTTAGTAAAAGAAAAAAGCAAAATATCAACGATTTAGAGTTTTCATTAAGCAAATCTGCTAAGTTCGTGTATTTGGTGGATTTTAAGGTTAGTTCCCAAATTTTTGTTCTTTGTTTCGATTAGGGTTTTGTAATAATTTCGATAAAACTTTATTTTGTTCTTGATTTGTGTTTTTTATACTTGACTGTGTTTTTTATGCTTTGTTAAGCATGTGGTCCATGTCTACATTGTTTATTGTCCTTGTATTAAAATTAGGGGTTTTTTGAATTGTTTCGGGTACTTTTGGCCCTTTTCCGTTCCTTTTATTGTCAAAACTTTAATTTTTAGGGTTTAAATGAATTGTTTATACTTTGTTGTTGTGGTCCATGTCTGCATTCAATTTTGTCTTTGTACTCGAATTAGGGTTTATTCTTTAACATATGGTGGGGCTTTATGTTTGGTTCTTGTCTAATGTGGGCCCTCTTATTTCTTTATTACTTTGCATGTGACTGCAGAATGGAGCAAACAGTGCATGTAGTATTTAATTATGGTGGTAGGTGGTTTCAAAAACCACATATTCTCTATCAAAAGAACCTGACCCATGAATGGAGACATTATGATGTGGACCTTCTATCCTATATAGATTTATGTCAAGAATTTAAGGAGTACTTAAGGGTTAAGGAGGTGGTGCATATTTTAGTAACAGGGCCATCTGGTAGGCTGTATATAGTTGATGGGGATGAAGGGATAAGAAAAATTCAGTCTTTAGTGTGTTCTTCATTTAAGACTTTGAATTTATTTGCTGTTGATAATGTTCAAGAGGGGTTTACATCAGTCCCAAGCATTAGTCAATACTCTGAATCTGAAAATGCTGTGGATGTTGGGACTGACTGTGATTGTAGTGATGAAGTAGATGAAGAAGATCTGTATGAATCTAGTGATTATGACAGTGAAGAAGTAGAAGTTTTTAGGAAGCAAAGGAGGATTGATATTAGTGATAAGTTAGATAAGTACAAGGTGTTGGAGAATGGCATGACCTTTAAAAATTTAGAAGAAGCTAAGCAAACAATTGCTTTCTATGTTGTTGCTAATAAGAGGAAAATTGGGGTGAAAAAAAGTGACAAAACTAGGGTCATATATATCTGTCAAGAAGGCTGTCCCTTTTATTGCTTTATTTCTAGAGAGGGAATTGATCAAGGGTTCAAGATGAAGAAGTTATGTCCAGATCACACATGTGATGAGACATTTGACAATCCGAGAGCAAGTTCAAAAATTTTAGGCCATTATTTTAAGAAGAAGGTGCAGAATAACCCTGAGTACAAGTTTAAAGACATGAGGCATGACTTGGTGAATAAGTTTAGCTTGGAAGTTAATGACACTAAACTTAAGAGAGCTAAGAGGCTGGTCTTGGAGAAGCTAGATGGCAGCTACAGGGCTGATTTCAATAAGTTGGAAGGATATGCATCAGAATTAAGGCATAGCAATCCTGGGAGTGATATAGTGTTAAATATATCCAAGGATGCTTTGGAAGAAGGTATAAGGAGGTTCTTAAGGCTGTATATATGCTTCCATGCCCTAAAGGAAGGCTGGAAAAGAGGTTTAAGGCCTCTTATAGGTCTGGATGGTACATTTTTAAAGGGAAAAAGCACTGGAATTCTGTTAGTAGCTGTTGGTCAAGATGCAAACAACCACTTCTATCCACTTCAATTCATTGTTTTTACTTGTTTTCTGTTGTTAAATGGGCTGATCCTAACTGATTGCAACTTGCTACTGTTGCTTTTATTGTAGGTCCATGGTAAGCATGCAAGATTTTTCCAAGATGAATTCTTCTCCCAGGCTGGACCACAAAATACACCAAACTCAGAATATGTATTCATTCCAACTCCTGGAATAACTCAGCAGAACAGTCAAGCTTCTGCTGCTAGTTCAAGCCATCATGCATGTGGTTCTTCAAGTCAACTAGTTGTTCAAGTCAGACAGCCTACACCTGCCCAAGAACCTTCCAGTCAAGTCTCAGACTTGGAACATGAAGCTGACCCTGTGTTAAGGCCAAGGATGTTGTCTGAAAGAGAAACTAGGTATCAAACAAATTTGATGAGGAGAAATACTGGTGCAAGGCAGATTTCTTTCAAGCCTGGGAAACAAGCAGCCACAAACCTCCCTTACTCACCAACCAAAGTCAGATGGAAAGGAAAACAAGCTGTCACTTCAACACAATTACAAGCTGAGAAAGAGAAGAAGATTGGAAAACTTCAAGCTAGAAGGGGAAGGCCCAGAAAATGATAGTGTCTGATCTGTGTTGTTTTTGTGACTTGGTGTGTAAATCCCAAGTCAAGACAATCTTACTTATGGTTATGTTTTAGACAATTTCCGTATGGTTATGCTTTAGACAATTGCCTATGTTGGCATTCTTCTGTGACTTACTTTTGACAAAACAATTGCCTATGTTGGCTAACTTTTGTGTCTTACCATTGGTTTGTCAAACCTAAGTCAAAACCGAATTTGTTGGTTAACTTAATGCATATGTATTCAGTTGTGTTTAATGTTGGTGTTCTTTTTTGCTTATGTTTTACTTTGTCAGTTTATTGTCATCAAGTGTACATGTACTATTGTTTAATATTGGTTAAGAAGTTAAAAACATAAGACATATACTAACATCTTCCACAAACTTGCATTAAAAGTGCAAAATATGCACATCCACAAACAGTTCACCAAACTGCAGAAAATGCACATTACAGTACAGTAGTACACTTCCCTTAAACATTAAAAGTGTAATATCCTTACATTAAAAGTGCAGAATATGCACATTAAAGCATAACCAAACCATTAGCTAAGTGCACATATTTATAGCATCTTAGACATTAAAAATCCTAAGAAAACAGCCCACGACACAAGAATGATTGTCTTCAATTTTTGAACTTTAGCCTCCAATTGCGAAATTTTCCACACCTCCATAGAGCTCAAACCACCAAATTCATCGACCATGGTCTTCAAATTGTCTCTTTCTTCACAAGCGGCATCCAAAGATGTTTTGAGATCGTTAATAACCGTTTTTACTTGAGATGAAAATTCTCCATCACGCCATTGCCAATAACCACAATCCGAAGCCTACTCAAAACAAATAATCTGTTACCATAAAAAAAATATAGCAAATCATTTAAATAAACTTAATGACAAGACGAAGCATACTTACACCAACGCGAGGGCATCTATAGAATCTACGCCCATAATTCTTCATAGTCCCTGCTGTCATACATCTAGCTACCAATCCACAATAACATCTACGCAAAGCAAGATGAGGCAAGGAAGTATTGGAAGAATTTGAATTCTCGGACACCATGACAATTTTTTTGAGGAAGAAGAGCAGTAAAAATGGAGCTCAACAATGAGGGTGGAGTAACTTATAAAGGAGTAGGGCATAGTTTATATCTGTGGGCTTGGGGTTGGATACGGTAAAATGGGTGGGTTTAATGAATTGCTGACATGGACGCCGATGTGGACAAAGAAAGGTGACCACATGGATTTTAAATGGCCAAGTGGAAGCCTACTCAGCATTCCGTTTGCGGAATGGCATAACTGAGCCAAAAAATAACGTTAGTGACTTTCTTGTTAAAATAGGTGGACGGATGGCAAAAGTGGCCTATTTCGAATAGGTCGATGGCATTTTTGACCCTTTTCCGTTTAAAAACTACCAAAATTTGTGGCATGTAAAACAGAGCATCGGTTCTCAAAACGACGTGCTAGGTCCATTTCCTTCCTTAGTCGGCGACTAAATCAAAACCAAAAATTTGTTCCATAACATATCAAACGGCCTTTGAATTGGTTCAAATTTTAATAAGTGAGTTATAAATGATCTAACATAGCTAATGGAATTGTCTGCTTGCAAATTAGAGCTCTGAAATTAAAAACGACAGTTTGGGTTATTTCAGTCAATCAAATGGAAAGACGGAGAGATTAACATCATGAATCCTTGCGGCCTTAGCAAGCTTAATTCTTCTATATGGCTCTCTCCATATGTTGTGGTCACATTTTTCCAATACATAGCTTTTGTAGCAATTTGGAGAGCATGACAACTAAAAAACACTCAAACTAACTAGAAGGAAGCCCTCACTACTTTGACTTACACAAAATGGTTAAAATTCATGGGTATTTATTGGTGATTTAGGACGTTGGAGGCACCATTAAATTTAATCTAAATATATCAATTAATTAAGGGTGCCAATTAATACTATGTATATATGATTTTTAAGGTATTTATACCTATATAAAGAGAATTTTTGCCGACGTCAACGGGCGTCGCTGCCCCTGCTATTTGAACATTAGGTCTGCCTCAATGAACTACATTACGTATCCACGCTAGCATCTACATATCACGTCCAAAGTACATGGATAAGACTTTGCTACTTCCAAAAGGTATGCTTACTAGATTAGTTAGAGATTTCTCACTAATTAATACATGCATCATATAATTATAGTAACTAATTAATGAACTATATAATAATGCTAAATAATTCGACTTCTTTATGAAGATGGCTTCATTTTTTTTTTCCTTGTTTGAGCTTCATATTGAAGCTGGAAACGAATCCCAAACATAATTCCCTTTAGTTGCTGCATTTCTTTACGCGAACTTTACCGAAATAATCGCCATAATCAGTATGCATAAGATATAAAATTATTATACACATAAGATACATGAAATATACATGAAGGATAGAAAAAATAACTATTTTTTATTTAAGTAGTCTTAGTCATTTTCAGACAGCACAATTTTTTCCATTACATGAAGTTTTCTAATGTCTTAGCTGTTCCTGCCATTTTATAAGGGGTACTACACCAGATTACAATAACACTACGACCTTTACTGCTGAGATAAACAAAAATATTCCTACTTCTCTCGGTTTAAAACTACACAAACTTTTACTATATAAGATTTGTGAAGTTCTATATTCATCAGAATTTTACTTTGTTTTACAGACATATAGTTAAAGGGTGTGGTAGGGAGCACTTTACGTGAAAAAATGGAATCTTTTTCATACTTATTTTTCAATTATATATGTCGCCAGCTAACAAAAAGATTTCTGGTGCAAGAAAGATACTTGCAGCGTAACACCATCACATGGCTCTTCTGGAAGAATGAGTTTCACGTGTGAATAAGAACTAGTCCTTCAAATCGTGCTTGGTACGTGTTCCTTGTTGAAACTTTATTGGACTGCGTAGATGGAGATAGAGAAAAGGTGGATTTTGTTTTTCCTTAAAAGCTGGGGCAGAACTGGAGGGATTGGATAACTTTCTCTAGAAATTTAAAATTTATTAACTTATTTTGGTGCTTAAAATACATGATACCAATGTTATATGATGTAATCTTAGTTTTATATATCCAGCTAATTACGTATGAAGTAACTCGAAACAAAAAGATATTACTATGTGGTCTTATCAATGAGATATAAAAAACATCTAATTCTTTCAAGAAGTTTAAGCGAGAAAAAGAAGATATAATTGCGGAAGAAGGATTTTAATTATAAAGCAGATTGAAACACCGTGCAGTTAATGATTAATGATTTTCTCATCTTTCAATTTTAGCTTTTGATAACAGAAGAAAGAAAGATAATATTTACTTTGACATCTTTTAAATGTTTCTCATGGCCGGAGCTGCACCTTATTATTCTATTAATAATGAGAAAAATTATATCGCGCCTAACTTTTAATAGTATAAGAAAAAGACTCAAGCCCCTCTTACAGGTTCAATAAGATTTTCTTTAATACATCTTTATATGTTTCTCATTGGAGTTGCACCTTATTTTATGATGTAAATAATATGAAAATACTATCGGCCAGTCTAAACCTTTAAAATAAGATAACGTATCAAGCCTTTCATTAAAGGTTGTTACATCAGAGAAGTGTTTAAAATTTCACGGATCTTAATAGTTCGTTAATGATGCAACATTGACTTATTACACTAAAAAGAAAGAAAAAAAAAAAACTAAGTAATCTTCAAAGAATTTCATTTTACCCTTTCGTTATGATTTTTGGTCTATAAATAGGCATCACCAATGCTTGATAATGCACTTCATTAATTGCAGCCATGACCTATTTCATAGAGTCAAGGGAGCTAGACAGTTCAATAACCCTTCAGGAGGTTGCTAAGGAACCTTCCCTTCTCTCAGAAACCAGCCTTGCACCATGTATCCCCACGATTGACTTGAAAAATTTATTCATGGAGAGAGCCAAAGGTTCTGAACTTGAGAAGCTGCACTTAGCTTGCAAAGAATGGGGAATTTTTCAGGTAACTAAAACTTAATCATAAAATATCAATTTTTGTTTTACAAATTCTAAAATTCACGTACACAGGAATATCATGAAAGATCAAAATTGGTGGGGGGTTTGGGCCGAATTTGTCGAGGGCATTATATTGTGGAAAGCTAATTAAAGATGCTTTGATTATGGTTTTTCATGAGAGAGTCACTTTCGAGCTAGTTTTCATTACCATAATATTAAGAAATTGATCTAAATATATAGCTACTAATCAAACTGTTTGAATATGAAATAGCTAGTGGATGTATAATATATCTATAACCTATATATAATATGTGTATAATCATGTATAATCAGTGTAACCTATGTATACCGCTAGACGATATAAAAGATGAATCCATTCAACTATACGTACAAGGCTCTCTTGTTTGTTTTTCATCAAAAGAAGAGAGTGGCTGCCCTCACTAATCGACATACATCACTTTCTTTATAATTACTACTTTTAACCTCATACGACTCGCACCAATGAACACTTTGAGACATTATTATTAATCTTTACTACTCAAAACGTTATCGAAATACATATCTCCGATTTCCTCCAAAGCAACCACAGGTCCGGATGATCAGTTTAGTCTTACCAAGCACTTGTGATATATATTTTCGTGTATATAATTGACTAGCTTGTCATGCCATAATATGTACAGTTAGTGAATCATGGAGTCAGCTCTACAATGGAGAAACTCAAGTATGAGTTTGAGGAATTCTACAGTCTTCCACTTGAAGAGAAAATGAGATACAAGCTTAGGCCAGATGAGGTTGAAGGTTATGGCCAAACAACTGTACACTCTCAAGATCAAAAGGACGCTGATTGGGCTGATAGATTTTTCATGATAACCAACCCTATTCAGAAGAGAAAACCACATCTTCTTCCTCAACTCCCTCTTTCACTTAGGTACCTCCCCCCCCCCCCCACCTCTCTCTCTCTCTCTCTCTCTCTATATATATATAGCTTTATACTCTCTCGGTCCCAATTATTGTTACACGCTTTCTTTTTAAATCTTTTTTAATCAGTCTGAAATGAGTGTCACATATATAATATATTATATATTTTGAAACGTTAAATTTAAACTTCTCACTTTACCAATAATGAAATGATATATACTCTATGGTTTGGTTTACATAGTTATTTTTGAAAAGCCTTTCTTTGTAAAACTCTGTGCTAAGTCAAAGACCGCCACATAAAATGGGACGTAGGGAGTATGATGTAAATTGGGGATACAAACATCTAACAATCTTTATTCCTCTCTCTATCTTAATTAACAGAGAAACTATTGAGGCTTATATCACGGAGTTGCAAAAACTTGCTAAGGTACTGCTGTTTTCATTGGCGGAAACTTTAAATATTGATAGGAAAGAAGTGGAAGATACGTTTGAGGATGGGATGCAAGCCCTGAGGGCGACTTATTATCCACCATGTCCAGAACCAGAGAAGGTTATGGGGTTTAAACCTCATTCAGATGCCACTGGAATCACAATTCTTAACCAACTTAATGGGGTAGATGGCCTCCAAGTAAAAAAGAATGCTATTTGGATTCCAGTGAAGTTTCTTCCTAATGCCTTTGTTGTGAATGTTGGCGACATCGTTGAGGTTTTGCCCCTTACTTTGCCAAATGCATTTAGTTGGTAGACTCGAACCTTTTCTTCTTCTTTTTTCAGTTGATGATCTAAAGAGAAATTTCTTAAAAATACTACTCCCTCCATCACAATTTATGTGACCTCTCACCTCAACATCTAAAAAAGAAAAGGGTCTTTCTTCTTTTCATTTCGTAATAATAAGGTGGTTTGATTGGACACAAACTTTAAGAAATTAATTAAGATTTTTAAAATTTGTGGATTTAAACCAATATAAAAATTTATATGGTTGTAAATTATCACTAAGTAAAATTATAACTAAAAGTGACATCTTTTGTTGTGCGAACTAAAAAGATAATGTGGTCATGTAAATTGGGTAGGATAGAGTACATATAACATTTCTCCCTCCCGCCCCATTCGTCATCCTAATTACTTTGACTTCTCCCCGTTCCCATAAGACATAAAATTTGTATGGGAACGGGGGAAGTAAATATTAAATTCGTTCCTCCAAGCTTACTAGATCAATAGTCAGTTTGAATTTCATTAAAACGTTTTTGAAAACATACTAAAAGTTATTTATGTATATTCTTCTTTATTTACAGAATTCTTTTGTTCTTTATTTGGTCATCACCATCAACCCCTTTCTCCTTCTGCTAGATCCACTCCACCAAGCTTTCTAAGCTTTGTCTATTGCCTCCCCTAACCTCTATTTCTAATTCCAGCGCTATTGCTAAGTTTGTACAATATTTTAGACTTTTGAATTTAGCAAGCTGATGACATATATGCAGTTCACCAAACAAAAGAAAAGAAGCGGTGTTCCCGAGAATGTGCTATTAGAATTTCTAGTAAGAGATATGGAAATAGAAGGTGGCGAAATAGATTTCTAAATAAGAAAAAATATTACTAGGAATTACTCCCTTCGTTCTAAAAAAAAAAGATACACTATTTCTTATTAAAAAGTTTTAAAATGAATGACACAGTTTTAATTTGGAAACAATTTTGAATTGAGACTACCACTTTACTCTTCATGAGATGGCCAGACATTTATCTATAATTTATTTTAGACCATAAATTTCACAAGTCTTTTCAGATTTTTTGAATTCCGATTCAAGTTAAATTAAGATATCTTTCGTGGAATGAAGGGAATACTTTTCTGTGAAGAACCTTCGTGTTGACTTGAACGGCAGGAGTAGCACATCTGAAATGTAAGCATTGACACTATAAAATACTATAATTGGCGGCCATTTTAATGTATTTAATCCTTAAATATGAGCTAATAAAAAAGTTAAGGGTGTTCTGAATGCAAGAAAACAAATGTTTCTCAATTTTTTCATATTTAGTTTGTCAAAATATTTCAAAAGGATAGGTAAATTTCAAAAAAGACAGGTAAATTTCAAAAAAGATGTTACGGTAATATGAACAATTCTACTTCTATCATTATTTTTAATCATGTACTAGTTTTGTTAATTTCTTTAGATAGTATCTTATGTTTAAAAAATATTCTCTGGACTATAATGATTTACAGTTCCAAATAGCTAGCAATCCATTATATACTTTCTCCCAGAGAACATTTATATACAATCTAGGGAAATACTAAAAGCTAATTAAGAAAATTACTTATTGGAAAAATGATTTTCATATAAGTACTTCCCGTGAAATTCTTTCCCGCCATACCAAACACACCCCTAGTGCGTACAGAATTCCATTTCTTGCGAGAAAGAATGAACTAGGCACGACCTAAACTTCGTCGGGACCACCGTTGTGCCTGTGCTGCAACTATTGATTCTTTAATTAGATGGCGACGTGAATAGGCAGCTCTCAAACTAGGATAACATAACAAGGATGAGTACGTTTTCATCTAAATAGTTTAAATTTTTTAAAGATTATGCATCATTTAATTATTTTAAGTCTTCAATAGTACTCCCTTCGTCTCTATTTATGTGAAGGTGTTCAAATTTCAGAGAGTCAAACTTTATTTTGACCCTAAGAAGAAGCTCGCCTGTCCAACCTATTAGGTTTTTGCCGTAATATTACTGCCCTATTCGACTAGCCACTCTTCCTCGACTTGCATGATACGTCTCAAAAAGGAAAAATTCAATTTGCATATATTATCTTAAATGTTCGTAAATATATAATATATATTTAAAAAATATATAAAAAGTATTATAGTCTCAATATTTATTATTACTTTAAAATATTTAATAGACATAAAAAAGTAAGGTGAAAGAATAATTTATTTGATTCTCAAGACGAATAGTGTCACAGCAATTCAAAGTCCTTCATGTAAAAACCTAATTTGCTATGTCACATGCTGATTTGACTGCCTATAACAAGTAATGATTTGGTGGAGACTTTAAAAAAAAAGTTTTTGAAATTAAGTTGAAAAATGATTTTGGATAATGATGTTGTGCTTCAACATACATTTTACTTAAAGATAAATTTTAAGTTTTGTGAGAAAAACTATTGTAAATGTAAATAGATTATGGTAAATAGATTAGTTATGTAAATTGTATAGTGGGCCAAGCCCGTTAGGATTACTTGGTTCCTAAGTTAGGTTTAGGGTTAGGTGTCTCTAGATTTCTTTTGTATAAATAGGGGTCTTCCCTCATCAATGAAAGCAAGAGTTTTTCACCCAAATATTATTTCTCTCGTGTGAGTGTGTCCGGTTTTACATGGTATCAGAGCCATCGTGAAACTCTTCAAATAGAAAAGTAATGGAAGTTCCAAAAGGTGATGTTGCGGCCGTACGGAAGACAATCTCTCCGTACGATATCACTTCGAATGATAATCCTGGTTTGATTATCACACAGGTCCAGTTGACCAGTGAAAACTATGAGGAGTGGGCGCGGTCGGTTAGAACGGCGCTGCGTGCAAGGAAGAAGTTTGGTTTTGTTGACGGGTCGATCAAGATGCCCGATGAAAAGTCGATAGATTATGAGGATTGGTGGACTATCAATTCTCTTCTGGTGTCGTGGATTAGGAATTCGATCGAGCCTACTCTTCGGACCACCATATCGCACATGGAAGTAGCGAAAGATCTGTGGGAGAGTATTCGAGAACGTTTCTCCGTGGGAAACGGACCTCGGATTCAGGAATTAAAAGCAGCTTTGGCCAGTTGTAAGCAAAAGGGATTGACTGTTGCTGCTTACTATGGAAAACTGGCTATGTTGTGGGAAGAACTAGGAAATTGTGATAAGTTTCCAACTTGCTCGTGTGGAAACTGTACTTGCAATCTAACGGTTGCACTGGAGAAGAAAAGGGAAGAAGATAGGGTTCACTTATTCCTTATGGGCCTGGATGAAAGTCTTTATGGAACTGTCCGTTCCAATCTCTTGGCTCAGGAACCGTTGCCATCGATGAATCAAGTCTACCAAAAGGTGGTCCAAGATGAACGGGTCAAAGGGATGACACGAACTCAGGAAGAACGAGGAGAGGTGACGGCGTTTGCTGCACAACGATCACAATAGCCGAAGACAGGCTATAAGGAGTGTCACCTGTGTGATCGAGGAGGACATCCTCCGGAACGCTGCTATGAAGTCATTGGCTATCCGGAGGGGTGGGTGCATTATTCGAAGCAAGGCACTTCGAATGGAGGACGTGGTAGAGGAAGAGCTGAAGGTAACAGAGGTGGAAGAGGTCGTGGACATCAACAGTTTGGTTCGAATGCTGGTCGGGGACGTGGAAATAATCGAGCAAATGCTGCTCAAGCTGAGCTCGAGAATGGAGAAAACGGACACACGAGTGTGCCCGGGCAGACTAACCTGTCCGGAATAACAGGTGATCAGTTGCAGATGCTGTTCGATTTGCTGAAAAAAGAGAAGGCAAGTCCAAGTGAGCCATCAATCGGTAAGAAAATTCATCCTTCATGGATTATTGACACGGGGGCGTCAAATCACATGACCGGGCAGATAGGTATTTTGGAGAATCTACGAACAATACCAAAGTGCCCGGTAGGTTTACCGAACGGAAGCAGTACGATGGCGACTCAGGAAGGATCCATCAGACTTAACGAAGACATGGTTCTTCACGGAGTGTTATATGTGCCCGAGATGACTTGCAACTTGATTTCTGTGTCTCAATTAATTAATCAAGTTGGTTGCAATGTAAATTTCACTAATGATTTGTGTGTTATGCAGGACCGGGCTACGGGGAAGTTGATTGGAGCGGGTGAACAAAAGAACGGACTCTACTACTTTCGGACGATACCCGTGGTGAAAGCTGTGAAGGTCGATGTGGTAGACTTATGGCATCAAAGGTTGGGACATCCTTCGATGCAAGTAACAAAATCTCTTTCAGTCTTAGAAGATAGTGGGAAAGGTAGCTTAGAAGAAAAAGCATGTGATGTATGCCTTAGGGCAAAACAAACTAAAAATGTATTTCCTTCGAGTAATAATAAAGCTGCTGAACCTTTTGATTTAATTCACTGTGACCTGTGGGGTCCTTATAGAACTGAGTCTTCGTGTGGTGCATCATATTTTTTAACTGTTGTTGATGATTGTTCACGAGGAGTATGGGTGTTCCTGTTAGTTGATAAGAAAGAGGTCGGACAAAAATTGAAGGGTTTCTTTGCAATGGTGGAGAGACAATTCAATAAACGGGTTAAGTGCGTTCGGAGCGATAATGGAACCGAATTTGTAAGTCTGAAAGGGTATTTTCTCGAACAAGGGATCTTGTTCCAAACTTCGTGTGTGGGGACACCCCAGCAAAACGGTAGAGTTGAACGGAAACATAGACATATCTTAAACGTGGCACGGGCGCTACGTTTTCAAGCTAATTTACCGATTGACTTCTGGGGAGAATGTGTGATGACGGCATGTTATTTGATTAACCGGACACCCACTAGGTTGTTGATGAGGGAAGACCCCTATTTATACAAAAGAAATCTAGAGACACCTAACCCTAAACCTAACTTAGGAACCAAGTAATCCTAACGGGCTTGGCCCACTATACAATTTACATAACTAATCTATTTACCATAATCTATTTACATTTACAATAGATTGAACCCGACGTCGTGACTCCGGTGATTGAACCCGAAGAGGCGACACCGGCGGCTACCCTGGAGGTTGAACCTGAGGTTGTTCCCGAAGTTGAGCCCGAAGAGTTGGGTCGGGGAAAACGAACTAAGAAAGAGAATATCTTGCTGAGAGACTTTGTTACTAATACGGTCCAAAAGATGGGTCACCGGGTATCGTCCTGTGTTCGAAAGTCCGCTTGTTCATCTGTTTCTCAACAACCCTCTGGTAAGCCCTATCCTCTAGCACACTATGTCAATTGTGATAATTTCTCTTCGAAACATGTGAGTTTTCTTGCAGCTATAACGCAAGGACATGAGCCTACCTCCTATTCGGAGGCGGTAAAAAGTGACAAATGGAGAACAGCCATGGGGGAAGAATTGAAGGCATTGGAAGCGAACAGAACCTGGGAGATAGTTCGCTTGCCTACCGGGAAGAAGGCCCTCGGATGTCGATGGGTATACAAGATAAAGTACAACTCTGATGGAACTATTGAAAGGTACAAAGCAAGATTGGTGATTTTTGGAAATCACCAAATCGAAGGGGTTGATTATACGGAGACATTTGCACCAGTTGCGAAGATGGTGACTGTCCGAGTTTTTCTGGCCGTGGCAGCTGCCAAAAATTGGGAATTACATCAGATGGATGTGCACAATGCATTTTTGCATGGTGATCTTCACGAGGAGGTATATATGAAATTGCCTCCGGGACATCGCATGATGGGGAGAGGAGCTGTGTGTCGCCTTCGAAAATCATTATATGGTTTAAAACAAGCTCCCCGATGTTGGTTTGCAAAGTTGTCTGCTGCAGTTAAGCAATATGGGTTTCGACAATCATATTCGGATTACTCATTGTTTACGATGAAGAAGGGAAATGTGCATTTGAATGTGCTTGTTTACGTGGATGATCTGATTATATCTGGTAATGATTCGAAGGAAATTCGAATTTTTAAGTTATATCTCTCGAAATGTTTCCATATGAAGGATTTAGGTGCCTTGAAATACTTCTTGGGAGTTGAAGTGGCAAGGGCTCCGAAAGGAATCTTCCTGTGTCAGAGGAAGTATGCATTGGATATCATATCGGAAACAGGCTTGTTGGGGGCAAAACCGGTTGGTACACCGATAGAACAAAACCATCGCTTAGCGCTTGCGACTGGTCGTTTTATCAAAGATCCTGAACGCTTTCGACGACTGGTTGGAAGATTGATTTACTTGTGTTTTACACGACCAGATTTGTCCTATAGTGTGCATGTGTTGTCGCAATTCATGCAGAGTCCCCGTATTGAGCATATGGAAGCGGCACTCAGGGTTGTTCGATATTTGAAGGGCTGTCCGGGTCAAGGCATTGTATTTCATTCTCAGTGTGATCTGAGATTGCACGGGTGGTGTGACTCTGATTGGGCAGGCTGTCCGTTGACACGTCGATCGTTAACAGGTTGGTATGTGTCGTTAGGGGACTCACCGATATCTTGGAGAACGAAGAAGCAGCAGATCGTATCGAGGTCCTCCGCTGAGGCAGAATATAGATCGATGGCTATGACTGTGTGTGAATTGAAGTGGTTGAAAGGGATTTTGTGGAACCTTGGGATTGCTCACGATTCTCCGATGAATTTGAAGTGTGACAGTCAAGCTGCGTTACATATTGCTCGGAATCCAGTATTTCACGAACGCACTAAACATATCGAAGTCGACTGTCATTTTGTTCGGAATGAAATCATCGGAGGAGTCATTCGTCCCAGCTATGTGCCTACGACCACGCAACTTGCAGATATTTTTACGAAGGCGCTGGGACGTGCCCAGTTCGAATTCTTTCTTAACAAGTTGGGCATAAGGAACCCTCACGCTCCAACTTGAGGGGGGGTATTGTAAATGTAAATAGATTATGGTAAATAGATTAGTTATGTAAATTGTATAGTGGGCCAAGCCCGTTAGGATTACTTGGTTCCTAAGTTAGGTTTAGGGTTAGGTGTCTCTAGATTTCTTTTGTATAAATAGGGGTCTTCCCTCATCAATGAAAGCAAGAGTTTTTCACCCAAATATTATTTCTCTCGTGTGAGTGTGTCCGGTTTTACAAAAACTCAATGAAAACTCACTAAAAATTATGTCTAAACTAGTTTTCCCAAAAAATATTTGATAAATTACTTCCAAATTTTATGTCCAAATGGGGACTTAAGTCACTTGAAGAAATCAAAAATGTTTCGAACATCACCGTTTTTTTTTTTTTCCTATTTTCTCAAGTTGTTGTTCTAATTTAACATACAGATATGGAGCAATGGTCAGTACAAAAGCGTAGAGCACAGGGTAACCGTGAATTCAACTAAAGAAAGGATCTCAATCGCTATGTTCTTTAACCCCAAGTTCGAAGCAGATGTCGGACCTGCAACTTCTCTTGTAAACCAGGACAACCCAGCAGCATTCAAAACCGTGAAGGTGGAAGAATATGTGAAAGATTACTTCAATCGTAAGCAGGATGGAAAATCATACTTAGAGCATATGAGAATTTAACAAGACAAACATTAAACATATAACAATAGTCTCATGGGAACAGTAATTATTTGTAATATTTTAGCTGATTTAACTCTTTCCGATTGAATGTAAATGTCCCCTGAAAATAAATAGAGTAAGACTATGTAAAAGAAGATCAGCATAAAAACGTTAACATTGTAAAATGTACTTCTTTTTTATTTATATATAGACAACACTGTTACGTATAAATCTCATGCGAAAATAGGGTTGATCTTTTCTATTTTCGCAAAGGATAGTTCATAAGACAATTTCTATATTTATCAGCTACTGGCCAATCCCGCCTCTTAAATCTCTCCCCTCCTCTCTACGGCCAAAAACTTGTCGCTCCAAATGCACACGCAAGTATACGCGGTCGATCAAGTAATAAAGTGATAAGAAAATTATCGTTCCCACGAGGACTATTGATTAGCTACTAACTAAATCAGACAATTCCTAACTATCTAAGCAAGAAGGTTTCAAGAATTGAGAATTTATCTGACTAAAATTAACTAATTAAACCAAGAAAATAATAACAAGTAAAACACGATTTTGGATTCAACAAGGAATAATAGCCTAGGGTCATGGGATATCTGTCAATCCTGTTGAATTCTTCAGTTAATCTGACTAAATCAATTTATCTGGGTTACTAATCACAGGGTTAATATTACTCACAGGACTCTTTCGATACCTTGCTCGCCTATTCAAGCCAACCTAACGCCTATATGTCTATGAAATTAGAGTTAACAAGAATGCATGTGCTTCTCCTGTATAGTGACTAAGCATGACTGTTAGGTATATTTCTATCCTAACCGCGAAACCATTCCCCGATGCCCAGGTTCAGGAACACGCTTTATTCAATCCTATTGCAACCTGTGGTTCCCACTTTCGAGCTCGACTCTAGGTTCATAAATAGTATTCAATTGGTGATCAAGCAATCAAATAATTAGGCTCAGGATATGAATAAATAATCCAATAATATAAATCAATAAAATCAGAGTAACTTATGAATATCAACAATCATGGAGAATTCCACAACTTTAGACTAACAAACTAGGAAATTAAAGAAAAAAGAAAAAGAAAATCTCGTTAAGAAAGAATCCAGGCTGCTCCGTTTTCACGTCTAAAGGCCGCCTCCAAAACGTGATCAAAAGTCCTCCACAAATAACTAGGCTTTGACCTTTTATAATGAGCATATTTGGTGATTAACCTAAACTGCCCCTTGTCCAAATTAAGTTAGGATTGGGCCTTGATCCTTTACACATGTATGTTGGCTCTTGAAAACTTTTTGTACCATAATAACTTGCATTTAAAATTGGCTCCACTTTGTATCATACACTGCAGCATCATATTTGGCCACATTCTTCCTAGTCAATCCACGCTTTGTTTAAATATGCCCAGGAAACTTCTACAACATCCTTCTGGTGCCCGCTTTGCATTGCTATGTCCAACATCTGGAGTTCCAAATTTTTCTCACTTTCATCAACTAAACCACTTCAATTATTCCTGATAAAATACAACAATACACAATTAATATAAACTCAAAAACTTAGACTAGTTGAACATATTTAACCTAAAAATACTCAAAGAGCTGTAAACCAAGAGTAAATCACTATATATATATATATATATATATATATATATATGTGTGTGTGTGTGTGTGTGTGTGTGTGTGTGTGTGTGTGGCCAACATCAACACCCCACACTTAAACTATTGCTCGTCCTCGAGCAATTACAAAAATACTCATACTTCAGACAAGACTCAAGACACCATCTCAATTTCATTCACAACAAAGCAACTCAATAATTAAGAACACCTATACTTGTGACCATGGTTGATACCAACAATTAAACCTTCTCACATGCATCATTTCATACACTTCCTCATGTAACATAGTGCCAAAACAAACCAAATATTTAAAAATAATCGAACAACCAAATTGTAACATCCTAACCTCAATAACAGATTCTGTGACACCAAGTTTCTCAAGTCTGCTCACTTACCTCGACCGAGAGTATAATAAAATCACCTATCCTTCATGAATCAAGTGCCCTCACAACAAATCAGATGAAGTAGTCCAATACTCACAAGATATTGTAATTAATTTCAGGACTTTGTAGATGGAAAGAATTCACTCAACTCTCACAAAGAAGTTCAAATGCCACACAAGAAGTAAACATAGGCTTGCCCTTTATGTAAATCTCAACTAATGTAAGCCTGCTCAGTCTAAAATCAAATAGGACTTATTATGAGTTGTAATGAAGGCTGCGGGACAGGCATGATAGATATAGATAAAGCGACTAAACCTCCCTAAGCACTTACAAAACATCAAATTTTAGCACATTTCCTCCTTTCGAAAATTCCTCCCTTTTCAATTTCAAGCAACATCCAATCTTTCCCTATTTATCTACGCCATTGAATATTTTTCAGCTCACAAAAAGTGCTCTTTTTTTTCAACTTCCAAAATTTTTTCTACTCAATAGTTGGCCAGGCCATCAAATAATTTTTTTTTCTTTCACTTTTTTTTCTCTTTTTTTTTTCTTTTCACAAATGCTTCTTTTACTTTCTAATTGGGAACAATCCGCAAACCAACCAACCTTTTTCTCCAGCTTTAGCTATTTCAGCTCATTATATATATAAGTGCTCAAGGAGATAGGGAATTCAAATGATAGGAAATTCAAATCAAAAGAGGTCAAGGCTTGTAATATGGCTATCAATAAACAGGATAAAGGCTCAAAGGGGCTGACTAGGGGCAATCAAGTATAGGGTAGGCTAGAAAAAACTCAAACGGGTCAAGGAAGGCCTATAATCATTTTTCAAACTGAGCAAAACCTAGGATTTCGCTTCAACCACACTCTGAGCAAGTTCTAGACTCAAGCGACAAGCATGGAATACATCAAATACCTCAATCACACAATGGCACATGACTCACTCAAGATGGTTCAATTCGGACTCTCAATCAAAGCAGTAAAACAAGCTCGAAAATAAAGCTTAAGGCACTTAGCACACAAGAGTCAAGAAACTGAGCCTAGGCGTCATAAACAGGGTTATTCATTTTTGGCACAATTCATTTCAAAAACTCACAAGGAAGGCATTTCATCTAAATATGTTAGTATCAAACAAGTCATAAGACACCTAGACTCCAAACTCGAGTTTTCCTTTCCTTTTCCTCTAAAACTACAATGAACTAAAACTACCTAAAACAAAAAATAATAATAATAAAAAAAAAGTACCCGGTTTTAAGTGTACATCCCATGGAAAAGAACCGATGTCATAAGAAAAACCACGGGGAATTATTATCTAATACTATCAATAAAAAAACTACCTACTAATTAACTCTATTTTTGGATTTTCTTGTTTTCTAATTTTTTTTAGTGGATATATATAAACTAAACTAGAAAACAAGAAATAAATAAAACAATGTCAATTGACAAAAATTAAAAAAAAAATTATATAACAAAAATAGGAATTTCCCACCCCACACTTAAAATTGTGCAATGTCCTCAATGCACATAATTAAATAAACAAGGGTAGTAATAGAGGTACTCAGACTTCCCTCATTATCGCGCAGATAGTTTTCATGCCAAAATACTAATTCAAACAACCTAATGAGTGCACATGGGGTGCAACTACACACCCCACACTTATATTATACCATCTCAATAAAGCATGAAATCAGTTATTAAGCTTAAGAAATGGGGCAGCCCCTACTACTCGAACAGGCAGCCAGTAGTGTCATAGTGGCATAGTTAACACTCGTCGTGCGCTAGCGAGTACCTCATGTGTAAACAGCCCCAAAATTCATCTCCCAGGCCATCCCCCGACTCTATTTCATCCCTAAACAGCTTATAAGTAAGTTCAGCTACTCAGACTTTGCCGAACATATCAAAAATCTCAGTTAGGCATTTTAGCGAACACTTTGCGCGCACAGTTTTGGACAGCCTGTTGTAAGCTTATTGGCGTCATCACCAATACTCCCAACTCCTAGGATTCCATCATTCCACTGCTCACAGTGCATCACCGCACTCCCCACAACCAAATACCAGCCAAACAATTCAGATTTACAACCAAGCTTTAATTCAAGACATGAACTAAATGTAAGGGAGAAGGAAACGGGGAAAAACGTAGCATGGGGCAGCGGAGTGTGAGGAGAGAGAAGAAGGAGAGAGAGGGGAGAAACGAGCATACCTGATTGCCTTAGAGCGTGGTTGAATTAGCCCGAGACCAGCGGAGTTCAGTGATGGATGAGGAGATAAGTGACATGAGTGAAATTACATGTGTTGTGAAATTATTGTGTTTTAAGTTCAGATGTTGGAACTTACCTGGGAGCACAGTATGTATTGCGAAGAATCAGAGCCTGTACGAAACATTTTTTCTTAGAGCAGTGAGAGGCGCGATAGCCATAGTACACTGTTTTAAATTTAATTCAACTTTACTGTCCACACAGTTCCAGTTGCGAGGCGCTCGGGGCTGTTTTGCCTGGGACTGTTTTGCTTTATCTTGAACTTTCAACCTTGGATCCATTTATTTCCTGTACCAAATGTATTGGATTAAAACCGTCGTCACCAAAGTTGGTGACTAAGCATCCACGTAGGACGACACATAAACGACACGTGGCTATGAATGGGCATAAAGGCAACGGATAGAATCAAAGATGGACAACAATAACGGACGGATGAACAGTCACCACGGCCAGAACAGTCGCAACTCGTCATCAAACCAATTCAAAATAGAAGTCTTATCCTTAAGCGACGTAACTGCTCGATCAAGGAGTTACAACTGCTCGTGAGCGGACGCTTAGTTATCTATATATTGTAATTTAAATCACAAGCATTGGATCCAATTTTTTCTCTGAACATACATCTGTATACCAATTATTAATTAGCACCCAATTCTGTGTCTTCTGTCAATACTTACTTCTTCTACTCGCAATCAAGTGATCTCATTTATTATCCCGCTGCTTAAGTATCATAAAGGAGTACGAGGAAGGAAGTTTGATCAAGTCTATACAACCTGAACACGGTTCCTTTTACTTAAATCTCCATTTATTACATCGCATTAATTGTGTCTTTATTTCGTTACCTTTACTATCGTCATTTATATCTTTTCACATTAGGCATTTGATCTTGATTATTGATCGTGACTCCGCTTTATAAATTTAATTGTGACTTAACCTAATAAACGAAATTATGGTTAAACAATTTGGCGACCACAGTGGGAGCCGGTCAATAACTTCCGTAGGTTAATTGCTTATCTTATTTTATTCTTTATTCGCTTTCTTCTTGCTCGTTGGCTCTCCTCGCTTTCTTTTTGTCAAAATGGCGGATAACAACTCACACAACAACGCTCCCATCGACGGGCAACAAGACCTTAACGCCGCGGAACAAGTAGACTTGAATCTGGCCGGGGACGAGCAGCAAGATGATATTCCTGCAGAAGACGACGTAATCCCCGTTGCAGAGGACGAGAACGTGCTCCCAGCAGAACAGGAAAACGAGCACAGCCAGCAGGGTAGCAGAAATAGCCGCCCTCCTGGCCGAGGAAACTTCGATCAAGGGCCTGGAGGACCTAGAAGACCCAATGGTCCTGGGAATTCGAGGAATTCTCAAGACGCTGTCCTTGAATTCATACGGCAACAGGCTGAAATCAACAGGCAACTACGGGAAGCTATCGACGGCCTACGAAGACAAACCCAGCCAAACGCAGGAAATCCACCCATTGGACGTCCAAGGGACGCTTCACCGTCCCATGCCTCGAGACGCGCTGAAAATCAAAATGCAGGATCAGCGGTGCCAACGGAAATGAGCGAGGTCATGGAAGCCCTCACCAGGCAGTTCAAAGAAAGCCAAGAGGCCCTACAGCGCTCTCTTCATGAGAAGATTGATCAGATCCCCGGCGCACCACCCACTTTGAAGAAAGTTGACGTTCAACGGTATACTCAAAGGCCTTGGAAGAAAGAAGCAGCACCAAAGGCAATACCCAAAACATTCAAAATGCCAAACATACCAAGATACCGGGGAACAACTGACCCCAATGACCACTTGATGATGTTTAGCAATTTCATAAAGGCAAGCGATCTCACCGACGAGGAGATCGAGTCGGTACAATTGAAGAAGTTCGTAGAAACCTTGGCAGATGGAGCTCTACGATGGTATTCGATGCTGCCACCAAATTCAATAGGATCTTTTGCCGAGATGGCGGAGTTATTTGTCAAAGCACACACAGGCGCTCAGAAAACAGAAACAAGAGTTGAAGACATCTTTGAAATCAAACAACTGCCCGGGGAGTCTCTCCGGAAGTATGTGGATCGCTTTCAGCGTGAACGTATGTTGCTACCCAAAGTTCCAGATCGATGGGCGGCTATTGCATTCACCAACAGCTTGGACGTCAAAAGTTCTGAAGCGACCAGACGATTGTATGAATCCCTACGAGAATATCCTGCAGCAAACTGGTCGGATGTCTACAATCGCTATAATTCAAAGGTACGTATAGACGAAGATAAATTGATTGGCACAGGTGCCCGGGGACGGAGCCAAACTCGCACCAATGGCGCTGGGGGAAAGATCGAGACAGATAAACCAGACGCACGGCACGAGCCATATCCCAATCGGTCACGTAACAACTCAAATGGACGCGGTCGTAACAACAAAGGCCTTGCAAGGGGCAATAATTCCGCTTCAACCTCTAGTGGACTTCCAACCCTGCCCGTTTTCAATATCGGAGCAGTTGAACTTGTAGCAGTGCTTGAGGGGATGAGCGAAAAGGTCAAATGGCCTAAGGATATGAAGGGTGACCCCAGCAAGCGCAACAAAAACTTGTGGTGCGAATTCCACCGCGATCACGGCCACACAACGGATGACTGCAAGGCTCTAAGGTACGAGGTCGCTAACTTATTGAAACAGGGCTATCTCAAGGAATACTTGACGGAAAAAGGAAAACAAACTCACGCAAAGGCCCAGCAAAATAAATCAGAACCTCCCCGAGCATCATCTCCAAAAATGACAGTCAACGTCATCTCTGGTGGTATCGAGGTTGATGCAGTCACATACACAGCAAAGAAATACGCCAAAGTATCCATCACGAAGACCAAACGACCACGACTTGAGGATACAATAACTTTTGAAGAAACAGATGCAGATGGCTTACAATTTCCTCATGTGGACTCTTTGGTGATAACATTACGAGTAGAAGAGTTTGATGTCAAAAGAGTGCTCGTTGATCCAGGCAGTTCAGCGAACATCATATTATCTCGGGTCGTGCAGGAGTTGAAACTATACAATGAGATCGTACCAATTTCTCGGGTTCTCTCAGGATTTAACAATTCCAGCGAGAAGACGTTAGGAGAGATTACTTTGACGACCCTGGTCGAAGGCGTTAGGAGACGAACAACGTTTCATGTCGTTGATGGGGATATGGCTTACAACATAATCCTTGGGAGGCCATGGATACATGATATGCAAGCAGTCCCGTCAACATATCATCAAGTAATGAAATTCCCTTCAGAGTGGGGAATACGGGAAGTTCGGGGAGAGCAGCGTTGCGCTAGAGATTGCTACTCAGTTGCAGTCAAACTCCCCGAGGAGGCAAAATAGCAATTAAAGAACCCGGGATCAGAGTCAAACAATGGAGCATCAGACTACCGAGTCCCGGAATTCATATCAAAGTTGGATGCACGGGAAGAGTACGCGCCAACTATTGAGGCTTTCGAATCAGAAGGAATTTTCGATAACATGCCTGAAAGAAAAGTATATTTGGGAGCGGAGTTAAACAAAAATTTGCGCAAAGATATCTTGCACCTCCTCAAGGAGCAACACACCACCTTTGCGTGGTCACATGCAGATATGACAGGAATCTCCCCGGAGATTATTTGTCATAAGTTGAACGTGGATCCGTACCATCGCCCGGTAAAGCAAAAGAAGCGCCAACAAGGAGCATTCAGGAACTAGATCATAAATGACGAAGTTGACCGCTTGCTCAAGATTGGCTCCGTCCGAGAGGTCAAGTATCCAGATTGGCTGGCCAATGTAGTCGTAGTGGCAAAGAAAAATGGCAAGTGGAGGGTCTGCATCGACTTCACTGATCTGAACAAAGCCTGCCCAAAAGATTCTTATCCACTACCTCAGATTGACCAACTAATCGATGCGACGGCCGGGCACGAAGTACTTACATTCCTTGATGCATATTCAGGCTACAACCAAATCTTAATGGATCCCGGCGACCAGGAGAAAACTTCCTTCATTACTTGCCGAGGTACGTATTGCTATAAAGTAATGCCTTTTGGACTTAAAAATGCAGGTGCGACTTACCAACGATTAGTCAACCGGATGTTTCACGACCACATTGGCAAAAACATGGAGGTCTACATCGACGACATGCTGATCAAGTCCAAACGGGCAGAAGATCACGTAGCACACTTGAAGGAGGCCTTTCGAATCCTTGATCAATACAACATGAAACTCAACCCGGAGAAATGCACATTTGGAGTGGGTTCAGGGAACTTTCTTGGTTTCATCGTTTCCCAGCGAGGGATCGAGGTAAACCCCGCCCAGATAAAAGCAATAGAAGCCATCCCCGACGTACTTCATAACAGAAAAGATGTAATGCGGCTGACCGGGAGAGTAGCAGCGCTAAGGAGATTCATTTCTCGCTCATCTGATCGATGCAAAAGCTTCTTCGATGTACTGAAACAAAACAAGGAGTTCGATTGGACCCCTGAGTGTCAGCAAGCACTTAAGGATTTGAAGCGATACCTGTCAAACCCGCCTCTACTTTCAACGCCCCAACCAGGTGAACAACTATTACTTTACCTGGCCGTGTCTGAGTCTGCGGTAAGTGCAGTTCTGGTTCGAGAAGACAAAGGCAAGCAACTTCCAATTTATTACATTAGCAAATCCTTATTAGATGCTGAAACTCGCTATCAACCTTTGGAGAAATTAGCACTAGCCTTGGTAATCGCTGCCCGTAAATTAAGACCTTATTTTCAAAGTCACTCAATAGCTATAGTTACTACCTTCCCCTTACGCAATATCTTGCACAAACCTGAATTCTCGGGCAGGTTAGTAAAATGGGCAATAGAATTAAGTGAGTTTGACATATCTTATCAACCCCGGGTAGCCATAAAATCTCAGGCTCTAGCAGATTTTATTGCAGATTTTAGTGCTACTATGTACCCTGATGCTCAACGTGAGGAGGTTCTTTTTGCCGGATCGGAGTCGGGGACATGGACCTTACACACTGACGGGTCCTCGAGCGTAAAAGGATCAGGATTAGGTTTAGTTCTTACCACTCCCTCGGGGGAGACCATTAGACAGGCCATAAAATGTCCCTTTATTACGAATAATGAGGCCGAGTATGAGGCCGTAATTGCAGGATTAAAATTGGCTCGAGATTATGGAGCCGACAGAATTCACCTTAAGAGTGACTCTGCCCTGGTTATCAATCAAATAAATGGTGGCTTCATAGCAAGGGAGTCTCGTATGCAGAGGTATCTTGCCCGAGTCACTGGTTTGCTAGCACAATTCGACAACTGGGAAGCCATACAGATTCCACGAGAAGAGAATCACGAGGCTGATGCCTTGGCAAATTTGGGTTCAGTTGCAGAAATCGGAACAACAGGTTCAGTGGCCGTGGCTCATCTTCTATGTACAACAGTCGATAAAGATGCAATGGAGGTCAACACGACCAGTCTGACTTGGGATTGGAGGAACGAGATAATCAATTATATACTACATGGAACCCTACCATCAGACGTTAAGGCTGCTAAAAAACTGAGGATAAAAGCTGCCAGGTATACAATTATAGATGGTATCCTTTATCGTAAGACTTTTGCAGGTCCACTCGCCAAGTGTCTAGGTCCTAGCCAAACTGAGTATGTGATGAGGGAAGTTCACGAGGGTTGCTGTGGAAATCACTTGGGAGGCAAGGCGCTTGCACGAAAGCTTATACGAGCAGGCTATTATTGGGACAAAATGGAAAAAGATACTAACGAGTTTGTCAGAAAATGTGACAAGTGCCAAAGGTTTGCACATCTCCTCCATCAGCCAGCAGAACCCTTGCATTCAATCATCTCCCCGTGGCCATTTATGCAATGGGGGATGGATATCATTGGGCCACTACCCACTGCGCCTAGAGGGGTACGTTTCTTGTTAATTATTACTGATTATTTTACAAAGTGGGTTGAAGCTGCAGCATATTCAAAGATACGTCAAACGGAAGTAGTTGATTTCCTTTGGCGCTATGTCATTTGTTGCTTCGGAGCACCCAAAGAGATTGTCATGGATAATGGTCCTCAATTCGTTGGTCAAAAGGTCACAAGGTTCCTTGAGGATCTGCATATTAAAAGGGTCACTTCTTCCCCATATCACCCAGTGGCAAACGGGCAGGCAGAATCGACCAACAAGATAATAGTGGATTCTCTCAAAAAACGTCTCGAGCAGGCCAAAGGGTGCTGGGTGGAAGAACTCCCCGGGGTTCTTTGGGCATATAGAACAACCACAAAAATGAGCACCGAGGAGACGCCTTATTCCTTAGTGTATGGTTTTGATGCATTGATTCCAGTCGAAATCGGCGAGCCAAGTCTACGATATGCTCATGCAACTGAAGAATCTAATTCAGTCAACCTCTCCGAGGAATTGGATTTTCTAGAGGAACGTAGAGAATTAGCACTTATACGAGTAGTAGCTCAGAAAGAAAGGATAGAACAATATTATAATCGGGGACTTAGGCTGCGTAACTTTGAAGTCGGGGACTTTGTATTGCGTAAAGTCTCCCAGAATACGCAAGAAGCGAACGTCGGCAAACTTGGTCCAAACTGGGAAGGTCCCTACAAGGTGGTTGCATCCGTTGGTAAGGGTTCATATCGTTTGGCACGACAAGATGGATCGCTTCTACCCAGCAGTTGGAACGTGATTCACCTAAAGAGGTACTACTTCTAAGTAATACGTGGGTTAGTGTTTCTGTCCATTCTCTGTTGCTTACTCGTTATTGTTTTCTTTTAAGTTATCCTGTTTTCTTATCTTTGTCTAAATGGTACTAACGGTCTTCAAAAGACCAGATCCATTTAGCTCAACTGGTAGAGCTCGAAGTCCTCGTGCTTCGCGGCCGTGGGTTCAAATCCCACAACGGACACACTCCTCTTTTGGTTATATGTGTTCCTTGATTCAGCGTTTCACCCGTTGTCTTTTCATGTCTGAAATTACGAAATTTCAACATAAAAACAGGGGGGTGGCAAGGGCCCCTGTAGGCCAAAGTCGCTGCTAATACGAGTGATCTTCGAGCAGAGCAAGGTCATGATGATTCGCCAAGTCCACGGCTAAGCAGAATCAAGTAAGTTCAATAGAACTATTTTACTTGTGCTACGTTATTTTTACATTTTGCGGCCAGTATTCGCCCAAACTCTATAACTTTACGACCAAACAATCTTGTGTTTTGGTCATTGGGTTGCCTATTCTTTTCAATAGAAATAACAGGGTAAAACCTCAACCTTAACAAAGATGCGAAAACTTTCAATTGTCAAATATGATAAGCAAAGTTTATCGCAAGGCCATCTTATACGGCCAGATTTCAGTCAACCTAAACGGCCTGGTTTCGTCCAGCCCAGGAGGCCTGATTTCATTCATCCTAACTAAGGGCAACTTAACCTGGTTATGACCAAATTTTATTTCAAACATCTGCGCAGATTAACAACCAAAAAGGGAACTCAGACACTAGGATTTGAAACATAATTCTGACCTCTGAAAACCTCATTAAGCAACGAATGTCAACATCATTCATATAAGCAAGACTTGAGACCCAAAAATGGCCATCAAGCCTCGCCAGTCAAACAAAAAACAGTCAAAATATACATTCGTTCGCAAGTTAGCAATAATCAAAGTTAACAACATCCAGTAAATTTATAACAAGGACTAGATAAGGCGTCAGTCATTGTTTGGGCCAGGCTCTCGAGCTGATGCACTAGCTCCATCAGTCGGATCCCCACCCAAATCTTCATCTTCATTATCCTCACTGCCTTCATCGTCCTCTTCATCTTCATCGTCATTATCGTCAGCTCCTACTTCCATGCCCAAGGCCTGCTTGACATCGATGATAGTAGCTATGGTCTGATCGAGGACTGAGTCGACATTAACTTGGCCACGCTGCATTTGGATGAGCAACTTCTTCTTGGCTTCGAGGGTTTCCAGTTTGGAGTCGATTGTGTAGCGGTCCCTCAAATTCGCCAATTCCATTGTCAATAGCTCTTGGACCCTCGCAGATTCCTCAGCTCGATTCTTGGCTTCTTGTAGTTCTCCTCGAGCAGCCTGAGATTCAGCTTCAGCTTTGTTCATATTTCTCAACATCAGGTCGGAAGCGCTACGGATGCCTTCCAAAGCAACTTCTTTCACATTAAGCTCATGGGCAAGTTGAGAAATCTGGCGACCTTGTTCATCCATCCTGGCTTTCAGATCTTCGAAAGATAGCGAGAACCTTTCTTTCTCGTCCAAAAGACGGTCCCTCTCCTCGAGGAGGGTGTTTATCTTGTCATTAGCCTCAGTGTTGGATTTCTCCAACCTGTCTATCTTGTCCTCAAAGAAGCCACGCCTCCCTTCCAGGACCCGCTTCTCCCCGATCAGAGCTCGCTTTTCCTCTTCTAAGGCCTGCTTGTCCTGAAGAGCCTTCAAAAGATCTTTCTTTAAATCAAGGACTTGTTCCTGATTGTTCAACCTAGAGCGGAACATGATCTCGGCAGCCATCATACTTGCCTGGCAACAAGTGAAAATACGTAGGTAATCAGAACTAAGGTCTTAATAAAAATAAAGGAGTAAAGAAGGAAACATTACCCGAGCAGTATCTTCAGCGATTGCGTAAGCTAGCTGCTCGTCGCTCATGCTGCGCATATTCCGCTCCTCGCGAGGACCGATCAGGTTGGACGTCACTTTAACCAAGTGCCCAGGCTTCGTCAAAAAATCTGTGTCCGGGGGAATGGTGAAGTCACACTCCCTCATACATGGCCTGGGTTCCCTCGCTTGTTCAGAAGGGTATTGGGGACCAAATTTATGACGAATACCCTTAACGGCGTGCGCCCCAATCCTTCCTCCTAGAGATACTCGCCTAGTAAGCTTCGTGCGAGAGACCTCGACATCACCTGTCTCATCAGGATCCAGAGTGTCGCACTCTTGCAGATAAACTGGTGCCACCCCAGCACCAGCTAAGTTCATCATGTCTTTGTAGTGGAAGATCTGAGGTTCAGCCTCCCCCTCAGTCTTCCTCCGCTCATCAACCTTCTCACCTTTCTCCTCGTCCTCCTCTCTCACCGGCTCTTTTTCTAGGTCGCCTGTGGCTGACTTGTTCAGGCTCATCTGGCTTTGGGTCCTCGGGGAAGAAGGCAAAACCTTCATGCATTCTTTCTTCCCCTGCTTCCCCAGCTCTATCTCCTTCTTCACCACCAACCCGGGGACTCTCCTCGAAAGCGTAAGAGGAAGTCTCTACATCTTCCCTCTTATCACCCCGAAGAGATGCCCTCTTCCTCTGAGTCAAGCTCACATCGGGGGCCTCTGAATCTGAAATGACAACTATCATGGGCTCAGCAGATTCAGGGGCAGCCGCCGAGCTTTTAACACTCTCCTGCCCAGCCTTGGGCTTATCAGCAGCAGCAACATCGGTTTCAACTGTTTTTTCAGAGGGCTGAGGAGTCTTACGGGCTGTCCTCGTCTTCTTCTTGGGTTTACTCTTTTTAGAGTCAGACTTCTTTCTCTTCAAACTCGCAAGGACCTCCTCACCACCCTCCTTGGCCTTGATAGCTGCAGCAGTTTGGAGAATGGCAGCTGCCTTCTCGTTGATCTCAGCCACGGGGTCAACGGTCACCTCCACGGGAGGAGGAGCGGGAAAATAACTACCACCAGCACCTAAACCTGGGAATTAAGTCATATTAATACCATGATGAGTTCTGCATAAGTTAGCAGGAATTTGGGTAATCAGCTTACCATGGGTGCTAGGGTTCGATAAGTGCTTTAAAGTAGCATAGTAAGACCACTGCCTCTGCTCGTGGGTGAAACTTGCCAAAATAGGTTCAACCCAAGCGGACAATTCCTCCTCGGAAATCAGACCGTCGTAAGGAATCTTGTCAGCTAGCCAATAAAGAGTAAAAATTAGAGGGTGCAAATACGTAACTCAAAGAGTATTCAGTACAAAGACTCGGGGACTTACGAGTTTTGTTCCACACCTCGCGGAGATTAGTTTTGCTGCCACGTGTGAGGAGTTTGGACTGCACATAAACATACCTATGCATCCAACCCCTATCCCCTGTATCTTCAGATTTGCTTACTAGAGCTTTTCTTCCTCTCATACGGGCATTGATATATCCATCTCTCGCAATCTGAAGGCTATACAAAGAGACAAAATGCTTAAATTCAAAGTCCTGCTCAGTCTCATCGGCGAACCACTGTAGCAGGGAAATAATTCTATAAATGCTCGGACACAGCTGTCCCGGGCAGATAAGATAGTATTTACAAATATCCTCTATGACAGGGTGCAACGGGAGCGAATAACCTATCGTGAATGGATACGTAGATATGGCTGTCCATCCAGTTCTCGCATAAGTAATATTCTCCGTTGGATAGGGGCAAGAAACTATAACATCATCATCCCAGCCACAATCTGCCCTAACCCTAGGCAAAAGGTCAGGAGTGATTGAACTCTTAAACCGGCTTGAAGGCCACGACCTTATATTGCCATAGTGACTAAACGAGCTGATTGAACAGTCATTTTCAAGGCTTCCCCAAAGTTTCGGAATCACATCAGCAACTGAAGTTGAAGAACTCGTGGATTGACCACCTGCTGCTGAAGAACTACTAGCCGCAGCATCTATATTCAAACTTTTCTTGGCTTTTGGAGACATTTGGACTAGAAGATTGGAAGAATTTTTTGCGTTTTGGAGATTTTTAGAAAGGTGTTTTGAAGCTTTGAAGGTTTGGATGAAATTTGGAATGAAGTAAAACGGTTTCAAGCTGGTAGAAGTCATATTTATAGGGTTGGCAAAACCCGACCCGCACCTACACGTGGCAAGCATCCGCGCAAGAGGTAAATAGATCCAGCCGTTAAAAGAATAAAAATCGAAATGGCGGTTTTTGCTTTGGGACGTGCAAGACGTGAGTGGGCGCAGTTCAATCATCACTCCTGCAATCTCGAAACACGCAACAGTCACTTTTTCAGTAAAAAGTGGAGCGAAATTGACAACTTGCACGTTTTGTCTTTAGCGGAGCATTTAATGCTTATACTGATGGAATGTCAATCAATCGAAAGCCTTTGAAGAGTTCAACGGGCAGCATCTAAATATGAATACAAGGACTCGAATGTGTCACTTGGGAAAAATTCAAAAGAGTTCTTTCCCGCTCAAAATTCGTTTTCCACTCCTCGACCAGATTCTCTGCCCGAGTAGTGCGGGGACTATCTGTATTGGATTAAAACTGTCGTCACCAAAGTTGGTGACTAAGCATCCACGTGGGACGACGCATAAACGACACGTGGCTATGAATGGGCATAAAGGCAATGGATAGAATCAAAGATGGACAACAATAACGGACGGATGAACAGTCACCACAGCCAGAACAGTCGCAACTCGTCATCAAACCAATTCAAAATAGAAGTCTTATCCTTAAGCGACGTAACTGCTCGATCAAGGAGTTACAACTGCTCGTGAGCGGACGCTTAGTTATCTATATATTGTAATTTAAATCACAAGCATTGGATCCAATTTTTTCTCTGAACATACATCTGTATACCAATTATTAATTAGCACCCAATTCTGTGTCTTCTGTCAATACTTACTTCTTCTACTCGCAATCAAGTGATCTCATTTATTATCCCGCTGCTTAAGTATCATAAAGGAGTACGAGGAAGGAAGTTTGATCAAGTCTATACGACCTGAACACGGTTCCTTTTACTTAAATCTCCATTTATTACATCGCATTAATTGTGTCTTTATTTCGTTACCTTTACTATCGTCATTTATATCTTTTCACATTAGGCATTTGATCTTGATTATTGATCGTGACTCCGCTTTATAAATTTAATTGTGACTTAACCTAATAAACGAAATTACGGTTAAACACCAAATTCCTCCAACACATGAGCTCTTTGTCTTTTTAGTTTTGCTTTGAGCTTTCTCCTTAGCCTCTTCCTTGGCTTAGTCATCAAATCCTGCCAATTGTCACAACACAACTAAATACTTAGTCAATATAAAATTACTTACGTATTTTTGCTCTTTTGCTTTTTTTTTTTTTTTTGGAAAAAGACAAAAATTTCTTTATCAAAATGTAAAAACTAAATAAAACGAAAAGCGGTAAAGCTTGGGCTTTCTTCCAAGAAGCGCTTGATTTAACGTCGTGGCCCGACGAGTATAAATATCACCACTTTCTGTTTCCACTTGGAAGATGTGCATTTTCTCCCCAAATTGAATTCAAGCTTACGACTTTGCTCTTGAGGAGGTGGCATAAAACCAAAATAACCAAGCAATGAATGTCGCATCTTGCACCTCTTGGCTTTTAAATAAGGGATGTCGTTTTGTCTTCTCGGCATCACAAATTTTAGAATATAGGCACCTTGTTCCTCCTCCCGTGACTTTCCTAGTGGCTTGGAGGGCTCAATTTTCATATCACCATCCAAACATAATGTCGAAAAGTGTTTGGAATGAGGCACAATGCGCCCTATCTCCAAAATTGTATCATTATTGACACCCTCATCTTTACACACACTAGAGTATTCAAAAATTATATTTGTTTCTTCCTCACTTGACTCTAGTGTCAATTTCTCAACTTTGGCATCATTAACTACTACTAGGTCGAATTGTTGGAACTCCACACTTAACTCCTCAAATTGGCTCTTAAATTCCTCTTCAACTTCATCCACCTCAAATATACTATCCACAATAATTGGTAGTTGAGACTTAGACGTATCAATCTTTTCAATCAAATTAGCCTCAAAGTCGTGAATAGCCTTGCCAAATCGGTCAATCTCTTGTTTGAGCACACTTTTCCATTTAATAGAGCACATTGCTGCACTTGTAATATCATCAAGAAGACCCCCAAATGCATCTAACCATTGAGATTGTTCCATAGCCAAGTTTCGGTTACAATCTCCACTTCTTTGGAATTTTCCTCTTGTTGTGATGCATCCTGCACTTTGTTGCTCATATCAAACTCACAAGCAAGGTTAGTATTATCATAAATATTACTTGGGGGGAGCAGTACGACACTTAGGACAATAATTCCACAAACCACCACATAATTGACAACAGTTTCGATCAAAGGTGGTAGAGGAACGACTAGATAAATAGTCATGTAGGACATTAAGATGTCCACAATCTTCCCACAAGTGACGTCCATTAAAAATTATGCAAGGAGCACCAAAATACGAGTAGCCAAAATTAGACCAATTTACATTAAAAGATGTCATGTTAACAAGTAATAAACTAAACTAAACTAAACTAAAAACGTTAATAGACAAAAGTAAAAGCCTAACCTAGAAATAGCTAATTCTAAGTCCTCGGCAACGGCGCCAAAAACTTGTCGCTCCAAATGCACACACAAGTATACGCGGTCGATCAAGTAATAAAGTGATAAGAAAATTATCGTTCCCACGAGGACTATTGATTAGCTACTAACTAAATCAGGCAATTCCTAACTATCTAAGCAAGAAGGTTTCAAGAATTGAGAATTTATCTGACTAAAATTAACTAATTAAACCAAGAAAATAATAACAAGTAAAACACGATTTTGGATTCAACAAGGAATAATAGCCTAGGGTCATGGGATATCTGTCAATACTGTTGAATTCTTCAGTTAATCTGACTAAATCAATTTATCTGGGTTACTAATCACAGGGTTAATATTACTCACAGGACTCTTTCGATACCTTGCTCGCCTATTCAAGCCAACCTAACGCCTATATGTCTATGAAATTAGAGTTAACAAGAATGCATGTGCTTCTCCTGTATAGTGACTAAGCATGACTATTAGGTATATTTCTATCCTAACCGCGAAACCATTCCCCGATGCCCAGGTTCAGGAACACGCTTTATTCAATCCTATTGCAACCTGTGGTTCCCACTTTCGAGTTCGACCCTAGGTTCATAAATAGTATTCAATTGGTGATCAAGCAATCAAATAATTAGGCTCAGGATATGAATAAATAATCCAATAATATAAATCAATAAAATCAGAGTAACTTATGAATATCAACAATCATGGAGAATCCCACACTTTTAGACTAACAAACTAGGAAATTAAAGAGAAAAGAAAAAGAAAATCTCGTTAAGAAGGACGCCAGGCTGCTCCGTTTTCACGTCTAAAGGCAGCCTCCAAAACGTGATCAAAAGTCCTCCACAAATAACTAGGCTTTGACCTTTTATAATGAGCATATTTTGTGATTAACCTAAACTGCCCCTTGTCCAAATTAAGTTAGGATTGGGCCTTGATCCTTTACACATGTATGTTGGCTCTTGAAAACTTTTTGTACCATAATAACTTGCATTTAAAATTGGCTCCACTTTGTATCATAAACTGCAGCATCATATTTGGCCACATTCTTCCTAGTCAATCCACGCTTTGTTTAAATATGCCCATAAAACTTCTACAACATCCTTCTGGTGCCCGCTTTACATTGTTATGTCCAACATCTGGAGTTCCAAATTTTTCTCACTTTCATCAACTAAACCACTTCAATTATTCCTGATAAAATACAACAATACACAATTAATATAAACTCAAAAACTTAGACTAGTTGAACATATTTAATCTCAAAAATACTCAAAGAGCTGTAAACCAAGAGTAAATCAATATATATATATATATATATATATATATATATATATATATATATATATGTGGCCAACACCACTGGCTGTTGATACAACCGCCTCTTTTATTAATGGAAAACTTAACGATGCCCTTACATGCTTTTTTTTTTTGCCGAACTCTTAATGCTAATCATAATTAGTTAACATATATAACAACAACATAAAATACCCAGTGTAATTCCACAAGTAAGGTCATAATTCTTTAACATAGGTTTTAATACTGAGAAAATATTATTGTAATATCAGATATATATATATATATATAATTGTAATAGCATGATGGAGAAGTTGGATTGCCATTTTTTCCTTCACTTGATTCTTTTTTTTTTTGGTAAAGTATTTATCATTTTACTTATTCCCAACAAACACTTAAGTTTTATAACCATCAATGGAAAAACGAAGCGTCATAAGCCATAACAAATGATTGAGGATAACAACGAAGGTGACAATTAGACATAGACAAGATAAGTCTGGAAGACTCCAAAATTGGGTGTATGCGAGGGGTCCAACAATGCTTCTTCCTTGATTAGAAATTGGACATATTATGGAGCTTTGTAAAGGGACATTTTAATTCAAGGTTATTGGTTTTCTTCCCAAGTTTCAAGCTGGTATCTTATTAATAGATAGGTTTTACGTTAGTTTTCCTCTTTTTAGAATATTTCTCCCCATTTGTTAGTTTCATGTTAACATTTGAATCTCTTCTGCACATACACATATTTTTTGTAGATTGTTACTTACAATGTATTTGAAACATAATTTCTTCTAAGTTTTCATGGGTAAGTTGGTCTTTGAAAGTAAATTCGGTTCTTTCAATGTGATATTGAGAATGAATATACACTTAGTCATTAAGGCTAATATTCAAGATTTGTACGGGAACTGGATAAGCAATGCAAGGTAAATTCATATAACACTTGCAATATGTTTAGTTCAGTATTTTTCCGAAGGCAGGTCTATTTTCTTGAATAACAGTAACAAATTATTAATTATTCTTTGTGTAATGGTTTTTGTTTTGCAGTGTCGTAGGTCATCAATGAAATGACTTTAGCTAGTCGTTTTGGGAGTTAGGACTCTGATTGGTGTGTTGATAGTCTTAAAAGCTTCGTTAGGTCCATTAGAACCGGTCTGGGAAGCTTGAATGGAATCAGGCCCCACTTTAGTAGGTCTTGGAAGAAGGTTTCAGTTTCGATTATCGGTAAAGCTTAATAGATGTTTTCGAGCTCAATTTGAGTAAATGACCTCCGATTCATAATCAGAAAAAATTGTTAGGTTTGTATGGTCATTTTTTACCTGTGTGATATTTCGAAAATTAAATCCGAAGTTGTTCAAATAGTTTTTGATATTATTCAAAATTAGAAATTTGACCTCATTCTGTTTAGTTCGCATCTTAAGTTTTGGGGATCTCATTCGAGACCCAACTTTGCGAGTAAGTTCGTAAATATTGTATAAATTGTATGCAAAATTGGGGGTCATACTGAGAATCGTAGGGTCCCGTTTTGACCCAAACACAAGCATTTCAGGCGCTGCATCAGAGGGTATAAAAGACCCTTCGTCGGCTATTTTCATTTCTAACTCAATCCTATCAAGTCTAGGGTGATTCTAAAGCAAATTTCAAGTACCAAATCATGGATTTTGATTCGGTGTCGATCTTATGTCATTCAATTAAGTTAATTCATAATTCTTGAATTAGAATTTCTTAAAACTAACTTGGGGTAATTGGGTTAGAAAACCCTAAAGTTTATGAAATTAGGAAATTTAATGATAATAAACTCAGTTATGAAAATTAATGGTATGATTAGATTCGTGGGATAATGGGAAGTCCGAGAAAGTATAATTTATGGGTTTTTGTCTAAGTCCGGCCCAGGGGTATTTTGATAATTTCTATATATTCTTCGTCTAATATTTAAGTTTTAGGGTTTGCCCAAAGGGTCTAGAAGAGGTTATCGGGTGCCTGCACGGCCTAACTAGAAATTCAAGTCGTGTCAACTGGTATTAGAGCCGGATTAAAATCTTTCCACATCATGACAGTGTCTAGTAGACTCTCGCTAATTGGGCGGAGACGACAGTACCTATCTACGAGAGGCTATGGTGTCATTTAGTTAGCCTCCTTTATTTCTCTCTTGAACGTACATGAGTTTCCTTGTTTGAATGTTAAACCTCTTTGTCAGTTCATTCGCAGTAAATGGTGAGAACACATGTTACTGCTCAGCGAGGGGCGGAGGAGCCTAAGGTAGCCCCTATGCCAGCTGCTCCATGAGGTGGAGGTTGTTGGTCATGGCAGAGGCCGGTGGGAGACGTCATGAGGCAGAGGAAGAGCTGCCCAGGTTGCGGCAGTAGTGTTTCGTGTCGATGATCCGGTTACCGAGACCCCAGCAATGCCAGTTCCTGGTGGGCTTGAGGAGCAGGGTGTAGTTCCCCCGGCTCTCCATGATGCTTTCATGAGATTCTTGGCGGCTCACTTACCCCAAGGACCTCCCATGCCTCTGGCAGCCCCTCAGGCTACAAGAGATGCTGATGTTTCGGCTCAGGGAGCCCCTATTCCAATTTCATATGTTGCTCTAGTAATCGTGTCCCATAATGCAGCGAGTGTTGGGCCTCCACTTGTTCAGGCTGGTCAGCCAGTATAGGTAGCAGTTGTCACGCCCTAAAAGTTTTACAAAAACTAGTTTGTTTTATTTAAAGGCTTGTGACTTGTGTTTTAAAGGTATAAAATTATTTAAAAGAAAACTCGGAGTCGTCACTTGACAAGTTAAAGGTGTGCCAAGCACTACTAGAAAATAGCCCTATTGCAACCCCCTAAAAACCGTTGCTATAGACTGTTTAACCGTTGCTATTGGCCTGATGAGACGGTTTAACCAACCGTTCCCCGATTCAGTGTTGCCATAGGGAAATTGGGACGGTTTTTGCGACGATTCATTTAACCGATGCTATTGACGTCTATTGGAACGGTTAATTATCTGTTCCTTAAGTAACTCTATGGCAACGGTTTTTGGCTATGATGGAACGCTTTGCAAACCATTATCATAGGTTTTACACCAATATTTCTAGGCTATAACAACGGTTTTAATGACATATATGGTAACGGTTATTTTTTAGGCTATTGCAACGGATTGTACTGTCTACTGTAACAGGTTTGAGGGAATATTATATGGAATGATAATTAAATACCTAACCAAAATATTGTGACACAACTTGAATAAGCCATGATATATATTCTCAAAATATCCAACAACTAGCATATCCATAAAGGAAAACAAAATATGATGATTTTTTTTGACAATCCAAAACATATAATTAAGTTTGCAAAAAGGCCTGATATAAAATATCCTATCAACTAGTTGTTTTCCCAATTAAGTAAGGTCTTCACTGTTGTTTTCTTCTTCAATTGCTTCACCTACAAAAGAGGATAAAGTAATGATTAATAAAATTTTTACATAGAGATTCTCAATTTATAAACGTATATCTACAGAAGACATATATATCATGCAAGAAGTACACCAATAAAATTTCCACAAAAGTTAATATCCTTTATGTTTTTCTGCTACTAATCAATCGCATAACCCGAAATTGGCTAACTCCAAATTAATAAAAAATTTCGCAGAGTTTCGTTTGCAAATACAACTATCCCAAATTTTTCAACCTACTCAAATAACATACAGTCAACCTAGTTAACACACATTGCCGTCATATCTCATCATACATCAGCAAAATTAGGTTTCTGAATAACTTCGGACATTATTACATCTTAAAGCATGTAGTGAAATGCCATATTCCTAGCAAGATACTGAATCAAAAGCACTAACTTATGAGTAATTTTCACAGCACAAACAATTTTATAGGAACTTCAAGATCTGGTGCATTAGACAAAACTTTAGAGGAATCCACAGAAATGTATATATTCGACTTCACAAAATCAATAACTCTATTTTGGACCCATCAGCTACATCTAATTACATCTGCATAAATATGAGCAATTCAGTAGCACCTAATGAATGATTATGCTGCTCTTTTTCATTCAGCATGTGAGCCAGACTCTTCGGTTTCACAAAAAAGGGACAACATAGAAAATCTTGCACGCATTCGGATTTTCTAGCTAAATGAGAACAAATAGTCTTTGATTGATGTGAAGTAGAGGACCAAATGATCAAAGAAAGAAGGTGGCTTAGTGCAATTATATGGTTCTTATTTGTAGCACTGGAAGTACTAGTGCCGCAAAAAAGGAGAAGACATAAGCTTTCCTACGATGGTACTGACCAAACAAGTGCACCAGAGCCCAAGTTGATACCAGATAAAATTGAAAGACAAAGTGTCAGTTTGAGAGCCGTTAACAGATTCCTATAACTCTGGTGTAAATATCAGAAGGTTGGGTTTCTAACTCTTAACTAGAGCCATCTTTATAGAGCATATATGAAAATAAAGATGAAGAGATGGGTAAAGTAAATGGAAAGACAAAGTGACATTTTGAGAGCCATTGAAAGGTTTCTGATTATGGCACAAATGTTAGAAGCTTAGACTCATGAGACTTAATTAAAGCTATCTTGGTAGAGAATATATATGGTGATAAAGATGGGACTATTTTTATATTCTGGCCTTTAGCAAGAATCATTACGTTTAGAAGGAACATGCAGGACTAGAAACTCGAGGACTTTGTTACATTGCTAGCAGCTTGACTAGTTTAAATGGATAAATACCAAGGTTGGGAACTTTTTCAGTAGACTAAAACACACAACTCTTTATTACCTTCACCAGTAGCAGAATACCATCCTTTTTCATTTGTCTCAAAACAATTGAGAAAACATAATATTATTCTTGTCAAGTTGTCAATTAGCATGAGCAGGTATCCACGACAGATGTTTTTGAAAGCAAGAAGCGCAACAAGGAAATAGGTCAACCTTCATTTATATAAAATCAAAAAGTACAATAAATTCCAACAACCTTCCTCTACATAAAAAAATTCAAGCTCCTTCTCAACCAGTAAAGTTAAAAATTTTGATATAAGGAAAGAAAATCAGTTTTCAACCCCAACCCATTAAAATTTGAAAGAGAAGAGGAGAAGAAAAGAATGAAGATTGATATTTTGAGTTAATACCTGGAATAAGCTGGCCTTGATTGTTGCTACCTGTAGATGGACGAGGGATTGGTTGAACAGCTGCTTGTGCAGAGGAAGCATCTCCTGCTGAATGATTACCCATTGCCATTAGAATAATGTTAGCATCAAGTTCGTGTCCTGCACGCTGAAGTTGTGCAAGGAAATCAAAAACTACTTCTTGTCGGGTAGTCCTATTTTGTTCCTGAATTTTTTCCTCCAATCTTTGTATCTTCTCCTCCATTCTTTGTAAATCAGTAGTAGCATTTGAAGAGGGCTGAAATTTTCCCACTTTCTCTCTCAGTTTAGTTTTTATAACCCCCCTTCCATACAACCTCAGGCGCCCCGGATGTTCAGGTCCCATGACGGATGCAAATGGCTCTACAGACTCATTACCATCTTCTTTTTGTTGTGTTTCAATATTCTCCATTTCAGCTTACAATGAAAATTTAAATAGAGAGAATTCAAGTAAATAAATAGCCTAAGTTAATTGAAGAAAATAAAAGATCTCAACAATATAATAATCAGATAAAGTTCGCACAATTTTACTAGTTGTGTCTTCATCTGAACACTTGTATAATCGACCGGATTTCCTTTCTCTTGTAGCTATAAAGATATCCTTTGGTGACAACGGATCAAAAGTTCCATTCTCTTTTACCTAGTTACACGAAATACATTATCAAAAATTTACTTAAAATGACAAGTTCATATTTCATGATAAGTAAAGTTTGATTGCGCTCATTCAGAACAATCAGCTTACGGTCACTTCGTCCATGCACATTTTTCATCTTTGTTCTACCTCTTTTTCTTGCTTGAATTGAAGGTCCTAGAGCATACGAACCAAAGAAAACCATCAGTGTACCTTTTATGGCTGAAATAGGATGTCAACACTTCCAAATAAAATTTAAATGGTCTAACCCCCTTCACATTGTTCATCCTCTGTAAGATCGGCCGCAACATCTTGTTGAACATGTTCCTCTGCTACTTGAATTGCAGGAGTGGTATTTTGAGTTTGTACATGGGCTGCTCCTGTGGTAGATTGAGTTTCTACATGGGTTGCTCTTGTGGTAGATTGTGGTGTTAATAGTAGTTGTTCTTCAATCATATGTCTCTGACCCTCTTTGAAATTCACCGTATGAAATCTGTATCCATTAACAAAATACCCAGTATATCGTTTGGCCACTGTATTAGGCCCTTTAGCTAGCATTCGCAAGTGTTTTGGCACTTCAACACTTTTAACTTTCTCTTTAAACCAATCACCAAAGTTCCTACTATGATTCCTTGCTCGGATCCATGCATTTGATCTAGAATGATTATCAACTAAGCTCTTATATTCCCTACAAGTATGTATATTTCAAATTAAATCATTAGGCTTATAAATGAAACTGAAAAATCTTATGTTACAAATTAAATGAAGCCTTTAATATAAGTGATGGTTATATCTTTCTTACATGATAAACTCCTCTACTTGTTCATCTCCAGTATTAAACAAAGTATATCTATGTGCCTCAGAACATAACTTCAGATTCACGTCAAAATTCTTTTTCCTCTTTCCGACTGGATGGCCCAATTTAGGAAATATAGGTGACAAATCTACTTCTTCAATGTCTTCATCATCCCCAGTTTGGTACCTACTGAATCTTGTCTTCACCCCGTCATGCAGGTATCTTGAACAAAAGGTCAAGCATTCTTCAGCCAAATACCCCTCCGCTATTGACGCTTCTGGATGAGTGCGATTGTGGACAAACCCCTTATACATGCACATGTTTCTCTCAAAGGAATACATCCAACGGAAATGAACTGGACCCCCGAGCTTAATTTCATTTACTAAATGGAAAGGCAAATGGGGCATTATATCAAAAAAGGTTGGAGTAAAAATCTTTTCAAGCTCATATTCAATATCATTGATTTCACTTTGCAATCTATCGAGATCTCCTCGCCTTATAATCTTAGCACATATGGCTTTAAAGAAGTTCCCCAACCTAATCAATGCCAAAGAAACATTCTTGGATAAAGATTTTCTAACAGCAATCTGGAGCAAGTAATGCAATATAAAATGAGCATCATGACTCTTGTAACCCGATATTTTCATCTCTTTTTCATGCACACATCGTGCTATATTTGAGGCACACCCCTTTGGTAATTTGGCATTTTTTAAGACAGTGCAAAACCACCCCTTTTCTTCAGGTTTCATGTAGAAACAAGCTTTAGCCAGAGAAACTGTTCCATTAACAACATCTTGAATTGGTTGAAGCTCCTTTCGTATTCCCATTTCTTGCAAATCATAACGAGCATTTACATGATCTTTTGACTTTCTATCTATCTCTAATAAAGTACCAAGCAAGCTATCACATATATTTTTTTCAATGTGCATCGGGTCAAGATTATGCCTCAATTTGTTAGTAGCCCAATATGGTAATTAAAAAAAGATGGATCTTTTCTTCCATGGACCCTTGTTATTCAGAGACCTTTTCTTTTGGCCCTTCCCAAAGACAGTTTTGAATTCACGCAGATCTTCGAGCACTTCTGTGCCCGACAAGGGAGTCGGTGTGTGTCGGTGATCCTCCTTGCCATCAAATGATTTCTTATCCCTTCGAAAAGGATGCTCAGGAGGAAGAAATGCCCGATGACCCATGTAGCACATCTTACGACTATGCTTGAGATATTGAGAGCATGTGTCATAATTACAAGTAGGGCATGCCAATTTCCCCTTGGTGCTCCATCCAGAAAGCATTGCTAGTGCTGGAAAGTCACTAATTGTGCACATTAAAGCTGCATGCATTTGAAACGTTTGGTTAGATTCAGCATCAAATATTTCTACACCAAATTCCCATAGTTCCTTCAACTCAGCAATTAGTGGTTGCAGGTACACATCAATATCATTTCCTGGAGATGATGGACCTGGAATAATCATTGACAACATTATATACTCCGGCTTCATGCAAATCCATGGTGGCAAATTATAATCATTAGCATAACAGGCCACGTGCTATGGGAAATGCTCATTGTTCGAAATGGATTGAAACCATCACTTGAAAGACCCAACCTAACATTACGATGATCACTAGAGAAGCTTGGGTGCAAGCAGTCAAAATCCTTCCAAGCATCCCCATCAGCAGGGTGTCTTAGATTTCCATTATTCGGACGTTCGGTACCATGCCATCTCATAGCTGTAGCTGTTTCAGGACACATGAATATCCTCTGGAGCCTAGGTTTTAATGGAAAGTACCTTAAAACCTTTGCAGGAGTCTTGGAGCTTTTATTAGTCAAGTCATTAACAAAATTCTTCCATCTAGAAGATCCACACACTGATTAATTGTCTGCCTTTGCATTTTCATTCTAAAATAACATGCAATCATTAGGACATGCATGTATTTTTTCATAATGAAGTCCCAAATCTTTTATCATATTTTTTGCTTTGTAAAAAGATTCGGGTAGCTTGGCAGATGGAAATGCTTCTTTTAACAACTCTAACAAGTCTGAAAAAGCCACATTACTCAATCCATGAATGCATATAAGCAAGTACAACCGAATGGTGAAACACAATTTGGAGAAATTCTCACACCCCGGATATAACACTTGTTTTCCTTCCTCCACTAATTTAAAAAATCTCTTAGCATCTTCTGATGGTCCCTCCCTCACTCCTTCTTCACGTCCCCAATCGCCATCTACATTTCGAAAAGTGTCATGAAGTAGTCCATCAATATCATCATGCATCTCAGGACCTTCATCATCATTGGTTGGACGTGGATGCTTTCTCGAGGAAAACCTTTCACCGTGGAAAACCCATTTGGTGTATCCATCAACAAACCCTTTAAAAAATAAGTGACCCTCCACCACTTTTCTATAATGCCAAAAACAATTTGCACTCTTTGCAAGGGCATAAAATTTGATTTCCTTGAGAAGCTCGTTCAGATGCCTTATCAAGAAAATCGTTTACTCCTTGGATGTATTCACTGCTTGTCCTTTGAAGACCCATCCAACTTTTATTAATATTCTCCATTAAATCTTAAATATCCTATATGACACCAAAAAATGAATCAGAAAGCAAAGAAACAGAGAAATTTATCAAGTTGAAGAAGAACCACTTGTACTTTCTGAACATGTTCAATGAGTTGTTCACTCTTTGATTGTTAGACAAAAAACAACCATCAAAGAAGATTAAAAGAGCAGCAGGAGCAGTAATGAGAAATAAGGAGCGACACAGTCAAAGAAAGGAAAAATAGCAACGATAATAGACAAACACTAGCAGCGAAAGACGAATAAAAAAGCAGAAGCTGTAGTAATGAGGAATAAAAGTGAAAGAAAGAAAAAATAGCAGCGTCAAAAGACAAAAACCAGTAATGAGAGAAGAAACATAGCAGGATACAACTAATGCACTGTGTAAAATTTATTTTCCTTTGACTAATGTGTCTTGACATAACTATTTGTGTTTCTCCACCTGCCAACCATCAGGATGGATGAACAAGAGAAAAGTAATGTTTTCATACTGTAATTGTGTTAATAATTTTAGGGAACAATTTCAACTTTATTGTTTTATTGCTACCAAACTAAAATATTGCACAAATATTTGAAGCATAAAAATAGATCAATATTTCACAAATGTCAGAATTCACCAACCATGCTAGCGAGTTAACGATAACATCAGGACAAGAGAAAACTTGTGCACATCTAAATGAAATATTCCTTTGTTATTCACCTTTAAAATTTAGTAACTATGATTTCACCTTCACCTTTGTTAAACCAATCAACACAGCGATTTCAAGCTAACATTATGATTTTACCACTCCTAAAACAAGTAACAAATTTTCTGGTGAGGCGACTAAGCTACAAAGGGATTAATATTCTAATAGTGATAACTTTTCGATAACTAAACAGAAGAACTTTTTTACAACTATACTTTCATTCATTTTCAGAGTATATTGAGTTCAAATCAAGGAAACACATACAAGAGAACCTATGAGTTGGAAATTGATATCTATTACTAGTACAACACCAATGGATCCTGGACTCAACAATGAATGTGACCGCTCCATACCAAGTTCAAAAAACAGTACTAAGATAGAGCAAGAGTAGTGGCATTTCTTAAGATGTGCTCAAAAGCATCCAAATTTTTGTGTAGTTAAGTAAAAACTGGGCACCTGTTCTGTAACCCCAAATTTTTCTTTTACATTCATTAGAACCAATTTACAGTCTAACTTTTTATACTTTGTCCGTAGTATAGATTCATTTTCCTTTTACTAGTCTACTGTTTAACTTTTCTGGCCTTTTTTGTTTCATCATTACTTTGAATCAATCATATTATGATACATCATTATACTGTATCCAACTTATATTCTGATTGCTAATAGTAGTTGGTCATCATTGTTCCAGGTAAATATAAAAGCTTATGTTTGTCACTGATGCACCCAACGGACAATACATAAACTACAAACAAACATAACAGTTAAAGACTTCTGCAAATAGAAAACCAAGAATGATATATGCACTTTCCTTAAATTAAGAACTTATAATTTACAGCTCTAATTAATTTCTTCTCCTCAAAAAAGAAAGACAATTCTACTTGAACCCAAAAACTATGATATCAGAACATTCCAAACAATTTCTATCCTATAGTCATAAGTCAATTATATGCCCAAGCTTGTCTACAAGTATAGAAAAAAAAAATTCCAACAAAAATGAGAACATGGAAAGCAGGTAAAAGCGAAGATGCCCTTGAAAAAGGGACAGACTTTTCCAAAACTACATCTTCTTTGTAGCAAACCTTTAGTTGTCCCATGCTACCACTAACATTAGGAACTACCAAGCCTTCATCAGCACATCTTCTTTAATTTTTTGAACAAGTGGGAGGCAGGACTCTAAAATAGATATGTGTGTTGATCTTCATAATAGTTTAAATTTTCTCAATAAATTATCTCTTGCTCTTGTTACAGTTTAAGTCTCAAGTTGGTACAAAATTGGAGGCAGGACTTGTTCTGTGATGATATTATTTGTATTTGGTGCTTCAAACATACCACTCAATAAACCTTAGCATAAATTATCACTCTTAAAATATATACTCCGTACCATGTGCACTCCCTATCCCTGACTTATAACAAAATATCAAAGAATGACTCATTATTATTAAACGATTTTAGCAAATCATGTCCAGAACAATACAAAGAAAGCAGATGTAATCATTCACCTATTTCATCCTTATCTTAGCAATTCTTATCACACGCATCCTCAAACACACTCATCATAATCATTATCATAAATTCATTACCCCTGTATTTTATACATAGTTCAAATACACTCACGCGCGGTCGCGAGAATGATGAAATCATCAAATATATACTTACTAAAATCGAGTGTAAAAATAATAAATTTTTATAAAATTCAAGTACCATAAACATGAACAGATAAAATACACACAAGAAAAATACTTCAAAAATGGAAATAATGTAAAAACAATTTACAGAGAAGAAACTCCAAAAAATAGATGGAAAATTTACCCAAAATCGAACTGCCTTATGGGTGGGGAAGAAGCCTTAGCGTCGGAGAATAAGGTTGGGAACGCCTCTCTTTCTTCGCCGGAGATATGCCTTCGACGGAGGATGATGATGCCGCTACTTAGAAGTTCCTTCAACGGAGAAAAAAATCCATTCTTTCTATGTCTTCTAAGTTATGTGTTAGCTAGAGATTTTGGTTTTAGCTTATATATTTTGACTTTTTTTAGTATAAAAACAACAGTTTAAAAATTAGGAAAAAAAAGATAATTGTTGTGAATAAATTGATGGAGTGTCGTAAAAGCAATTGGCTACCCATGCTGCATGAACAGTGGAGGCCATTTCTTCAACTATTCAAGACTATTCATTTTCTTTTTCTATCTATAAATAGCATAGCAAATGCCAATGTAAACTACACTTCTTCTTCCGAGCAATACAGATACTCTCCCTCCTCTCTCATTTTAAGTTATTATCTTTTATAATTTTAGTTAATTATTTTAATTTTATAACACGTTATCAGCACGAGGCTCTAATTATCTCCAAGTTGGGTTTAAATCTCTACTGCAGGTATGATGCAACTTACTAAACACAACAAAAAATAATGAATATTGGTGTGATAATCCTTATTTACCTGCAGTAAAAATTTTGTTCATTTTAATTTACTTAACAAGTATTTTTTAACATTCTGTTGGTATATTGTATCTTCTCTAAGTTAAAACAATCCACATGCAGTAAAATATCATAGTTATTAAATAGAGTTCTAATATTAAAATAATATAAACTTTAACTTTCAAATTGTCATAACTTGCAAAAAGTGTAAAGGAAATAGAATAATAATAAAGTAATGTGACCCACACATTTTATATGTTGCCACTACTTGAAATCTTCACGTCATTATAAACTTTTGCATTGTTCTAAATTCTTTATCTAACTAATTTAATTCTCTAGTTCTCACAATGTCGAATTTATCCAAACTTGAATTTGTGGCACTGGACATCAGCGGAAATAATTATATGTCATGGGTGCTTGACGCTGAAATCCATTTAGATGCAAAAGGTCTTGGAAATACTATTATTGAAGGCAATGAATCAATTAATCAAGATAAAGCGAAGGCCATGATTTTCCTTCATCATCATCTTCATGAAGGGTTAAAAACAGAATATTTAACTATAAAAGATCCACTTGAATTATGGAATAATTTGAAGGAACGGTATGACCACTTGAAACTTACCGTACTGCCGAAAGCTCGACATGAATGGATGCATTTACGGTTTCAAGATTTTAAAACCGTAAGTGACTATAATTCTGCTGTTTTCAGAATAACTTCTCAATTAAAATTATGTGGAGAACCTATTAGTGATGATAATATATTGGAAAAGACTCTCTCCACTTTTCATGCCTCAAATATGGTGTTGCAACAACAATACCGTGAAAGGGGTTTTAAGAAGTATTTTGAACTAATAACATGCCTACTTGTAGCTGAACAGAATAATACCATGTTGATGAAAAATCATGAATCTCGTCCCACTGGATCTGCTCCATTCCCTGAAGTGAATGTAGTAGCAGCATATGATAAGTCTGAAAGAAGACTAAATAATTACCGTGGTCGTGGCCATGGTCGCGGACGTGGACGTGGACGTGGTAGGGGACGAAAATATTATCGTCACCCTGGAATAAAAATACCTGAGAACAACAGGGGTTCGCAGAATTATCCTTCAAAGGCTAAAGATAATATTTGTCACAGATGTGGTATGAAAGGTCATTGGGCACGTGTTTGCCGTACGCCTGAACATTTTGTCAAGCTTTATCAATCCACCGTTAAAAGGAAACAAAATGATGTAGAGGCGAACTTGACTTTTCAGAATAATGATAATGAAACGGATCTTGTGAATAACCTTGCTGGTAATGAGGCGGATGCCTATATAAATGATGGTTTTGAAGGCCTTGAAAACTTGACTCATTTAGAAGCTGAAGACTTCTTTGAGGATAATAACTGAAGAATGATCATCTTACTGAGGATGCAATTATGTTATTTTATGTTTCACCTAGTTTAATCTTCATGTGTTTAATTTTCATAAATAATCATGTATTGTTAATTTCTACATTTCTAGCTTAGTTTCTTATTATGTTGTTAATCTTTCGTATTTCTTATAATGTACCTTTTATTTCTTTATGAAGAATAATGGAAAATTCCCAGTCTTCAGTTGGATCCAAGATCAATAAAGATGATATATGTCTTCTGGATAGTGCCACAACACACACAATTTTAAGAGATAAAAGATATTTCTCTTATTTGATAATGAAAGAAGCCAATGTTAATACAATATCTGGTAGTACAAAATTAATTGAAGGCTCAGGAAAAGCCAATTTATTACTACCCGGAGGAACACATTTGGCTATTGATAAAGCCTTATATTGTAGTAGGTCTCAAAGAAACTTACTAAGTTTCAAAGACATTCGCCAAAATGGTTATCATATTGAGACTACAAATGATGGAAAGATTGAATATCTTTATATTACTATAATAAAATTGGGTAAGAAATATGTACATGAAAAGTTATCTTCATTTTCCTCCGGCTTGTACTACACAAGTATTAGCATGGCTGAATCACATGCGATTGTAAACAAGAAGTTTACTAATCCAAATGATTTTAATATTTGGCATGACCGGTTGGGCCATCCCGGTTCTAACATGATGCGCAAAATAATTGAGAGTTCACATGGACATTCATTGAAGAACCAGAAGATTCTTCAATTTAAGGAATTCTCTTATGCTGCATGTTCTCAAGGCAAATTAATTACTAGACCATCAACAACTAAAGTAGGGATTGAATCCCCTGCATTTCTGGAACGTATACAAGGTGATATATGTGGGCCTATTCACCCACCATGTGGACCATTTAGATATTATATGGTTTTAATAGATGCATCAACAAGGTGGTCACATGTATGTTTATTATCAACTCGCAACTTGGCATTTGCGAGATTGCTTGCTCAAATAATAAGATTAAGAGCACAGTTTCCAGATTATGCAATTAAGACAATTCGTCTTGATAATGCTGGTGAGTTCACATCTCAAGCCTTTGATGACTACTGTATGTCAACTGGAATAACAGTGGAATATCCTGTTGCTCATGTTCATACACAAAATGGTCTAGCAGAATCATTTATCAAACGTCTCCAATTAATAGCTGGACCATTACTTATGAGAACAAAACTTCCCATTTCAGTATGGGGACATGCTATTTTGCATGCAGCAGCACTTGTGCGCATCAGGCCAACAAGTTATCATAAAACCTCCCCATTGCAATTGGCTTTTGGTCAGGAGCCAAATATTTCCCATCTTAGAATTTTTGGATGTGCGGTATATGTTCCAATTGCTCCACCACAACGCACAAAGATGGGTCCTCAAAGAAGGTTGGGAATATATATTGGCTATGAATCTCCTTCTATCATTAAGTATCTTGAACCCATGACGGGAGATTTGTTTACTGCAAGATTTGCAGATTGTCATTTTGATGAATCATTTTTCCCAACATTAGGGGGAGAGAAAAAGCAGTTGGAAAATGAGATAGATTGGAATGCATTATCATTATCTCATTTGGATCCTCGTACAAATCAATGTGAACTAGAAGTTCAAAAGATAATCTATTTGCAAAATCTTGCAAATCAACTGCCTGATGCATTCACTGACCTACCAAGGATTACTAAATCTCATATACCAGCTGCAAATGCTCCAATTCGAGTTGATGTTCCAGTAGGACAATCTACTTGTGCAAATGAGTCTAAGGCACGCCTGAAGCGTGGTAGACCCCTCGGTTCCAAAGATAAAAATCCTCGAAAAAGAAAAGGAGCAAATGAAAAAGTTGGTCATGACATGGAGGTGGTTGCTCAAGAAGCATCCCAAGACATAACAACTGATAATACCTCAGAGGAGGTTCAGGTACCTGAAAATGATGAAAATCGAGAGATCTCAATAAATTATGTCTTGACAGGAAAAAGGTGGAACCGAAATAATATTGTTGTAAATAATGCTTTTGCATATAATGTTGCTGTTGAGGTAATGCAACAAGATGAGGATCTTGAACCAAAATCTGTCGGTGAATGTAGACAGAGAAATGATTGGCCAAAATGGAAAGACGCAATTCAAGCAGAATTGGCTTCACTTGAGAAACGTGAAGTTTTCGGACCTATTGTTCAAACACCCGAAGGTATAAAGCCAGTTGGATATAAATGGGTTTTTGTGCGAAAACGAAATGAGAAAAATGAAGTCGCAAGATACAAAGCACGACTTGTGGCACAAGGATTTTCGCAAAGACCTGGAATTGATTATATGGAGACATACTCTCCTGTGGTGGATGCAGTAACCTTCAGATATCTTATAAGTCTGGCAGTGCGTGAAAAACTTGATATGCGTCTGATGGATGTTGTCACAGCTTATTTATATGGCTCATTGGACAACGAAATATTTATGAAAATCCCTGAAGGATTCAAAATACCTGAAGCATTTAAAGGTTCCCGAGAAACTTGTTCAATAAAGCTTCAAAAATCCTTATACGGATTGAAACAATCGGGTCGTATGTGGTACAACCGCCTTAGCGAGTACTTACTGAAAGAAGAGTATAGAAATGATCCAGTTTGTCGTTGTGTCTTTATAAAAGGGTCTGGATCTGAGTTTGTTATAATTGCTGTGTATGTTGATGACTTGAATATTATTGGAACTCCCACAGAGATTCCAAAGGCAGTAGACTATTTGAAGAAAGAGTTTGAAATGAAAGATCTTGGAAAGACAAATTTTTGTCTTGGTCTTCAAATTGAGCATTTGATAAATGGAATTTTTATCCATCAATCAACATACACAGAAAAGATTTTAAAGAGATTTTATATGGATAAATCTCATCCATTGAGTACTCCGATGGTCGTGAGATCGCTTGACATAAATAAAGATCCATTTCGCCCTCATGAAGATGATGAAAGGATTCTTGGTACTGAAACACCATATCTTAGTGCAATTGGGGCATTAATGTATCTTGCTAATAATACCCGACCAGACATAGCTTTTTCTGTAAACTTATTAGCAAGATTTAGTTCTTCCTCGACACAAAGACACTGGAATGGTATCAAACATTTATTCAGATACCTCCGAGGAACAATCGACAAAGGTTTGTTTTATTCAAGTGAATCCAACTTGCCACTAATTGGTTATGCAGATGCAGGATATTTATCTGATCCACATAAAGGTCGATCCCAAACAGGCTACTTATTTACTTGTGGAGGTACAGCTATATCATGGCGCTCAACAAAACAGACTTTAGTTGCTACTTCCTCAAATCACGCAGAAATAATAGCTATTCATGAAGCAAGTCGGGAATGTGTTTGGCTGAGGTTAATTACTCAACACATTCAGGAAATGTGTGGATTTATAAAAAAGGAGATTCCGACAATATTGTTTGAAGATAATACTGCATGCATAGAACAATTGAAAGAAGGATACATTAAAGGAGACAGAACGAAACATATCTCACCAAAATTCTTTTTCACTCATGATCTTCAAAAGAATGGTCAAATAAAGGTTCAACAAATTCGTTCAAGTGACAACTTGGCTGATCTGTTCACAAAGTCATTGCCAACCTCAACATTCGAGAGGCTTGTGTACAAGATTTGAATGCGCCGTCTTCGTGATATTAAGTGATGTTTTCATCAGGGGGAGTAAATACGCGCTGTACTCTTTTTCCCTTAACCTAGGTTTTGTCCCAATGGGTTTTCCTAGTAAGGTTTTTAATGAGGCAGCTAACAATGCGTATTACAAGTATTTACATGGGTACCCAAGGGGGAGTGTTGTGAATAAATTGATGGAGTGTCGTAAAAGCAATTGGCTACCCATGCTGCATGAACAGTGGAGGCCATTCCTTCAACTATTCAAGACTATTCATTTTCTTTTTCTATCTATAAATATCATAGCAAATGCCAATGTAAACTACACTTCTTCTTCCGAGCAATAAAGATACTCTCCCTCCTCTCTCATTTTAAGTTATTATCTTTTATAATTTTTGTTAATTACTTTAATTTTATAACAATAATGTATTATTTTTAAGGCCAACAGCGGGAACACTAAAATAAGAGGAGGGAAAAATGGTGGGAAAACCAAATCTCTTATGTGCGACAAAAGACTCTATAGGGATGGTTCGCATTCTAATGGGACGGTTAGGAATAGAATTGTATTAATAAGTCATGTGGTCTTATGGAACGGGAATCTATTGGGACGGTTTATTACTCTACTGTAACGGTTACATTCAAGAACTGTATCATTAGCTTATGTGACGGTCAAACCGACCCAATATCTATTCTATTGGAACGGTTATAAAACCGTCGATAAACAACCGTCCTAATAGGACTCTTTTCTAGTAGTGAAGTCACCAAAGTGGTGTACCTAGAAACACCTTTGACTCGTAAATGGTCTGCGTCAGAGATTCGGATAAGGTCCTCAGTTGACTCTCGGGAAGGTATTAGGCACCCTCGAGTCCTGTGCCGAGAACAATTACTTTATTGTCGTATTTTAATTTATTAAATATAGTTGTTATATTTTATCATTTAATTAAAGTCACACTTTTATTTTTTAACTAATGATTGTATCAAGTCACCCACTCGTAAAGCTTAACACAACTTTATACCAAGTAAACTCAAGAGTGTACCTTAGAACAAAACTTTGTCAGTTGAATTTTCTTTTATTTACCTAATAAGCAGATCACAAATAATATTATCCGTTTGTATAATCATATTACGTTAAAGAGACTTGAAAGTTTAAAGGTTTAGAAGGAAAATGGCTAGATTATTAACGAAGTGGACTGATATGCCAAATAGTGGATTATTTTTGCAAAACAATTGTTACACGCAGTCACCTTGCAAACAATCTCTGTTATGTGCTTTGCATGAACAGTTTATTTATACGGGTAATTTACAAAACTATGACACCTTAGGCAATGGTTTGCCTTATTGACCTCGCTTAAAGTGGTTTTACAAGAATGGCCTCACTAATTTTAAGTAAGTGCTCCCTCGGGGGCAACAATTCAAGTTATAACTTGACAAGTGCACCCATGGGGGCAGCACTTCAAGTATAAAGTGCACCAACGGGGGCAACACTTCAAGTATAGAATGACAAGTGCTGCAAGTGTTGCCCCCGTGGCAGCACTTGACCTTTTATCACTGTCAACATTATCTCCAGATAATTTGAAGTGCTGCCTTGCAGGCAACATTCGCAATTTACACTTGAAGTGTTTCCCCCGAGGGAACACTTAAAAATTTATAACGTGAAGTGTTGCCTACGGAGGCCATTTTGGTAAACCATTCTTTAGTGGGGACAAAAATCACAACCAAGGTTAAAGGGGTACATGTAGTGAAATTTTTGTATTTATACAATCCACTTCAGATTTTGGCCAAAATTTTTCAAATTCAGGTTGGGCCAAGTTATGCTAGTTGATATGATTTACATAACAGCTCACCCTTTGTAATTTTGTTTCAAATCTGGTCCAAAGTTCCTAACATAATACTTTACACCTAAGTCCTTCTTTGGCCTATTCATTTCAGATTTGTCCCACTTTAACAAATTTCAGATTTTAATTAAGTGAGAGATCTTGTTTAATCCATGGTTCAATTTGCCAAAGTCAAGTATTCCTAAATTTGCTTACCTATATCAAGATTTATTCAAAACTTAAACAAATGCAACACACGTCCATATTTCAAAGGAAAAAACATGGAGTTTTTACACAAATATACAAATTTCTACCCTTAATTACAAAAAAATAGCAATATTTTATAATTTACAATACATAGCAATATATTTTATAGCACATTCATCAAAACACTAGCTATATAAAGTTTATTTTTCTCATTTTCTCACTCTTCCCTTATTAGCTCATCAAAGCTGTCCAAACCTTTGTAAAATTCTCATGGATCACCGGAAAAAAAAAGAAGCACAAGTCGCTGCCACAGCTCCGCCGTTTGGCCGCCGTAAATACCGAGGTATATCTTCCCGAAATAGTCTTGACCCCTCTTTCTCAAATCCGACCTCCATTACCCTTGAAAATGCTTTCTTTGGCGTAGTTCAGGCTAAATCAGCGGTAGAATCGTATGAATCGCAGATCCAAACATATAAAAGTTGATTAGGTTGTCGTCGGTTGTTGGAAGTGCTGACTTCTCAATTATAAAGTTATCCTTGCCAATAGGGTGACATATATTACGGCTCCTAGTAAAGGGTAGTGACGGGAAACTGTTCAAATATGCTGGAGGAGTAAAATAAGGTTTCTTGATATTTAGGCATCTCCTTTTACAATATTTGAATGGGATCGTATATATTGCATGTCCTCACTACATTCTTGATTAAGAAAAACGTTCCCACTACATTGACAGTCTCTGAATAGTTAAGGTTAATGCACATCGAGTTACTTGCAAGAAAAAGAGTGCATTAAATTGTATCATTTGGTTGTGAAGGGGATGGAATTACAGTGTTAGGAGTCTAGTGGTATTGGTCAGCTATAACTTCATTAAATATAAAAGATCTGAGGAATAAGATCTGAGAGTTGGGTGTTTAATAATGGCGTCAGTTTGTTCAATAATGGCGTCAATATCAATAGCGCCAGTAACAGATCTAGAACCTTCTTATGCTCATTCGTATAAAATTGACCTTTCTCTTTGGACAACTGTATCACTTGGTTATGGTGCTTCACCCTGCCCTCCCTAGCGTATCTGGTGTTTCTGCCTTGAATCTCTCCCGCGTCACTGATTTTGTATTTTTTTAAGGTATCTTCTATATGTTCTTTGTTAATACCATCGGACGAAATGACGGATCTATTTTCTTTATTTCTGGGTTTGATATCGTGTTATTTTTGCCATTTGAGCAATACTTCTGTTTGTTCACTGAAACATCGTTGAAACAATTTGAAACAGATGTTGAAACAGTCTGAAACGGCGTTGAAACAGTATGGTACAATAAAACATCGTTGAACCAACTGTTGAAACAGTCTTATACGGTCTAAAACGGCTTTGAAATAGTATGATACAATCTGAAACGACGTTGAAACAGTATGATACAGTCTGAGACGGCATTGAAACAATCTGAAATAGTTGTTGTATTGACGATTTCAACTTATGAATAATGCCTGATGGCTGAACTAGAAGTGATCTAGTTTTAAACGAGTAGTGTACTCTACTTTTGTAGCGAAAAGTCAGTGTATTACATTAAATTAAGTTGTGCAAGGGCTATAAATATTTGGATCATAGATGGATGTGAATGTAAAAATTGACTAAGTAGAATAATAGCTTTATTGATAAAAGAGGAAGTGGGGCCAATAAGAACTTGACAAAGATGGGGCTAAGTGCCCGTGTAAAGTAAAAAACAAAGAGTAAGAAAGGAGAAAAATACATGTCTCGAGTGTATAGGCCTAGTCAACGTTTTAAGAGTGTACTTCCTAAGCCAAGAGATAGCTGAACCTTTCACGTCTTTGGAAGATTCCCCGTGTGTGAGGGAGGATTAATCTCTGGGAGGCCCGGAGGCGTTCTCTGTGGTTTCTCCAACACTTGGCGCCAAACCTCGAGATGTGACCTGTGGGTTGCTGACCACCCAATGATACAACTCACCATTAATCAAGCAATAGTGAATTGCCTGCCTTCAACAAAATCTGCGGTAGAACCCTCTAGGGCTTGCGTTTTGATGGTCGTTCGTGGTTGATAAATGATATCATACTTTCCTAGTTCTTCGGCCCATTCTGCTAAACTTTTGGAAAGCCCGGGTTTAGACAGAATGATCCGCAACAGTACTGAAGAAACCACGCTGACCGTATGATTAAGAAAGTATGGGCGCAACTCCTATGTTGCCATAAGCACGACCACCATAAACTGAACTGGTAGCAGTAAACGTCTGTCTGCGCCCAAGAGTCCTTTGCTGTCATATTGCATAGGGAGTTTCCTTCCCTCTTCTTCTCGTGCAAGGACTGAATTCCACGCCACTTTCGAGATCGTGATGTATAGCAACAGGTGCTCCCCCTGAACTGGTTTAGTTATCATCGAAGTTGTAAGAGATGTACCTTTGCTCGAGTCAACACTAAACAATAATATATCGGCCACCAAGGCTCTTCATGCTTTACCAATACTTCGGAGAGCTGGTACCATAATTCTACGGCTTTGGGAGTTAGATGACTCATCTCCGATACCCGTTCTCTCAGTTCTCCAACTGTTATTCTTGCCTTCTGCTTAACAGATTCATCCCACAGAGACTCACCATTGATCATATTCATCTCGGCTCTTGGCCTTGCACCAATATTTCCTTCATTTGCGGTGCATGCTGCGGAAGAAGACTGCTTACTCAGTAAGTCGTTGATCCTGTAAAAGACTTGGTGAAGTGTTGAGGGTACTCCCTTCACATTATGTATCCACGACCACCCCAGAATAACATCATATGAGAGATCACAAGTCAATACATGAAAAAGTGTTATGCTCGTCACGCCCGGGATATGGACCGGCAGAGCTAGTTCTCCGACAGGTTTCTCTTAGATACTGTTAAAGCTGGTTATCCTGCAGGGGCTCGGAGTTATCTGATGAAGCTGACCTATCTTTTGTAATACCTCCCATTGGATGACATTGACATCGCTTCCTGGATCAATCAAAGCTCGGTCAAGCACCATAATTGGGATTGTGAGAGCGTCCTGATGCTTCCCTTCTCCTTCTGCTGGGCTAAATGTAATCGGGCTAGCAAACAGTTCCACCGCTTTAATCTCGCAATTTTCGGTTCACCTGGGCGTCATGAAGATCGCATTGATGCTTCTCTTATCCTTAGGGTCTGGCGCTCTTGATCGCCTCGTTTCTTCTTCGATCAGGTCCTTGAGATGTCGTTCTTTTAATAAATGCTCAATTTCCAGCATTAGGGTCTTACATTCTACCGTGGCATGGCCATTACTTCGATGAAAATTACAGTAATCTGTAGAATTTATTCCAACAGCACCTTTGATAGTAGGCGGCCAACGCACCTTAGAGCCTAATTTCCCAAAGTGATTGGCAACCAATTCTATTGCGTTGACCCGTAGCCCAAAGTCTTTGAAATTGCGTGGCTCTGTGATTTTCTCCTGGGATCCGGCTCCCCGAAGATTACTTTGCTTTCCAATTCCTGCTTGATTCTGGATCATTCTTTTTGTCCTTCTCTCGTCACCCTCTCCCTCCAGAGATGAAGCGCCTGCTCGTTTCCTCCAGGTGTCTTTGCTAGGGTCTCGAGATTATTCGGGTTCCAGACAGAGCTTCTCAGTGTATCTCCGATGTAGAGCATTCAATGTCATTATTTCGAGTGTTGAATTAGAATCCACTATAACTCTCGTGTGGCTAATAGACCCCTAGAGTTTAGACTTTTGCCAAAAGCTACAGCTACCAAATCGATGTTGTTGGGAACTGGAGGAAGCTCCATGTGTTCCTTCTAGAATCTTTCCAGGTAGTCTTTCAACAACTGATCGTCGCGTTGTCAGATCTCGAAGATATCCTCCATGCGCTTCTCTCTCTTGCGGGCTCCGGAATGCGCTTTGTTGAACAAATCTTGCGTCTGGGTGAATGACTCGATTGAACCTATTAGCAGCTGAATGTACCATGCAAGGGCACCTTTACTTAAGGTTGAGCCAAACCTTTTCACCAAAGCAGATTGAGTCTCTTCTTTAGAAATCTCGTTGCTTTTGACTGCTTTATCGTAAGCAGCAATATGCTCGGCCGGATCAGTTGTTCCGTCGTTGTAATCACCTAATTTTGGCACGATAATATTAAAAAAAAAAAAAGGCACTCAAATGAGCCATGTTAATCTTCTCGGATGTTTGCTTAATTTTCCTGGATTTGTTCTCATTGATAGTTAATTAATTTGTAAAATAAAAAAAATAATTCTTATGTTTAAATTGTGCGTTTGGTATGTTAAATAGCGTGATTAGTATAATATCATGTTTGTTAGGAGTTTATCTAATTAACAAGTTTGCTTAGTGTAACTAACTAAATCTTAGAGTTGTACGATTTTAACGTGTCAAGGCTAATAACTCAATTTAACTCAGAAAATGAACAAAAACGTTATCCATCAGCCCACTACCTTAGCCCATTTCTCCTGACCCAAGCCCAAACGCACATTATATAAACCTAAAACACTCCATTTCACTCACACACCCCCTTAGCTTCCTCAAGTTGGCGAAGCCCTGGCAAAATTTCGCCAGGCCGCCGGGAAAATCCCACCACCACTCCTCCACCGTAGCTCTGCCTCCACTCCGCCACCGAACCACCGCCTCCGGTGGCCGGAAAAATATAAAAATACACCGTTCGACTCGTTTCGATCTCCTCATTCCATTTCCACCACTGATTTTTGCAAAGGGTCAACCAATTCGCATAGATCTACAGTCAAAGTTTCGGTCAAACTCAAACTCCGGCCATTTTCCATTTTTCTCGGTAAGTTTTCTGTTCTTCTCATCCCTTCCCTGTTTTCTAGTACATCTTGTACACCATTTTCCAAAAACCATCTTTCTTCCCTGCCCGTTTTTCTGTTTCCTTTTTCTGATTTTCGTTTTTTTCTTTCTTCTCATTTTCTTTTTCGTTCTGTTATGGGTGTCGCGGCTTTTGTCTTACGTTTGGAATGAGGGTGGCTGTTTGTGTTGACGATTGGAGGGGATGTGAGGTTTTTTGGTATTGCTGTTGCGTACTACTTAGGAGGGGAACATGGCTCGGGTATGGCAAAACAGTGTTTGGTTTGAAGCTATAACAATGGTGGCGCAGCGTTAGCACTGCAATGGTTTGGAGATATGACGATGTGTTGATGAAGCGAGGCTAGAGGGTGTGCTGGTACGTGTAGGACTGGTGATGGTGGTTGCTTGTTATTTTTATGGTGTAATTGATGGTGAGGTCTTGGAGGTGCTGCGATTGTTGCGGGTGATGCAGCTGACCTGAGGGACGAGGCAGTACACGAGGCAAAGTGATGGCGACAAACTGATACGATGGTGGTGGTGCAGCAGCAATTGCTACCGTTTCTGGTGTGATGGTGTTTATTCTGCTGTCGTGGCTGAGATGACGCAGCATCTGCGACGTTGTCGACGGAGCAAAGGCAACAACGACATTGGTCGTGTAGTGCTTAGACGGGTTAGAAAAGAAAACTTGCAATTTATTTTTCCTTGTTTCCTTCTTTGTTTGGTTTAGTCGTTAATTAATTTGTTTCATTTTGTCCAAATCGTATGAACAGAATGTGACAATAAGTATGTTTGGAGTTCAGCCTGTGTAGTTCCGTTTTTTCGAATAAGACTCGTGTCCTTGTGTATGCTTATGTTGAAATCAAATGATATGAAATATTTTGTTATTCTATTAATTTTCTTGTGAATCAGCCTATATAATTGTTAAGTAAATACTATGTTCTTGTTCACGGACCAACCATAATGGTAGTTCTTGTCCTTAATTTGTGAAGTATCCGTTTTTGTTAGTATCAGGTTTTTAATTATCCAGAAGTTGAAGCAACTAGCTTAGATTGTTTCTTTCTTTGTTTTGGACTGAGTTTGATTTGATTAGTCAAACCAGGGATGATAAAATTTGTAGTTTAATTGGCTTTTAGCTAGAAGTTGGACCCTGGGATGGTCTTTGATCAGCTGGTGGAATCTAGTTAATCTTTGGTCATGTTGCAAGTTTTAGTTTGTTTAGTTAAGTTAGGAAGTACAATTTAGTTAAATCTGATTGCTATTAGTTTAGTATAATTTAGTTAGTTTAGTTGGTTTTAGTGTGTTTAATTTGGTCCTAGTCCTTTAGTTAGTATAATGAGTGTTTGGTGTCCTTTTAAAGGACAGTTTCTTGTATTATTTCAGCCTTTGGGACAGCATAGAGCTGCTAAAACAGTGTCTATAGTTGATGTACTGTTTCTAAAAAAAATAGGACTAACACACTCAAGTATAGGGGTGTGGGCTTGTACTTTTGTATAAGTCCACACCCCACCTTTTGACCCTCAATTTTCAGCTATATATAGGAGCATTTACTCCTCTTTAAAAAACTAACCAGCTGAAAGAACATTAAATGAGAGCATAAAACACTTGAAAAAAAAAATAGAGAAAAAATAGTAAGTTTGAAGGAAGGATTTAGATCCAAAAACCATTACATCAAGGGCCTTTTGGGGTATAAATCCTGAAGTTTTAAGGATTAAACAGAAGTGTCTAGAGTCTGTTCTAAGGGCTGTTCGGGTGCTGTATTTTGCTGCGTACGTGTCTTTATTTGAGCTTGTGGATCGACTTTGCTGAGCTCTTAGGTCTCGTTTATAGGTAAACACATTAACTTTGTTATCCTTTAAGGTACTTGGCCATGAAAAGAAAAAAAAATGAAATCAACATGTTTTCAGAGCTGAAAAATCTGTGCATATGTAAATGTAGTAACAACCATGTTTTTTTTATGCTAAAAAGGGTAGTACAAAAATTTGCCAAGGCATTGTTGCATGTTTTTTATCTATTGTTGAGTTCTTATTCATGTGCTTGAGCAAGTGTATGTATGGAAAAGGTGAGAGGTAGCAAAATTTGGCCATTGCAGCGTGTTAACTTAGGAACTGTTTTCAATAAGTGACCATTTAAAAAATCTGGGACTTTTTATGTAAACTGGTCATATTTGTAAATTTGAAAATTCTGGAAATTTTTTTAACACTGAAAGAACGAACTGGAAATAGATATAAGTGCACACTTAACGTAAAGGTATAAATCTGGCCGTTTTTATAAACTGGTACATTTTTGCAAATCTGGGAACTATGAAATCTGGATTAAAATGTGAAATCAAGGGCTAAAACAGGACCATCTATGCAAAGTTAAATGTGTAGGCAATTTTAGGACACATTGGACATTTATTTACAAAATTGAACTTAAAATAGTACTTGAATTGATTTTTAAGCATGTGTCATTCTTTTGTGAAGGTGACCTTGCTTATATATGCCAATCTTTTGTAAAGTTGGCTATTTAACAAAGTTTAAATTTGACTCTAAAATGGTTATGCAAAATAGCCAAAGTTCTTGACAATCAACTACTTTGTTGGTACAAAAATATAACAACTTTGCAAAGCAGTCTTCAAAAAACCTATTAACGCAAAACAGGCCAGCCCGTTATTTTTAAATGCAATTGATTTAACAAAACAGCCTCCACTATTCATGAAATAACCACTTTGTTGCGAACAACCACATTTTGGTGAGGGTGATCCATAATTATATAAATTGAGTCAAGCTAGTTATATTCTAGTATAATCCATGTAATTGACGTTGTTCTAAAGATATAATTTAGTCACTGGCCATTGAACAAGTAAATTGAAAGTTATTTAATAACGGAATATAATACGATTAGGCAAATCGATAATGATAAGTATGATCTGTGATCTGCTTATTAGGCTAAAGGAAATTATTTTTATTAAAGTCAATTTGTGTTAAGGTATACCCAGCAATAAAAATAAAAATATGATAATTTTTGCAAATGGTCTTTACGGCAGCTTATTAATGCAAACGGGTTAACCCATTATGATTTTGGCAAACAACTCACCTTTTTTAATAGTCTCATTGAAGTTAATTAAATTCTTTTAAAATAGACCAGTCCTTTGTGAGGTTGGAAATGCGTAATATATTTTATTTATTTATTATAAATCAAAGTGTAAATTCGTCCAGTCCTCTGTGAGGTTGGAAAGAATGATACGCTTTTTCCCTGTCTCATATTGACGCAAAATTTTGCCTCCAAGTTTGCAGCCAATACAAAAGAAATGTAGACCCCCAGTTTATGCTAAACTGGGGGAGATTTTTTGTTTCATTCTTGAATTTATTCCCAAAGGGTCCGGTCATCCGCCCAAAGAATCTTAAGAGATATTTTTTCTGATTAAAGAGAAACCCAAAGCGCCACAGTTAGAAGCTTTTATTTTTAAAGAAAATATGTCCAAAGGAGAGTGAATTGGTGGTGAAAACCTGAGAAGGCGCCACAAGACAACAATGAGTCAAAAGATTAAAGAGAGAGGCTAGTTGGCGAAAATCCGATAAGGGCGCTATTAGTCGACTTGAGAGTCACCTCAACTTGGTTGTGGTTTGATATCTTCCATGGAGCAACTCTCGACAAACAAGTGGCACTGGTCGGACGAGGTCACCCAAGATACATGTCATGATCATCAGGGTTGCCGGTATATTACCAGATAAGTTTCCTTTTTTCAGAAAGACGTTTCTCGTCCAAACGACTTTCGCCCTTAAGCTTTTAATTCCATTTTGTATATCTTGCCTCACCATTAATTCCTCGCCCTTTTGGCGCTAACCTCACATGAGCAACAAAAGAAAATTGCAAAACTCTGTCTTTCAGGATTCAGGGTTAATTCCAACAAGCAGGGCACACCCTCGACAATGGAAAAGTTTCAGCGAGTCATGACCAACCTTGATATTTGGAGCCCAGCACCGCACATCATGCCGGAGGAACGAAATACCAAAATTATATCATGAAGAGTGGACATGTTTGAGAGAAGCTTTAGGCGTTGTTCATCCCATATTACTGTGAAGAATGGAACAAGAATCACCAAGCTTATTTGTAAGATCAGAAACAAGATGTATCCACGATGTAGAAAGTCAGTGTGACATTTGCTATGTTGCCAAGAAAGAGCTAGGACCACCTGATTTGGGGTAGCTGCGCTAGATATCAGACGTAGCGCCATTTCCTTTCCATGTCCAGATCTGCTAAGAGATAGCGATCATTTCCTTTTCGACTCAATTTTGCTCAAAGATAGCGTTATTTCCTTTCCATGTCGAGATCTGCTAAAAGATAGCAATCATTTCCTTTTCGAGTCAGTTTAGCTCAAAGATAGCGTTATTTCCTTACCATGTCAAGATCTGCTTAAAGATAACGATCATTTCCTTTTCGAGTCAATTTTTCTCAAAGATAGCGCCATTTCCTTTCCATGTCAAGATCTGCTAAAAGATAGCGATCATTTCCTTTTCGAGTCAATTTCGCTCAAAGATAGCGCCATTTCCTTTCCATGTCAAGATCTGCTATAAAATAGCAATCATTTTCTCTTAGAATCAGTCTCGCTCAAAGATAGCATCATTTCCTTTCCATGTCAAGATCTGCTAAAAGATAGCGATCATTTTCTCTTAGAGTCAGTTTCGCTCAAAGATAGCGATAGCGATCATTTTCTCTTAGAGTAAGTGTTGAATCCCCAAAACAAATAACCCCGAAAGGCTAAATTTAGGAATATCAGCTGAATGGACTAACTCTTTTGGAGTTTTTGGAGTCGCCACCCAATTTAAGGAAAACAGGGAACCAAATAAGCAAATGCGTGCAAAACTCCATTTTTGGAAAAAAACAGTCTTTCTTTCAGAGATTCTAAAGTAAGAGGTTTTGTTAATTTCGAAAGAAGGTTTTTAAGGCACTTTTGAAATTCCGTAAAATACAGTTAATCCGACAGGTTTTCAAATATTTACAAGTGTGCTTTTCTTGTAAAAGAATTAACTAAAATTAATAATAATAATAATAATAATAATAATAATAATAATAATAATAATAATAATAACAATAATAATAATAATAATCAATTGAATAATAATAACAATAATTAATTGAGTAGTAGTAGTAGTAGTAATAATAATAATAATAATAATAATAATAATAATAATAATAATAATAATAATTAATTTAGTAAAAGCTTATTTGCAAAAAATATTTTTTACTTGCACGCATTTGCTAAAATGGCCCCAATTTACGATAAATAAATAACAACTCCAAAAATAAAGGATAATCAACATAAAAGTAAAGCAATAACTCAAACAATTAAATTTTATTCACAAATAAAATATTTTACAAGTCATTTACATAAATATTCTAAGGGGCGAAGGGAAAGATAAATTGAAAAATAGAACCCGGATATGCCGATCAAGTAAAACTTTTAAGTCTTGTAGAGCTAAACATGCAGCTGAATCCACGAGCCTGATACTTGGAGGACACGAATGCAGAGAACTGCCTGGTAACTCCAGACTCGCAGGGAAGAGAGGTATAGAGTTCAAATCGTGAACTCAAATGCAATTTTGACCATGCAAAGAAATAAAAAGAGTGAAGGATTAGCAATCTGCTCAATGGATGAATTGGACTATAAAGGATAAAGCTCATAACCAATCCAAACAATCATTCATACACTTGAAAAATAGTGGTAAAGATCAGCATCGGAATAGAAAAAAAAGCTTTAATAATGTAAGGCAACATGCATACATGTTTTAACAAGCAGATTTTGGCCAAGATTTAACAGAAAGAACGTTTTGCATATAAGCCTTAATATCGAACTCCAAACCAAACAAAACTAGCAAACCAAACTTTTACCTGGAGGTGCTAAACCTTACGCATGCAAATCTATTAACTCCTAAGCTTCTTTATATCAGCAGGTCCAGGGTGAAATCAAAGAACAAATCCACGTTTTACAGAAATTAAATAGCAAAGCTTTCACTTTTACTTTAGCCATTGGGTAGCTATGAAAGTAAATACAACTTTATCTAAACTATACGTAAAAAGAAGGTGCTTTGATCTATGAGCTAAAAGAGATAAACTTATGACTAACTCATTCTTATTAGTCAATTACCTTTCCATGAACTCTATAAGACTATAAAATGGACATTGAGCTGAACTAAATTAGCATCAAGCATAACAAGAAGCAAAGACTTTATAGATCACCAACAAATTACTATTTACCAAATTAAAGAGTAAAGAATAGAGGAAAAAGCCGCATTTTTTATCTTTAATTTTCAGGTTAACAAGCTAAGAACAGATAACATATGAACATTGAAAACTTTTATCAAATATAAAAAAACTCGTTATTGAATCCATATTGTAGCAGTTGAAGAGATGCAAGGTTAATATCATGTACGATAAATGGGAAAATAAAGAAGGCTGAATATTAAACATACAAGCTTTATAAATTAGAGGGGAATGGAGTATTGTAATTTCATTTTTGTTACGTAAGAGTGACCTTTCTACAAGTCAGAAGAACCAACTTTTGTCCTGAGGAAACTGGATACACTAATATTAGTTTAAACAGCAATGAAATGCATAGAACCTATGACTGGCCAGAGCATCTGTGGTAACACCAAAATCCAATGCACACACAGACACACTCTCTTTAAATTAAAGGTTGGTTATGCTAAGTTAAAACACAGATTATAGGAAAAATATTAAAATTGACAACTTTAAACCCTCACACTTACTTCCACTCCAAGAGACTCAAGAGACTGACTATACAATATTTCCTAGATGATACACACAACCTGAACTGAATAAGAACTCTCCTACACCTGGACAGGGCTTGAATTAAATTCAGCATTTCCTGAACCCCTGCTTCTCTACAAGCAACCTGCAGACCATAAGAAACAACCTCTACACTACCTGCAGCACTCCACACAATACTCCCCAATCTTACAGAACCACCAGCACACACAGACCTCTCATTTAATCTACCTTCACTCACCTGCATACCCCTCAAAACCTGCAACACCTCTATACCCTACACCACCTTGCAATAACCAGAACCTCAACTCCCTGCACTTCACAGTGAAGTAGCAGCCACCCAAACTAAACTATGGCAACAAAAGCAAAGCAGAACCAACTCCCTGATCCTCTTCACTTTCTATTATCCTGCCCAAACTCCCTGCTATATTTGAACCAAAGCTGAGATAAACTCAGCTTCTCAGAACTTCTAAACAAACTCCAACAACCAGGAAAAAAAAACTCCCTACACACTCCTATACTGCTCTACTTCAAGACATAACAGAAAGATCCTCCCAGACTCTCTTTACAGCCTGCAGCAATTCAACCAGGAACCAGACTAAAGACATTATAGCAGAGGGCAATGAAGCTGCTACTATATACATTCAAGACAAGGAGGAAACTAAAGCTAATAACTGAAACCAGACAGTAGGAGTCAAGGAACACAAGTTAAAGATGGCAGCTTAACATTTGATTCCTAACAGAAACTGACCTTACGGATAAAGCAACTATTTTATGAGTCGAAAATAAAGCTTCAAGAATCAATTAATACTTCTTCTAAATCACTGCATACAAAGCTACAAGCTTAGCAAAACAACTTTAGACCACTTCTTTAAACAAGACTCAAGTAGCATTCCTATCGATTGATTTAAAATAGTTTTCAATGAATGAAAGCATCAACTAGATAGGCTGCAGATAAGCACGAACGAGACACACAAAATCAATAAAAGATGCAATTTTTAACAATGCTCCTATTTCAAATCCTTAACACACACATAGGGGAAATAAGATTTTACTATAATGCAGTTAACATCAACCAATGTAATAAACACAAACAACATTTTATTCAACTTAAAATAATCAAAACTAGTAGAGGTTTTGGAGTATTACCTTTTGCGGAGCAGTGAAATGGGGTGAGGGGATGCGAAGAAATTACACTCGAACAGAATGAGGTCGACGACTCGGACAAGGTCGACGACATGAATGGCGAAGCCATGGCACGATCCAATTAACCAAAAACAGTGACACTGTGTTTTTATAAACTTAAAAAACTAAAAAAAAAAAAATTAGTGTGGGTGCTGTATATTTTGCCTTTTTCTCTACTCACCGCTTGAAACGACCTCGGTTAGTGGTTTCGGAAGTTAGGACTCCAATTGGCGTGCCGATAATTTTAAAAATTTTGTTTTGTCCATTAGGACCTGTCTGTAAAATTTGAGTTAAATCAGACCTCATTTGGTAGGCATCAGAAAAAGGTTTCAGCTCGGTTTTGGCGAATGAGCTCCGATTCGAAATCCGAAAGCGCCGTTAGGTTCGTATGATTATTTGTGACTTTTGTGAACTTTCGAAAGTGATTTTTGATGTTGTTCGGATAGTTTCCGCTAAAATGCCGAAAGTTAAATAATTTGACCTTTTCCATTTAAATTTGCATCTTGAGTTTCGAGAGTCCGATTTAAGATCTGCTTTAGCAAGTATGTTACATATATTTTGTATAACTTGTATACAAAAGTTGGAATTATTTCGAATATCATAGGGTACCGTTTTAATTTTAGTCGAGAAAAAAAAAGAGAAGAAAAGAAAATAAAATAAAAGAAAAACAAAAAAAAGAAAAAGAAAGAAACGGTGGCTAAGGACGAAATTAGATTGGAAAACAGAAACAGAACGATGAGAATTGAGAAGAGAAAACACGCAGGCGAAAAAATGCCAGAAAATAAGAAAAAGGGGCCGGAGAAGGTAGAATTTTTACCCCGAAACATTCAGGTAATGATCTTAATGCATTATTTTAGTTTATTACTGATGTTGGCCATATTTATATATATTTTGATATTGATTCACCCCTATTTTTATCGTCCTTTGAGTATTTTTATTATTAAATATGCCCAACATTATGCCAATATTGATATTACATTAATTAAGTGTATTTTGAATGGTTTAGGTTCATTATGAAACATGTTTGCTGGGAAGAAGTACAAAAATATTAAATGACGAAAGCTAAAGGCAAAGGAACAAGGCATGGATAATTTTTCTAAGTCAAGACAAGCTTCGTAGCTGTTGCCCAAGGCCAAAGTCAGAGTATGTGTCAGCAAGGAGAAACAAGTATTCTAGATTGAGGACAAATATTAAATAACTTGCTAGTTAGTTCAACTCTTACAATAATATTAGAAGATGGAAACCCAATGGAATTAGGAAAAGGATTATATTTGCAAATTATAAAAGCAAATCAAAGTGATTCCTAGAGGGGGTCACGTGGGATTCCAAGGAGGCAAAGCACGGGCAGCAGGCTTCGGACCTCTTCGACACTTGAGTTCTTTCTTTTCTCTTTAATTTCTTAATTTGTTAGTTTTAGGGTCGTGGGATCTCCATGAATGTTGCTATTCGGATGTTAATTTGATTTTATTAGTTTATCATATTAGGTTATTTATTAAATCCTGAGCTTAATTATTTGATTGCTTGATCACCAATTGAATACTATTTATGAATCTTGAATTGAACTTGGGAAAGGGAATTCTTGATTGCAATAGGATTTAATAGAGCTTGTTCTTGAACCTGGGCATCGGGGAATTGATTAGCGGATAAGGATAGGAATATACCTATTCGCCTTGCTTAGTCAATATACAGGAATTATTAATGCGTTCATGTTAACTTCTGATTCCATAGGAATATAGGCGTTGGATTAACTTGAATAGGCGAGCAGGATATTGGAAGAGTCTTGTGAGCAATATTAACCCTGTCGATTAGTAACCCAGATAAATTAATTAAGTCGAATTAACTGAAGAATTCAACAGGATTGGTAGATTTCCCATAACCCTAGAACATTATCTCATATTAAACTCGACGTCCTACTTGTTCTATTTTATTACTTAATTTCTTAATTTTATTAGTTAATTTTAGTTTAGATTAATTCTCATAAACTATATCAAATTTTCTTGTTTAGATAATTCGTAATTGTTTGATTTAGTCAATAGTTAATCACAAGTCTCTGTGGGACAATACTTGATCTTATCGCTTTATTACTTGTCGACCACGTATACTTGCGTGTGCGTTTGGGAGCAACAAGTTTTTGGTGCCGTTGCCGGGGACTAACAATTGACTGATTTCTTTTTGAACGATTACTTATTTTCTATTCAGGTTTAATTTTTGTTTAGTTTAGCATTGTGTTACTTGTCTTATCATGGCATCTTTTAATGAAAATTGGTCGAGTGGATGTAATTCTAATTTTGATGATCTTTGTCTGCTTTGAGGAGGAACCCACTAGTGGGAAAATTGTCCAAGTTTTTCAACCCTGCGGGACTGGTTATGTGAATTTTCTACCACCTTTGATTGGATTTTTTGTAAATTTTGTAGTGGTCAGTGGAATGATTGTCCTAAGTGTCATACTCCTTCCTCTATCAATGTGTGTGATGTTTTTAACGATGTTTGTGAGTCTGACAGGAATGAAGAAGTGCAGGTTGTGAGCCAAAATTTTCTAACGGAACTAGGCAACCTTTTAGAAGCATATGGGGATTTTAGAAGTGAACTTACAAGTATGATGAGGCAATTTAGGGAAGAAAGAGTGGAGCTCACACAAGAAATTGATCAATTTGGTTTAGCTATTCATGATCTAGAGGCAAATTTGAGTGATATAATTGAGGTGTCTGAAGCCCAATTATCAGTTGTCGTGGATAGTAGATTTGAGATAGAAGAGCTTAGAAGCCAATTTGAGGAGCAAAAAGTGGAATTCCTACCATTCGACCCAATATTAGTTGATGATGCCAAGGTTGAGGAAATCACATTAGAGTCAAGTGAGGAAATAGAAAACATCATATGTGAGGGCTCTAGTGTTTGTGCAAGTAGGGTGTCAAAAGTAATGCAATTTTAGAATTGAAGCGCATTGGACCTCATTCCAATCATTTTTCAACATTGTGTTCGGATGGTGACATGAAGATTGAGCCACCCTAGCCTATGAAGAAACAAAAGGAGGAGGAACAAGGTGCCTATATTTTAGAGTTTGTGATGCCGAGGAGACAAAACGACATCCCTCATTTAAAGGCCAAGAAGTGCAAAATGCGACAATGGTTACTTGGTCCTTTTGTATTTTTGCCACCACCCCAATACCATAGTTGTAAACTTGAGGCAAAGTTGGGGATTCAATTCATAAGTTCAAGGTGGAGGAAAAAGTCATGAAGTTGTTTTCGTCGTGCCGCGACGTTAAACCAAGCGCTTCTTGGGAGGCAACCCAATTTGTTTGCTTTACTTTTATTTATTTTTATTATTATTTTTATGGTTGTATATTACTTCGGGTGATTCTTTGGATTGCAGGTTCATGTAATGTCGAGTTTAAGTATGGGGTGTCCTGACCCCTGCCTAATATTGATGACCTGTTGGGGGAAGTCTGAGTACCTCATGTTATATGGAAGCTTGGAGGATGCTAGCGCCAACGGCTAAGCCTATGGGCCTTCAGGGAAGTTTTCTTTACCCTTGCATTTTTATTTTTAGCACTGAGGACATTGCTTGATTTAAGTGTGGGGTGGGGGAACTCCCCTTTATTTTTGAGGTTAGGGATGCATGTACCGTTAGGATTTTTCTTTTGTCACTTGACTTTATTTTTATTTGTTTCTTGCTTTAATATATAAAAAAATGAAAAATTTAGAAAACCAATGAAAAAAATTACAAAAAAAAAGATTTTCTTTTAAGTCTTTATTAGTGGTGCATGTCATCCACCCCGTGGTTTTTCTTATGTCTTCGGTTCTTTTCCACGGGGAGGCCTTTGAACCGGGTAGTTTTTTTATTTTTTATTTTCTTAGGATTAGTAGAATAGTTAGTATAGGTGGCCCTAGACGAAAGGAATAGGTGGAATGCTAGGTGCTTGTGACTTGTTTGATACCGGTGGACTTGGACTTGTTGCATGTGCTATTTGTGGTGTCTTTTGGTTTTAAATTGAGATGCATGCCTAGAAAAAATGGAACGACCCCCTTGAGATGCTTGAGTCCACTTGCTAGACTTTGTTGTGAACCTTTGTGCATTAGTGCTTAATTTTCCACAAGCTGCACTCTATTTGCTTAATTGAGAGTTGTGATGGAGTCTTTTTGTGTGGATCGTGTGCAATGTGTGTTGTGAGGCATATTTTATTTGTACTCCATGTTTGCATATTGGTGTCTAGAACTTGCCCGGTGTGTGCAAAGCGAAATCCTAGGTTTGCTCTAGTCGGGAAATGATACAGGCCTTCTTTTGATTTGCCTACCCTTACATATACACCTTGGACTTGATTGTTGTGATTTCTTTGACCTTTTTGTTGGCACCCACACCCCGAGCCTACCCACTTGTTCTAAATTGTTCTCTTTTGGCCTTTTACTCCTTAAGCACTTTAATTGATAATGTGATATTATTGTGGAGTTGTGGTTGAAATATTGGGAGGTTTTTGAGTGGAATCAATGAGGGGAATATGTGATGAATTGTGTTGTAGTTGATTATGAGCATTGACAAGTTTTGGAAAGAAATGAATAAAAAAAAATAAATGAAAAAAAAAGAGCAAAGTTGAAAAGAAAAAAATTGGAAAAAGAAATAAAGAGAGAAGAATATCCATCCTTGCTAGTGTGTGCTTAAAAGAAAAAATTGCTACTTGTTGAGAAGGTGTGTGTGAAACTTGTTGATTGGGTGGCTTTGATGAGATTTGTGCTTAATTTGTATTGTGATGTATTAAAGTGCTTAGGGAGGTAGTCACTATTATCCATATGTATTCTACCACCCCCTTAGCCTACATTACAATATTTTAAAGTCCTAGTTAATCTCGATTGGAGTGAGCTTACAATAGTGGAGTCCTACACTACGGGCAAGCCTATGGTACATCGTGTGTGACATGTGAGATTTTCATGAGAGTGAGTGAATTCTTTCTATGCTATTGTCCCCATTCTATTCTTGATTCATTGTTGTGTGTGATATTTGGGGGACACTCTCTTGCTTCATTTTGGTGAGGGCACATGGTTTGCATGAGATAGGTGAAGTTGATGATGCCAAGGTTAAGGAAATCACATTAGAGTCAAGTGAGGAAATAGAAAACATCATATGTGAGGACTCTAGTGTTTGTGCAAGTGAGGGTGTCAAAAGTAATGCAATTTTAGAATTGAAGCGCATTGGACCTCATTCCAATCATTTTTCAACATTGTGTTTGGATGGTGACATGAAGCTTGAGCCACCCGAGCCTATGAAGAAACAAAAGGAGGAGGAACAAGGTGCCTATATTTTAGAGTTTGTGATGCCGAGGAGACAAAACGACATCCCTCATTTAAAGGCCAAAAGGTGAAAGATGCGACGTCGCGTGTTTGCTAATTTTGGATTTATACGACCACCTCGAGATCGTAATCGAAAGCTTGAATCAAAGTTGGGGATTCAATTTATATCTTCAAAGTGGAGACAGAAGTGGAATTATTTAGGCGAGGGTAAGGACTAAATTTCAAAGGCAGGAGAGGAGATAATAATATGAAAAGAAATGAAAATTGGGGAAACAAATGGAGGAAGTGACGCTTTATTTCATTGTCAAAAATAAAAATTTCCAGCAGTTGAGCAGTGAACTACACATCATCGCGACCACCATCGTCTAACAACAGTTTCTGGAAATATCATTGACGCCTCGCCAACGGGTTCGCGCGCACAAGTCTCTTACACTGAACTCTTGTAAAGAAACAAAACTCCCAGACCTTTAATCCCACTTTACACCTCAACTCCCTCTAGTTTCATCCCTCTCACGACTGCACCACCACTGTATCTCCACGATCCTCCACCAGAACTCAGGTACGCCCCCTTTCCCTCTCATCTCTCTTACTTCATTTCTCTCTACCTCTACTGCTGCAACCTGAACGGTTCCACTTCCTCCTCCCCTTATCTGGTTGGTATTTTTTGATGGTGTTTCACTTGAAATTTTAATTAATTGGTGGTGAATCTGATTGTGGAGAAGTGCGGAGAGGCACAGTAGTTGTGTGATTGATAAATACCCAGGAGTTGGGTGGTTGAAAGGGAAGCCATGGCTATGCGACAAGGCTGCCCAGATCTGTGAACACCAACTGTTCGATAAATTGCCCCAGTGAACTGTTTGCTATTGTTTGGCGAAGTCTGAGTAGTCGAGCTATATTATAAGCCTCGTGGACATAATTCTAAGCACGGAGTGATTGGTCGAGGGGTTAGAATGTTGATAGAATGAACTTGAGCGACATCGCGCACGACTCGAGCGTGTGGCTAAGACTACTCTTTTTGTCTGATCTTTACCTGCTATTTTTTTTTTGTCTCACCTGCTTCATGAACTGATTTAAACTTCACTCTGAGGTAGTAGAGCATAAGTGTGGGTTGCACCTGAGCCTACTGTGATTAAACTTGTGCTAATAGAATGTTGCTAGTAGGTGAACAATTGAGTACAGGGCTGTTGTAAAACATGAAGCTAGGCAAACTTGACTGCTTATTGTTAGTTGTTGACTCATATGAGCTGCTTATGCTCCAGTGCCTCGATTGGTAAGTCTAAACTGAGTCGTTAAGTGTTTACTATATTTAGGATTGATAAATAGAGACTAGCTGATGTCCATTGTCCATTTAGGCCACTGGTAATTTGTAAAGAAGCAGCTGATGATTATGATTAAGCTTAAAAATGTCTGCCTGTATGTTCAGTAATCCATGAACCATTTGGAGACCTGAGGCTGAGGAACATGGTCATAATACTGATACTAGGGAGTTTTATTCTTTGGTTGCCACCATTTTTAGTGCTTGTGCAGGTATATCCAATGGTCGAAGCAGGTGATGATAACACTGGCTAGCTAATCTAAAACAAGGAGAGAACTACTTTCATGTGTTCCTGCTCATCTGAGGCTCCTGCATGCGCTTCATCAGGGAAGTTCCTTAATACCCATTCCATTTGCTTTCTATTCGTTATGTGCATTGAGGACATTGTACAATTTTAAGTGTGGGGTGAGGGAATTTCCTAGTTTTGTTGTATAACTATTTGGTGTCGTTTTTTTATGTCAGTTGACATCGTTTTTATTCTAGTTTAGTTTATATTTATTAAAAGAAATAGAAAACAAGAAAATTCCAAAAAGAGTTAATCTTAGTCTTTTAGTCATAATTAGAGTAGATAATAATCCCCCGTGGTTTTTCTTTTGGCATCGGTTCTTTTCCATAGGATGTACTGTTGAACCGAGTACTTTTTATTCTTTTTAGGTAGTCGTTAGTTTAGTAGTAGAAAAACAGTAGGCAGAATTGCTTAGCTTAATTCATTATAACTAAAGCCTGATGACATATTATATGATGGAAAAAATGACCGTTAGGAGAGTAGGGAAGGGCCTGATTCTTAGCCTTAACTCAAGTGCATTTACCTAAGTCTTATGGTGTCCACTACACTTTGAGCACTTTGTTTTTCCCCTGTGTACTTATTATTTGTGAACATGGCCTTTGATTAACAATGATGAAGAGAATGAGCATAGGAAAAAATGGAAGAAAAGAATTGGAAAAAAAAAGAGAAGGAATGAAAGATATGATTCAAAATCATTTGAGAGCCTATGAAAGGGAATGAAGCAAGAAGGGTAACTGAAAAAAAAAAAAGGAAAAAAAAATGTGTGCAAAGCACAAGGAAAAAAAAGCGAAATAACGGATGGGGCAATGTTCCTATGCTCGGTTAAGGGTGAAAAATAAAGCCTCGAGTATGAACACGCCAAAGGCAACCTAGTGAGGTTGATGTGTCTCATTGAACTCCTAGGTCTCCAATCATCCAAGTGTTGTGAAAATCGTGGAAAATACCCTGTTGTTGACCCTTGAGGCTTGAAAATGGAAGTTGGTTAACTGTGATATCTATTAGTTGATTATTTGAAATTAAGTGAATTCTTTGAAGTCTTGCCGCTTAGGTCCATTGTTTCAGTATTGAAGTCGTAGGGGGAACAATCACACACACATTGTGGACCCTTGAATTTATGGTACTTGCATAAGAGTTAAGTTAATGCATCAATCTTATTTCCCAAATGCACTTAATGGGTTGTGATCTTGATATTGTGGAAGACTTTGGTATTTTGAGTTAGGTGAAGCGATAGAGGAAAAGAAAAGAACTCTAGTGTTGTGAGCTTAAATGAGAATTGTTGTGTAGCAATAGTGTTGAAGTCCTTTGAGTTTAAATGTTGAGTTGTCTAAGTGAGTTGTTGAGTTTGGATTGCTCGAGGGCAAGCAATAGTTTAAGTGTGGGGTGTTGATGTTGGCCATATTTATATATATTTTGATATTGATTCACCCCTATTTTTATCGTCCTTTGAGTATTTTTATTATTAAATATGCCCAACATTATGCCAATATTGATATTACATTAATTAAGTGTATTTTGAATGGTTTAGGTTCATTATGAAACATGTTTGCTGGGAAGAAGTACAAAAATATTAAATGACGAAAGCTAAAGGCAAAGGAACAAGGCATGGATAATTTTTCTAAGTCAAGACAAGCTTCGTATCTGTTGCCCAAGGCCAAAGTCAGAGTATGTGCCAGCAAGGAGAAACAAGTGTTCTAGATTGAGGACAAATATTAAATAACTTGCTAGTTAGTTCAACTCTTACGATCATATTAGAAGATGGAAACCCAATGGAATTAGGAAAAGGATTATATTTACAAATTATAAAAGCAAATCAAAGTGATTCCTAGAGGGGGGTCACGTAGGATTCCAAGGAGGCAAAGCACGGGCAGCAGGCTTCGGACCTCTTCGACACTTGAGTTCTTTCTTTTCTCTTTAATTTCTTAATTTGTTAGTTTTAGGGTCGTGGGATCTCCATGAATGTTGATATTCGGATGTTAATTTGATTTTATTAGTTTATCATATTGGGTTATTTATTAAATCCTGAGCTTAATTATTTGATTGCTTGATCACCAATTGAATACTATTTATGAATCTTGAATTGAACTTGGGAAAGGGAATTCTTGATTGCAATAGGATTTAATAGAGCTTGTTCTTGAACCTGGGCATCGGGGAATAGATTAGCGGATAAGGATAGGAATATACCTAGAGCCTGTTTGGGTGGGCTTAAAAGCTGCTTATTTTAAGTGGCTTATAAGTCAAAAAGTGACTTAAAAGCTACTTTTTGAGAAGTTAGGATTTCCTAACTTCTCAAAAAGTGGCTTTTAAGCAACTTATGACTTATAAGTTCAAAAATTTTGAGGTTACCAAACATATATTAATGGGCTTATAAGCTTATAAGTCACTTTTAAGCTCACCCAAACGGGCTCCTATTCGCCTTGCTTAGTCAATATACAGGAATTATTAATGCGTTCTTGTTAACTTCTGATTCCATAGGAATATAGGCGTTGGATTAACTTGAATAGGCGAGCAGGATACCGGAAGAGTCTTGTGAGCAATATTAACCATGTAGATTAGTAACTTAGATAAATTAATTAAGTCAAATTAACTGAAGAATTCAACAGGATTGGTAGATTTTCCATAACCCTAGAACATTATCTCATATTAAACTCGACGTCCTACTTGTTCTATTTTATTACTTAATTTCTTAATTTTATTAGTTAATTTTAGCTTAGATTAATTCTCATAAACTATCACAAATTTTCTTGTTTAGATAATTCGTAATTGTTTGATTTAGTCAATAGTTAATCACAAGTCTCTGTGGGACGATACTTGATCTTATCACTTTATTACTTGTCGACCACGTATACTTGCGTGTGCTTTTGGGAGCAACAATTACGTTTGTTTAAATATATGTTGATGGTAAAAATTGAGATATTAGACATCGTTTTAATAAGTTCAATTAATAGTTTAAACAGTCAATTGGACCCCGATAATGGAATTGATTATATATTTGTACTCAGTGAGTTATGGGCAACATATAAATATAATTTATTTAGGGTTTGGTTATGTGACCTTAAACCCTGTACATAGGCCTGGCCAGCATATTGCGTATGCAAATTGGGTATAAGGTTCCTACCTGGATTGCCCTAAGATGTGAGGAATGAAGCCTTTAAAGCGGTTGTTGATTAGCCGTACTAACTTTTGGAAGAGGTAAGTGTTTATATCCATTTCTTTGGAGGCACCTGGCCTCGTGAATTTTCTACCACGTGTTCCTTACGTGTGTAGCTGCCGATGGGCGTACTCATTACGCCTTAGCTTTAGATTTATATTGTATATTATATGTAATGTCCTGTTGTTGGTATTGCATTGAGGATCTGAGCATTGTACTATGGTTGTGAGTTGGCATCTACTTCCCGGCTGTCGATGAGAGTCCCGCGCCGGTGAAGGATTATTATTGCATCACATTACATTTATATGCATTATATGTCATTCATATGCATTACATTGCATATCATATTGGGTGCAGGAGTATTCCGCCCCAGGAGCATGAGGATTTTACTCCATTGTATCATATTGAGTGTAGGAGGATTCCGCCCCAGGAGTAGGAGTATTCCACTCTTATGTCAGATATTGAGTGCAGGAGTGTTCCGCCTCAGCTTTACATTATATCGGGTGCAGGAGTATTCCGCCCCAGGAGAGTGCAGGAGTATTCCGCCTCTGACTTATATCATATCGGGTGCAGGAGTATTCCGCTCCAGTTGGTTATCAGATTGGATTCCCCTCGAATGCAGGAGTATTCCGCTTCGGGATGGGATTACGGGCACATGTGACCCCTTGCATCACATTTCATTTCATTTCATCTCAATTCATACCATTGTGTAGACTTGCGGTACATGATCACTGTTCTGCTTATATGTGCATTGCTTATTTGTTGATATGTTTCTGGCTCACATCCAAGGTTGAGTATATAGTTTCTTACGTGTTTCCGGTTATTATCTGGCTCTGTCTTTTTATAATTTAAATAAGAGGAATTTGGTTTATTTGTTTCTTCTCCCTGGCTAGCTATCCTATTATATGAGGTGGCTAGTCTGCCCCACTTATTGAGTCCTTTTGACTCACCCTTGTTTGTTGTTTGTTTCTTGTCTATCTATTTCGTTTCGGCAGGTTCGCTCCAGGATTTAGTTCGCCACGTTGTGAAGGAGCGAAGACGACTTCAGCTGTCAGGGTGAGCCAGCTTTTATTCCGGATGGCCACCAGTTTATTGCTTATTATTTTTGTTGCATTTTGCTCCCTTCAAGAGGTATCTGTCTTCTTTTGTACTCTTAGATGTCTAGTCTGGATAGCCCTAAATCTAGTATGTTGGGTAGTCAGCTGTAATTTCTTTTGTACAGCTTAGAGGTATCAGTATGACTGCGTTTTTGTTTTAAGTCTTGTCCTTATTTATGAATTATTATATTTATTTTCCTAATTTAATTGGTAAGGGTTCGCCCGAAGGGTCTAGGGGAGCATGTCGGGTGCCCGCACGGCCTAACCGGATTCCGGGTCGTGTCAGTTGGTATCAGAGCCCGGTTCAGTGTCTATCCAGACTAAGACAGTGTCTAGTAGAGTCTCGCTGATGGGTACGTAGACGTCCGTACTTATCTATGAGAGGCTATGATGGCATTTAGGAAGTTTCACTTCCTTCTTTTCTGATCGTGCGTCGGTCTAGGACGCAAAGGTATTTTCATTGATTCCTTCATGGTAATTGCGAACCCTCGTGCGACAAATCAGCAAACGGTATGAGTTCAAGGCGAAGCAGTCTAGCCTGGGGTTAACACTGACGAAGCCCCGATGTTTTAATCGTGCTGACGATCTAGTTATGGTGGTCCCAGCTGTGCGAGCTCGCGATGGGCAAGGGAGCAGGGCCTTGTAGTTCCCTTGGCTCTCTACGATGATTTTACGAGAATCTTGGTGACGCAGATACCACAAGAACCTATTATTCGCTAGGCAGCCTATCAGGTTGCCGCAGATAAAGACGTTCGGTCTCAGGAATCCCCACTCCAGTCCCTGATGTTGCCCCAGTAAATTATGTTTTAGAAGCAGCATGTGTTGCGCCACCAATTGTTCTGACTGGTTAGCCAGTCGAGGTAACGGTTCGATCCGAGTGCCCAAAGTAGCTGCATTATTTTACCCAATTGAACCTTCTGATATTCCCAAGCAATGCATTAGATAATCCATGTGTAAGTTTTTCAAAAATAAAATGATGTCAGCGTATCCTTCAGGCTCTTGATTACATCGAGCGGTATGGTGTTGATTATTCTTCTTTGTAGTTTTAGGGTCCAGCCTTGAATTGGTGGGCCACCCTCTTATTAGCTAACTTGGTTCGGTTTTTCTTTTAGATTCATGGAAAAGTTCCTTTCGAGTAGCGAGCGAGATGAAAAGTGTTGCCAGTTTGAGTGGATTGGACAGGGTAGCCTGTCGGTTAGCCTGTTGGTGTTTCAGAATATGAGATTGAATTCTATAGAATGGCTGAATATGCATTAGAACTAGTCCATGAGCCTTTTGAGAGATTCAAAGATTTATTGCTGACCTTTCTCCTTCCTTGAGATCCCGGATGGCTCGAGAAATTGAGGTTGGGACTTCATTTGATTTCGTTGTTGATATTTCTCGAAGGTACAAGGCATACCATAAGTTAGAGTGGGAAAAGTTAGAGCGAGAGAGCGAGAAATCCCGCGGCCCTAGTGGGTAACCATGGTACCTCATTTGGAGGTAAGAGTTCTGATTATTTTGGGAGGTCACCTTCTAGGTTATCTCAGCTTGTGTCATACGATTCTTAGAGTGTGCAAGTAGTTCGTCAATATTAGACCCAGTTTTTCTCTTTGTAGCTATCAACAATCTTTCCAGCTTCCATTTTCAGCGAAAAGGTATTATCATTGTCGCGAGCCTGTCATCTTTGGTGGAGTTCTCCCTTACTCCGGTAAGTAGGCAGTCGTCTTTTCTCTTGTCATCAGGCACTTGCACAGTCGTAGGCGATTTCATTTAGATCTCAATCAGCAAAAGAAATGCCACCATCCAGTAGAGGTTGAGAGTGTAGTGGCAGTGGTTCTTCAAAAAGTGATTGTCTGGGTAGTGGCTCAGCTCAGCTGTAGAGGCAATTCTATGAACTGCTTGTCTGACGGGATGATGAGGTATCCGATATAGTGGACCCTGAGATTTCTTCCTCTCTTAAATGTGAGTAAGATTTGATTCTTTCGATCGATCTGGAAATGGTTTGTCTTATCATGTTTCAATGGTTTTCTTGGATGTCATTTCTATTAAGAATCGGTTGCGGTAGAGGGGTGAGCTTCTTGTATGATTTATTCCTGACATTTCTGAGATCCTCCTAGTTGATCTGATTTAAATGTGAGAGATTTGTAAGTGAGTATCGATATTGTTGCCTGGCATTTTGTTGTGCCTTATTCTGTTATAATGTCAAGTCAGTCTACCTCTCTTTGGAACTCAGTGTCGGTAGGATGATTGGATTCTTATTCGTCACCATCAGAAAGTGTCATTGTTTCTTCCAGTGTAAAGTGGTTAGTAAGGAATACTCGATCTATGTGTCTTCTCTTGGTTTGAGACGCTAATAGAGTCATGTTATTCTACAAGTTTGTCTCGGTATAAAAGGGTTTTCTGGTAAATTGTCGGAGTTTCCTTTTTATGGGAAGGTTAAATTGACATAGATTTTGTTCCATAAAGCTCATTTAATGTCTATTTATTCAATTGCGATTCTTTGGCTAGCCTGACTTAGAAGTAGCCTAGCTCTGGTAGCCAACAATAAGAAGATGAGCTTCCTGAAGTTCTAATTATTTCTATCCTCGGTCTATTACCATCTCTTCCTCGTCCGGAAAATAGTGAAATTGGGCGGTTAGTAGCCGTTTGTGATATTCCCTGTGTTGAGCTAGAGTGCGTGTCAAGATAGCCGGGTAAGCACATTATTGTATTTTAAAGTTACAAAGGGTAATGAGAGGTGTCATTTGACCCCTGAATTGAGCTATCGAGCGGTGATGCTTACGGCGAAGGTATGGAGTTGTGAACTCGAGAGTTGCAGTTGTTTGGCAACTCGAAAGGGTAGTTGGTATCTTAGGCCTGCCTACGTTCAGCTTTTAGCTAAATCTTCTTTAGTCCAGCAGACTGTGCGAGGATGGTTATTCCTATTCAAATAGCTGCATGAGTTTGCGCTTTAAGTGGAGGAGTCTTCCTCCAAATATTGAATGGTAATACTAAATCTCTAAGGCGTTGGTACCACTTTTGTCACGATTCAATCTAGGGCCATGACAGGAACCTACAATGAGTGTCAGTCATTGCTAAACGCCCTCATAATCTAGTCATGATAGAGATAAGCTGACAACCTGATCATATATACGTACCTGTCTGCTGAAAGCATAAAGTCTGGAAAGATGACACGACTTTAACTTGTTGGCAATTAGAGCACTGAGCCACAAATTCTGCTATGTCACACTTCATTGCATCTTACCAATAAATCTTCTTAAGATCATGGTACATCTTAGTCGAACCTGGATGAACAGCGTATTTGGAATAATGTGCCTTTATCATAATCTGTCCACGTAAATCTGCAACATCAGGAACACAAAGTATATCTTTATACATGAGAACACAGTCAGTAGTAACCCTGTATTGTGACTCCGATTTTCTTCTGGCTATCTGGCTGTATTCAACTAGAACTAGATCCTCATACTGACACTGTTTTTACTTCATGAAAATTTAGAGTAAAAGGTCTAGTGCAGCTTATCGTCCATCCATCATTGGCATGTCTCCTTCACACCTCAACTCTTTGAGAAGTTACTTTAGCATTATAAGTGCACATGCAATCAACTTTGTTGCTGGTATTCTGCCTCAGCTCATGGTCCAACTACATGTCTCTTTTATTTTTACTTTTTCAAGTCATAATATTTCCAATTCAAAGACAATACCCTGAAGTAGATGTTCAGTCTGGAGATCATTCCTGGTCTGCATCATACTATCCAGAAGTATTTGCATGATCTTTATTCTTATATGATAGACCCTGTTCAGATGAACCTTTGACATACATTAGGATATGAGTAACTACCTTCCCACAAGGAGCTTGCAGAACAACACTAAAATCAACTGAGATGTTGCATAGTGCGTTCGTAAAAATAATATAGCTTGCATCAAATCTTCTATAGTGTGTAGTGACAAGGTACTTCAAAAGCTCCCCCTATTGTATCAAGCGTAAGCTAACTCTTAGTTCCATCAGACTGTTCTATATCGTAACGTATATCGACGAGGTAATTCATCTGCAGAATCATGTTAATCCATCCAGAGTTCCGTGTATCTTTGTTTCAAAAATGTAGAGCTTTCCTCACGTGTTTGAGGAAGTGTCAGCTTAGTCCGAATAAGCTTAGCGTCGTACAATTTTAACGTGTCAAGGCTAATAACTCAATTTAACTCAGAAAATGAACAAAAACGTTATCCATCAGCCCACTACCTTAGCCCATTTCTCCTGACCCAAGCCCAAACCCACATTATATAAACCTAAAACACTCCATTTCACTCACACACCCCCTTAGCTTCCTCAAGCTGGCGAATCCCTGGCAAAATTTTGCCAGGTCGCCGGGAAAATCCCACCACCACTCCTCCACCGTAGCTCTGCCTCCACTCCGCCATCGGACCACCGCCTCCGATGGCCGAAAAAATATAAAAATACACCGTTCGACTCATTTCGATCTGCTCATTCCATTTCCACCACTGATTTTTGCAAAGGGTCAACCAATTCGCGTAGATCTACAGTCAAAGTTTTGGTCGAACTCAAACTCCGGCCATTTTCCATTTTTCTCAGTAAGTTTTCTGTTCTTCTCATCCCTTCCCTATTTTCTAGTACATCTTGTACCTCATTCTCCAAAAACTATCTTTCTTCCCTGCCCATTTCTCTGTTTCCTTTTTCAGATTTTCGTTTTTTTCTTTCTTCTCATTTTCTTTTTCGTTCTGTTATGGGTGTCGTGGCTTTTGTCTTGCGTTTGGAATGAGGGTGGCTGTTTGTGTTGATGATTGGAGGGGATGTGAGGTTTGTTGGTATTGCTGTTGCGTACTGCTTAGGAGGGGAAGAGGGCTCGGGTATGGCAAAACAGTGTTTGGTTTGAAGCTATAACAATGGTGGCGCAGCGTTAGCGCTGCAATGGTTTGGAGATATGACGATGTGTTGATGAAGCAAGGCTAGAGGGTGTGCTGGTACGTGTAGGACTGGTGATGGTGGTTGCTTGTCATTTTTTTGGTGTAATTGATGGTGAGGTCTTGGAGGTGCTGCGATTGTTGCGGGTGATGCAGCTGACCCGAGGGACGAGGCAGTACACGAGGCAAAGTGATGGCGACAAACTGATACGATGGTGGTGGTGCAGCAGCAACTGCTACCGTTTCTGGTGTGATGGTGTTTTTTTGCTGTCGTGGCTGAGATGACGCAGCATCTACGACGTTGTCGACGGAGCAAAGGCAACAACGACATTGGTCGTGTAGTGCTTAGACGGGTTAGAAAAAAAACTTGCAATTTATTTTTCCTTGTTTCCTTATTTGTTTGGTTTAGTCGTTAGTTAGTTTTGTTTCATTTTGTCCAAATCGTATGAGCAGAATGTGACAATATGTATGTTTGGAGTTCAGCTTGTGCTGTTCCGTTTGTTCGAATAAGACTCGTGTCCTTGTGTATGCTTATGTTGAAATCAAATGATATGAAATCTTTGTTATTCTATTATTTTACATGTGAATCAGCCTATGTAATTGTTAAGTAAATACTATGTTCTTGTTCACGGTGCAAGCATAATGGTAGTTCTTGTTCTTAATTTGTGAAGTATCCATTCTTGTTAGTATCAGGTTTTGAATTATCCAGAAGTTGAAGCAACTAGCTTAGATTGTTTGTTTCTTTCTTTTGGACTGAGTTTGGTTTGATTAGTCAAATTAGGGATGATAAAATTTGTAGTTTAGTTGGCTTTTAGCTAGATGTTGGACCCTGGGATGGTCTTTGGTCAGCTTTTGGAATCTGATTAATCTTTGGTTATGTTGCAAGTTTTAGTTTGTTTAGTTAAGTTAGGAAGTACAATTTAGTTAAATCTGATTGCTATTAGTTTAGTATAATTTATTTAGTTTAGTTGATTTTAGTGTGTTTAGTTTGGTCCTAGTCCTTTAGTTAGTATAATGAGTGTTTGGTGTCCTTTTAAAGGACATTTTCTTGTATTATTTCAGCCTTTGGGACAGCGTAGAGCTGCTGAAACAGTGTCTATAGCTGTTGTACTGTTTCTGAAAAAATAGGACAAACACACTCAAGTATAGGGGTGTGGGCTTGTACTTTTGTATAAGTCCACACCCCACCTTTTGGCCCTCAATTTTTAGCTATATATAGGAGCATTTACTCCTCTTTAAGACAACTAACCAGCTGAAAAAATATTAAATGAGAGCATAAAACACTTGAAAAAAAAATAGAGAAAAAATAGTAAGTTTGAAGGAAAGATTTAGATCCAAAAGCCATTACATCAAGGGCCTTTTGGGGTATAAATCCTGAAGTTTTAAGGATTAAACAGAAGTGTCCAGAGGCTCTTTTAAGGGCTGTTCGGGTGCTGTATTTTGCTGCGTACGTGTCTTTATTTGAGCTTGTGGATCGACTTTGCTGAGCTGTTAGGTCTCGTTTATAGGTAAACACATTAACTTTGTTATCCTTTAAGGTACTTGGCCATGAAAAGAAAAAAAATGAAATCAACATGTTTTGAGAGCTGAAAAATCTGTGCATGTGTAAATGTAGTAACAACCATGTTCTTTTTATGCTAAAAAGGGAAGTACAAAAATTTGCCAAGGCATTGTTGCATGTTTTTTTATCTATTATTGAGTTCTTATTCATGTGCTTGAGCTAGTGTATGTATGGAAAAGGTGAGAGGTAGCAAAATTTGGCCATTGCAGCGTGTTAACTTAGGAACTGTCTTCAATAAGTGACCATTTAAAAAATCTGGGACTGTTTATGTAAACTGGTCATATTTGCAAATTTGGAAATTCTGGAAATTTTTTTAACACTGAAAGAACGAACTGGAAATAGATATAAATGCACAGTTAACGTAAAGGTGTAAATCTGACCGTTTTTATAAACTGGTACATTTCTGCAAATCTGGGAACTATGAAATCTGGATTAAAATGTGAAACCAAGGGCTGAAACAGGACCATCTATGCAAAGTTAAATGTGTAGGCAATTTTAGGACACATTGGATATTTATTTACAAAATTGAACTTAAAATAGCACTTGAATTGATTTTTAAGCATGTGTCATTCTTTTGTATAGGTGGCCTTGCTTATATATTTCAATCTTTTGTAAAAGTTGGCTATTTAACAAAGTTTAAATTTGACTCTAAAAGAGTTATGCAAAATAGCCAAAGTTCTTGACAATCAACTACTTTGTTGGTATAAAAATATAACAACTTTGCAAAGCAGTCTGCAAAAAACAACAGGGCAGCCCGTTATTTTTAAATGCAATTGATTTAACAAAACAGCCTCCACTATTCATGAAATAACCACTTTGTTGCGAACAACCACATTTTGGTGAGGGTGATCCATAATTATATAAATTGTGTCAAGTTAGTTGTATTCTAATATAATCCATGTAATTGACGTTATTCTAAAGATATAATTTAGCCACTGGCCATTGAACATTTAAATTGAAAGTTATTTAATAACGGAATATAATACGATTAGGCAAATCGATAATGATAAGTATGATCTGTGATCTGCTTATTAGGCTAAAAGAAATTAATTTAATTAAAGTCAATTTGTGTTAAGGTATACCCAGCAATAAAAATAAAAATATGAAAATTTTTGCAAATGGTCTTTACGGCAGTTTATTAATGCAAACGGGTTAACCCATTATGATTTTGGCAAACAACTCACCTTTTTTAATAGTCTCATTGAAGTTAATTAAATTCTTTTAAATAGACCAGTCCTTTGTGAGGTTGGAAATGCGTAATATATTTTATTTATTTATTATAAATCAAAGTGTAAATTCGTCCAGTCCTCTGTGAGGTTGGAATTAATGATACGCTTTTAATTTTCTCAATCAAAGTATAAAATCAAATTAACGACATTAATATAACAACCATATTTAATAAATCAAATTTGTGACAATAACGCAACTGTGCTCGGCACAGGACTCGAGGGTGCCTAATACCTTCCAGAGAGTCAACTAAGGATCTTACTCGAAATCTCTGACGCAGACCATTAGACGAGTCAAAAGTGTTCTAGGTACACCACTTTGGTGACTTGGCACACCTTTAACTATGTCGAGTGGCGACTCTGAGTTCTCTGTAAATATTTGTGTACCTTGAAACACCAAGCACAAGCCTTTAAATAATCAAACTTCGTTAATTTTTAGGGCGTGACAGCTTGGCGACCCCGCTGGGGAAATTAGTGAAAACTAGAATCTCCGGCTTTGATAAAATTGTCGCATGTTTTAATTTATTAAATATTTGGTTGTTATATTCTTGCCGTTATCACATGAAAAGTTGAATGTTACTGCTTTGATATTGTTGAACTGTATATAAACTGTCTTTTCTGCAACCCTCTGAGTCTCTGAAACATACGCACACATACACTTACCAGATTGCTTGTGGCATCTGGGACTTCTTACTAAATTGCCCATGATTTAGGAGGAAGGCGTGACGGGATTTTAGGCCGGACATACTGTTTCCGGATGGCCTTGATGCGCTTTCCGCCCGGTTTGTCCACTGGGTTTTTTCAGCCAGTCTAGACACTGAGTCTGTTGTGTCACCTAGAGTTAAACCTTTAGGCCCAATTATCTGCATCATATTTGACTTAATGAGGTGCGGTACACCGGTATTGCACTTGTCTAGGCTGACTATCCTTTTTGTCTAAGCGGGACCCACTTCTTGGGAAAGACATGTCCAAGACATTTTTATGTGTTGCATGCGCCTAGAAAAAATTGTTATGCTGACCAAATTGGAGAGGGATGGATTTCAAAAGAAAAAAAATGATGATGAATGAAATGAAAAGGGAGGAAGTAGGGTGAATTTAACTGTAGATGTCTTGTATTCTCATTCGAGTCATACTGTTATAAGGTCAAAATTTTTTGCCAGTGTTGGCCAATTTTTGTAGATGTCAGTTTTGCGAAAATTCTATAAAATATATATATATATATATATATACACACACACACACTTATGTAGTCAGAAGTCAAAAAATGTTGGTGTCAGTCTTCACGTCGTTATAATGGTGAATTTTTTTTTTTAGAAAAGGCTCATATATCGATGTTGGAAGTTTTCGGGATCCAGTTTTTCACGTCGTTGTCCTGGCAAATTTTTGCAAAATATACTGTAGTGTCATTACTGGAATGAATTTTCTTAATGTTGCGTCGTTGTAATGTCAAATTTTTCTTTAGTAATAACATCTAAGTACCGATGTTGGCAATTTTCTGGAGTCAGTTTTGATGCCGTTGTGATGGCAAAAAAAAAAATTCAATTCTCTTAGGATCAACTTTACGTTGTTACAATGACAAAAGTTTGTTGAAAATTCGAGTTTCAAGTTAGAGGTTTAAGCATCTGTTTTGCTCTGTCGGTCAGTTATTTTATGTTGTTTTCAGGTTTTCAAACATTTGACACATGTTTTCATTAGGTACAATGGCTGCATCATCTTCTAGGTCGAGCAAGAGAAAATACCCTGCTGATGCAATTCCACCCTCTATCATGATGACTGATTACCCACCTAAATCGGAGAAATCTTTGAAGTCTTGGTGGGACACAATGAATAATATGCAGAAAAAATTAGTCCATGATAAGATTAGTTTTCTGACTGACTTTGTGACTAAACTTATTGTCCCACGTCGAGAGTTGGTTAGCGCACTAGTTGGGTTTTGGAACCCAAACCAAAATACTTTCTGTTTTAAGGGGTTTGAGATGACACCGACCCTCGAGGAAATAGCTGGGCTCGTTAAGCTAGATTTTGAGAAAAAGATCATGATTGCTCCGAAGAAGGTTAATGAGTATGATTTTTTTAGTAACATCAAGGTACAAACAGACCTCTCAATCGCTAGAGTTCGTCGATGCTGGATTTCATTTGACTACCTCTATGATCGTTTCAGGGCTGATAATGGTTTTAAAAAGCATAGATTTGAGTTTCATGACAAGCTCAAATATGAAGAGTGGGTGCAACTTTGTCCTAAGGTCTTTGTGTTCGCTTTGCTAGGGTTGCTGGTTTTTCCATTACCGGATAGAGCGATATCTATTAAGGTCAGTTGAATCATGACAACTTTATATGGTGGAGCACCGGACGTTACTATCATTCCGATAATTCTAGGTAGTATATTTCATGCTTTGACTCGATGCCACAAAGGAGAAAGCGGTTTCTTTGAGGGGTGTAACCTCCTATTACAGGTCTGGTTCTTGGAGCATGTACGCCCTTGCCCACCTCGTGATATTCTTAGGTACTGTGACATTGATTATCTCGGGTATCATCTTGAACATATCGAGAAGTATAAATTTCCAGAAAATGTGCAAGATTGGAGGTCTTTCTTGAACTCTCTCATGCCGGATAGGATTTTGTGGCAGTATAACTGGCTTCCTAAGGGGGAGGTTGTACACAGATGTGTGGACCATCCTTTTCTAGTTCTGATGGGTTTGACAGCATCCAATCCTTATGTTCCTCTGCATGTATTTAGACATTTGGGACGAAAGCAGGAGATCCCAATAGTTGAGGACATAAGTGCATATGTCTCAGACTATCCTCTCCACCCAACTACCTTTAGAGGTGATATCTTGCGCTTGTGGGACACTAGAAGGCGCCTCACGGAAAATACACAGGTTCAGGACGGACTTAGGGGGGAGGTCATTCGGGAGTACAAGTTATGGTATTACCACCAGCCTATACCCAGAGAGATGCCCGCGAGGTCGAGAACATGCATGGTTGACATTGAGACCAGGTTGGATATGCAGGTTCAGCTTGCTAGGCGCGAGATTGGGGAGGAATACCGTGCTACTATACAAAGCTTAGTTGCGGAGAGGGACGACGCTAGAGCTGCTCAGTCAGAGAGTGAGGGTTTAACACATAAGCACTCAGATACTATCAAGCGACTTCATGACTTGCATCGTAGAGCTTTGACAGGGAGGGACACCGCTCTAACTGCCCAGGCTGAGAGCAACAGATTCGTACAGAAGTGCCTTGGGAACATTGACCGATTGCATAAACAACTTGATCAGGCAGTGATTTTGAAGAATGATGCATTGAGATTGGCCACGACCCAGCTTCAGAAAATAGCCGTGTCGAAGAGAGTCATTGATCGAGGTCATGCACAGGTGTTGGAGTTGGCAAACTATTTGGCTCAGATATGCATAGATCATAAGGACTCGTCTAATAGGACTATCCTCATTGATGCTCCAAATTATGTTAGGAATGTATCACAGCGGGTGGACATATTGAGTGATGTTTTGAGCCTGCCTTTGTCACCAACCGAGGAAGATCCCGAGGAGCCATTCGAGTTTGACCCAGAGGAGCCAGCTGACTTTGTGCCCAGGTCACCTTAGTAGATACATCAGGCCAAGATGATGCAGACTATTGCTTTTTGTCATTTATTTAACTTCTTGGCATGTTGTGCTTTATGTTGATTTTGAACTTAGCAGTTGTAATTTATTTTATTTTTCAGTCATTTGTATGTTTCTTTTGGTCGTGCTCCGGAGCACTATATGTACTCTTTTTTAGTAATGAAAATCTTTTGCTTATTTTTATGTGTCAATTTATTTCACCCTCTAGCCTCTCTTAAAAAAACTAATACGAAAAAGAAAGAAAGAAAGAAAGTGAAGAAGAAAAAGAAATCAAACAATACCACTTGGGGATCTAATCCAAACTACTTTGGGATGACGCATGATGCTTTTAGGATTCTAGGCGCACTTCGTTCGTGAAATGTGTTATTTCTTAACCCGTTTGTTTGCATTCAAAGCTTTTAATTTCAGTGATTTGGTGTTGCACTCTGGAATTGTCCCGCATTACACAAAGATCAAAAGGGCTTTTAACTACAATTCTCACCAATGGCATCTGACGGAGAGAAATCAGATCTGCTGCCCAGGAACTCGCTGCACTAGAAAGTGAAAAGTTGACAGATGAGGTCCAAAGTTTGAAACAGTTTCTGGTTGACATGCATCACGCAGCAACCACGGGACAGGCACCACCTCCCATGCCAGCCATCTTGGAGGGAGTCGTACCAACATCGGTCTTTCGCACACCGGGCAAATCTGCGGTAGCCGAAGATCCTCACTACCCTCCAGGCTTTGGTCCACATATGGCTACCAACAATGATGTCGGGCCCTCAAGTGTACAATGTTGGGGACAAGTCCCACATCATGGACTACAAGTTCCACCCCAAGCTCCTACCCAAGCATTCACTGTTCTTGGGGGACATGCTTTGCAACAGTCAAATAGCGACCTGCAGCTGAAAACTCAACAGTTCGACCAAGCTCGGGGTAATGTTCTCCGCTCCACTGAGTCATATGATCAAGGACACCACCTAGAATCACATTCTGATATCGAATGGTTGGGAAAGACAAAAGAGAATGATTTTGCTTGGAAATTGAAAAGCTTGGAGCAAACTGTGAAAAACATACAGGGGCAAGGGGGTAAAACCAATATTTCATGCAAAGACCTATGTTTGTTCCCCTATGTGCCATTGCCTGAAGGTTTTGTTGTGCCCAAGTTTGATTTGTACATTGGACAAAGTGATCCAAGGATCCACATGAAGATCTACCTTAACAAAATGAGGGGCATTGAGAAGGATGAATTTTTGATGGCATACTTTGCTGACAGTTTGGGAGGACCGGCAACAGAATGGTTTGTACAACAAGATGTTTCGAAGTGGGTTGTTGAACCCCAAAAAATTACCTTGTTAAGAAAATATAGGTTTCGGGTATATTTCAACAAAATGGGACTCCAAAGGGCTTTCTTTGGAGTCGCCACCTAATTTAGGAGAATTAGGAACCAATTAATTAAAACGTGCGCAAGCACTCCGTTTTAAGAAAATGGTATATTTCAGAGATTCTAAGTAAGAGGTTTAATTATTTTCGAAAGAAGGTTTCAATTTGAAAGCACTTTCGAAAATCCGTAAAATTATGGTTAATCCTTCGGTTTTCAAAAAATAGCTCAAAATGTTAACTTTCAATATGTCGCTAAAAGGGTTTAAAATAAATGTTAAAAGTCTAAAATTATAATAAGACACTTTTTTATTAATTTTAAATTTTAATTGCACGCATTATTTAACTAAAAGGATTCACAATTAATAAATAAGATGACAATTCTAAAGAAAATAATTTATTCACAATAAATAACTCAAAATAAATATTCATTAACAAATAAACAATTGAATTGTTCTACAACTAATAAAAGGAAAAAACCTAATGACATGCAAATTCTAAAGGATTGGAAAAAAATAAGAGTTAGAAGATAGAACCCGAAAATTGCGGAAGAAATGGCAACTTTATTATTTTTACATTTTATGCCCATGAGCCTAAGTTACATTAAACGGCTCAACAAAGCATTTTTAATTTTAAAAGTCTTCAATCTTGCGAATCCAACTCCGGGGTGCAAAACTTGACTTCACCTCGATTCGATAACTTGCCCCCAATGCAATGTAGCCATCCCAATGTCGAGTTTTACCAAACTCGTTTTCCCAGATTTATATGCCAAGAAAAATAGGGAGATAAAAAGATTAGTAAATATTCAAAATAATTTATAGAAAAACAAGTGTAAATCAAACAAGAGGATTAACTTGACCTCGCATATCTAGTCTTTAAAGTATGAAGTCTGGCATGCTACAAAAACAAAGCAGATCCTATGAATGACATACAACCTCGAAAATGAATTTCTTTGACTATTCAGCCATCAAACTTTCACATTTCAAACGAAGGACTTCCATATCATATGCCATTTTAGAGTAATAGCAAAGAGTTTTAACATGGTGAAGAATTTACTTTTTAAACAACGCATAGCAGCTAAATGGACAAAAATGCTAAACTCAAGTAGGTGGTAAAGTAATCAACTTTATCATTAAAGCAAATATTGCAGCATTACAACATTTAATGTCAAATCATTTTGTAACTATAGGCAAATAGGGCTAAACAAACTCCCTGCTAAGAGTTAAATTCAACTAGGAAAGATCCGATCTTTTACCAAGTTCTGACATTTTATAAGCTAAATTTCCAGAGAATTCTAACTTGAATGAATAGCAGGCAGACAAGACAATGTATATAAGAGAAGAAACTCAAACTTTGCTATGGGAATTTCAAAGGAATTACTAGTGCTGCCTGTCATCAATACTCTAACTATTGCACAATATATATTCAAATTACCAAGAACTAATTAACAGATCCGTTTTATTACTTTAAACATCGGAATCAGAAAATACTAATCTTCACCCTCGAGAAAAGACTCCAAATAAATGCCTTAACTACTTAACTAGTACAAGCGGTAGGCTAATTAGGCATCAGTACTTCATGAGAGAAAGAAAAGAGGTTATACAATTAGGACTTCCGACATAAACAGGAAACACTAAATGAAATAGGGAACGGACACTAAGCTCATGTTTTAAGGAATTAAACAGAGCTTAGCTTAATGAAAATCACCCATTTTCTCTTTAGATATTAACAGACAGGATTTCCTCTTCTTTTTATGAGATAGCAGGCAATGTATTGACAAGAGAAACCCAGGACTTGACAAGAACTTCTCCGCTTTAACTAATTAGAATACACACGCAAGTAAAGACCTTATATAATTAAAGATTAACTTACACAAACCATATTAGCTAAAAAAAATGCAGTTTCAAATCAAATGGGATAGAGTTTATCCAACAAGTTCATAGGCAGCAGAACTTCATCCCTTACTAGGATTAAAAAACTCAAGAACACTTCACATACATTTTCACACCTCTGAACGACACTAACTGCCTATGAACACTCCTGAACCTCTACTGACACTTGCACACACACCCCTCACACTCATTCTCAGCTTCCAGAAACAAACTCAACCTTCCCTATAAACCACTAGACCTGCCTACAGCTCTTCATCAAATCAGCAACACCCCTTTGACCTCCTCTTGCAACCTGAAGCCCTTGCACACAAAGAACTGACCTTCTTATCACCTGCACACACCTCTAGATACCTGCACACACGACACACTGCCTGAAGCTCCTAGAAACAGGAACCAGCTCCTACCAGAACACATACACGAACCTACTATTTGCTAATCCTCCCAAGCTCCCTGAAAACAACTCCCTATAACCCTTCAAAGACAACCTTCAAACCACCTCATCTCATTGCAAACACACCAGCATACACAAACAATCTCACCACCCTCTGAAACTGAACCAGAAACCACCTCCCTCAAGCCAAACAGATAGGAATCATCCTCATACTACCTGCAAATTCCAGAACATGCCTACAATACTCCCACACACTTGCATGCCCCTTGCAAGAGGCTCCAAATCAGACCAAACAACAGAAGCTAAACTAATCCTATAACAACTTTCCATAAACATTTTGCATTTATCTAAATAACATTACGAACAGTCCAAAAGCAATTTTTTTAAAAAAAACTAAAGCTATGTTCAAATCGCACTACAGAGAAACAAGCACAGATAAACTGATTAAGCGATGCTCAGAACAATATTCAAACTAAAAAAAAAAAAAAAAAGACTAATGCTTATGAAAAAATGAACATAACAAAAATAAAATTTAAGAGTATTACCTGCTGCGATGCAGCGATCCGGGGCGCTGATTCGAAGAATACAACTCGAACACAAAAGATAATGCGACACAAAACTAAAAGCTAGGTTTTAATCTCCACCGAAACTAGAATGCTATATATGTATATATCGTGTATGTGCTCTGCTTCTTTTCCATAAGAAATTGGAACTTTGAAACTCACAGAAACCCTTACTCTCTGCCGCTGTCCCCCTCTCCTTCCGGACCAGAAAATAATCCCTCTTATACTTGAACCTTTAGGGTTTTAGGAAGTGGGAAAAATACCCAAATAGTCCCTCAACGGTCCTTAACGGATAAGACTCTTGTACCATTTTTGAGCTGGAAGGGGCGACCAGATGATATGGACTGATTCGCATTTTTAATTTGGGGGTAACCGAGTAGGGAGATTATTCGCGGGTCGAAAGAGGGAAAATCGGGTTTGGGCTGATGGGTAAGGGAAAACGAAACTGAATTGGGGGTATGAAAAGAAAAAATTATGTGGCATGAACATTTAATAGACATATTTTTTCTTTATTATGATTTATAGACATTTAACAATATGTCATTTACTTTTTATCGACATTCTTTTTTACTGAACATTTTTCCTCTTTTATGCCTATTTTTGGGGAATAGAATAAATCACTATCAGTTATATTTAGATATGATCTTATCTCACTAATTAAATATATTTATTAAAGCATTTAATCTTTTCTTACGCTGATAGAAATAAATCAAACTAAAAAATCATTCAACTAAGTGAGAAAATATTGGGTCAAAATCTAAATTAGCATTGCATGATAAGATGTTCATCCCAAGGTATACTTCTGCATATTTTATTAATTACGTATTGCATATTAATTGCTTTAAAATATAATATAATGATATTATTATATAAAAATATTATGTTGATATAAATGTAATATATTCTGCATAATTATGATAAAAAATTTTAATATACAAAAATATTTTTTATATAATATTTTATTGATATAATTGCAATATATTCTGCATATTTATGATACATCACAATATATAGTATATTGATATTATTATACATATAATATTTTATTGATACAAGTGCAATATATTTTGTATATCTATAATAATTATGTGGTGTGAGTATTCCCTAATAGATATAGTGTGAGTATTCCCTATGTATTACTTATGTAGTAGAATTAAGTTGGTATTTACATAATTATAAGTGTGTGCATAATGAATACCAAAAATTAATGGAGAATGAATACCAATAAAATATACAAAATGAAAAACACAAAATATATACGAAATGTATAACAAAGATATGCATTTTATGTATACGAAAAATGTATGCAAAATGTATACGAAAAATATATGCAAAATGTATACATAAAATATATGCAAAAAAATATATATTTTACAATTTTTAGGTGATAATCATGTGATAATAGTTAATGGAGAAAGAGAATGTGGCTGATGATTGATATCCCAAAAAATAGCCCAAAAAATAGGCACAAATTTAAACTTCTTTTGCTGTAGTTCCACTATTTTAGGAAAATAATATTTGTAAACATATTAATATAGATAATTTTGGCTAGCCTTTGTTCAAGAGTTCATGTGTCTATTTGAATGTAGGGCCATATTTGATTTTGGCTAAATATGTTGTATATTGGTATATAAGGAGTTGCAAAGATAGGCTATATTTTAACTTAGGAATGATTTTAGCCTCTGTTAGTCAATTGCTTAGTAAGTGTAGAAATTTCACAAGTAGGCCTAATTAGGACTGCGCATTGCGAATTTGATCTTTCTTTTAGAATTAAGCAATTATTTCTAACCTTTCAAGATTTATTTTAATTCTAAAATAATTAAGCTTTAATTGAATTTTCGGGATAAAATTGGGTGTCGACATGGGTCACCTTTGATGACATGGCCAGCGCTTTCCTAAACCATTATGGTTACAAAATGGAGGCTGCTCCTGATCGTTCTTCCTTGAAGACGATCACGAAGAAACCAAGTGAAAGTTTCAGAGAATATGCCTACAGGTGGCGCGAATAGGCGGCACGTGTGAGCCCTTTGATCCCAGATGATAAGATGGTTGAAGAGTTCGTCGAAGTACTCGATGAGACATACTACCAAGCGATGGCCTCTGCCATTGGGAAGCACTTCAGTGAAGCAGTGAGAATTGGTGAAATGATTGATAGAGGAATCAAGACTGGAAAGATTATCAGCCAAACAGCTTTGAGAGCCACTACCCAGGCACTACAATCAGGATCAAACAGTTTTGGGAAGAAGAAAGAAAAGAAAGAAGAAGTGGCTATGGTTGGCCCTGGACCAAGAAGAAATGACGGACGATACAATGACCGTCAAGGATACAATCTAATAAGTCCACCACAATACTTCTATCCACCGCCTCAATATGCTATGCCACAGTTCTCATTTCCTATAAATGCAGCATCTTATGCTCAAACCCTGTAAGGTCCACAATGGCGTGCACCCCCTGCTCCAGTCCAGTATAACAATCAATAGGCACATGCTCAATTCCCGGCTCAGTAGGAGATGCCTTATCGACAACGAGGTCCACCGGGCTTGCGTACAAACATGCAACAGAGAAACATGCAACAAGAGAAATGGCAATTCACCCCATTGGGGGAAACTTACACTAATTTGTTTGAAAGTTGCAACAAGCCAATCTGTTGAAGCCAATCCTGGGAAAAAGTGAATCCCAATGGAAGAATTGATCATTCACGCCATTGAGCATTTCATTCTGGAGCACCTGGACATGACACAGAATCCTGCTAGGAACTCAAAAGGGGAATCCAGGCAATGATAGACAACAATCAGATAAAAGTCGTGGGGGATGAAATACAAAATATGAATCAAAATCCTTTTCCAGCTCATGATGTTCAAAACAACATAAACATGGTAGGGATGGTATGCACAGAAGAAGACATGAAAGGGAAAGCCGCCAAGCAGATTGTGGCAGTTGGTCCCTCTCCAGACATCAAAATCCATGAGCCATTTATTCTTGTAATGGGGGGAAAGTCAAGTGCGTCTGTTGTCAACAAAGCAAAGCAAGATGCGGTTGTTGAGCCAAGTTTTACAATTCTGGCTGCAAAGTAGGAAAAAGTTCATGGCAGTGCACCAGCATTTATTGTGCAAGGGAGATCATGCCAGAAAACTCCGGTCTTCGAAGTTAAGGCAAAGAAGTGTGAACCGTTTGTCATCACTCAGGCAGCGCAACTCCCTGTCAAAAGTACAAAGGTCGATCCTTGGAACTACAACAAGACAATTATGTCTTACAATGGGAAGGAAATCATGGAGGTTGTTGCAGATGTAAATGGTCTAACTCGGTCTGGGAGATGTTTTACCCCGGAAGAATTGAGAAAGGCAAAGCCAGGTCGGGAAGACCAAGGACCCATCAAAGAGCCAGTTTCCGAGAAAGAAGCTGAAGAATTTTTGAAGAAAATGAGATAGACAGATTATTCTATCTTCGAGCAATTGAGAAAGACTCCGGCTCAGATATCACTCTTGTCTCTACTTATGAACTCTGAAGCACATCGCAACGCACTGTTGAAAATACTGAATGAGGCCTACATTCTTGAACAAACTACTGTGGCTAATCTGGAAGCACTTGCTGGCAGAGTATTTGAGACTAATCGTGTGACGTTCACCGATGAGGAGCTGCCAACAGAAGGAACCGGTCATAATCGGGCGCTTCATATTTCAGTTAAGTGTGAAAACTCCTATGTCACACGTGTTCTAATAGATGGTGGCGCAGGATTGAATATTTGCCCTCTGTCTACATTGAAGAGTCTAAAGGTGGATATGAGCAAAATCAGGGCAAGTTCCTCTGTTGTTCGTGCTTTTGATAGTGGAGTTCGAGAATCTTTGGGCATCATTAATCTTGAGTTGATCATTGGTCCCGCAACCTTCAGTATTGAATTTCAGGTCATGGAAACTGATGCATCATACAATCTGTTATTAGGCCGACCATGGATTCACATGGCTTGTGTTGTACCCACCACAGTTCATCAGGTGGTCAAGTTTACTTGGGATAATCAAGCTGTTGTAGTGTTTGGAGAGGATGACTTACAGTTTAACAACAGTCTGGACGTACCAGCCCTTGAAGTTGTCACAAGGCGCCCGACCATCATGTATCAAACCTTCGATGTAGTGTATGTGGAAAAAGTAACAGAAGGGAAACCTATAACCGTCTCAAGAGTGTCAGAGACGTCTATTATGATGGCATCTGAAATGTTAAAGCATGGTTTCCAATTTGGAAAGGGCTTGGGAGCATCACTACAAGGAAGGGTAAATCCAGTTTATCAAACGGTGTGGAAGGCATGTTGGGACTAGGGTTCAAGCCAAAATCAGCTGATCGTAAGCAAGCAAAGAAAAAAAATCGGAAGTTTGGTCTCTCCCAAAGCCAATTCCGTGTCTCGCTCAGTCTTTTGTGGATTATGTCATGAAACCAAAGGTTGTCGCTACAAATGTCAACACAGTGGAAGACAATCAGGATGCACCATTCGATCTAGGTGGCATTTTTGAAATCTGCATGGTGCAGCCGGGTGAAGGCTCCAGCAATTCTTCAATACAGTACATTGGCCTGGACGTGCACCTGACTAACTGGAATGCAACTCCCTTCCCCATCAGGAAGGGGTCTTGGTAGACTGTTGTTTTACAGTTTTCTTTTGAATACACTTGGATATTCAAAGGGTTGTATGCCAAGTGTATTATTTTGCTCATCTCTTCTTTTATAACTCAAACCTTTTTTCATTAATGAAAGGCCTAAGAGCCAAGCTTTCCTTCAATCTCTATTCATATTCCTAATTTTATTCTACTTTTGTTTATCTGTACTGATATATCTGCTGGTCCTGATATCTTGACATGTTCAAGGAACTTATCGTCCATCCAAGGACCGCAATCTGATTTTGGCTCCATAACCATAGTTGAGGTTGAAAGTGATGAAGAAAATATTGAGGAGTTTGTTAATGAGATTGAATATGATGGGGAAGAGGCAGATTTTGAAATAGGCCTGAAAGTTGAACGCCATGAGGGCAAGCCTAAACCCAATTTGGCTGATATAGAGGATGTTAATCTTGGGAGCCCTGATGATATGAGGGAAACCAAGATAAGCATGTATGCCCGACCTGAAGTGAAGAACGATATTCGGAAAGTGCTTTTTGAATATCGGGATGTTTTTGCATGCTCAAATGATGAGATGCCGGGTTTGAGTTCCGAATTGATCATCAAAAAATTGCCAATTCAACCTGGTTTCCCTCCAGTGAGACAAATGCAATGAAAGTTCAAAACTGATATGATCAAGAAAATTCATGATGAAATAATGAAACAGTTGGATGCAAAAGTAATTCAATCGGTTCAGTACATTGCTTGGGTTGCGAATGTTGTTCCGGTTCCTAAGAATCATGGAAAAATAAGGATATGTGTCGACTATCGAGATTTGAACAAGGCAAGTCCCAAAGACAATTTCCCGGTTGCCTAATATTCACACTCTCGTAGACAATTGTGCCAAACATGAGATACAATCCTTTGTTGATTGCTACGCCGGATACCACCAAATCCAGATGGATGAAGATGATGCATACAAAACAGCATTCACTACGCCTTGGGGAACGTACTGCTATCGAGTGATGCCGTTTGGTTTGAAAAATACTGGGGCAACCTACGTGAGAGCTATGAATGCTATTTTCCATGATATGATGTATAAAGAAATAGAAGTGTACGTGGATGACGTGATTATCAAGTCTAGAACGGCTGAAGAACACGTGAGAGATCTCAGAAAGTTCTTTGAAAGGCTCCGTAGGTATGATCTGAAGCTGAATCCAGCCAAGTGTGCATTTGGTGTGCCTGCTGGAAAATTGTTAGGTTTCATTGTTGGCAGGCGAGGTATTGAATTGGATCCTGCAAAGATCAAAGCAACACAAGAATTACCTCCGCCTCGAACCAAGAAGGATGTTAAAAGCTTTGTAGGCAGGCTAAATTACATCAGTAGGTTCGTTGCTCAACTTACCACAATATGTGAGCCGATCCTCAAGTTGTTGAAAAAGAATGCATCAATTTCATGGACCGAAGAGCGCCAAGAAGCCTTTGACAAGATCAAGCAACACTTGTCAAATCCTCCTGTTTTGGTTCCGCCTGAGCCTGGCCGACAATTATTTTTGTACTTGTCAGTCAAGGAAAACTCCTTTGGTTGTGTACTGGGGCAAAATGATGCCTCGGGAAAGAAAGAGCAGGCAATTTATTATCTGAGCAAAAAGTTTACAGATTGTGAGGCCAGATACACTTTGTTGGAAAGGACGTGTACTGCCCTAACTTGGGTTGCACAAAAGCTGAAACATTATTTGTTGTCCTATACCACTTATTTGATTTCCCGGATGGACCCATTGAAGTGCATATTTCAAAAGCCAATACAACCCGGCAAACTTGCAAAATGGCAGATCTTGTTCACGGAATTTGACATAGTTTATGTCACCAGAACTGCAATGAAAGCTCAAGTCTTAGCTGATCATTTGGCTAAAAATCCGGTTGATGATGATTATGAGCCATTGAAGATTTACTTCCCTGATGAGGAGGTAGATGTGCTTGAAGAACTGATTAATGAAGAAGAACACGTGTGGAAAATGTACTTTGATGGTGCTTCCAACTCAAAAGGCCATGGTATTGGAGCGGTCCTCATCTCTCCCACGGGACATTATTATCCGGCAGCTGCCCAACTCCGTTTCAGTTGCACTAATAACACATCTGAGTATGAAGCATGTATAATGGGTTTGCGTATGCCGTTAGACATGGACATCAAAGAATTACTGGTGATCGGAGATCTTTTGATACGCCAAATAAAGGGCGAATGGGAAACTCGAGACCTTAAGCTGATCATGTACAAACAGTGTATGGGAGGACAAGAGTGCATATGTCTCAGACTATCCTCTCCATCCAACTACCCTTAGAGGTGATATCTTGCGCTTGTGGGACAGTAGAAGGCGCCTCGCGGAAAATACATAGGTCCAGGACGGACTTAGGGGGGAGGTCATTCGGGAGTACAAGTTATGGTATTACCACCAGCCTATACCCAGAGAGATGCCTACGAGGTCGAGAACAGGCATGGTTGACAGTAAGGCCAGGTTGGATATGCAGGTTCAGCTTGCTAGGCGCGAGATTGGGGAGGAATACCGTGCTACTATACAAAGCTTAGTTGCGGAGAGGGACGCCGCTAGACCTGCTCAGTTAGAGAGTGAGGGTTTAACACATCAGCACTCAGATACTATCAGGTGACTTTGACTTGCATCGTAGAGCTTTGACAGGGAGGGACACCGCTCTAACTGCCCAGGCTGAGAGCTACAGATTCGTACAGAAGTGCCTTGGGAACATTGACCGATTGCATAAACAACTTGATCAGGCAGTGATTTTGAAGAATGATGCACTGAGATTGGCCACGACCCAGCTTCAGAAAATAGTCGTGTCGAAGAGAGTCATTGATCGAGGTCAGGAACAGGTGTTGGAGTTGGATAACTATTTGGCTCAGATATGCCATAGATCATAAGGACTCGTCTAATAGGACTATCCTTATTGAAGCTCCAGATTATGTTAGAAATGTATCACAACGGGTGGACATATTGCGTGATGTTTTGAGCCTGCCTTTGTCACCAACCGAGGAAGATCCCGAGGAGCCATTCGATTTTGACCTAGAGGAGCCAGCTGACTTTGTGCCCAGGTCACCTTAGTAGATACATCAGGTCGAGATGATGCAGATTATTACTTTTTGTAATTTATTTAACATCTTGGCATGTTGTGCTTTATGTTGATTTTGAACTTAGCAGTTGTAATTTATTTTATTTTTCAGTCATTTGTATGTTTCTTTTGGTCATGCTCCGAAGCACTATATGTACTCTTTTTTAGTAATGAAAATCTTTTGCTTATTTTTAATTGTCAATTTATTTCACCCTCTATCCTCACTTGAAAAATAATAATACGAAAAAAAAAGAAAGAAAGAAAGAGAAGAAGAAAAAGAAATCAAACAATACACTTGGGGATCTAATCCAAACCACTTTGGGATGATGCATGATGCTTTTAGGATTATAGGCGCACTTCGTTCGTGAAATGTGTTATTTCTTAACCCGTTTGTTTACATTCAAAGCTTTCAATTTCAGTGATTTGGTGTTGCACTCTGGCATTGTCCCACATTACACAAAGATCAAATGGGCTATTAACTACACTTCTCACCAATGGCGTCTGATGGAGAGAAACCAGATACTGCTGCCCAGGAACTCGCTGCACTAGAAAGTGAAAAGTTGACAGATGAGGTCCAAAGTTTGAAACAGTTTCTCGTTGACATGCATCACGCAGCAACCACGGGACAGGCACCACCTCCCATGCCGGCCATCTTGGAAGGCGTCGTACCAACTAGGCCTGGGCATAGAGCTGAACTGGTTCAGAGCTCGCTCGGCTCGGATGCCTTTTCGGCTCGGCTCGATCTCATTTAAAATTTTGCTCAGCTCGGCTCGGTTAAAGCTCGATCAAGCTCGGCTCGGTCAAAGCTCGGCTCGACACGATTAGCTTGATTGATCGTGTAACATTATCTTTAAAATATAACTTCCATTCATTAGGCTTAATTACCAAAAAATATTAGAAGTCTACGTGTTATTTAATATTTTAATGCAATAGTTAACAATTGATAAACTAGTTCTTTTATCATTATCTATGATTATGATCAAAAGGAAAATTTAAATATTAATTTTTATATTATTAAGTTTGGGAACACAAGAAAAAAAGTCGGCTCGAGCTCGGCTCGGGCTCGGTCAAACTTTAATGAAGCTCGGTTGAGCTCGGCTCGGCTCGCTATGTATAAAGCTCAGTTTCGCTCGGGTTAGGTTAGGCTCGGCTCGGGCTCAACTCGCTCGCTTGATGCCCAGGCCTAGTACCAACATCGGTCTTGCGCACACCGGGCAAATCTGCGGTAGCCGAAGATCCTCACTGCCCTTCAGGCTTTGGTCCACATATGGCTACAATCAATGATGTCGAGCCCTCAAGTGTACAACGTAGGGGACAAGTCCCACATCATGGACTACAAGTTCCACCCCAAACTCCTACCCAAGCTCCTACCCAAGCATTCAATATTCTTGGGGGACATGCTTTGCAACAGTCCAATAGCGACCTGCAGCTGAAAACTCAACAGTTCAACCAAACTCGGGGTAATGTTCTCCGCCCCACTGAGTCATATGATCAGGGGCACCACCCAGAATCACATTCTAATATCGAAATGTTGGGAAAGACAGAAGAGAATGATTTTGCTCGAAAATTGAAAAGCTTGGAGCAAACTGTGAAAAACATACAGGGGCAAGGGGGTAAAACCAATATTTCATACAAAGACCTGTGTTTGTTCCCCCCTGTGCCATTGCCTGAAGGTTTTGTTGTGCCCAAGTTTTATTTGTACATTGGACAAAGTGATCGAAGGATATACATGAAGATCTACGTTAACAAAATGAGGGGCACTGAGATGGATAAATTGTTGATGGTATACTTTGCTGACAGTTTGGGAGGACCGGCAACAGAATGGTTTGTACAACAAGATGTTTCGAAGTGGTTCACCTTTGATGACATGGCCAGCGGTTTCCTAAACCATTATGGTTAACGAATGGAGGCTGCTCATGATCGTTCTTCCTTGAAGACGATCACGAAGAAACCAAGTGAAAGTTTCAGAGTGTATGCCTACAGGTGCCGCGAATAGGCGGCATGTGTGAGCCCTTTGATCACAGATGATAAGATGGTTGAAGAGTTCGTCGAAGTGCTCGATGAGACATACTACCAACCGATGGCCTCTGCCATTGGGAAGCACTTCAGTGAAGCAGTGAGAATTGGTGAAATGATTGATAAAGGAATCAAGACTGGAAAGATTGTTAGCCAAACAGCTTTGAGAGCCACTACCCAGGCACTACAATCAGGATCAAACAGTTTTTGGAAGAAAGAAGAAGTGGCTATGGTTGGCCCTTGACCAACAAGAAATGACGGACGATACAATGACCGTCAAGGATACAATCTAACAAGTCCACCACAACACTTCTATCCGCCGCCTCAATATGCTATGCCACAGTTCTCATTTTCTGTAAATGCAGCATCTTATGCTCAAACCCTGTCAGGTCCACAATGGCGTGCACCCCCTGCTCCAGTCCAGTATAACAATCAATAGGCGCATGCTCAATTCCAGGCTCAGCAGGAGATGCCTTATCGACCACGAGGTCTACTGGGCTTGCGCCCAAACATGCAACAGAGAAACATGCAACAAGAGAAAAAGCAGTTCACCCCATTGAAGGAAACTTACACTAATTTGTTTGAAAAGTTGCAACAAGCCAATCTGTTGAAGCCAATCTTGGGAAAAGTGAACCCCAATGGAAGAATTGATCATTCACGCCATTGTGCATTTCATTCTGGAGCACCTGGACATGACACAGAATCCTGCTGGAAACTCAAAAGGGCAATCCAGGCAATGATAGAAACTAATCAGATAAAAGTCATGGGGGATGAAAAACAAAATGTGAATCAAAATCCTTTACCAGCTCATGATGTTCAAAACAACATACACATGGTAGGGATGGTATACATAGAAGAAGACATAAAAGGGAAATCCGCCAAGCAGATTGTGGCTGTTTGTCCATCCCCAGAGATCAAAAGCCATGAGCCATTTATTGTTTTAATGGGGGGAAAGTCAAGTGCGTCTGTCGTCAACAAAGCAAAGCAAGATGCGGCTGTTGAGCCAAGTTTCACAATTCCGGCTGCAAAGCAGGAAAAAGTTCATGACAATGCACCAGCATTTATTGTGCAAGGGGCATCATGGCAAAAAACTCCAATCTTCGAAGTTAAGACAAAGAAGTGTGAACCATTTGTCATCACTCAGGCAGCATAACTCCCTGTCAAAAGTACAAAGGCCGTTCCTTGGAACTACAACAAGACAATTATGTCTTACAATGGGAAGGAAATCATAGAGGTTGTTGCAGATGTAAATGGTCTAACTCGGTCCAGGAGATGTTTTACCCCGGAAGAATTGAGATAGGCAAAGCCAGGTCGAGAAGACCAAGGACCCATCAAAGAGCCACTTTTGTCTCTACTTATGAACTTTGAAGCACATCACAATGTACTGTTGAAAATACTGAATGAGGCCTACATTCTTGAACAAAATACTGTGGCTAATCACAAAGCACTTGCTGGCAGAGTATTTGAGACTAATCGTGTGACGTTCACCGATGAGGAGCTGCCAACAGAAGGAACCGGTCATAATCGGGCGCTTGATGTCTCAGTTAAGTGTGAAAACTCCTATGTCACACGTGTTCTAATAGATGGTGGCGCAGGATTGAACATTTGCCCTTTGTCTACGTTGAAGAGTCTAAAGGTGGATATGAGCAAAATCAGGGCAAGTTCCTCTGTTGTTTGTGCTTTTGATGGTGGAGTTCGAGAATCTTTGGGCATCAATAATCTTGAGTTGATCATTGGTTCCGCAATCTTCAGTATTGAATTTCAGGTCATGGAAACTGATGCATCGTACAATCTGTTATTGGGCCGACCATGGATTCACATGGCTTGTGCTGTACCCTCTACAGTTCATCAGGTGGTCGAGTTTACTTGGGATAATCAAGTTGTCGTAGTGTTTGGAGAGGATGACTTACAGTTTAACAACAGTCTGGACGTACCAGCCCTTGAAGTTGTCACAGCACGCCCGGCCATCATGTATCAAACCTCCGATGTGGTGTATGTGGAAAAAGTAACAGAAGGGAAACCTATACTCGTCCCAAGAATGTCAGAGACGTCTATTATGATGGCATCTGAAATGTTAAAGCATGGTTTCCAATTTGGAAAGGGCTTGGGAGCATCACTACAAGGAAGGATAAATCCAGTTTATCAAACGGTGTGGAAGGCACATTGGGACTAGGGTTCAAGCCAAAAGCAGCTGATCGTAAGCAAGCAAAGAAAAAAAAGTCGGAAGTTTGGTCTCTCCCAAAGCCAATTCCGTGTCTCGCTCAGTCTTTTGTGGGTTATGTCATGAAACCAAAGGTTGTCGCTACAAATGTCAACACAGTGGAAGACAATCAGGATGCCCCATTCGATCTAGGTGGTATTTTTGAAATCTACATGGTGCAGCCGGGTGAAGGCTCCAGCAATGCTTCAATACAGTACATTGGCCCTGACGTGCACCTGACTAACTGGAATGCAACTCCCTTCCCCATCAGGAAGGGGTCTTGGTAGACTGTTGTTTTACAGTTTTCTTTTGAATACACTTGGATATTCTAAGGGTTGTAAGCGAAGTGTATTATTTTGCTCATCTCTTCTTTAATAACTCAAACCCTTTTTCATTAATGAAAGGCCTAAGAGCCAAGCTTTCCTTCAATCTCTGTTCATATTCCTAATTTTATTCTACTTTTGTTTATCTGTACTGATATATCTGCTGGTCCTGATATCATGACATGTTCAAGGAACTTATCGTCCATCCAAGGACCGCAATCTGATTTTTGCTCCATAACCATAGTTGAGGTTGAAAGTGATGAAGAAAACATTTAGGAGTTTGTTAATGAGATTGAATATGATGGGGAAGAGGCAGATTTTGAAATAGGCCTGGAAGTTGAACACCATGAGGGCAAGCCTAAACCCAATTTGGCTGATATAGAGGATGTTAATCTTGGGAGCCCTGATGATGGGAGGAAAACCAAGATAAGCATGTATGCCCGACCTGAAGTGAAGAACGATATTCGGAAAGTGCTTTTTGAATATCGGGATGTTTTTGCATGGTCATATGATGAGATACCGGGTTTGAGTTTTGAATTGATCATCCACAAATTGCCAATTCAACCTGGTTTCCCTCAAGTGAGACAAATGCAACGAAAGTTCAAAACTGATATGATCAAGAAAATCCATGATTAAATAATGAAACAATTGGATGCAAAAGTAATTCAATCGGTTCAGTACACTGCTTGGGTTGCGAATGTTGTTCCGGTTCCTAAGAAGGATGGAAAAACAAGGATATGTGTCGACTATCGAGATTCGAACAAGGCAAGTCCCAAAGACAATTTCCCGTTGCCTAATATTCACTCTCGTAGACAATTGTGCAAACATGAGATACAATCCTTTGTTGATTGCTACGCCGGATATCACCAAATCCAGATGGATGAAGATGATGCATACAAAACAGCATTCACTACGCCTTGGGGAACGTACTGCTATCGAGTGATGCCGTTTGGTTTGAAAAATGCTGGGGCAACCTACGTGAGAGCTATGAATGCTATTTTCCATGATATGATGTATAAAGAAATAGAAGTGTACGTGGATGACGTGATTATCAAGTCTAGAACGGCTGAAGAACACGTGAGAGATCTCAGAAAGTTCTTTGAAAGGCTCCGTAGGTATAATCTGAAGCTGAATCCAGCCAAGTGTGCATTTGGTGTGCCTGCCGGAAAATTGTTAGGTTTCAATGTTAGCAGGCGAGGTATTGAATTGGATCCCGCAAAGATCAAAGCAATACAAGAATTACCTCCGCCTCGAACCAAGAAGGATGTTAAAAGCTTTCTAGGTAGGCTAAATTACATCAGTAGGCTAGTTGCTCAACTTACCACAATATGTGAGGCGATCCTCAAGTTGTTGAAAAAGAATGCATCAATTGCATGGACCGAAGAGTGCCAAGAAGCCTTTGACAAGATTAAGCAATACTTGTCAAATCCTCCTGTTTTTGTTCCGCCTGAGCCTGGCCGACCATTGTTTTTGTACTTGTCAGTCAATGAAAACTCCTTTAGTTGTGTACTTGGGCAACATGATGCCTCGGGAAAGAAAGAGCAGGCAATTTATTATCTGAGCAAAAAGTTTACAGATTGTAATGCCAGATACACTTTGTTGGAAAGGACGTCTTGTGCCCTAACTTGGGTTGCACAAAAGCTGAAACATTATTTGTTGTCATATACCACTTATCTGATTTCCCTGACGGACCCATTGAAGTGCATATTTCAAAAGCCAATGCCAACCGGCAAACTTGCAAAATGGCAGATCCTGCTCATAGAATTTGACATAGTTTATGTCACCAGAACTGCAATGAAAGCTCGAGCCTTAGCTGATCATTTGGCTGAAAATCCGGTGGATGATGATTATGAGCCATTGAAGACTTACTTCCCTGATGAGGAGGTAGATGTGCTTGAAGAACTGATTAATGAAGAAGAGCACGTGTGGAAAATGTACTTTGATGGAGCTTCCAACTCAAAAGGCCATGGTATTGGTGCGGTCCTTATTTCTCCCATGGGACATTATTATCCGGCAGCTGCCCAACTCCATTTCAGTTGCACTAATAACACATCTGAGTATGAAGCACGTACAATGGGTTTCCGTATGGCGTTAGGCATGGACATCAAAGAATTACTGGTGATCGGAGATTCAGATCTTTTGATATGCCAAATGAAGGGCGAATGGGAAACTCGAGACCTTAAGCTGATCATGTACAAGCAGTGTATGGGAGGTATCCGCCAATGGCAGAAAACAATCAAAAGAGAACCCTTCGACGACTGGCAAGTGGTTTCTTTTTTAGTGGAGGGGTGGTGTACAAAAGGACACCTGATCTAGGATTGTTAAGATGCGTGGATGCAACTGAAGCCACAAAAATTCTCAATGACATGCATTCGGGGATCTGCGGACCTCACATGAGCGGGCACGTGCTAGCTAAGAAAGTACTCAGAGCAGGATACTTCTGGCTTACCATGGAACATGACTTCATTACTTTTGTGCGAAAGTGTGATCAATGCCAAGTACACGATGATTTGATATATTCACCCCCTTTAGAGTTGCACACAAAGTTAGCCCCTTGGCCTTTTACAGCATGGGGGATGGATGTTATCGTGCCTATTGAACCAAAAGCATCAAATGGGCACAGATTCATTTTGGTTGCATTAGATTACTTCATCAAATGGGTTGAGGTCGTCACTCTCAAGTCCGTGACCAAGAAAGCCGTGGTGGATTTCGTTCATGCTAACATCATTTGTCGCTTTGGTATCCCAAGTACCATCATCACTGTTAATGCAGCAAATTTGAACAGTCATTTAATGAATGAAGTGTTAAAGATTCAATATCATGCACCAAAATTCCACACCTTACCGACCGAAGGCAACTGGTGCGGTTGAAGCAGCCAATAAGAATATCAAGAAGATCCTTAGGAAAATGATACAAGGATCTCGTGATTGGCATGAGAAGTTGTCTTTTGCTTTGCTTTGTTACCGCACAACTGTGCATACTTCCATAGGTGCGACCCCGTATTCATTGGTATATTGAACTGAAGCAGTCATACCCGCTGAAGTTGAAATACCGTCTCTCAGGATCATTGTGGAAGCAGAGATTGAGGACACAAAATGGGTCAAAACCCGATTGGAACAGTTGTCATTCATTGACGAAAAAAGGCTCAATACAGTTTGTCACGGTCAATTGTATCAGCAAAGAATGGACCAAGCCTACAACAAGAAAGTGCGCCTCCGCGATTTGAAAGAAGGACAGTTAGCCTTGAAAAGAATCTTTCCTCATCAAGAAGAAGCTAAAGGGAAATTTGCTCCAAATTGGCAAGGGCCATACCTAGTAAAGAAAATATTGCCAAATGGCGCCTTGTACCTTACGGATCCGGATGGCAGGACAACCGAAATACCCGTCAATGCAGACGCGGTCAAGAGGTACTACATTTGACTCCAAGATTGCTTTCAAATTGGGATGAATGCAAGGCTTTTGTTCTCTTTTGCTATCCCAAATTGTATCCCTTATTAGCACTTGTACTTTTGAGGCATGTTCTCAGTTGGAATCAATGTAATTATACCAAAATGAAATGAAACTGAAAAGCATCAAAAGAAACTTGGGCATTTGCCTAGAGTTACGTCTGACTTGATTCCTCTTAAAAGGATGCGTAGGCAACCATTCCGGTTCGGTCGCAACAGGAGAAAATTCCTCTTTCCATGTCTTCTTTTATTCACGCAAAGCTTGCCTTTAGGCTTGTGGGATATGTCAAGAAAATCAAAGACCCCAGTTTACCCTAAACTGGGCAGAAGTTGTTTTTATTTTTTAAGAAAATGGAGGAAATTCAATATTCCTCCCCCATTTTCTTTGTGTTCGTAACAGGAGAAAGTTCATTTTTTTTCCTGTCTCATATTGACGCAAAATTTTGCCTCCAAGTTTGCGGCCAATACAAAAGAAATGTAGACCCCCAGTTTATGCTAAAATGGGACAGATTTTTTGTTTCATTCTTGAATTTATTCCCAAAGGGTCCGGTCATCCGCCTAAAGAATCTTAAGAGATATTTTTTCTCATTAAAGAGAAACCCAAAGCGCCCCAGTTTATTCTAAACTGGGACAGAAGTTTTTATTTTTAAAGAAAATATGTCCAAAGGGGAGTGAATTGTACGCAGTCACCTCATGATGCGTTTTGAGGAGCTTATGTCAAATCTTCTTTTAATGGAAAGCCAGTGGTTCCATCCAAAGAGATGTTTTGTGTTGCAAAAAAAAAATAAAATAAAATCTTGCTGGTGAAAACCTGAGAAGGCGCCACAAGACAACAGTGAGGCAAAAGATTAAAGAGAGAGGCTAGTTGGCGAAAACCCGAAAAGGGCGCTACTAGTGGACTTGAGAGTCACCTCAACTTGGTTATGGTTTGATATCTTCCATGGAGCAACTCTCGACAAACAAGTGGCACTGGTCGGATGAGGTCACCCAAGATACATGTCATGATCATCAGGGTTGCCGGTATATTTCCAGATAAGTTTCCTTTTTTCAGAAAGACGTTTCTCGTCCAAATGACTTTCGCCCTTAAGCTTTTTATTCCATTTTGTATATCTTGCCTCACCATTAATTCCTTGCCTTTTCGGCGCTAACCTCACATGAGCAACAACAGAAGACTGCAAAACTCTGTCTTTCAGGATTCAGGGTTAATTCCAACAAGCAGGGCACACCCTCGACAATGGAAAAGTTTCAGCGAGTCATGACCACCCTTTATATTTGGAGCCCAGCACCGCACGTCAGGCCGGATGAATGACATACCAAAACTGTATCATGAAGAGTGGACATGTTTGAGAGAAGCTTTAGGCGTTGTTCATCCCATATTACTGTGAAGAATAGAACAAGAATCACCAAGCTTATTTGCAAGATCAGAAACAAGACGTATCCATGATGCAGAAAGTCAGTGTGACATTTGCTATATTGCCAAGAAAGAGCTAGGATCACCTGAAATTGGGGTAGCTGCGCTAGATATCAGACGTAGCGCCATTTTCTTTCCATGTCCAAATCTGCTAAAAGATAGCGATCATTTCCTTTTCGAGTCAATTTCGCTCAAAGATAGTGTTATTTCCTTTCCATGTCGAGATCTGCTAAAACATAGCGACCATTTCCTTTTCGAGTCAGTTTAGCTCAAAGATAGCATCATTTCCTTTCCATGTCAAGATCCGCTAAAAGATAGCGATCATTTCCTTTTCGAGTCAATTTCGCTCAAAGATAGCGCCATCTCCTTTCCATGTCAAGATCTGCTAAAGATAGTGATCATTTCCTTTTTGAGTCTATTTCGCTCAAAGATAGCGCCATCTCCTTTCCATGTCAAGATCTGCTAAAAGATAGCGATCATTTCCTTTTAGAGTCAGTCTCGCTCAAAGATAGCGTCATTTCCTTTCCATGTCAAGATCTGTAAAAAGATAGCGATCATTTTCCCTTAGAATCAGTTTTACTCAAAGATAGCGTCATTTCCTTTCCATGTCAAGATCTTCTAAAAGATAGAGATCATTGTCTCTTAGAGTCAGTTTCGCTCAAAGATAGCGCTATTTCCTTTCCATGTCAAGATCTGCTAAAAGATAGCGATCATTTCCTTTTCGAGTCAGTCTAGCTCAAAGATAGCATCATTTCCTTCATTTCCTTTCCATGTCAAGATCTGCTAAAAGATAGCGATCATTTCCTTTTAAAGTCAGTCTCACTCAAAGATAGCGTCATTTCCTTTCCATGTCAAGATCTGCTAAAAGATAGCGATCATTTTCTCTTAGAGTCAGTTTCACACAAAGATAGCATCATTTCCTTTCCATGTCAAGATCTGCTAAAAGATAGCGATCATTTTATTTTAGAGTCAGTTCGCTCAAAAATAGCGTCATTTCCTTTCCATGACAAGATCTGCTAAAAGATAGCGATCATTTTCTTTTTAAGTTAGTTTTGCTAGAAGATAGCACTCAAATTCAGTTCAAATCATTTGCGCTCAAAGATAGCAACCACCCCTAGTTTCAAGTCAGTCCTGCTCAAAGATAGCACCCATCCCCAGCTTCAAGTCAAGACCCGTTTGAAACAGATGCAACCATTTCAAGTTTCAGATAGTGCTTGCCCATACAACAGGCAATAGAGTTGTCTTTCAAGCCAAGATTTACCTCAAAGAAGTATGAAGATTTAGGCTAGAGATTGTAATTTTACATTTTTCCTTGTATTTCCATTCCTTGTAAAGCAACGACCACCAGCAAGCGGCCAGTAATCAGCAACGACAGCCTTTCTGTGCCTAAGAGTGTCTAGTATCAGCCCCAAGTGTGTCTAGAAGAGTCTCTAGTTTGTCTTAGTTAGTCTAGAGTGTCTAGTGTTGTCTTAGTGAGTCTAGAAGAGTCTAGTGTCTGTTTGAATGCGGTAGTCCCAGCTACCGCACGTGAGGAACTACGCTGACCTGATTCCTTAGTCCAGGGATATGTAGGTAGCCTTGTTCTTGGTTGGAACTGAAGAATCAAGGTTCGGTCGCCATTATGCAAGCTCTTGGCTAGAACCAAAAAGCCAAAATTAGTTGTGATTATGTCTTTTTCCGAAAACTCTTCATGTTCTCGAACAAAGAGGGGCAGCTGTAATCACCAAATTTTGGCACGATGATATATAAAAAAAAAAAGGGCACTCAAATGAGCCATGTTAATCTTCTCGGATGTTTGCTTAATTTTCCTAGATTTGTTCTCATTGATAGTTAATTAATTTGTAAACAAAATAATAATAATTCTTATGTTTAAATTGTGCGTTTGGTATTTTTAATAGCGTGATTAGTATAATATCATGTTTGTTAGGGGTTTATCTAATTAATAAGTTTGCTTAGTGTAACTAACTAAATCTTAGAGTCGTACAATTTTAACGTGTCAAGGCTAATAACTCAATTTAACTCAGAAAATGAACAAAAACGTTATCCATCAGCCCACTACCTTAGCCCATTTCTCCTGACCCAAGCCCAAACCCACATTATATAAACCTAAAACACTCCATTTCACTCACACACCCCCTTAGCTTACTCAAGCTGGCGAAACCCTGGAAAAATTTCGCCAGGCCGCCGGGAAAATCCCACCACCACTCCTCCACCGTAGCTCTGCCTCTACTCCGCCATCGGACCACCGCCGCCGGTGGCCCAAAAAATATAAAAATACACCGTTCGACTTGTTTCGATCTCCTCGTTCCATTTTCACCACTGATTTTTGCAAAGGGTCAACCAATTCGTGTAGATCTACAGTCAAAGTTTCGGTCAAACTCAAACTCTGGCCATTTTCCATTTTTCTCAGTAAGTTTTCTATTCTTCTCATCCCTTCCCTATTTTCTAGTACATCTTGTACCCCATTTTCCAAAAACCATCTTTCTTCCCTGCCCGTTTCTATGTTTCCTTTTTTTGATTTTCGTTTTTTTCTTTCTTCTCATTTTCTTTTTCGTTTTGTTATGGGTGTCGCGGCTTTTGTCTTGCGTTTGGAATGAGGGTGGCTGTTTCTGATGAAGATTGGAGGGGATGTGAGGTTTGTTGGTATTACTGTTGCGTACTGCTTAGGAGGCGAAGAGGGCTCGGGTATGGCAAAACAGTGTTTGGTTTGAAGCTATAACAATGGCGGCGCAGCGTCAGCGCTGCAACGGTTTGGAGATGTGACGATGTGTTGATGAAGCGAGGCTAGAGGGTGTGCTGGTACGTGTAGGGCTGGTGATGGTGGTTGCTTGTCATGTATATGGTGTAATTGATGGTGAGGTCTTGGAGGTGCTGCGATTGTTGCGGGTGATGCAGCTGACCCGAGAGACGAGGCAGTGCACGAGGCAAAGTGATGGCGACAAACTGATACGGTAGTGGTGGTGCAGCAGCAACTGCTACCGTTTCTGGTGTGATGGTGTTTGTTCTGCTGTCGTGGCTGAGATGATGCAGCATCTGCGACGTTGTCAACGGAGCAAAGGCAACAATGACATTGGTCGTGTAGTGCTTAGACGGGTTAGAAAAAAAAACTTGTAATTTATTTTTCCTTGTTTCCTTCTTTATTTGGTTTAGTCGTTAATTAGTTTTGTTTCATTTTGTCCAAATCGTATGAGTAGAATGTGACAATATGTATGTTTTGAGTTCAGCCTGTGTAGTTCCGTTTGTTCGAATAAGACTCGTATCCTTGTATATGCTTATGTTGAAATCAAATGATATGAAATCTTTGTTATTCTGTTAATTTACATGTGAATCAGCCTATGTAATTATTAAGTAAATACTATGTTCTTGTTCACGGTGCAAGCATAATGGTAGTTCTTGACCTTAATTTGTGATGTATCCGTTCTTGTTAGTATCAGGTTTTGAATTATCTAGAAGTTGAAGAACCTAACTTAGATTGTTTGTTTCTTTCTTTTGGACTGAGTTTGGTTTGATTAGTCAAATTAGGGATGATAAAATTTGTAGTTTAGTTGGCTTTTAGCTAGAAGTTAGACCCTGGGATGGTCTTTGGTCAGCTTGTTGAATCTGGTTAATCTTTGGTTATGTTGCGCGTTTTAGTTTGTTTAGTTAAGTTAGGAAGCACAATTTTGTTAAATCTGATTGCTATTAGTTTAGTATAATTTAGTTAGTTTAGTTGGTTTTAGCTGGTTTAGTTTGGTCCTAGTCCTTTAGTTAGTATAATGAGTGTTTGGTGTCCTTTTAAAGAACATTTTCGTGTATTATTTCAGCCTTTGGGACAGCATAGAGCTGCTGAAATAGTGTCTATAGCTGTTGTACTGTTTCTGAAAAAATAGGACTAACACACTCAAGTATAGGGGTGTGGGCTTGTACTTTTGTATAAGTCCACACCCCACCTTTTGGCCCTCAATTTTCAGCTATATATAGGAGCATTTACTCCACTTTAAGACAACTAACCAGCTGAAAGAACATTAAATGAGAGCATAAAACACTTGAAAAAAAAATAGAGAAAAAATAGTAAGTTTGAAGGAAGGATTTAGATCCAAAAGTCATTACATCAAGGGCCTTTTGGGGTATAAATCCTGAAGTTTAATGGATTAAACAGAAGTGTCTAGAGGCTGTTTTAAGGGCTGTTCGGGTGCTGTATTTTGCTGCGTACGTGTCTTTATTTGAGCTTGAGGATCGACTTTGCTGAGCTCTTAGGTCTCTTTTATAGGTAAACACATTAACTTTGTTATCCTTTAAGGTACTTGGCCATGAAAAGATAAAAATGAAATCAACATGTTTTGATAGCTGAAAAATCTGTGCATGTGTAAATGTAGTAACAACCATGTTTTTTTTATGCTAAAAAAGGAAATACAAAAATTTGCCAAGGCCTTGTTGCATGTTTTTTATCTATTATTGAGTTCTTATTAATGTGCTTGAGTAAGTGTATGTATGGAAAAGGTGAGAGGTAGCAAATTTTGGCCATTGCAGCGTGTTAACTTAGGAACTGTTTTCAATAAGTGACCATTTAAAAAATCTGGGACTGTCTATGTAAACTGGTAAGTGCACAGTTAACGTAAAGGTGTAAATCTGGCCGTTTTTATAAACTGGTACATTCTGCAAATCTGGGAACTATGAAATCTGGATTAAAATGTGAAACCAAGGGCTGAAACTGGACCATCTATGCAAAGTTAAATGTGTAGGCAATTTTAGGACACATTGGACATTTATTTACAAAATTGAACTTAAAATAGCACTTGAATTGATTTTTAAGCATGTGTCATTCTTTTGTGAAGGTGGCCTTGCTTATATATGCCAATCTTTTGTAAAAATTGGCTATTTAAGAAATTTTAAATTTGACTCTAAAAGGGTTATGCAAAATAGCCAAAGTTCTTGACAATCAATTACTTTGTTGGTATAAAAATATAACAAATTTGCAAAGCAGTCTTCAAGAAACCTATTAACGCAAAACAGGTCAGCCCGTTATTTTTAAATGCAATTGATTTAACAAAACAGCCTCCACTATTCATGAAATAACCACTTTATTGCGAACAACCACATTTTGGTGAGGGTGATCCATAATTATTTAAATTGTGTCAAGTTAGTTATATTCTAATATAATCCATGTAATTGACGTTATTCTAAAGATATAATTTAGCCATTGGCCATTGAACATTTAAATTGAAAGTTATTTAATAACGGAATATGATACGATTAGGCAAATCGATAATGATAAGTACGATCTGTGATCTGCTTATTAAGCTAAAGGAAATTAATTCTATTAAAGTCAATTTGTTTTAAGGTATACCCAACAATAAAAATAAAAATATGATAATTTTTGCAAATGGTCTTTACGGCAGCTTATTAATGCAAACGGGTTAACCCATTATGATTTTAGCAAACAACTCACCTTTTTTAATAGTCTCATTGAAGTTAATTAAATTCTTTTAAAATAGACCAGTCCTTTGTGGGGTTGGAAATGTGTAATATATTTTATTTATTTATTATGAATCAAAGTGTAAATTCGTCCAGTCCTCTGTGAGGATGGAAAGAATGATACGCTTTTAATTTTCTCAATCAAAGTATAAATTTAAATTAACGGCATTAATACAACAACCATATTTAATAAATCAAAATTGTGACAATAAAGCAACTGTGCTCGGCACAGGACTCGAGGGTGCCTAATACCTTCCCGAGAGTCAACTTAGCACCTTACTCAAAATCTATTACGCAGACCATTAGACGAGTCAAAGGTGTTCTAAGTACACCACTTTGGTGACTCCGCACACCTTTAACTATGTCAAGTGGCGATGCTGAGTTCTCTGTAAATATTCGTGTACCTTGAAACACCAGTCACAAGCCTTTAAATATCAAACTTCGTTAATTTTTAGGGCGTGACAGCTTGGCGACTCTGCTGGGGAAATTAGTAAAAACTAGAATCTCCGGCTTTGATAAAATTGTCACATGTTTTAATTTATTAAATATTTGGTTGTTATATCTTGCCGTTATCACATGAAAAGTTGAATGTTTCTGCTTTGATATTGTTGAACTGTATATAAACTGTCTTCTTCCGCAACCCTCTGAGTCTCTGAAACACACGCACACTTGCACTTACCAGATTGCTTGTGGCATCTGGGACTTCTTACTAAATTGCCTATGATTTAGGAGGAAGGAGTGACGGGGTTTTAGGCCGGACACACTGTTTCCGGATGGCCTTGATGCGCTTTCCGCCCGATTTGTCCACCGGGTTTTTTCAGCTAGTCTAGACACTGAGTCAGTTGTGTCACCTAAAGTTAAACCTTTAAGCCCAATTATCTGCATCATATTTGACTTAATGAGGTGCGGTACACCGGTATTGCACTTGTCTAGACTGACTATCCTTTTTTCTAAGCGGGACCCACTTCTCGGGAAAGACATATCTAAGGAATTTTTATGTGTTGCATGCACCTAGAAAAAGTTGTTATGCTGACCAAATTGGAGAGGGATGGATTTCAAAGGAAAAAAAATGATGATGAATGAAATGAAAAGGGAGGAAGTAGGGTGAATTTAACTGTAGATATCTTGTATTCTCATTCGAGTCATACTTTGTTGGAAAGGACGTGTTGTGCCCTAACTTGGGTTGCACAAAAGCTGAAACATTATTTGTTGTCCTATACCTCTTATTTGATTTCCCGGATGGACCCATTGAAGTGCATATTTCAAAAGCCAATGCCAACTGGCAAACTTGCAAAATGGCAGATCAACTCACGGAATTTGACATAGTTTATGTCACCAGAACTGCAATGAAAGCTCAAGCCTTAGCTAATCATTTGGCTGAAAATCCGGTGGATGATGATTATGAGCCATTGAAGATTTACTTCCCTGATGAGGAGGTAGATGTGCTTGAAGAACTGATTAATGAAGAAGAGCACGTGTGGAAAATGTACTTTGATGGTGCTTCCAACTCAAAAGGCCATGGTATTGGAGCGGTCCTCATCTCTCCCACGGGACATTATTATCAGGCAGCTGCCCAACTCCGTTTCAGTTGCACTAATAACACATTTGAGTATGAAGCATGTATAATGGGTTTGCGTATGCCGTTAAACATGGACATCAAAGAATTACTGGTGATCGGAGATTCAGATCTTTTGATACGCCAAATGAAGGGCGAATGGGAAACTCGAGACCTTAAGCTGATCATGTACAAGCAGGTGGCGTGAATAGGCGGCATGTGTGAGCCCTTTGATCACAGATGATAAGATGGTTGAAGAGTTCGTCGAAGTGCTCGATGAGACATACTACCAAGCGATGGCCTCTGCCATTGGGAAGCACTTCAGTGAAGCAGTGAGAATTGCTGAAATGATTGATAGAGGAATCAAGACTGGAAAGATTGTCAGCCAAACAGCTTTGAGAGCCACTACCCAGGCACTACAATCAGGATCAAACAGTTTTGGGAAGAAAGAAGAAGTGGCTATGTTGGCCCTTGACCAACAAGAAATGACGGACGATACAATGACCGTCAAGGATACAATCTAACTAGTCCACCACAACACTTCTATCCGCCGCCTCAATATGCTATGCCACAGTTCTCATTTCCTGTAAATGTAGCATCTTATGCTCAAACCCTGTCAGGTCCACAATGGCGTGCACCCCCTGCTCCAGTCCAGTATAACAATCAACAGGCACATGCTCAATTCCAGGCTCAGCAGGAGATGCCTTATCGACCACGAGGTCTACTGGGCTTGCGTCCAAACATGCAACAGAGAAACATGCAACAAGAGAAAAGGTAGTTAACCCCATTGGGGGAAACTTACACTAATTTGTTTGAAAAGTTGCAACAAGCCAATCTGTTGAAGCCAATCCTGGGAAAAGTGAACCCCAATGGAAGAACTGATCATTAACGCCATTGTGCATTTCATTCTGGAGCACCTGGACATGAAACAGAATCCTGCTGGGAACTCAAAAGGGCAATCCAGGCAATAATAGAAACCAATCAGATAAAAGTCGTGGGGGATGAAACACAAAGTGTGAATCAAAATCCTTTACCAGCTCATGATGTTCAAAACTACATACACATGGTGGGGATGGTATGCATAGAAGAAGACATGAAAGGGAAAGCCGCCAAGCAGATTGTGGCAGGGTCCCTCCCCAGACATCAAAAGCCATGACCCATTTATTGTTTTAATGGGGGGAAAGTCAAGTGCGTCTATCGTCAACAAAGCAAAGCAAGATGCAGCTGTTGAGCCAAGCTTCACAAGTCCGGCTGCAAAGCAAGAAAAAGTTCATGACAGTGCACCAGCATTTATTGTGCAAGGGGCATCATGCCAGAAAACTCCATTCTTCGAAGTTAAGGAAAAGAAGTGTGAACCATTTGTCATCAGTCAGGCAGCATAACTCCCTGTCAAAAGTACAAAGGCCGTTCCTTGGAACTACAACAAGACAATTATGTCTTACAATGGGAAGGAAATCATAGAGGTTGTTGCAGATGTAAATGGTCTAACTCGGTCCAGGAGATGTTTTACCCCAGAAGAATTGAGATAGGCAAAGCCAGGTCGAGAAGACCAAGGACCCATCAAAGAGCCAGTTTCCGAGAAAGAAGTTGAAGAATTTTTGAAGTAAATGAGATCGACAGACTATTCTATCGTCGAGCAATTGAGAAAGACTCCGGCTCAGATATCACTTTTGTCTCTACTTATGAACTCTGAAGCACATCGCAACGTTCTGTTGAAAATACCTAATGAGGCCTACATTCTTGAACAAACTACTGTGGCTAATCTGGAAGCACTTGCTGGCAGAGTATTTGAGACTAATCGTGTGACGTTCACCGATGAGGAGCTGCCAACAGAAGGAACCGGTAATAATCGGGCGCTTCAAGTCTCAGTTAAGTATGAAAACTCCTATGTCACACGTGTTCTAATAGATTGTGGCGCAGGATTGAACATTTGCCCTCTGTCTACGTTGAAGAGTCTAAAGGTGGATATGAGCAAAATCAGGGCAAGTTCCTCTGTTGTTCGTGCTTCTGATGGTGGAGTTCGAGAATCTTTGGGCATCATTAATCTTGAGTTGATCATTGGTTCCGCAATCTTCAGTATTGAATTTCAGGTCATGGAAACTGATGCATCGTACAATCTGTTATTGGGCCGACCAGGAATTCACATGGCTTGTGCTGTACCCTCTACAGTTCATCAGGTGGCTGAGTTTACTTGGGATAATCAAGTTGTCGTAGTGTTTGGAGAGGATGACTTACAGTTTAACAAAAGTCTAGACGTACCAGCCCTTGAAGTTGTCACAGCACGCCCGACCATCATGTATCAAACCTCCGATGTGGTGTATGTGGAAAAAGTAACAGAAGAGAAACCTATACCCATCCCAAGAGTGTCAGAGACGTCTATTATGATAGCATCTGAAATGTTAAAGCATGGTTTCTAATTTGGAAAGGCCTTGGGAGCATCACTACAAGGCAGGGTAAATCAAGTTTATCAAACGGTGTGGAAGGCACGTTGGGACTAGGGTTCAAGCCAAAAGCAGCTGATCGTAAGCAAGCAAAGAAAAAAAAGTCGGAAGTTTGGTCTCTCCCAAAGCCAATTCCGTGTCTCGCTCAGTCTTTTGTGGGTTATGTCATGAAACCAAAGGTTGTCGCTACATATGTCAACACAGTGGAAGACAATCAGGATGCACCATTCGATCTAGGTGGCGTTTTTGAAATCTGCACGGTGCAGCCGGGTTATGTTGTTCCGGTTCCTAAGAAGGATGGAAAAACAAGGATATGTGTCGACTATCGAGATTCGAACAAGGCAAGTCCCAAAGACAATTTTCCGTTGCCTTATAGTCACACTCTCGTAGACAATTGTGCCAAACATGAGATACAATCATTTGTTGATTGCTACGCCGGATATCACCAAATCCAAATGGATGAAGATGATGCATACAAAACAGCATTCACTACGCCTTGGGGAATGTACTGCTATCGAATGATGCCGTTTGGTTTGAAAAATGCTGGGGCAACCTACGTGAGAGCTATGAATGCTATTTTCCATGATATGATGTATAAAGAAATAGAAGTGTACGTGGATGACGTGATTATCAAGTCTAGAACGGCTGAAGAACACGTGAGAGATCTCAGAAAGTTCTTTGAAAGGCTCCGTAGGTATAATCTGAAGCTGAATCCAGCCAAGTGTGCATTTGGTGTGCCTGCTGGAAATTGTTAGATTTCATTGTTAGCAGGCGAGGTATTGAATTGGATCCCGCAAAGATCAAAGCAATACAAGTATTACCTCCGCATTGAACCAAGAATGATGTTAAAAGCTTTCTAGGTAGGCTAAATTACATCAGTAGGTTCGTTGCTCAACTTACCACAATATGTGAGCCGATCCTCAAGTTGTTGAAAAAGAATGCATCAATTGCATGGACCGAAGAGTGCACAGAAGCCTTTGACAAGATTAAGCAATACTTGTCAAATCCTCCTGTTTTGGTTCCGCAAGAGCCTGGCCGACCATTGTTTTTGTACTTGTCAGTCAATGAAAACTCCTTTAGTTGTGTACTTGGGCAACATGATGCCTCGGGAAAGAAAGAGCAGGCAATTTATTATCTGAGCAAAAAGTTTACAGATTGTAAGGCCAGATACACTTTGTTTGAAAGGACGTGTTGTGCCCTAACTTGGGTTGCACAAAAGCTGAAACATTATTTGTTGTCCTATACCACTTATCTGATTTCCCGGATGGACCCATTGAAGTGCATATTTCAAAAACCAATGCCAACCAGCAAACTTGCAAGATGGCAGATCCTGCTCATAGAATTTGACATAGTTTATGTCACCAGAACTGCAATGAAAGCTCAAGCCTTAGCTGATCATTTGGGTGAAAATCTGGTGGATGATGATTATGAGCCATTGAAGACTTACTTCCCTGATGAGGAGGTAGATGTGCTTGAAGAACTGATTAATGTAGAAGAGCACGTGTGGAAAATGCACTTTGATAGAGCTTCCAACTCAAAAGGCAATGGTATTGGTGCGGTCCTCGTTTCTCCCACGGGACATTATTATCCGGCAGCTTCCCAACTCCGTTTCAGTTGCACTAATAACACATTTGAATATGAAGCACGTACAGTGGGTTTGCGTATGGCGTTAGACATGGACATCAAAGAATTACTGGTGATCGGAGATTCAGATCTTTTGATACGCCAAATGAAGGGCGAATGGGAAACTCGAGACCTTAAGCTGATCATGTACAAGCAGTGTATGGGAGATACCCGCCAATGGCAGAAAACAATCAAAAGAGAACCCTTCGACGACTGGCAAGTGGTTTCCTTTTTAGTGGAGGGGTGGTGTACAAAAGGACACCTGATCTAGGATTGTTAAGATGCGTGGATGCAACTGAAGCCACAAAAATTCTCAATGACATGCATTCGGGGATCTGCAGACCTCACATGAGCGGGCACGTGCTTCCTAAGAAACTACTCAGAGCAGGATACTTCTGGCTTACCATGGAACATGACTTCATTACTTTTGTGCGAAAGTGTCATCAATGCCAAGTACACGATGATTTGATACATTCACCCCCTTTAGAGTTGCACACAATGTTAGCCGCTTGGCCTTTTACAGCATGGGGGATGGATGTTATCGGGCCTATTGAACCAAAAGCATCAAATGGGCACAGATTCATATTGGTTGCAATAGATTACTTCATAAAATGGGTTGAAGCCGTCACTCTCAAGTCCGTGACCAAGAAAGCCGTGGTGGATTTCGTTCATGCTAACATCATTTGTCACTTTGGTATCCCAAGTACCATCATCACTGATAATGTGGCAAATTTGAACAGTCATTTAATGAATGAAGTGTGTGAAAGATTCAAGATCATGCACCGAAATTCCACATCTTACCGACCGAAGGCAAATGGTGCGGTCGAAGCAGCCAATAAGAATATCAAGAAGATCCTTAGAAAAATGATACAATGATCTCGTGATTGGCATGAGAAGTTGTCTTTTGCTTTTCTTGGTTACCGCACAACTGTGCGCACTTCCAAAGGTGCGAGCTCGTATTCATTGGTATATGGAACTGAAGCAGTCATACCCGCTGAAGTTTAAATACCGTCTCTCAGGATCATTGTGGAAGCAGAGATTGAGGACACAGAGTGGGTCAAAACCCAATTGGAACAGTTGTCATTCATTGACCAAAAAAGGCTCAATGCAGTTTGTCACAGTCAATTGTATCAGGAAAGAATGGCCCGAGCCTACAACAAGAAAATGTGCCTTCGCGATTTGAAAGAAGGGCAATTAGCCTTGAAAAGAATCTTTCCTCATCAAGAAGAAGCTAAAGGTAAATTTGCTCCAAATTGGCAAGGACCATACCTGGTAAAGAAAATATTGCCAAATGGCGCCTTGTACCTTACAGATCCAGAAGGCAGGACAACCAAAATACCCGTCAATGCAGACGCGGTCAAGAGGTACTATATTTGACTCCAAGATGGCTTTTAAATCGGGATGAATGCAAGGCTTTTGTTCTCTTTTGCTATCCCACATTGTATCCCTTATTAGCACTTGTACTTTTGAGGCATGTTCTCAGGTGGAATCAACGTAATTGTACCAAAATGAAATGAAACTAAAAAGCATCAAAAGAAACTTGGGCATTTGCCTAGAGCTACGTCTGACCTGATTCCTCTTAAAAGGATACGTACGTAACCATTCCGGTGCGGTCGCAATAGTAGAAAATTCCTCTTTCCCTGTCTTCTTTTATTCGCGCAAAGCTTGCCTCCAGGCTTGTGGGATAAGTCAAGAAAATCAAAGACCCCAGTTTACCCTAAACTGGGGCAGAAGTTGTTTTTATTTTTTAAGAAATAAAGGAAATTCAATATTTCTCCCCATTTTGTTTGTGTTCGTAACAGGAGAAAGTTCATTTTTTTCCTGTCTCATATTGACGCAAAATTTTGCCTTCAAGTTTGCGGCCAATACAAAAGAAATGTAGACCCCCAGTTTATGCTAAACTGGGGCAGATTTTTTGTTTCATTCTTGAATGTATTCCCAAAGGGTCCGGTCATCCGCCCAATGAATCTTAAGAGATATTTTTTCTTATTAAAGAAAAACCCAAAGCGCCCCAGTTTAGAAGTTTTTATTTTTAAAGAAAATATGTCCAAAAGGGAGTGAATTGTACGCAGTCACCTCATGACTCGTTTTGAGGAGCTTATGTCAAATCTTCTTTTTATGGAAAGTCAGTGGTTCCATCCAAAGAGATGTTTTGTGTTGCAAAAAAAAAAAAAAGTCTTTTAGGTTAAAACCTGAGAAGGCGCCACATATTATGCTAGGAGGAAGAACTGTCACTACAACGAGTTGGTGGAAAAGGTGTAGAAAAAGCTGGACTCCTGGACTGGTAAGCTGCTTTCTATAGGTGGACGGGCGACTCTGATTTCCTCAGTGCTTCAGGGTATGCCCATTCACTTGTTGTCTACCTGTGATCTCCCTGCTGGGGTGGTGGCTCAGCTTTACAGGATGTTTGCCAAGTTCTTTTGGTGTAACACGGTGGGTCAGGACAGCAGGCATTGGGCTTCGTGGAAGACCCTGTGCCATCCGTTGAATGAAGGTGGGGTTGGTTTTAGGAGCTTGTCTGATGTCTCCAAGGCGCTTTTTGCAAAGCTGTGGTGGAATTTTCGCACCAAGGATTCGTTATGGAGGACTTATATGAGCAACAAGTATTTGAAAAAGCATCACTCTACGGTGGTGCCGTGGAATGAGGGGACTTATGCTTGGAAGAAAATGCTGCAGAGCAGACCCGTTATGGATCATGAGATAGTGTGGCAGCTGAAGAAGGGTAATGCTTACTTCTGGCTTGATAACTGGACTGTTCTTGGTCCTTTGTACCATGCAGTTCCGCTTGATTTTGAATGTGATGAGACTGTAGTGTACGTCTATGAAGTAGCTGAGGGTGGAGAATGGCTTGAGCAGCGCCTTAGGGAGCTGTTACCTGACGACCTTGCAGATCATGTGATTCAGAATATTAAGCCTCCTATGTGTCCTGAGCAGCGGGATAGGCCGTATTGGAAGCTGGAGTCTCGGGATACCTTTTCAGTTCGTTCAGCGTATCACTTGGTGAGGCAGAAGAAGCAGCAGAGTGACCTTTACAAGCACATCTGCATCAAAGGTATTCCTTTTAAAATGTCATTTTTATGATGGAGGCTGTGGAAGTTTAAGCTGCCACTGGATGATATGCTGAAGAGGTGGGGAATCCAGTTCCCCTCTAGGTGTCATTGCTGTGTGGACCCTGACGTGGAGACTGTCTCTCACGTCTTTCTTAATGCACCTGTAGCGAGGTATGTATGGAAATATTTTGGAGGCGCTGCAGGTCTAAATTTTGATGGGCTGCACTTGACACAAGTGATTAATCTGTGGTGGGATGCTCCTGCTGGCCCGGTCCTGAGGATGATTTACCATGTTGTTCCCATCTTTATTGTATGGGAATTGTGGAAGCGGAGGAATGTTATGAGGCATGGAGGGTCGACTTCGGCTCGCAGGGTGGTGTATCTAGTTATGCAGCATATCATTATGTTGCTGAGAGTTCGCAGGAGGAACTTTCGGCATGCGCCAGGTAGGTGGGAGGACTTGCTTCCGGTGTTGAGAGATCATACGCCTGATTTAGTGATGACAAAGGTTGCTTGGAGTCCGCCTCAGGTGGGGTGGATCAAATGTAATACGGATGGTGCGTCTAGAGGTAACCCGGGACCTAGTTCGTGGGCTTTTTGTGTTCGAGATGAGAGGGGAGATATCTTGCATGCTTGTGCTAAGGAGATGGAGGATTTCATGACCACAAATACTCAAGCGGAGGCATTGGCTATTCTTATGGCCTTGAGGTATGTGGCTTCTATTCCTTATGCGCATGTTGTTGTTGAGACGGACTCATTGTTGCTCAAAAATGTGGTGACTAAGGTTTGGGAGGTGCCTTGGCAAATTGTTCAAGAAATTGAAGAAATTTGGAGCTTGATGGAGGGAATGGAAGTAGAGGTGGTGCATGTTTTAAGAGAGGGCAACAAAGTGGCGGATTATTTGGCGAATTTGGCGTTAGACAAAGGTAATGTCAGTGCCAATTCGTTTCATGAATTGGATAGTGTGGGTAGGAGGTTGGTAAATGGGGACAAGTGCAATGAGCCTTACATCCACACTAAGCCGAGGAGGAGTGTTTAGACACACGGGTGGTGGAACTCTCCTTCATGCTCGAATCCTTAGGGAGGAGAGCATGGAGGTCTTTTTTACTAACGTTGTGTTCTTTTTTGTAGGTACTTTCATAGTTATATTTCAAGTTGCTTGGAATGGATATTTGCATGGCTTTGATATGGACAATGTGCTCACTTGGATGATGGTTTCAAGAGGCTATTGGTACTCCCATGCTATGGTTAGTATCAATTTCAGCTTTGTGAGACTTGGAACAGCTGATGCTTGGCTTTGGAATCATTTCACGCTTTGGAGACAAGAAAATCGACTAAGGCAAAATTTCCAGGTGCCTTGGCCGGCGCGCCACGCCGGCCTTGGCAGAATGTCCAAAATGTTGCACGCTTTGGACCCGCGGTGCGCTTGCGATCGCATGACAGACAGGAATTCGGGCGCGTTATGGCCCGCGCGAAGCCTTCAAACGCGCAAGGCCATTTTTCTGTGTTCGTGTGTTCGTTGCTTGGGGTGTTTTCGTGGGTTGAAAGTGGTTGCTTCGTGCTTGGATCTTCACGGGAGCGAGTTAGATTATGTGTTTACTCGCATTAGCATACAACATTATATTAGTAGCTCATTAATTAGCTATTTCATTAGATTATTATACGTATTTGGCCTAAGTAGTGAGGTAAACTTTGTAAAGTATTATATCAAGGCGTTAAATTCATTTCGATTGGTGGTATTAGCATTTTATGATGCTCAACCCAATGAAGTGGATGCGACGTTTGGATATGATGCTATCTTACCACTACTTAGGCGTTCATTAGATTTAGTCTTAGCTAGTTCGTATTTATTTCAAGATTGTAAAGACCTCATATTTTGTTTTTGTTTGATATTATTAATAAAAATAGCCACTAAGCTCTAAGCTTAGTTGGATTTATGCTGAAAAAAAAAAAAAAAAAGAAGGCGCCACAAGAAAATAGTGAGGCAAAAGATTAAAGAGAGAGCCTAGTTGGCGAAAACCCGAAAAGGGCGCTACTAGTGGACTTGAAAGTCACCTCGACTTGGTTATGGTTTGATATCTTCCATGGAGCAACTCTCGAAAAACAAGTGGCACTGGTCGGACGATGTCACCCAAGATACATGTCAAGATCATCAGGGTTGCCGGTATATTGACAGATAAGTTTCCTTTTTTCAAAAAGATGTTTCTCGTCCAAATGACTTTCGCCCTTAAGCTTTTTATTCCATTTTGTATATCTTGCCTCACCATTAATTCCTCGCCCTTTCGGCACTAACGTCACATGAGCAACAAAAGAAAATTGCAAAACTCTGTCTTTCAGGATTCAGGGTTAATTCCAACAAGCAGGGCACACCCTCAACAATGGAAAAGTTTCAACGAGTCATGACCAACCTTGATATTTGGAGCCCAGCACCGCACATCAGGCCGGAGGAACGACATACCAATATTGTATCATGAAGAGTGGACATGTTTGAGAGAAGCTGTAGGCGTTGTTCATCCCATATTACTGTGAAGAATAGAACAAGAATCACAAGCTAATTTGCAAGATCAGAAACAAGATATATCCACGATGCAGAAAGTCAGTGTGACATTTGCTATGTTGCCAAGAAAGAGCTAGGTCCACCTGAATTGGGGTAGCTGCGCTAGATATCAGACGTAGCGTCATTTTCTTTCCATGTCCAGATCTGCTAAAAGATAGCGATCATTTCCTTTTCGAGTCAATTTCGCTCAAAGATAACGTCATTTCCTTTCCATGTCTAGATCTGCTAAAAGATAGCGATCATTTCCTTTTCGAGTTAGTATAGCTCAAAGATAGCGTCATTTCCTTTCCATGTCAAGATCTGCTAAAAGATAGCGATCATTTCCTTTTCGAGTCAATTTCGCTCAAAGATAGCGTCATTTTCTTTCCATGTCAAGATTTTCTAAAAGATAGCGATAATTTCCTTTTCGAGTCAATTTCGCTCAAAGATAGCACCATTTCCTTTCCATGTCAAAATCTGCTAAAATATAGCGATCATTTCCTTTTAGAGTCAGTCTCGCTCAAAGATAGCACCATTTTATTTCCATGTCAAGATCTGCTAAAAGATAGCGATCATTTTCCCTTAGAATCAGTTTCACTCAAAGATAGCGTCATTTCCTTTCCATGTCAAGATCTGCTAAAAGATAGCGATTATTTTCTCTTAGAGTCAGTTTCGCTCAAAGATAGCGTCATTTCCTTTCCATGTCAAGATCTGCTAAAAGATAGTGATCATTTCCTTTTCGAGTCAGTTTAGCTCAAAGATAGCGTCATTTCCTTTCCATGTCAAGATCTGCTAAAAGATAGCGATCATTTCCTTTTAGAGTCAGTCTCGCTCAAAGATAGCATCATTTCCTTTCCATGTCAAGATCTGCTAAAAGATAGCGATCATTTTCTCTTAGAATCAGTTCCGCTCAAAGATAGCATCACTTCCTTTCCATGTCAAGATCTGCTAAAAGATAGCGATCATTTTCTGTTAGAGTCAGTTTCGCTCAAAGATAGCGTCATTTCTTTTCCATGTCAAGATCTGCTAAAAAATAGTGATCATTTTATTTTAGAGTCAGTTCGCTCAAAGATAGCGTCATTTCCTTTCCATGATAAGATCTGCTAAAAGATAGCGATCATTTTCTTTTCAAGTCAGTTTTGCTAGAAGATAGCACTCAAATTCAGTTCAAGTCATTTGCGCTCAAAGATAGCAACCACCCCCAGTTTCAAGTCAGTCCTTCTCAAAGATAGCAACCATCCCCAGCTTCAAGTCAAGACCCGCTTGAAACAGATGCAACTATTTCAAGTTTCAGATAGTGCTTGCCCATACAACGGGCAAATACAACGGGCAATAGAGTTGTCTTTCAAGCCAAGATTTACCTCAAGGAAGTATGAAGATTTAGGCTAGAGATTGTAATTTTACATTTTTCCTTGTATTTCCATTTCTTATAAAGCAACGACCACCAGCAAGCGACCAGTAATCAGCAACGACAACCTTTCTGTGACTAAGAGTGTCTAGTACCAGCCCCAAGTCTTTCTAGAAGAGTCCCTAGTTTGTCTTAGTTAGTCTAGAGTGTCTAGTGTTGTCTTAGTGAGTCTAGAAGAGTCTAGTGTCTGTTTGAATGCGGTAGTCCCAGCTACCGCACGGGAGGAACTACACTGACCTGATTCCTTAGTCCGGGAATATGTAGGTAGCCTTGTTCTTGGTTGGAACCGAAGAATCAAGGTTCGGTCTCCATTCTGCAAGCTCTTGGCTAGAACCAAAAAGCCAAAATTAGTTGTGATCTTGTCTTTGTCCGAAAACTCTTCATGTTCTCGAACAAAGAGGGGCAGCTGTAATCACTTAATTTTGTCACGATAATATAAAAAAAGGCACTCAAATGAGCCATGTTAATCTTCTCGGATGTTTGCTTAATTTTCCTGAATTTGTTCTCATTGATAGTTAATTAATTTGTAAAAAAAAAAAATAATTCTTATGTTTATATAGTGCGTTTGGTATTTTTAATAGCGTGATTAGTATAATATAACGTTTGTTAGGGGTTTATCTAATTAACAAGTTTGCTTAGTGTAACTAACTAAATCTTAGAGTCGTAAGATTTTAACGTGTCAAGGCTAATAACTCAATTTAACTCAGAAAATGAACAAAAACATTATCCATCAGCCCACTACCTTAGCCTATTTCTCCTGACCCAAGCCCAAACCCACATTATATAAACCTAAAACACTCCATTTCACTCACACACCCCCTTAGCTTCCTCAAGCTGCCGAAGCCCTGGCAAAATTTGGCCAGGCCGTGATGTTTGGCATTTTATGCCTATATTTCCTTAATATTTCATCACGTTTGAGTACTTTATTCGCACGTTTTCTAGTTAATGAATGTGATTTTGCACTGATTTTATATCGAATGTGTGTAGGTTGTTATGAAGTGCAATTGGAGCTTTAAAGAGCATGATCGAGCAAGAAAAGATTGAATTTGGATTGAGGATTGGATTGAGCACACGAAGGCACGGAACGAAGCAAGCTGCGGACGGAGAAAATTGGAAATTGGCTTGGCGCCCTAGGTGGCGCGCCGCGCCAGGTACCGCGCCCAGCTTCTGGCGCGTTTGGTTGCGCGGCGCGGGGCCATGGCGTGCAAGTTTCGACAGGTTCTGCTTGGGTCAGCGCGTTCGGGGGCGCGGGGCGCCAGCTACAGCGCCCCTGGAGCGGGTTTTGGAGTCCTATTTTGTCTAGGCTTAGGCGTAACTTATTTCTAGGCTTTTATAAACACTATAAATACTCTTTTACTTCGTTTTTCATAGGAGTGGAGACTTTGGAGCAATTGGAGAGCTCATAACACCTTGAACAAGGGTTTTTCTTCCTTCCATTAATCTATTACATCATTATTTCATTATTTCATCAAATCCTTGTGTTGTTATTATGAGTATGCGTGGCTAGATCCATCATTCTAGGGTTAGAGCGAATTCATGAAGGTTGAGGTTTGAATGTTGATTTCCATGAATTGAATTCCAATTATAGATTGTTTATTCTTTCTTGATCATAATTGTTTGATTATAACGGCCGAATAATTGAACACTATCTACGGTTCTTAGATTGAACTCGACAGAGGGAATTTATGAACGCACATAAGAAAGAATAGGGCTTGATTGTGAACCTGGGCATCGGGGAATCAATTTGTAGGTAGGATAGACATATACCTATTCACCTTGCTTAGCTAAATACAGAGTTCGTTAATGCGTGCATGTGATTAAACTCCATAGACATATAGGCGTTAGAGTAGCTTGCATAGGCCGTGAAGAATCGAAAGGTTTCACGGGTACATTTAACCTGTTAGTTAGCAATCTTGGGACTTAAGAAGTGGAATCAACAGGATAACTCAACTGGACTGGTCGTAGCTCTGACCCTGAACCGTCTCCTTATTACTGATAACAACCAAAGTTTGCTCCATTGTTTGACTGAATTTCGACCATTTAAATTATTGTTCTTTAGTTAATACAACCCTCACTATTGGAAAAGATCCCTGGGTAGTTGTTAAGAAATTGTTTGTTAGGAGTCCAGTCTGAATAGTCCTCGTGGGAACGATACTCTACTTATCATTTTATTACTTTTCGATCGCGTATACTTGCGTGTGCGTTAGGAGCAACAAGTTTTTGGCGCCGTTGCCGGGGACTAAATAATGGACTGTTTTCTTATTGAACAATTTATTATTTTCTATTCAGGTTTAATTTTTTGTCTAGTTTATTATTGTGTTACTTGTTAACATGACATCTTTGAATGAAAACTGGTCGAATGATAGTTGCTCAAAGTTTGATGATCTTTGTTTACTGTGTGGAGGAACTCACTTGTGGGAAAATTGTCCAAGTCTTTCAACCCTACGGGACTAGTTATGTGAATTTTCTACAATCTTTGGCTGGAACTTTTGCAAATTGTGTGGTGGTCTGTGGAATTCTTGTCCTAAGTGTCATACTCCTTCCCCAATCAATAGGTGTAATGATTCTAATAGTGTTTATGAGTTTGACAGGAGCGATAAAGTGCAGGTTGTTAGCGAAACTTGGATAATGGAGCACACCAAACTCTTTGAAGCATATGAGGATTTCTCTAAGGAAATAACAAATATGACGAGGCAATTTATGGAAGAAAGAGTGGAGCTTACACAAGAAATTGATCAATTTGGTTTAGCTATTCACGACTTGGATGCCAATTTGAGTGATATGGTTGAGGTGTCTAATGCCCAATTATCAATTGTCGTGAATAGTAGATTTGAGATAGAAGAGCTTAGGAACCAATTTGATAAGCAAAAAGTGGATTTTTTACCATTCGATCCAATATTAGTTGAGGATGCCGAAGTTGACAAAATTACATTAGAGTCAAGTGAGGAAAAAGAAAACATCATATTTGAGGACTCTAGTGTTTGTGCAAGTGAGGGTGTCAAAAGTAATGCAATTTTAGAATTGAAGCGCATTGGACCTCATTCCAATTATTTTTCAACATTGTGTTTGGATGGTGACATGAAAATTGAGCCACCCGAGCCTATGAAGAAACCAAAGGAGGAGGAACAAAGTGCCTATATTTTAAAGTTTGTGATGTCGAGGAGACAAAAAGACATCCCTCATTTAAAGGCTAAGAAGTGTAAAATGCGATATTGGTTACTTGGTCCTTTTGTATTTTTGCCACCACCCCAATACCATAGTCGTAAGCTTGAGGTAAAGTTGGGGATTCAATTCATAAGTTCAAGGTGGAGGAAAAAGTGATGAAGTTGTCTTCGTCGTGCCGCGACGTTAAATCAAGCGCTTCTTGGGAGGCAACCCAATTTGCTTGCTTTAATTTTATTTATTTTTATAATTACTTTTATGGTTGTATATTACTTTGGGTGATTCTTTGGATTGTAGGTTCATGTAATGTCGAGTTTAAGTGTGGGGTGTCCTCACCCCTGCCTAATATTGATGACCTGTTGGGGGAAGTCTGAGTACCTCATACTATACGGAAGCTTGGAGGATGCTAGCACCAAGGACTAGAGCCTTCAAGGAAGTTTCTTCTACCTTGCACTTTATTATTTTTAGCACTGAGGACATTGCTTGATTTAAGTGTGGGGTGGGGGAACTCCCCTTTATTTTTGAGTTAGGGATGCATGTACCGTTATGATTTTTCTTTTGTCACTTGACATTTTATTTTTCTTTTTAGTATTTGCTTTTGTTTTATTAGAAAAAAATACAAAAAGATTTTCTTTTTAGTCTTTGTTAGTGGTACATGTCATCCACCCCGTGGTTTTTCTTATGGCCTCGGTTCTTTTCCACGGAGAGGCCTTTGAACCGGGTAGTTTTTTTTTTATTTTTTTATTTTTATTTTCTTTATTTTTTAGGATTAGAGTAGTTAGTTATAGGTGGCCCTAGACGAAGAATTAGGTAAAATGCTAGGTGCCTTTGATTTGTTTGATACCGATGTACTTGGACTTGAGCATGTGCTATTTGTGGTGTCTTTTGGTTTTAAATTGTGATGCATGCCTAGAAAAAATGGAATGACCCCCTTGAGACGCTTGAGTCCACTCACTTGACTCTTTTGTGAACTATTGTGCATTAGTGCTTAAATTTCACAAATTGCACCTTATTTGTTTGATTGAGAGTTGTGATGGAGCCTTTTTGTGTAGACTATGTGCAATGTGTGTTGTGAGACATATTCTTATTTTACTCCATGTTTACATATTGGTGTCTAGAACTTGCCCCGTGTGTGTGCAAAGCGAAATCCTAGGTTTGCTCTAGTCGGGAGATGATACAGGCCTTCTTGGATAAGCCTTTTACCTTGATTTGCCTACCCTTATATGCACCCTTGATTGTTGTGATCCCTTTGACCTTTTGTTGACACCCACACCGCAAGCCTACCCACTTGTTCCTATTTGTCTTCTTTTGACCATTTACTCCTTAAGCACTTTAATTGATAATTTTATATTATTGTGGAGTTTGTGGTTGAACTATTGGGAGGTTTTTGAGTGGAACCAATGAGGGGAATACTCGATAAATTGTGAAGTAGTTGAAGGAGCATTGACAAGGTTTGGAAAGAATTGAATAGAAAAAAACAAATAAAAAAAAAGCTGAAAAAATTTGAAAAAAGAAAAAAAGAAAAGAGATGAATATCCATCCTTGCTAGTGTTGTGCTTAAAAGAAAAATTGCTACTTGTTGAAAAAGATGTGTGTGAAATTTGTTGGGTGGTGAATTGGGTGGCTTTGATGAGATATGTGCTTAAATAGAATGTGATGTATTAAAGTGCTTAGGGAGGTAGTCACTATTATCCATATGTATCCTACCAGCCCCTTAGCCTACATTACAACCCTTTAAAGTCCTAGTCAATCCCGATTGGAGTGAGCCTACATTAGTGGAGTCCTAGACTACGGGCAAGCCTATGGTACATCGTGTGTGACATGTGAGCTTTTCATGAGAGTGAGTGAATTCTTTCTATGCTATTGTCCTCGTTCTATTCTTGATATTCATTATTGTGTGTGATATTTGGGGGACACTCTCTTGCTTCATTATTGGTGAGGGCCTACGGTTTACATAAGATAGGTGAAGTCGTGGCTTCTTGGTTGAATAGGTAGGGGTGACTTGTGGGAGCATGGTTGCAATGAGTCGAGTTTGTGCATTTGAGTTGTCTTGGGGTGGTTGTTCTCGTGTTTTGAGTTTGTTATATTGTTGGCATGTTTGTTAGACCCATAGTAGTCATGTATGCATTTGTTCAATGGTCGGTATCAACCATAGTCATAGGCAGACCTGTTCTACTTAGGTTGGGAAGTTATTTGTAATTGCTCAAGGGCGAGCAAAGGTTCAAGTATGGGGTGGTGATGTTTGGCATTTTATGCCTATATTTCCTTAATATTTCCTCACGTTTGAGTACTTTATTCGCACGTTTTCTAGTTAATGAATGTGATTTTGCACGGATTTTATGTCGAATGTGTGTAGGTTGTTATGAAGTGCAATTGAAGCTTTAAAGAGCATGATCGAGCAAGAAAAGATTGAATTTGGATTGAGGATTGGATCGAGCACACGAAGGCACGGAACGAAGCAAGCTGCGGACGGAGAAAACTAGAAATTGGCGTGGCGCCCTAGGTGGCGCGCCGTGCCAGTACCGCGCCCAGCTTCTGGCGCGTTTGGTTGCGCGGCGCGGGGCCATGGCGTGCAAGTTTCGACAGGTTCTGCTTGGGTCAGCGCGTTCGGGGGCGCGGGGCGCCAGCTACAGCGCCCCTGGAGCGGGTTTTGGAGTCCTATTTCGTCTAGGCTTAGGCGTAACTTATTTCTAGGCTTTTGTAAACACTATAAATACTCTTTTACTTCGTTTTTCATAGGAGTGGAGACTTTGGAGCAATTGGAGAGCTCATAACACCTTGAACAAGGGTTTTTCTTCCTTCCATTAATCTATTACATCATTATTTCATTATTTCATCAAATCCTTGTGTTGTTATTATGAGTATGCGTGGCTAGATCCATCGTTCTAGGGTTAGAGCGAATTCATGAACGTTGAGGTTTGAATGTTGATTTCCATGAATTGAATTCCAATTATAGATTGTTTATTCTTTCTTGATCATAATTGTTTGATTATAACGGCCGAATAATTGAACACTATCTACGGTTCTTAGAATGAACTCGACAGAGGGAATTTATGAACGCACATAAGAAAGAATAGGGCTTGATTGTGAACCTGGGCATCGGGGAATCAATTTGTGGGTAGGATAGACATATACCTATTCACCTTGCTTAGCTAAATACAGAGTTCGTTAATGCGTGCATGTGATTTAACTCCATAGACATATAGGCGTTAGAGTAGCTTGCATAGGCCGTGAAGAATCGAAAGGTTTCACGGGTACATTTAACCTGTTAGTTAGCAATCTTGGGACTTAAGAAGTGGAATCAACAGGATAACTCAACTGGACTGGTCGTAGCTCTGACCCTGGACCGTCTCCTTATTACTGATAACAACCAAAGTTTGCTCCATTATTTAACTGAATTTCCGTCATTTAAATTATTGTTCTTTAGTTAATACAACCCTCACTATTAGAAAAGATCCCTGAGTAGTTGTTAAGAAATTGTTTGTTAGGAGTCCAGTCTGAATAGTCCTCGTGAGAACGATACTCTACTTATCATTTTATTACTTGTCGATCGCGTATACTTGCGTGTGCGTTGGGAGCAATAGGCCGCCAGGAAAATCCCACCACCACTCCTCCACCATAGCTCTGCCTCCACTCCACCACCGGACCACCGCCTCCGGTGGCCAGAAAAATATAAAAATACACCGTTCGACTCGTTTCGATCTCCTCATTCCATTTCCACCACTGATTTTTGCAAAGGTTCAACCAATTCGCGTAGATCTATAGTCAAGTTTCGGTCAAACTCAAACTCCGACCATTTTCCATTTTTCTCGGTAAGTTTCTGTTCTTCTCATCCCTTGCCTTTTTTCTAGTACATCTTGTACCCCGTTTTCCAAAAACCATCTTTCTTCCCTGGCTGTTTCTCTGTTTCCTTTTTCTGATTTTCGTTTTTTTCTTTCTTCTCATTTTCTTTTTCGTTCTGTTATGGGTGTCGCGGCTTTTGTCTTGCATTTGGAATGAAGGTGGCTGTTTGTGTTGATGATTGGAGGGGATGTGAGGTTTGGTGGTATTGGTGTTGCGTACTGCTTAGGAGGGGAAGAGGGCTCGGGTATGGCAAAACAGTGTTTGGTTTGAAGCTATAACAATGGTGGCGCAGCGTTAGGGCTGCAATGGTTTGGAGATGTGACGATGTGTTGATGAAGCGAGGCTAGAGGGTGTGCTGGTACATTGAGGACTGGTGATGGTGGTTGCTTGTCATGTTTATGGTGTAATTGATGGTGAGGTCTTGGAGGTGCTGCGATTGTTGCGGGTGATGCAGCTGACCTGAGGGACGAGGCAGTGCACGAGGCAAAGTGATGGCGACAAACTGATACGGTGGTGGTGGTGCAGCAGCAACTGCTACCGTTTCTGGTGTGATGGTGTTTGTTCTGCTATCGTGGCTGAGATGACGCAGCATCTGCGACGTTGTCGACGGAGCAAAGGCAACAACAACATTGGTCGTGTAGTGCTTAGACGGGTTAGAAAAAAAACTTGCAATTTATTTTTCCTTGTTTCCTTCTTTGTTTGGTTTAGTCGTTAATTAGTTTTGTTTCATTTTGTCCAAATCATATGAGCAGAATGTGACAATATGTATGTTTGGGGTTCAGTCTGTGTAGTTCCGTTTGTTCGAATAAGACTCGTGTCCTTGTGTATGCTTATGTTAAAATCAAATGATATGAAATCTTTGTTATTCTATTAATTTACATGTGAATCAGCCTATGTAATTGTTAAGTAAATACTATGTTCTTGTTCACGGTGCAAGCATAATGGTAGTTCTTGTCCTCAATTTGTGAAGTATCTGTTCTTATTAGTATCAGGTTTTGAATATCCAGAAGTTGAAGCAACTAGCTTAGATTGTTTGTTTCTTTCTTTTTGACTGAGTTTGGTTTGATTAGTCAAATTAGGGATGATAAAATTTGTAGTTTAGTTGGCTTTTAGCTAGAAGTTGGACCCTGGGATGGTCTTTGGTCAGCTTGTGGAATCTGGTTAATCTTTGGTTGTTGCAAGTTTTAGTTTGTTTAGTTAAGTTAGGAAGTACAATTTAGTTAAATCTGATTGCTATTGATTTAGTATAATTTAGTTAGTTTAGTTGGTTTTGGTTAGTTTAGTTTGGTCCTAGTCCTTTAGTTAGTATAATGAGTGTTTGGTGTCCTTTTAAAGGACATTTTCTTGTACTAGTTCTGGACACACGCTTCGCGCGTGAAGCCTATATCAGTGAGTAGATAATTTTTTTAAAAAGGTGTCCTCGAGTTATAAATATTATAATAATGTTTCCATTCAAAATATCTAAATTAGAAGACATGTTATTAAATACAACCTCCGGCCATTGGCAACACATAAAGAGAAGGAATTTAAAATTGAAAAATAATATGAACTCATGAATAATAAAAATCAGTAATAGATATGCAATACCTCAACGCCAAATATCGTTTAACATGACATAAGTAAATCATTCGAGAAGAACATTATGTTCCTCATGAAACTCTTTAGCTAAAGACCTACTGCCATTAAGTCTTTCATCAAACCACTATAGTACAACATCTTAAAAGAAAATTAACTTAGCCAAATTATATTTAGAGTCGTGCACATCATGTAGTAAAGGAGGGATTTAGCCTTCATTTTGTCAAAGAGCAAAGTGAAGAAGGAGGTGCAGACCTTTTATCCCGGGGTCTCCTCGCATTTGCACTGTTCACACACCAAGCACATAACAACTCTTTATTGAGATACCATGGCTATTGCAACAACATTATCAATTAAGTGCACCATTTGGATGATACATGCACTTCCCAACTGTTGAACCCATTACTTTTGTTTGAATGCACCTTGACCTACTAATTTGGCTCAAGAAGCAATATCTTTATCCAGTTATTAATGTCTATAGTAAAATTTAATAACAAACAACTCAGGAATTTGGGAATATTATCAGAAAAGTAAGAGGGAAGGAGAATATGTTATGTGGAACAATAATACATCAATTGTTGATATCAAGCAACAACCAAACAGAAACGGTAACCTAACACTGGAATCAAAAGCGAATAAGAGTAGAGGAAAAATTCTTTAAAGGATTACAGAAATTGAATACTTGAGATCTCATCATATGAATATTTTTTTAACCAATAGCTCTATTATGTGCCCAATGATAATGAAGCTATAGCTGGTTTATGCGCCCAATACATTCAAGACTCCTCAATTCAAGTATCTTAAAGAGCAAGTGATTAATTGATACCTTTTGGACCCAGATGCCTCTACACTAACGTGTACAATTGATGAATCAATATATATTGCCTCATCATGCATGGAATTCAAAAGGTTAACTTTGAAAAATGTAAAGATTTCTCACTATCTATCCACTTCAAACAAAAAAATGTATTCAGAGCAAGAAGTACAATGAAAAATATCTAGAAATAAGAAAAGTCAAGTAACAGAAAAGAAAAATAAGATTATAAAAGTTGTCTAAAATAAATGATGCATGTGTAAGAATCTAAAGACCTTTGCTTTTAAAATTCTAAGTGAACGTTAAAGAACCTAACTACTGCCGTAAGATGTGAATAAAATTATCCGGTTTTAAACCTTTTGAGAGAGCACCAAGGTTCACATTTAATTTATCACAAGTTACAACTTTTGGATATCTTTGTCTTTTAGTACGACTCTTTGAGATATCCTAATCATATTATTTGCTAAATAAGTTTTGCAACGGAATTAAGTAAAAGGGCTAAAATACCTGTCGGAGTTAATGAATCACTAATCATCTGTATTAATACATGAACTGGAATTTCATAATTAAAGAATAAGGATTTTAGACACATGCATGTCTCATAATAAGTTCTTTGGAATTTCTTGCCTTCTTGAATGCAAATGAACATACTACAAAGATTAGGCACGTTTACCTACATGGACATGAGTGTTTAAAATTCAAGTCTTTTATTTTTTATTATATTTGTAATTCCCCAGCTCCTAAATAAATTTAATTGATTTTAGCAACGTCCCAAGAAAGCCTAAGTCTTTATTAAAGGATGACATCATTAAAAGATAAATTAATTTTTTATTGCAAAATTATAGATAGTAGTATTTGGTTGAAGGGCAAAAAGGTCGTTTACTTTTTGCTATAGGGATTGGCTCTTTTAGATTAGTATGATTATTTCAGCCTTTGGGACAGCACAGAGCTGCTGAAACAGTGTCTATAGCTGCTGTACTGTTTCTTAAAACAATAGGACTAACACACTCAAGTATAGGGGTGTGGGCTTGTACTTTTGTATAAGTCCACACCCCACCTTTTGGCCCTCAATTTTCAGCTATATATAGGAGCATTTACTCCTCTTTAAGACAACTAACCAGCTGAAAGAACATTAAATGAGAGCATAAAACACTTGGAAAAAAAATAGAGAAAAAATAGTAATTTTGAAGAAAGGATTTAGATCCAAAAGCCATTACATCAAGGGCCTTTTGGGGTATAAATACTGAAGTTTTATGGATTAAACAGAAGTGTCTAGAGGCTGCTTTAAGAGCTGTTCGGGTGCTGTATTTTGCTGCGTACGTGTCTTTATTTGAGCTTGTGGATCGACTTTGCTAAGCTCTTAGGTCTCGTTTATAGGTAAACACATTAACTTTGTTATCCTTTAAGGTACTTGAGCAAGTGTATGTATGGAAAATGTGAGAGGTAGCAAATTTTGGCCATTGCAGCGTGTTAACTTAGGAACTATTTTCAATAAGTGACCATTTAAAAAATCTGGGACTGTTTATGTAAACTTGTCATATTTGCAACTTTGGAAATTCTGGAAATTGTTTTAACACTGAAAGAACGAACTGGAAATAGATACAAGTGTACAGTTAACGTAAAGGTGTAAATCTGGCCATTTTTATAAGCAGGTACATTTCTGCAAATCTGGGAACTATGAAATCTGGATTAAAATGTGAAACCAAGGGCTGAAACTGGACCATCTATGCAAAGTTAAATGTGTAGGCAATTTTAGGACACATTGGACATTTATTTAAAAATTTGAACTTAAAATAGCACTTGAATTGATTTTTAAGCATGTGTCATTCTTTTGTGAAGGTGGCCTTGCTTATATATGCCAATCTTTTGTAAAATTTGTCTATTTAACAAAGTTTAAATTTGACTCTAAAAGGGTTATGCAAAATAGCCAAAGTTCTTGACAATCAACTACTTTGTTGGTATAAAAATATAACAACTTTGCAAAGCAGTCTTCAAAAAACCTATTAACGCAAAACTGGCCAGCCCGTTATTTTTAAATGCAATTGATTTAACAAAACAGCCTCCACTATTCATGAAATAACCACTTTGTTGTGAACAACCACATTTTGGTGAGGGTGATCCATAATTATTTAAATTGTGTCAAGTTAGTTATATTCTAATATAATCCAGGTAATTGACGTTATTCTAAAGATAAAGATATAATTTAGCCATTGGCCATTGAACATTTAAATTGAAAGTTATTTAATAATGGAATATAATACGATTAGGCAAATCGATAATGATAAGTATGATCTGTGATCTGCTTATTTGGCTAAAGACAATTAATTTTATTAAAGTCAATTTGTGTTAACGTATACCCAGCAATAAAAATAAAAATATGATAATTTTTGCAAATGGTCTTTGGTTAACCCATTATGATTTTAGCAAACAACTCACCTTTTTTAATAGTCTCATTGAAGTTAATTAAATTCTTTTCAAATAGACCAGTCCTTTGTGAGGTTGGAAATGCGTAATATATTTTATTTATTTATTATGAATCAAAATGTAAATTCGTCCAGTCCTCTGTGAGGATGGAAAGAGTGATACGCTTTTAATTTTCTCAATCAAATTATAAATTCAAATTAACGGCATTAATATAACAACCAAATTTAATAAATCAAAATTGTGACAATAAAGCAACTGTGCTCGGCACATGACTCGAGGGTGCCTAATACCTTCCCGAGAGACAACTGAGGACCTTACTCAAAATCTCTGACGCAGACCATAAGACGAGTCAAAGGTGTTCTACGTACACCACTTTGGTGACTTGGCACACCTTTAGCTATGTCAAGTGGCGACTCGTAGTTCTCTGTAAATATTCGTGTACCTTGAAACACCAGTCACAAGCCTTTAAATAATCAAACTTCGTTAATTTTTAGGGCGTGACAGCTTGGCGACTCCGCTGGGGAAATTAGTGAAAACTAGAATCTCCGGCTTTGATAAAATTATCGCATGTTTTAATTTATTAAATATTTGGTTGTTATATTCTTGCCGTTATCACATGAAAAGTTGAATGTTACTGCTTTGATATTGTTGAACTGTATATAAACTGTCTTCTTCCGCAACCCTCTGAGTCTCTGAAATACACGCACACGTGCACTTACTAGATGGCTTGTGGCATCTGGGGCTTCTTACTAAATTGACCATGATTTAGGAGGAAGGTGTGACGGGGTTTTAGGCCGGACACACTGTTTCCGGATGGCCTTGATGCGCTTTCCGCCCGGTTTGTCCACCGAGTTTTTTCAGCCAGTCTAGACACTGAGTCAGTTGTGTCACCTAGAGTTAAACCTATAAGCCCAATTATCTGCATCATATTTGACTTAATGAGGTGCGGTACACCGGTATTGCACTTGTCTAGGCTGACTACCCTTTTTATCTATGTGGGACCCACTTTTTGGGAAAGACATGTCTAAGGCATTTTTATGTGTTGCATGCGCCTAGAAAAAGTTGTTATGCTGACCAAATTGGAGAGGGATGGATTTCAAAAGAAAAAAAATAATGATGAATGAAATGAAAAGGGAGGAAGTAGGGTGAATTTAACTGTAGATGTCTTGTATTCTCATTCGAGTCATACTGTTATAAGGTCAAATTTTTTTGCCAGTTTTGGCCAATTTTTGCATATGTCAGTTTTGCAAAAATTCTACAAAATATATATATATATACACACACACTTATGTAGTCAGAAGTCAAAAAATGTTGGTGTCAGTCTTCACGTCGTTATAATGGTGAAATTTCTTTTTTAGAAAAGGCTCGTATATCGATGTTGGAAGTTTTCGGGATCCAGTTTTTCACGTCATTGTGCTGGCAAAATTTTTGCAAAAAATACTGTAGTGTCATTACTGGAATGAATTTTCTTGATGTTGCGTCGTTGTAATGTCGAATTTTTCTTTTGTAATTACATCTAAGTACCGATGTTGGCAATTTTCTGGAGTCAGTTTTGATGCCCGTTGTGATGGCAAAAAAAATTTTCTAATTCTCTTAGGATCAACTTTACGTCGTTCCATTGACAAAAGTTTGTTGAAAATTTAGGTTTCGAGTTAGAGGTTTAAGCATCTGTTTTGCTCTATCGATCAGTTATTTTATGTTGTTTTTCAGGTTTTCAAACATTTGACACATGTTTTCATTAGGTACAATGGCTGCATCATCTTCTAGGTCGAGCAAGAGAAAATACCTTGCTGATGCCATTCTACCCTCTATCATGATGACTGATGGCCCACCTAAATCGGAGAAATCTTTGAAGTCTTGGTGGGACACAATGAATAATATGCATAAGAAATTAGCCCATGATAAGATTGGTTTTCTGAGTGACTTTGTCACTAAACCTTTTGTCCGACGTCGAGAGTTGGTTAGTGCACTAGTTGGTTTTGGAACCCAAGCCAAAATACTTTCTGTTTTAAGGAGTTTGAGATGACACCGACCCTCGAGGAAATAGTTGGGCTCGTTAAGCTAGATTTTGAGAAAAAGAACATAATTGCTCCGAAGAGGGTTAATGAGTATGATTTTTTTAGTAACATCAAGGTACGAATAGACCTCTCAATCGCTAGTGTTCGTCGAGGCTGGATTTCATTTGACTACCTCTATGATCGTTTCGGGGCTGATAATGGTTTTAAAAAGCATGGATTTGAGTTTCATGACAAGCTGAAATATGAAGAGTGGGTGCAACTTTGTCCTAAGGTCTTTGTGTTCGCTTTGCAAGGGTTGTTAGTTCTCCCATTACCGGATAGAGCGATATATATTAAGGTCAGTTGGATCATGACAGCTTTATATGGTGGAGCACCGGACGTTACTATCATTCCGACAATTTTGGGTAGTATATTTCATGCTTTGACTCGATGCCACAAAGGAGAAAGCGGTTTCTTTGAGGGGTGTAACCTCCTATTACAGGTCTGGTTCTTGGAGCATGTATGCCCTTGCCCACCTCGTGATATTCTTAGGTACTGTGACATTGATTATCTCGGGTATCATCTCGAACATATCGAGAAGTATAAATTTCAAGAAAATGAGCCAGATTGGAGGTCTTTCCTGAACTCTCACGCCGGACAGGATTTCGTGGCAGTATAACTGGCTTCCTAAGGGGGAGGTTGTATATAGATGTGTGGACCGTCCTTTTCTAGTTCTTATGGGTTTGACAGCATCAATGCTCCTCTGCGTGCATTTAGACATTTGGGTCGAAATCAGGAGATCCCAATAGTTGAGGACATGAGTGCATATGTCTCAGACTATCCTCTCCACCCAACTACCCTTAGAGGTTATATCTTGCGCTTATGGGACACTAGAAGGCGCCTCGCGGAAAATACACAGGTATAGGACAAACTTAGGGGGGAGGTCATTCGGGAGTACAAGTTATGGTATTACCACCAGCCTATACCCAGAGAGATGCCCGCGAGGTCGATAACAGGCATGGTTGACATTGAGGCCAGGTTGGATATGCAGGTTCAGCTTGCTAGGCGCGAGATTGGGGAGGAATACCGTGCTACTATACAAAGCTTAGTTGCGGAGAGGGACGCCGCTAGAGCTGCTCAGTCAGAGAGTGAGGGTTTAACACATCAGCACTCAGATACTATCAGGCGACTTCATGACTTGCATTGTAGAGCTTTGACAGGGAGGGACACCGCTCTAACTGCCCAGGCTGAGAGCGACAGATTCGTACAGAAGTGCCTTGGGAACATTGACCGATTGCATAAACAACTTGATCAGGCAGTGATTTTGAAAAATGATGCATTGAGATTGGCCACGACCCAGCTTCAGAAAATAGTCGTGTCGAAGAGAGTCATTGATCGAGGTCAGGAACAGGTGTTGGAGTTAGAAAACTATTTGGCTCAGATGTGCATAGATCATAAGGACTCGTCTAATATGACTATCCTCATTGAAGATCCAGATTATGTTAGGAATGTATCGCAGCGGGTAGACATATTGCATGATGTTTTGAGCCTGCCTTTGTCACCAGCCGAGGAAGATCCCGAGGAGCCATTCGAGTTTGACCCAGAGGAGCCAGCTGACTTTGTGCCCAGGTCACCTTAGTAGATACATCAGGCCGAGATGATGCAGATTATTGCTTTTTGTCATTTATTTAACATCTTGGCATGTTGTGCTTTATGTTGATTTTGAACTTAGCAGTTGTAATTTATTTTATTTTTCAGTCATTTGTATGTTTCTTTTGGTCGTGCTCCGGAGCACTATATGTACTCTTTTTTAGTAATGAAAATCTTTTGCTTATTTTTATGTGTCATTTATTTCACCCTCTAGCCTCTCTTGAAAAAAAATAATACGAAAAAAAAGAAAGAAAGAAAGAAAGAAAGAGAAGAAGAAAAAGAAATCAAACAATACACTTGGGGATCTAATACAAACCACTTTGGGATGATGCATGATGCTTTTAGGATTCTAGGCGCACTTCATTCGTGAAATGGGTTATTTCTTAACCCGTTTGTTTGCATTCAAAGCTTTCAATTTCAGTGATTTGGTGTTGCACTCTGGCATTGTCCCGCATTACACAAAGATTAAAAGGGCTTTTAACTACACTTCTCACCAATGGTGTCTGACGGAGAGAAACCAGATACTGCTGCCCAGGAACTCGCTGCACTAGAAAGTGAAAAGTTGACAAATAAGGCCCAAAGTTTGAAACAGTTTCTGGTTGACATGCATCACGCAGCAACCAGAGGACAGGCACCACCTCCCATGCCGGCCATCTTGGAAGGAGTCGTACCAACTAGGCCTGGGCATAGAGCTGAGCCAGCTCAGAGCTCGCTCGGCTCGGTTGCCTTTTAGCTCGGCTCGGCTCGGTCTCATTTAAAATTTGGCTCAGCTCGGCTCGGTTAAAGCTCGATCAAGCTCGGCTCGGTCAAAGCTCGGCTCGACACGATTAGCTTGATCGATCGTGTAACTTTATCTTTAAAATATAACATCCATTCATTAGGCTTAATTACCAAAAAATATTAGAAGTCTACGTGTTATTTAATATTTTAATGCAATAGTTAACAATTGATAAACTAGTTCTTTTATCATTATCTATGATTATGATCAAAAGGAAAATTTAAATATTAATTTTTATATTATTAGGTATGGGAACACAAGAAAAAAAGTCGGCTCGGGCTCGGCTCGGGTTCGGTCAAACTTTAATGAAGTTTTGTTGAGCTCGGCTCGGCTCGCTATGTATAAAGCTCGGTTTGGCTCGGGGTCGGTTAGGCTCGGCTCGGGCTCAACTTGCTCGCTCAATGCCCAGGCCTAGTACCAACATCGTTCATGCGCATACCGGGCAAATCTTCGGTAGCCGAAGATCCTCACTACCCTCCAGGCTTTGGTCCACATATGGCTACCAACAATGATATCGGGCCCTCAAGTGTACAACGTGGGGGACTAGTCCCACATCATGGACTACAAGTTCCACCCCAAGCTCCTACCCAAGCTCCTACCCAGGCATTCACTATTCTTGGAGGACATGCTTTGCAACAGTCAAATAGCGACCTGCAGCTGAAAACTCAACAGTTCGACCAAGCTCGGGGTAATGTTCTCCGCCCCACTAAGTCATATGATCAGGGGCACCACCCAGAATCACATTCTGATATCAAAAGGTTGGGAAAGACAGAAGAGAATGATTTTGCTCGGAAATTGAAAAGCTTGGAGCAAACTGTGAAAAACATACAGGGGCAAGGGCGTAAAACAAAAATTTCATACAAAGACCTGTGTTTGTTCCCCCATGTGCCATTGCCTGAAGGTTTTGTACATTAGACAAAGTGATCCAAGAATCCACATGAAGATCTACCTTAACAAAATGAGGGGCATTGAGAAGGATAAATTGTTGATGGTATACTTTGCTGACAGTTTGGGAGGACCGGCAACAGAATGATTTGTACAACAAGATGTTTTGAAGTGGGTCACCTTTGATGACATGGCCAGCGGTTTCCTAAACCATTATGGTTACAAAATGGAGGCTGCTCCTGATCGTTCTTCCTTGAAGACGATCACGAAGAAACTAACTGAAAGTTTCAGAGAGTATGCCTACAGGTGGCACGAATAGGCGGCATGTGTGAGCCCTTTGATCCCAGATGATAAGATGGTTGAAGAGTTCGTCGAAGTGCTCGATGAGACGTACTACCAAGCGATGGCCTCTGCCATTGGGAAGCACTTCAGTGAAGCAGTGAGAATTGGTGAAATGATTGATAGAGGAATCAAGACTGGAAAGATTGTCAGCCAAACAGCTTTGAGAGCCACTACCCATGCACTACAATCAGGATCAAACAGTTTTGGGAAGAATGAAGAAGTGGCTATGGTTGGCCCTTGACCAAGAAGAAATGACGGACGATACAATGACCGTCAAGGATACAATCTAACAAGTCCACCACAACACTTCTATCCGCCGCCTCAATATGCTATGCCACAGTTCTCATTTCCTGTAAATGCAGCATCTTATGCTCAAACCCTGTCAGGTCCACAATAGCGTGCACCCCCTGCTCCAGTCCAGTATAACAATCAACAGGCACATGCTCAATTCCAGGCTCAGCAGGAGATGCCTTATCAACCACGAGGTCCACCGGGCTTGCGTCCAAACATGCAACAGAATAACATGAAATAAGAGAAAAGGCAGTTCACCCCATTGGGGGAAACTTACACTAATTTGTTTGAAAAGTTGCAACAAACCAATCTGTTGAAGCCAATCCTGGGAAAAGTGAACCCCAATGGAAGAATTGATCATTCACGCCATTGTACATTTCATTCTGGAGCACCTGGACATGACACAGAATCCTGCTGGGAACTCAAAAGGGCAATCCAAGCAATGATAGACAACAATCAGATAAAAGTCGTGGGGGATGAAACACAAAATGAGAATCAAAATCCTTTACCAGCTCATGATGTTCAAAACAACATACACATGGTAGGGATGGTATGCATAGAAGAAGACATGAAAAGGAAAGCCGCCAAGCAGATTGTGGCAGTTGGTCCCTCCCCTAACATCAAAAGCCATGAGCCATTTATTGTTGTAATGGGGGAAAGTCAAGTGTGTCCATTGTCAACAAAACAAAGCAAGATGCGACTGTTGAGCCAAGTTTCATAATTCCAGCTGCAAAGTAGAAAAAGTTCATGACAGTGCACCAGCATTTATTGTGCAATGGGCATCATGCCAGAAAACTCCGGTCGTCGAAGTTAAGGCAACGAAGTTTGAACCATTTATCATCACTCAGGCAGCGCAACTCCCTGTCAAAATTACAAAGGCTGTTTTGTTGGAACTACAACAAGACAATTATGTCTTACAATGGGAAGGAAATCATGGAGATTGTTGCAGATGAAAATGGTCTAACTCGGTCCGGGAGATGTTTTACCCTGGAAGAATTGAGATAGGCAAAGCCAAGTCGAGAAGACCAAGGACCCATCAAAGAGCCAGTTTCCGAGAAAGAAGCTGAAGAATTTTTGAGGTAAATGAGATCGACAGATTATTCTATCGTCGAGCAATTGAGAAAGACTCCGGCTCAGATATCACTTTTGTCTCTACTTATGAACTCTGAAGCACATCGCAACGCTTTGTTGAAAATACTGAATGAGGCCTACATTCTTTAACAAACTACTGTGGCTAATCTGGAAGCACTTGCTGGCAGAGTATTTGAGACTAATCGTGTGACGTTCACCGATGAGGAGCTTCCAACAGAAGGAACCGGTCATAATCGGGCGCTTCATGTCTCAGTTAAGTGTGAAAACTCCTATGTCACACGTGTTCTAATAGATGGTGGCACAGGATTGAACATTTGTCCTCTGTCTACATTGAAGAGTCTAAAGGTAGATATGAGCAAAATCAGGGCAAGTTCCTCTGTTGTTCGTGCTTTTGATGGTGAAGTTCGAGAATCTTTGGGCATCATTAATCCTGAGTTGATCATTGGTCTTGCAATCTTCAGTATTGAATTTCAGGTCATGGAAACTGATGCATCGTACAATCTGTTATTGGGCCGACCATGGATTCACATGACTTGTGTTGCTCCCTCCACAGTTCATCAGGTGGCCAAGTTTACTTGGGATAATCAAGCTGTCGTAGTGTTTGGAGAGGATGACTTACAGTTTAACAACAGTCTGGACGTACCAGCCCTTGAAGTTGTCACAAAACGCCCGACCATCATGTATCAAACCTCCGATGTGGTGTATGTGGAAAAAGTAACAGAAGGGAAACCTATACCCGTCCCAGGAGTGTCAGAGACGTCTATTATGATGGCATCTGAAATGTTAAAGCATGGTTTCCAATTTGGAAAGGGCTTGGGAGCATCACTACAAGGCAGGGTAAATCCAGTTTATCCAAACGGTGTGCAAGGCACGTGGGGACTAGGGTTCAAGCCAAAAGCAGCTGATCGTAAGCAAGCAAAGAAAAAAAAGTCGGAAGTTTGGTCTCTCCCAAAGCCAATTCCGTGTCTCGCTCAGTCTTTTGTGGGTTATGTCATGAAACCAAAGGTTGTCGCTACAAATATCAACACAGTGTAAGACAATCAGGATGCACCATTCGATCTAGGTGGCATTTTTGAAATCTGCATGGTGCAGCCGGGTTAAGGCTCCAATAATGCTTTAATACAGTGCATTGGCCCGGACGTGCACCTGACTAACTGGAATGCAACTCCCTTCCCCATCAGGAAGGGGTCTTGGTAGACTGTAGTTTTACAGTTTTCTTTTGAATACACTTGGATATTCTAAGGGTTGTATGCCAAGTGTATTATTTTGCTCATCTCTCCTTTTGTAACTCAAACCCTTTTTCATTAATGAAAGGCCTAAGAGCCAAGCTTTCCTTCAATCTCTATTCATATTCCTAATTTTATTCTACTTTTGTTTATCTGTAGTGATATATCTGCTGGTCCTGATATCATGACATGTTCAAGGAACTTATCGTCCATCCAAGGACCGCAATCTGATTTTTGCTCCATAACCATAGTTGAGGTTGAAAGTGATGAAGAAAACATTGAGGAGTTTGTTAATGAGATTGAATATGATGGGGAAGAGGCAGATTTTTAAATAGGCCTGGAAGTTGAACGCCATAAGGGCAAGCCTAAACCCAATTTGGCTGATATAGAGGATGTTAATCTTGGGAGCCCTGATGATGTGAGGAAAATCAAGATAAGTATGTATGCCGGGGTGCGCATCACGTAGTAAAGGAGGGATTTAGCCTTCATTTTGTCAAAGAGAAAAGTGAAGAAGGAGGTGCAGACCTTTTATCCCGGGGTCTCCTCGCATTTGCACTGTTCACACACCAAGCAAATAACAGCTCTTTATTGAGATACCATGGCTATTGCAACAACAGAATCAATTAAGTGCACCATTTGGATGATACATGCACTTCCCAACTGTTGAACCCATTACTTTTGTTTGGATGCACCTTGACCTACTAATTTGGATCAAGAAGCAATATCTTTATCCAGTTATTAATGTCTATAGTAAAATTTAATAACAAACAACTCAGGAATTTGGGAATATTATCAGAAAAGTAAGAGGGAAGGAGAATATGTTATGTGGAACAATAATACATCAATTGTTGATATCAAGCAACAACCAAACAGAAACGGTAACCTAACACTGGAATCAAAATCGAATAAGAGTAGAGGAAAAATTCTTTAAAGGATTACAGAAATTGAATACTTGAGATCTCATCATATGAATATTTTTTTAACCAATAGCTCTATTATGTGCCCAATGATAATGAAGCTATAGCTGGTTTATGCGCCCAATACATTCAAGACTCCTCAATTCAAGTATCTTAAAGAGCAAGTGATTAATTGATACCTATTGGACCCAGATGCCTCTACACTAACGTGTACAATTGATGAATCAATATATGTTGCCTCATCATGCATAGAATTCAAAAGGTTAACTTTGAAAAATGTAAAGATTTCTCACTATCTATCCACGTCAAACAAAAAAAATGTATTCAGAGCAAGAAGTACAATGAAAAATATCTAGAAATAAGAAAAGTCAAGTAACAGAAAAAGAAAAATAAGATTATAAAAGTTGTCTAAAATAAATGATGCATGTGTAAGAATCTAAAGACCTTTGCTCTTAAAATTCTAAGTGAACGTTAAAGAACCTAACTACTGCCGTAAGATGTGAATAAAATTATCCGGTTTTAAACCTTTTGAGAGAGCACCAAGGTTCACATTTAATTTATCACAAGTTACAACTTTTGGATATCTTTGTCTTTTAGTACGACTCTTTGAGATATCCTAATCATATTATTTGCTAAATAAGTTTTGCAACGGAATTAAGTAAAAGGGCTAATATACCTGTCGGAGTTAATGAATCACTAATCATCTGTATTAATACATGAACTGGAATTTCAGAATTAAAGAATAAGGATTTTAGACACATGCATGTCTCATAATAAGTTCTTTGGAATTTCTTGCCTTCTGGAATGCAAATGAACATACTACAAAGATTAGGCACGTTTACCTACATGGACATGAGTGTTTAAAATTCAAGTCTTTTATTTTTATTATATTTGTAATCCCCCAGCTCCTCAATAAATTTAATTGATTTAAGCAACGTCCCAAGAAAGCCTAAGTCTTTATTAAAGGATGACATCATTAAAAGGTAAATTAATTTTTTATTGCAAAATTATAGATAGTAGTATTTGGTTGAAGGGCAAAAAGGTCGTTTACTTTTTGCTATAGGGATTGGCTCTTTTAGAATAGTATGATTATTTCAGCCTTTGGGACAGTACAGAGCTGCTGAAACAGTGTCTATAGCTGCTGTACTGTTTCTTAAAACAATAGGACTAACACACTCAAGTATAGGGGTGTGGGCTTGTACTTTTGTATAAGTCCACACCCCACCTTTTGGCCCTCAATTTTCAGCTATATATAGGAGCATTTACTCCTCTTTAAGACAACTAACCAGCTGAAAGAACATTAAATGAGAGCATAAAACACTTGGAAAAAAAAAGAGAAAAAATAGTAATTTTGAAGGAAGGATTTAGATCCAAAAGCCATTACATCAAGGGCCTTTTGGGGTATAAATACTGAAGTTTTATGGATTAAACAGAAGTGTCTAGAGGCTGTTTTAAGAGCTGTTCGGGTGCTGTATTTTGATGCGTACGTGTCTTTATTTGATCTTGTGGATCGACTTTGCTAAGCTCTTAGGTCTCGTTTATAGGTAAACACATTAACTTTGTTATCCTTTAAGGTACTTGGCCATGAAAAGAAAAAAAATGAAATCAACATATTTTGAGAGCTGAAAAATCTGTGCATGTGTAAATATAGTAACAACCATGTTTTTTTATGCTAAAAAGGGAAGTACAAAAATTTGCCAAGGCATTGTTGAATGTTTTTTATCTATTATTGAGTCCTTATTCATGTGCTTGAGCAAGTGTATGTATGGAAAATGTGAGAGGTAGCAAATTTTGGCCATTGCAGCGTGTTAACTTAGAAACTGTCTTCAATAAGTGACCATTTAAAAAATCTGGGACTGTTTATGTAAACTGGTCATATTTGCAAATTTAGAAATTCTGGAAATTTTTTTAACACTGAAAGAACGAACTGGAAATAGATATAAATGCACAGTTAACGTAAAGGTGTAAATCTGACAGTTTTTATAAACTGGTACATTTCTGCAAATCTGGGAACTAGGAAATCTGGATTAAAATGTGAAACCAAGGGCTGAAACTGGACCATCTATGCAAAGTTAAATGTGTAGGCAATTTTAGGACACATTGGACATTAATTTAAAAATTTGAACTTAAAATAGCACTTGAATTGATTTTTAAGCATGTGTCATTCTTTTGTGAAGGTGGCCTTGCTTATATATGCCAATCTTTTGTAAAATTTTTCTATTTAACAAAGTTTAAATTTGACTCTAAAAGGGTTATGCAAAATAGCCAAAGTTCTTGACAATCAACTACTTTGTTGGTATAAAAATATAACAACTTTGCAAAGCAGTCTTCAAAAAACCTATTAACGCAAAACAGGCCAGCCCGTTATTTTTAAATGCAATTGATTTAACAAAACAGCCTCCACTATTCATGAAATAACCACTTTGTTGCGAACAACCACATTTTGGTGAGGGTGATCCATAATTATTTAAATTGTGTCAAGTTAGTTATATTCTAATATAATCCAGGTAATTGACGTTATTCTAAAGATATAATTTAGCCATTGGCCATTGAACATTTAAATTGAAAGTTATTTAATAACGGAATATAATACGATTAGGCAAATCGATAATGATAAGTATGATCTGTGATCTGCTTATTTGGCTAAAGGAAATTAATTTTATTAAAGTCAATTTGTGTTAACGTATACCCAGCAATAAAAATAAAAATATGATAATTTTTGCAAATGGTCTTTGGTTAACCCATTATGATTTTAGCAAACAACTCACCTTTTTTAATATTCTCATTGAAGTTAATTAAATTCTTTTCAAATAGACCAGTCCTTTGTGAGGTTGGAAATGCGTAATATATTTTATTTATTTATTATGAATCAAAATGTAAATTCGTCCAGTCCTCTGTGAGGATGGAAAGAGTGATACGCTTTTAATTTTCTCAATCAAATTATAAATTCAAATTAACGGCATTAATATAACAACCATATTTAATAAATCAACATTGTGACAATAAAGCAACTGTGCTCGGCACATGACTCGAGGGTGCCTAATACCTTCCCGAGAGACAACTGAGGACCTTACTCAAAATCTCTGACGCAGACCATAAGACGAGTCAAAGGTGTTCTACGTACACTACTTTGGTGACTTGGCACACCTTTAGCTATGTCAAGTGGCGACTCGTAGTTCTCTGTAAATATTCATGTACCTTGAAACACCAGTCACAAGCCTTTAAATAATCAAACTTCGTTAATTTTTAGGGCGTGACAGCTTGGCGACTCCGCTGGGGAAATTAGTGAAAACTAGAATCTCCGGCTTTGATAAAATTGTCGCATGTTTTAATTTATTAAATATTTGGTTGTTATATTCTTGTCGTTATCACATGAAAAGTTGAATGCTACTGCTTTGATATTGTTGAACTGTATATAAACTGTCTTTTCCGCAACCCTCTGAGTCTCTGAAACATACGCACACATGCACTTACCAGATTGCTTGTGGCATCTGGGACTTCTTACTAAATTGCCCATGATTTAGGAGGAAGGCGTGACGGGATTTTAGGCCGGACATACTGTTTCCGGATGGCCTTGATGCGCTTTCCGCCCGGTTTGTCCACTGGGTTTTTTCAGCCAGTCTAGACACTGAGTCTGTTGTGTCACCTAGAGTTAAACCTTTAGGCCCAATTATCTGCATCATATTTGACTTAATGAGGTGCGGTATACCGGTATTGCACTTGTCTAGGCTGACTACCCTTTTTGTCTAAGCGGGGCCCACTTCTTGGGAAAGACATGTCTAAGGTATTTTTATGTGTCGCATGCGCCTAGAAAAAGTTGTTATGCTGACCAAATTGGAGAGGGATGGATTTCAAAAGAAAAAAAAATAATGATGAATGAAATGAAAAGGGAGGAAGTAGGGTGAATTTAACTGTAGATGTCTTGTATTCTCATTCGAGTCATACTGTTATAAGGTCAAATTTTTTTTCCAGTTTTGGCCAATTTTTGCATATGTCAGTTTTGCAAAAATTCTACAAAATATATATATATATATACACACACACACACTTATGTAGTCAGAAGTCAAAAAATGTTGGTGTCAGTCTTCACGTCGTTATAATGGTGAAATTTCTTTTTTAGAAAAGGCTCGTATATCGATGTTGGAAGTTTTCGGGATCCAGTTTTTCACGTCATTGTGCTGGCAAAATTTTTGCAAAAAATACTGTAGTGTCATTACAAGAATGAATTTTCTTGATGTTGCGTCGTTGTAATGTCGAATTTTTCTTTTGTAATTACATCTAAGTACCGATGTTGGCAATTTTCTGGAGTCAGTTTTGATGCCCGTTGTGATGGCAAAAAAAATTTTCCAATTCTCTTAGGATCAACTTTATGTCGTTGCAATGACAAAAGTTTGTTGAAAATTTAAGTTTCGAGTTAGAGGTTTAAGCATCTGTTTTGCTCTATCGATCAGTTATTTTATGTTGTTTTTCAGGTTTTCAAACATTTGACACATGTTTTCATTAGGTACAATGGCTGCATCATCTTCTAGGTCGAGCAAGAGAAAATACCTTGCTGATGCCATTCTACCCTCTATCATGATGACTGATGGCCCACCTAAATCGGAGAAATCTTTGAAGTTTTGGTGGGACACAATGAATAATATGCAAAAGAAATTAGCCCATGATAAGATTGGTTTTCTGAGTGACTTTGTGACTAAACCTATTGTCCGACGTCGAGAGTTGGTTAGTGCACTAGTTGGTTTTAGAACCCAAACCAAAATACTTTCTGTTTTAAGGAGTTTGAGATGACACCGACCCTCGAGGAAATAGTTGGGCTCGTTAAGCTAGATTTTGAGAAAAAGAACATAATTGCTCCGAAGAAGGTTAATGAGTATGATTTTTTTAGTAACATCAAGGTACGAATAGACCTCTCAATCGCTAGTGTTCGTCGAGGCTGGATTTCATTTGACTACCTATATGATTGTTTCGGGGCTGATAATGGTTTTAAAAAGCATGGATTTGAGTTTCATGACAAGCTGAAATATGAAGAGTGGGTGCAACTTTGTCCTAAGGTCTTTGTATTCGCTTTGCTAGGGTTGTTAGTTTTCCCATTACCGGATAGAGCGATATATATTAAGGTCAGTTGGATCATGACAGCTTTATATGGTGGAGCACCGGATGTTACTATCATTCCGACAATTCTAAGTAGTATATTTCATGCTTTGACTCGATGCCACAAAGGAGAAAGCGGTTTCTTTGAGGGGTGTAACCTCCTATTACAGGTCTGGTTCTTGGAGCATGTATGCCCTTTCCCACCTCGTGATATTCTTAGGTACTGTGACATTGATTATCTCGGGTATCATCTCGAACATATCGAGAAGTATAAATTTCAAGAAAATGAGCCAGATTGGAGGTCTTTCTTGAACTCTCACGCCGGACAGGATTTCGTGGCAGTATAACTGGCTTCCTAAGGGGGAGGTTGTATGTAGATGTGTGGACCGTCCTTTTCTAGTTCTGATGGGTTTGACAGCATCTATGCTCCTCTGCGTGCATTTCGACATTTGGGTCGAAATCAGGATATCCTAATAGTTGAGGACATGAGTGCATATGTCTCAGACTATCCTCTCCACCCAACTACCCTTAGAGGTTATATCTTGCGCTTATGGGACACTAGAAGGCGCCTCGCGGAAAATACACAGGTATAGGACGAACTTAGGGGGGAGGTCATTCGGGAGTACAAGTTATGGTATTACCACCAGCCTATACCCAGAGAGATGCCCGCGAGGTCGATAACAGGCATGGTTGACATTGAGGCCAGGTTGGATATGCAGGTTCAGCTTGCTAGGCGCGAGATTGGGGAGGAATACCGTGCTACTATACAAAGCTTAGTTGCGGAGAGGGACGCCGCTAGAGCTGCTCAGTCAGAGAGTGAGGGTTTAACACATCAGCACTCAGATACTATCAGGCGACTTCATGGCTTGCATTGTAGAGCTTTGACAGGGAGGGACACCGCTCTAACTGCCCAGGCTGAGAGCGACAGATTCGTACAGAAGTGCCTTGGGAACATTGACCGATTGCATAAACAACTTGATCAGGCAGTGATTTTGAAAAATGATGCATTGAGATTGGCCACGACCCAGCTTCAGAAAATAGTCGTGTCGAAGAGAGTCATTGATCGAGGTCAGGAACAGGTGTTGGAGTTGGAAAACTATTTGGCTCAGATGTGCATAGATCATAAGGACTCGTCTAATATGACTATCCTCATTGAAGATCCAGATTATGTTAGGAATGTATCGCAGCGGGTGGACATATTGCGTGATGTTTTGAGCCTGCCTTTGTCACCAGCCGAGGAAGATCCCGAGGAGCCATTCGAGTTTGACCCAGAGAAGCCAGCTGACTTTGTGCCCAGGTCACCTTAGTAGATACATCAGGCCGAGATGATGCAGATTATTGCTTTTTGTCATTTATTTAACATCTTGGCATATTGTGCTTTATGTTGATTTTGAACTTAGCAGTTGTAATTTATTTTATTTTTCAGTCATTTGTATGTTTCTTTTGGTCGTGCTCCGGAGCACTATATGTACTCTTTTTTAGTAATGAAAATCTTTTGCTTATTTTTATGTGTCATTTATTTCACCCTCTAGCCTCTCTTGAAAAAAAATAATACGAAAAAAAAAGAAAGAAAGAAAGAAAGAAAGAGAAGAAGAAAAAGAAATCAAACAATACACTTGGGGATCTAATACAAACCACTTTGGGATGATGCATGATGCTTTTAGGATTCTAGGCGCACTTCATTCGTGAAATGGGTTATTTCTTAACCCGTTTGTTTGCATTCAAAGCTTTCAATTTCAGTGATATGGTGTTGCACTCTGGCATTGTCCCGCATTACACAAAGATTAAAAGGGCTTTTAACTACACTTCTCACCAATGGTGTCTGACGGAGAGAAACCAGATACTGCTACCCAGGAACTCGCTGCACTAGAAAGTGAAAAGTTGACAAATAAGGCCCAAAGTTTGAAACAGTTTCTGGTTGACATGCATCACGCAGCAACCAGAGGACAGGCACCACCTCCCATGCCGGCCATCTTGGAAGGAGTCGTACCAACTAGGCCTGGGCATAGAGCTGAGCCAGCTCAGAGCTCGCTCGGCTCGGTTGCCTTTTAGCTCGGCTCGGCTCGGTCTCATTTAAAATTTGGCTCAGCTCGGCTCGGTTAAAGCTCGATCAAGCTCGGCTCGGTCAAAGCTCGGCTCGACACAATTAGCTTGATCGATCGTGTAACTTTATCTTTAAAATATAACATCCATTCATTAGGCTTAATTACCAAAAAATATTAGAAGTCTACGTGTTATTTAATATTTTAATGCAATAGTTAACAATTGATAAACTAGTTCTTTTATCATTATCTATGATTATGATCAAAAGGAAAATTTAAATATTAATTTTTATATTATTAGGTATGGGAACACAAGAAAAAAAGTCGGCTCGGGCTCGGCTCGGGTTCGGTCAAACTTTAATGAAGTTTGGTTGAGCTCGGCTCGGCTCGCTATGTATAAAGCTCGGTTTGGCTCGGGCTCGGTTAGGCTCGGCTCGGGCTCAACTTGCTCGCTCAATGCCCAGGCCTAGTACCAACATCGGTCATGCGCATACCGGGCAAATCTGCGGTAGCCGAAGATCCTCACTACCCTCCAGGCTTTGGTCCACATATGGCTACCAACAATGATGTCGGGCCCTCAAGTGTACAACGTGGGGGACAAGTCCCACATCATGGACTACAAGTTCCACCCCAAGCTCCTACCCAAGCTCCTACCCAGGCATTCACTATTCTTGGAGGACATGCTTTGCAACAGTCAAATAGCGACCTGCAGCTGAAAACTCAACAGTTCGACCAAGCTCGGGGTAATGTTCTCCGCCCCACTAAGTCATATGATCAGGGGCACCACCCAGAATCACATTCTGATATCAAAAGGTTGGGAAAGACAGAAGAGAATGATTTTGCTCGGAAATTGAAAAGCTTGGAGCAAACTGTGAAAAACATACAGGGGCAAGGGGGTAAAACAAAAATTTCATACAAAGACCTGTGTTTGTTCCCCCATGTGCCATTGCCTGAAGGTTTTGTACATTGGACAAAGTGATCCAAGGATCCACATGAAGATCTACCTTAACAAAATGAGGGGCATTGAGAAGGATAAATTGTTGATGGTATACTTTGCTGACAGTTTGGGAGGACCGGCAAGAGAATGGTTTGTACAACAAGATGTTTTGAAGTGGGTCACCTTTGATGACATGGCCAGCGGTTTCCTAAACCATTATGGTTACAAAATGGAGGCTGCTCCTGATCGTTCTTCCTTGAATACGATCACGAAGAAACTAACTGAAAGTTTCAGAGAGTATGCCTACAGGTGGCACGAATAGGCGGCACGTGTGAGCCCTTTGATCCCAGATGATAAGATGGTTGAAGAGTTCGTCGAAGTGCTCGATGAGACGTACTACCAAGCGATGGCCTCTGCCATTGGGAAGCACTTCAGTGAAGCAGTGAGAATTGGTGAAATGATTGATAGAGGAATCAAGACTGGAAAGATTGTCAGCCAAACAGCTTTGAGAGCCACTACCCATGCACTACAATCAGGATCAAACAGTTTTGGGAAGAATGAAGAAGTGGCTATGGTTGGCCCTTGACCAAGAAGAAATGACGGACGATACAATGACCGTCAAGGATACAATCTAACAAGTCCACCACAACACTTCTATCCGCCGCCTCAATATGCTATGCCACAGTTCTCATTTCCTGTAAATGCAGCATCTTATGCTCAAACCCTGTCAGGTCCACAATAGCGTGCACCCCCTGCTCCAGTCCAGTATAACAATCAATAGGCGCATGCTCAATTCCAGGCTCAGCAGGAGATGCCTTATCGACCACGAGGTCTACTGGGCTTGCGTCCAAACATGCAACAGAGAAACATGCAACAAGAGAAAAAGCAGTTCACCCCATTGAAGGAAACTTACACTAATTTGTTTGAAAAGTTGCAACAAACCAATCTGTTGAAGCCAATCCTGGGAAAAGTGAACCCCAATGGAAGAATTGATCATTCACGCCATTGTACATTTCATTCTGGAGCACCTGGACATGACACAGAATCCTGCTGGGAACTCAAAAGGGCAATCCAAGCAATGATAGACAACAATCAGATAAAAGTCGTGGGGGATGAAACACAAAATGAGAATCAAAATCCTTTACCAGCTCATGATGTTCAAAACAACATACACATGGTAGGGATGGTATGCATAGAAGAAGGCATGAAAGGGAAAGCCGCCAAGCAGATTGTGGCAGTTGGTCCCTCCCCTAACATCAAAAGCCATGAGCCATTTATTGTTGTAATGGGGGAAAGTCAAGTGTGTCCGTTGTCAACAAAACAAAGCAAGATGCGACTGTTGAGCCAAGTTTCATAATTCCAGCTGCAAAGTAGAAAAAGTTCATGACAGTGCACCAGCATTTATTGTGCAATGGGCATCATGCCAGAAAACTCCGGTCGTCGAAGTTAAGGCAACGAAGTGTGAACCATTTGTCATCACTCAGGCAGCGCAACTCCCTGTCAAAATTACAAAGGCTGTTTTGTTGGAACTACAACAAAACAATTATGTCTTACAATGGGTAGGAAATCATGGAGATTGGTGCAGATGAAAATGGTCTAACTCGGTCCGGGAGATGTTTTACCCTGGAAGAATTTAGATAGGCAAAGCCAGGTCGAGAAGACAAAGGACCCATCAAAGAGCCAGTTTCCGAGAAAGAAGCTGAAGAATTTTTGAGGTAAATGAGATCGACAGATTATTCTATCGTCGAGCAATTGAGAAAGACTCCGGCTCAGATATCACTTTTGTCTCTACTTATGAACTCTGAAGCACATCGCAACGCTTTGTTGAAATTACTGAATGAGGCCTACATTCTTGAACAAACTACTGTGGCTAATCTGGAAGCACTTGCTGGCAGAGTATTTGAGACTAATCGTGTGACGTTCACCGATGAGGAGCTGCCAACAGAAGGAACCGGTCATAATCGGGCGCTTCATGTCTCAGTTAAGTGTGAAAACTCCTATGTCACACGTGTTCTAATAGATGGTGGCACAGGATTGAACATTTGTCCTTTGTCTACATTGAAGAGTCTAAAGGTGGATATGAGCAAAATCAGGGCAAGTTCCTCTGTTGTTCGTGCTTTTGATGGTGGAGTTCGAGAATCTTTGGGCATCATTAATCTTGAGTTGATCATTGGTCTTGCAACCTTCAGTATTGAATTTCAGGTCATGGAAACTGATGCATCGTACAATCTGTTATTGGGCCGACCATGGATTCACATGACTTGTGTTGTTCCCTCCACAGTTCATCAGGTGGTCAAGTTTACTTGGGATAATCAAGCTGTCGTAGTGTTTGGAGAGGATGACTTACAGTTTAACAACAATCTGGACGTACCAGCCCTTGAAGTTGTCACAAAACGCCCGACCATCATGTATCAAACCTCCGATGTGGTGTATGTGGAAAAAGTAACAGAAGGGAAACCTATACCCGTCCCAAGAGTGTCAGAGACGTATATTATGATGGCATCTGAAATGTGAAAGCATGGTTTCCAATTTGGAAAGGGCTTGGGAGCATCACTACAAGGCAGGGTAAATCCAGTTTATCCAAACGGTGTGCAAGGCACGTGGGGACTAGGATTCAAGCCAAAAGCAGCTGATCGTAAGCAAGCAACGAAAAAAAAGTCGGAAGTTTGGTCTCTCCCAAAGCCAATTCCGTGTCTCGCTCAGTCTTTTGTGGGTTATGTCATGAAACCAAAGGTTGTCGCTACAAATATCAACACAGTGGAAGACAATCAGGATGCACCATTCGATCTAGGTGGCATTTTTGAAATCTGCATGGTGCAGCCGGGTTAAGGCTCCAATAATGCTTTAATACAGTGCATTGGCCCGGACGTGCACCTGACTAACTGGAATGCAACTCCCTTCCCCATCAGGAAGGGGTCTTGGTAGACTGTAGTTTTACAGTTTTCTTTTGAATACACTTGGATATTCTAAGGGTTGTATGCCAAGTGTATTATTTTGCTCATCTCTCCTTTTGTAACTCAAACCCTTTTTTATTAATGAAAGGCCTAAGAGCCAAGCTTTCCTTCAATCTCTATTCATATTCCTAATTTTATTCTAGTTTTGTTTATCTGTAGTGATATATCTGCTGGTCCTGATATCATGACATGTTCAAGGAACTTATCGTCCATCCAAGGACCGCAATCTGATTTTTGCTCCATAACCATAGTTGAGGTTGAAAGTGATGAAGAAAACATTGAGGAGTTTGTTAATGAGATTGAATATGATGGGGAAGAGGCAGATTTTTAAATAGGCCTGGAAGTTGAACGCCATAAGGGCAAGCCTAAACCCAATTTGGCTGATATAGAGGATGTTAATCTTGGGAGCCCTGATGATGTGAGGGAAACCAAGATAAGTATGTATGCCGGGGTGCGCATCACGTAGTAAAGGAGGGATTTAGCCTTCATTTTGTCAAAGAGAAAAGTGAAGAAGGAGGTGCAGACCTTTTATCCCGGGGTCTTCTCGCATTTGCACTGTTCACACACCAAGCAAATAACAGCTCTTTATTGAGATACCATGGCTATTGCAACAACAGTATCAATTAAGTGCACCATTTGGATGATACATGCACTTCCCAACTGTTGAACCCATTACTTTTGTTTGAATGCACCTTGACCTACTAATTTGGCTCAAGAAGCAATATCTTTATCCAGTTATTAATGTCTATAGTAAAATTTAATAACAAACAACTCAGGAATTTGGGAATATTATCAAAAAAGTAAGAGGGAAGGAGAATATGTTATGTGGAACAATAATACATCAATTGTTGATATCAAGCAACAACCAAACAGAAACGGTAACCTAACACTGGAATCAAAAGCGAATAAGAGTAGAGGAAAAATTCTTTAAAGGATTACAGAAATTGAATACTTGAGATCTCATCATATGAATATTTTTTTAACCAATAGCTCTATTATGTGCCCAATGATAATGAAGCTATAGCTGGTTTATGCGCCCAATACATTCAAGACTCCTCAATTCAAGTATCTTAAAGAGCAAGTGATTAATTGATACCTTTTGGACCCAGATGCCTCTACACTAACGTGTACAATTGATGAATCAATATATATTGCCTCATCATGCATGGAAATCAAAAGGTTAACTTTGAAAAATGTAAAGATTTCTCACTATCTATCCACGTCAAACAAAAAAATGTATTCAGAGCAAGAAGTACAATGAAAAATATCTAGAAATAAGAAAAGTCAAGTAACAGAAAAGAAAAATAAGATTATAAAAGTTGTCTAAAATAAATGATGCATGTGTAAGAATCTAAAGACCTTTGCTTTTAAAATTCTAAGTGAACGTTAAAGAACCTAACTACTGCCGTAAGATGTGAATAAAATTATCCGGTTTTAAACCTTTTGAGAGAGCACCAAGGTTCACATTTAATTTATCACAAGTTACAACTTTTGGATATCTTTGTCTTTTAGTACGACTCTTTGAGATATCCTAATCATATTATTTGCTAAATAAGTTTTGCAACGGAATTAAGTAAAAGGGCTAAAATACCTGTCGGAGTTAATGAATCACTAATCATCTGTATTAATACATGAACTGGAATTTCAGAATTAAAGAATAAGGATTTTAGACACATGCATGTCTCATAATAAGTTCTTTGGAATTTATTGCCTTCTGGAATGCAAATGAACATACTACAAAGATTAGGCACGTTTACCTACATGGACATGAGTGTTTAAAATTCAAGTCTTTTATTTTTATTATATTTGTAATCCCCCAGCTCCTCAATAAATTTAATTGATTTAAGCAACGTCCCAAGAAAGCCTAAGTCTTTATTAAAGGATGACATCATTAAAAGGTAAATTAATTTTTTATTGCAAAATTATAGATAGTAGTATTTGGTTGAAGGGCAAAAAGGTCGTTTACTTTTTGCTATAGGGATTGGCTCTTTTAGAATAGTATGATTATTTCAGCCTTTGGGACAGCGTAGAGCTGCTGAAACAGTGTCTATAGCTGTTGTACTGTTTCTGAAAAAATAGGACAAACACACTCAAGTATAGGGGTGTGGGCTTGTACTTTTGTATAAGTCCACACCCCACCTTTTGGCCCTCAATTTTCAGCTATATATAGGAGCATTTACTCCTCTTTAAGACAACTAACCAGCTGAAAAAATATTAAATGAGAGCATAAAACACTTGAAAAAAAAAATAGAGAAAAAATAGTAAGTTTGAAGGAAAGATTTAGATCCAAAAGCCATTACATCAAGGGCCTTTTGGGGTATAAATCCTGAAGTTTTAAGGATTAAACAGAAGTGTCTAGAGGCTCTTTTAAGGGCTGTTCGGGTGCTGTATTTTGCTGCGTACGTGTCTTTATTTGAGCTTGTGGATCGACTTTGCTGAGCTGTTAGGTCTCGTTTATAGGTAAACACATTAACTTTGTTATCCTTTAAGGTACTTGGCCATGAAAAGAAAAAAAATGAAATCAACATGTTTTGAGAGCTGAAAAATCTGTGCATGTGTAAATGTAGTAACAACCATGTTCTTTTTATGCTAAAAAGGGAAGTACAAAAATTTGCCAAGGCATTGTTGCATGTTTTTTTATCTATTATTGAGTTCTTATTCATGTGCTTGAGCTAGTGTATGTATGGAAAAGGTGAGAGGTAGCAAAATTTGGCCATTGCAGCGTGTTAACTTAGAAACTGTCTTCAATAAGTGACCATTTAAAAATCTGGGACTGTTTATGTAAACTGGTCATATTTGCAAATTTGGAAATTCTGGAAATTTTTTTAACACTGAAAGAACGAATTGGAAATAGATATAAATGCACAGTTAACGTAAAGGTGTAAATCTGACAGTTTTTATAAACTGGTACATTTCTGCAAATCTGGGAACTATGAAATCTGGATTAAAATGTGAAACCAAGGGCTGAAACAGGACCATCTATGCAAAGTTAAATGTGTAGGCAATTTTAGGACACATTGGATATTTATTTACAAAATTAAACTTAAAATAGCACTTGAATTGATTTTTAAGCATGTGTCATTCTTTTGTATAGGTGGCCTTGCTTATATATTTCAATCTTTTGTAAAAGTTGGCTATTTAACAAAGTTTAAATTTGACTCTAAAAGAGTTATGCAAAATAGCCAAAGTTCTTGACAATCAACTACTTTGTTGGTATAAAAATATAACAACTTTGCAAAGCAGTCTTCAAAAAACAACAGGGCAGCCCGTTATTTTTAAATGCAATTGATTTAACAAAACAGTCTCCACTATTCATGAAATAACCACTTTGTTGCGAACAACCACATTTTGGTGAGGGTGATCCATAATTATATAAATTGTGTCAAGTTAGTTATATTCTAATATAATCCATGTAATTGACGTTATTCTAAAGATATAATTTAGCCACTGGCCATTGAACATTTAAATTGAAAGTTATTTAATAACGGAATATAATACGATTAGGCAAATCGAAAATGATAAGTATGATCTGTGATCTGCTTATTAGGCTAAAAGAAATTAATTTAATTAAAGTCAATTTGTGTTAAGGTATACCCAGCAATAAAAATAAAAATATGAAAATTTTTGCAAATGGTCTTTACGGCAGTTTATTAATGCAAACGGGTTAACCCATTATGATTTTGGCAAACAACTCACCTTTTTTAATAGTCTCATTGAAGTTAATTAAATTCTTTTAAAATAGACCAGTCCTTTGTGAGGTTGGAAATGCGTAATATATTTTATTTATTTATTATGAATCAAAGTGTAAATTCGTCCAGTCCTCTGTGAGGTTGGAATTAATGATACGCTTTTAATTTTTTCAATCAAAGTATAAAATCAAATTAACGACATTAATATAACAACCATATTTAATAAATCAAATTTGTGACAATACCGCAACTGTGCTCGGCACAGGACTCGAGGGTGCCTAACACCTTCCAGAGAGTCAACTGAGGATCTTACTCGAAATCTCTGACGCAAACCATTAGACGAGTCAAAAGTGTTCTAGGTACACCACTTTGGTGACTTGGCACACCTTTAACTATGTCGAGTGGCGACTCTGAGTTCTCTGTAAATATTTGTGTACCTTGAAACACCAAGCACAAGCCTTTAAATAATCAAACTTCGTTAATTTTTAGGGCGTGACAGCTTGGCGACTCCGCTGGGGAAATTAGTGAAAACTAGAATCTCCGGCTTTGATAAAATTGTCGCATGTTTTAATTTATTAAATATTTGGTTGTTATATTCTTGTCGTTATCACATGAAAAGTTGAATGCTACTGCTTTGATATTGTTGAACTGTATATAAACTGTCTTTTCCGCAACCCTCTGAGTCTCTGAAACATACGCACACATGCACTTACCAGATTGCTTGTGGCATCTGGGACTTCTTACTAAATTGCCCATGATTTAGGAGGAAGGCGTGACGGGATTTTAGGCCGGACATACTGTTTCCGGATGGCCTTGATGCGCTTTCCGCCCGGTTTGTCCACTGGGTTTTTTCAGCCAGTCTAGACACTGAGTCTGTTGTGTCACCTAGAGTTAAACCTTTAGGCCCAATTATCTGCATCATATTTGACTTAATGAGGTGCGGTACACCGGTATTGCACTTGTCTAGGCTGACTATCCTTTTTGTCTAAGCGGGACCCACTTCTTGGGAAAGACATGTCCAAGGCATTTTTATGTGTTGCATGCGCCTAGAAAAAATTGTTATGCTGACCAAATTGGAGAGGGATGGATTTCAAAAGAAAAAAAATGATGATGAATGAAATGAAAAGGGAGGAAGTAGGGTGAATTTAACTGTAGATGTCTTGTATTCTCATTCGAGTCATACTGTTATAAGGTCAAATTTTTTTGCCAGTGTTGGCCAATTTTTGTAGATGTCAGTTTTGCGAAAATTCTATAAAATATATATATATATATATACACACACACACACACTTATGTAGTCAGAAGTCAAAAAATGTTGGTGTCAGTCTTCACGTCGTTATAATGGTGAATTTTTTTTTTTAGAAAAGGCTCATATATCGATGTTGGAAGTTTACGCGATCCAGTTTTTCACGTCGTTGTCCTGGCAAATTTTTGCAAAATATACTGTAGTGTCATTACTGGAATGAATTTTCTTGATGTTGCGTCGTTGTAATGTCAAATTTTTCTTTAGTAATAACATCTAAGTACCGATGTTGGCAATTTTCTAGAGTCAGTTTTGATGCCGTTGTGATGGCAAAAAAAAAATTTCAATTCTCTTAGGATCAAATTTACGTTGTTACAATGACAAAAGTTTGTTGAAAATTCGAGTTTCAAGTTAGAGGTTTAAGCATCTGTTTTGCTCTGTCGGTCAGTTATTTTATGTTGTTTTCAGGTTTTCAAACATTTGACACATGTTTTCATTAGGTACAATGGCTGCATCATCTTCTAGGTCGAGCAAGAGAAAATACCCTGCTGATGCAATTCCACCCTCTATCATGATGACTGATTACCCACCTAAATCGGAGAAATCTTTGAAGTCTTGGTGGGACACAATGAATAATATGCAGAAAAAATTAGTCCATGATAAGATTAGTTTTCTGACTGACTTTGTGACTAAACTTATTGTCCCACGTCGAGAGTTGGTTAGCGCACTAGTTCGGTTTTGGAACCCAAACCAAAATACTTTCTGTTTTAAGGGGTTTGAGATGACACCGACCCTCGAGGAAATAGCTGGGCTCGTTAAGCTAGATTTTGAGAAAAAGATCATGATTGCTCCGAAGAAGGTTAATGAGTATGATTTTTTTAGTAACATCAAGGTACAAACAGACCTCTCAATCGCTAGAGTTCGTCGATACTGGATTTCATTTGACTACCTCTATGATCGTTTCGGGGCTGATAATGGTTTTAAAAAGCATAGATTTGAGTTTCATGACAAGCTGAAATATGAAGAGTGGGTGCAACTTTGTCCTTAGGTCTTTGTGTTCGCTTTGCTAGGGTTGCTGGTTTTTCCATTACCGGATAGAGCGATATCTATTAAGGTCAGTTGAATCATGACAACTTTATATGGTGGAGCACCGGACGTTACTATCATTCCGATAATTCTAGGTAGTATATTTCATACTTTGACTCGATGCCACAAAGGAGAAAGCGGTTTCTTTGAGGGGTGTAACCTCCTATTACAGGTCTGGTTCTTGGAGCATGTACGCCCTTGCCCACCTCGTGATATTCTTAGGTACTGTGACATTGATTATCTCGGGTATCATCTTGAACATATCGAGAAGTATAAATTTCAAGAAAATGAGCAAGATTGGAGGTCTTTCTTGAACTCTCTCATGCCGGATAGGATTTTGTGGCAGTATAACTGGCTTCCTAAGGGGGAGGTTGTACACAGATGTGTGGACCATCCTTTTCTAGTTCTGATGGGTTTGACAGCATCCAATCCTTATGTTCCTCTGCATGTATTTAGACATTTGGGACGAAAGCAGGAGATCCCAATAGTTGAGGACATAAGTGCATATGTCTCAGACTATCCTCTCCACCCAACTACCTTTAGAGGTGATATCTTGCGCTTGTGGGACACTAGAAGGCACCTCACGGAAAATACACAGGTTCAGGACGGACTTAGGGGGGAGGTCATTCGGGAGTACAAGTTATGGTATTACCACCAGCCTATACCCAGAGAGATGCCCGCGAGGTCGAGAACATGCATGGTTGACATTGAGACCAGGTTGGATATGCAGGTTCAGCTTGCTAGGCGCGAGATTGGGGAGGAATACCGTGCTACTATACAAAGCTTAGTTGCGGAGAGGGACGACGCTAGAGCTGCTCAGTCAGAGAGTGAGGGTTTAACACATAAGCACTCAGATACTATCAAGCGACTTCATGACTTGCATCGTAGAGCTTTGACAGGGAGGGACACCGCTCTAACTGCCCAGGCTGAGAGCAACAGATTCGTACAGAAGTGCCTTGGGAACATTGACCGATTGCATAAACAACTTGATCAGGCAGTGATTTTGAAGAATGATGCATTGAGATTGACCACGACCCAGCTTCAGAAAATAGCCGTGTCGAAGAGAGTCATTGATCGAGGTCATGCACAGGTGTTGGAGTTGGCAAACTATTTGGCTCAGATATGCATAGATCATAAGGACTCGTCTAATAGGACTATCCTCATTGATGCTCCAAATTATGTTAGGAATGTATCACAGCGGGTGGACATATTGCGTGATGTTTTGAGCCTGCCTTTGTCACCAATCGAGGAAGATCCCGAGGAGCCGTTCGAGTTTGACCCAGAGGAGCCAGCTGACTTTGTGCCCAGGTCACCTTAGTAGATACATCAGGCCAAGATGATGCAGATTATTGCTTTTTGTCATTTATTTAACTTCTTGGCATGTTGTGCTTTATGTTGATTTTGAACTTAGCAGTTGTAATTTATTTTATTTTTCAGTCATTTGTATGTTTCTTTTGGTCGTGCTCCGGAGCACTATATGTACTCTTTTTTAGTAATGAAAATCTTTTGCTTATTTTTATGTGTCAATTTATTTCACCCTCTAGCCTCTCTTAAAAAAAATAATACGAAAAAGAAAGAAAGAAAGAAAGAAAGAAAGAAAGTGAAGAAGAAAAAGAAATCAAACAATACCACATGGGGATCTAATCCAAACTACTTTGGGATGACGCATGATGCTTTTAGGATTCTAGGCGCACTTCGTTCGTGAAATGTGTTATTTCTTAACCCGTTTGTTTGCATTCAAAGCTTTCAATTTCAGTGATTTGGTGTTGCACTCTGAAATTGTCCCGCATTAGACAAAGATCAAAAGGGCTTTTAACCACACTTCTCACCAATGGCATCTGACGGAGAGAAATCAGATCTGCTACCCAGGAACTCGCTGCACTAGAAAGTGAAAAGTTGACAGATGAGGTCCAAAGTTTGAAACAGTTTCTGGTTGACATGCATCACGCAGCAACCACGGGACAGGCACCACCTCCCATGCCAGCCATCTTGGAGGGAGTCGTACCAACATCGGTCTTTCGCACACCGGGCAAATCTGCGGTAGCCGAAGATCCTCACTACCCTCCAGGCTTTGGTCCACATATGGCTACCAACAATGATGTCGGGCCCTCAAGTGTACAATGTTGGGCACAAGTCCCACATCATGGACTACAAGTTCCACCCCAAGCTCCTACCCAAGCATTCACTGTTCTTGGGGGACATGCTTTGCAACAGTCAAATAGCGACCTGCAGCTGAAAACTCAACAGTTCGACCAAGCTCGGGGTAATGTTCTCCGCTCCACTGAGTCATATGATCAAGGACACCACCTAGAATCACATTCTGATATCGAATGGTTGGGAAAGACAAAAGAGAATGATTTTGCTTGGAAATTGAAAAGCTTGGAGGAAATTGTGAAAAACATACCGGGGCAAGGGGGTAAAACCAATATTTCATGCAAAGACCTATGTTTGTTCCCCTATGTGCCATTGCCTGAAGGTTTTGTTATGCCCAAGTTTGATTTGTACATTGGACAAAGTGATCCAAGGATCCACATGAAGATCTACCTTAACAAAATGAGGGGCATTGAGAAGGATGAATTTTTGATGGCATACTTTGCTGACAGTTTGGGAAGACCGGCAACAGAATGGTTTGTACAACAAGATGTTTCGAAGTGGGTTGTTGAACCCCAAAAAATTACCTTGTTAAGAAAATATAGGTTTCGGGTATATTTCAACAAAATGGGACTCCAAAGGGCTTTCTTTGGAGTCGCCACCTAATTTAGGAGAATTAGGAACCAATTGATTAAAACGTGCGCAAGCACTCCGTTTTAAGAAAATGGTATATTTCAGAGATTCTAAGTAAGAGGTTTAATTATTTTCGAAAGAAGGTTTCAATTTGAAAGCACTTTCGAAAATCCGTAAAATTATGGTTAATCCTTCGGTTTTCAAAAAATAGCTCAAAATGTTAACTTTCAATATGTCGCTAAAAGGGTTTAAAATAAATGTTAAAAGTCTAAAATTATAATAAGACACTTTTTTATTAATTTTAAATTTTAATTGCACGCATTATTTAACTAAAAGGATTCACAATTAATAAATAAGATGACAATTCTAAATAAAATAATTTATTCACAATAAATAACTCAAAATAAATATTCATTAACAAATAAACAATTAAATTGTTCTACAACTAATAAAAGGAAAAAACCTAATGACATGCAAATTCTAAAGGATTGGAAAAAAATAAGAGTTAGAAGATAGAACCCGAAAATTGCGGAAGAAATGGCAACTTTATTATTTTTACATTTTATGCCCATGAGCCTAAGTTACATTAAACGGCTCAACAAAGCATTTTTAATTTTAAAAGTCTTCAATCTTGCGAATCCAACTCCGGGGTGCAAAACTTGACTTCACCTCGATTCGATAACTTGCCCCCAATGCAATGTAGCCATCCCAATGTCGAGTTTTACCAAACTCGTTTTCCCAGATTTATATGCCAAGAAAAATAGGGAGATAAAAAGATTAGTAAATATTCAAAATAATTTATAGAAAAACAAAAGTGTAAATCAAACAAGAGGATTAACTTGACCTCGCATATCTAGTCTTTAAAGTATGAAGTCTGGCATGCTACAAAAACAAAGCAGATCCTATGAATGACATACAACCTCGAAAATGCATTTCTTTGACTATTCAGCCATCAAACTTTCACATTTCAAACGAAGGACTTCCATATCATATGCCATTTTAGAGTAATAGCAAAGAGTTTTAACATGGTGAAGAATTTACTTTTTAAACAACGCATAGCAGCTAAATGGACAAAAATGCTAAACTCAAGTAGGTGGTAAAGTAATCAACTTTATCATTAAAGCAAATATTGCAGCATTACAACATTTAATGTCAAATCATTTTGTAACTATAGGCAAATAGGGCTAAACAAACTCCCTGCTAAGAGTTAAATTCAACTAGGAAAGATCCGATCTTTTACCAAGTTCTGACATTTTATAAGCTAAATTTCCAGAGAATTCTAACTTGAATGAATAGCAGACAAGACAATGTATATAAGAGAAGAAACTCAAACTTTGCTATGGGAATTTCAAAGGAATTACTAGTGCTGCCTGTCATCAATACTCTAACTATTGCACAATATATATTCAAATTACCAAGAACTAATTAACAGATCCGTTTTATTACTTTAAACATCGGAATCAGAAAATACTAATCTTCACCCTCGAGAAAAGACTCCAAATAAATGCCTTAACTACTTAACTAGTACAAGCGGTAGGCTAATTAGGCATCAGAACTTCATGAGAGAAAGAAAAGAGGATATACAATTAGGACTTCCGACATAAACAGGAAACACTAAATGAAATAGGGAACGGACACTAAGCTCATGTTTTAAGGAATTAAACAGAGCTTAGCTTAATGAAAATCACCCATTTTCTCTTTAGATATTAACAGACAGGATTTCCTCTTCTTTTTATGAGATAGCAGGCAATGTATTGACAAGAGAAACCCAGGACTTGACACAAAAGATAATGCGACACAAAACTAAAAGCTAAGTTTTAATCTCCACCGAAACTAGAATGCTATATATGTATATATCGTGTATGTGCTCTGCTTCTTTTCCATAAGAAATTGGAACTTTGAAACTCACAGAAACCCTTACTCTCTGCCGCTGTCCCTCTCTCCTTCCGGACCAGAAAATAATCCCTCTTATACTTGAACCTTTAGGGTTTTAAGAAGTGGGAAAAATACCCAAATAGTCCCTCAACGGTCCTTAACGGATAAGACTCTTGTACCATTTTTGAGCTGGAAGGGGCGACCAGATGATATGGACTGATTCGCATTTTTAATTTGGGGGTAACCGAGTAGGGAGATTATTCGCGGGTCGAAAGAGGGAAAATCGGGTTTGGGCTGATGGGTAAGGGAAAACGAAACTGAATTGGGGTATACGAAAAGAAAAAATTATGTGGCATCAACATTTAACAGACATATTTTTTCTTTATTATGATTTATAGACATTTAACAATATGTCATTTACTTTTTATCGACATTCTTTTTTACTGAACACTTTTCCTCTTTTATGCCTATTTTTGGGGAATAGAATAAATCACTATCAGTTATATTTAGATATGATCTTATCTCACTAATTAAATATATTTATTAAAGTATTTAATCTTTTCTTACGCTGATAGAAATAAATCAAACTAAAAAATCATTCAACTAAGTGAGAAAATATTGGGTCAAAATCTAAATTAGCATTGCATGATAAAATGTTCATCCCAAGGTATACTTCTGCATATTTTATTAATTATGTATTACATATTAATTGCTTTAAAATATAATATAATGATATTATTATATAAAAATATTATGTTGATATAAATGTAATATATTCTGCATAATTATGATAAAAAATTTTAATATACAAAAATATTTTTTATATAATATTTTATTGATATAATTGCAATATATTCTGCATATTTATGATACATCACAATATATAGTATATTGATATTATTATACATATAATATTTTATTGATACAAGTGCAATATATTTTATATATCTATAATAATTATGTGGTGTGAGTATTCCCTAATAGATATAGTGTGAGTATTCCCTATGTATTACTTATGTAGTAGAATTAAGTTGGTATTTACATAATTATAAGTGTGTGCATAATGAATACCAAAAATTAATGGAGAATGAATACCAATAAAATATACAAAATGAAAAACACAAAATATATACGAAATGTATAACAAAGATATGCATTTTATGTATACGAAAAATGTATGCAAAATTTATACGAAAAATGTATGCAAAATGTATACATAAAATATATGCAAAAAAATATATATTTTACAATTTTTAGGTGATAATCATGTGATAATAGTTAATGGAGAAAGAGAATGTGGCTGATGATTGATATCCCAAAAAATAGCCCAAAAAATAGGCACAAATTTAAACTTCTTTTGCTGTAGTTCCACTATTTTAGGAAAATAATATTTGTAAACATATTAATATAGATAATTTTGGCTAGCCTTTGTTCAAGAGTTCATGTGTCTATTTGAATGTAGGGCCATATTTGATTTTGGCTAAATATGTTGTATATTGGTATATAAGGAGTTGCAAAGATAGGCTATATTTTAACTTAGGAATGATTTTAGCCTCTGTTAGTCAATTGCTTTGTAAGTGTAGAAATTTCACAAGTAGGCCTAATTAGGACTGCGCATTGCGAATTTGATCTTTCTTTTAGAATTAAGCAATTATTTCTAACCTTTCAAGATTTATTTTAATTCTAAAATAATTAAGCTTTAATTGAATTTTCGGGATAAAATTGGGTGTCAACATGGGTCACCTTTGATGACATGGCCAGCGCTTTCCTAAACCATTATGGTTACAAAATGGAGGCTGCTCCTGATCGTTCTTCCTTGAAGACGATCACGAAGAAACCAAGTGAAAGTTTCAGAGAATATGCCTACAGGTGGCGCGAATAGGCGGCACGTGTGAGCCCTTTGATCCCAGATGATAAGATGGTTGAAGAGTTCGTCGAAGTGCTCGATGAGACGTACTACCAAGCGATGGCCTCTGCCATTGGGAAGCACTTCAGTGAAGCAGTGAGAATTGGTGAAATGATTGATAGAGGAATCAAGACTGGAAAGATTATCAGCCAAACAGCTTTGAGAGCCACTACCCAGGCACTACAATCAGGATCAAACAGTTTTGGGAAGAAGAAAGAAAAGAAAGAAGAAGTGGCTATGGTTGGCCCTGGACCAAGAAGAAATGACGGACGATACAATGACCGTCAAGGATACAATCTAATAAGTCCACCACAATACTTCTATCCACCGCCTCAATATGCTATGCCACAGTTCTCATTTCCTATAAATGCAGCATCTTATGCTCAAACCCTGTCAGGTCCACAATGGCGTGCACCCCCTGCTCCAGTCCAGTATAACAATCAATAGGCACATGCTCAATTCCCGGCTCAGTAGGAGATGCCTTATCGACAACGAGGTCCACCGGGCTTGCGTACAAACATGCAACAGAGAAACATGCAACAAGAGAAATGGCAATTCACCCCATTGGGGGAAACTTACACTAATTTGTTTGAAAGTTGCAACAAGCCAATCTGTTGAAGCCAATCCTGGGAAAAAGTGAATCCCAATGGAAGAATTGATCATTCACGCCATTGAGCATTTCATTCTGGAGCACCTGGACATGACACAGAATCCTGCTAGGAACTCAAAAGGGGAATCCAGGCAATGATAGACAACAATCAGATAAAAGTCGTGGGGGATGAAACACAAAATATGAATCAAAATCCTTTACCAGCTCATGATGTTCAAAACAACATAAACATGGTAGGGATGGTATGCATAGAAGAAGACATGAAAGGGAAAGCCGCCAAGCAGATTGTGGCAGTTGGTCCCTCTCCAGACATCAAAATCCATGAGCCATTTATTCTTGTAATGGGGGGAAAGTCAAGTGCGTCTGTTGTCAACAAAGCAAAGCAAGATGCGGCTGTTGAGCCAAGTTTTACAATTCTGGCTGCAAAGTAGGAAAAAGTTCATGACAGTGCACCAGCATTTATTGTGCAAGGGAGATCATGCCAGAAAACTCCGGTCTTCGAAGTTAAGGCAAAGAAGTGTGAACCGTTTGTCATCACTCAGGCAGCGCAACTCCCTGTCAAAAGTACAAAGGTCGTTCCTTGGAACTACAACAAGACAATTATGTCTTACAATGGGAAGGAAATCATGGAGGTTGTTGCAGATGTAAATGGTCTAACTCGGTCTGGGAGATGTTTTACCCCGGAAGAATTGAGAAAGGCAAAGCCAGGTCGGGAAAACCAAGGACCCATCAAAGAGCCAGTTTCCGAGAAAGAAGTTGAAGAATTTTTGAAGAAAATGAGATAGACAGATTATTCTATCTTCGAGCAATTGAGAAAGACTCCGGCTCAGATATCACTCTTGTCTCTACTTATGAACTCTGAAGCACATCGCAACGCACTGTTGAAAATACTGAATGAGGCCTACATTCTTGAACAAACTACTGTGGCTAATCTGGAAGCACTTGCTGGCAGAGTATTTGAGACTAATCGTGTGACGTTCACCGATGAGGAGCTGCCAACAGAAGGAACCGGTCATAATCGGGCGCTTCATATCTCAGTTAAGTGTGAAAACTCCTATGTCACACGTGTTCTAATAGATGGTGGCGCAGGATTGAATATTTACCCTCTGTCTACATTGAAGAGTCTAAAGGTGGATATGAGCAAAATCAGGGCAAGTTCCTCTGTTATTCGTGCTTTTGATAGTGGAGTTCGAGAATCTTTGGGCATCATTAATCTTGAGTTGATCATTGGTCCCGCAACCTTCAGTATTGAATTTCAGGTCATGGAAACTGATGCATCATACAATCTGTTATTGGGCCGACCATGGATTCACATGGCTTGTGTTGTACCCACCACAGTTCATCAGGTGGTCAAGTTTACTTGGGATAATCAAGCTGTTGTAGTGTTTGGAGAGGATGACTTACAGTTTAACAACAGTCTGGACGTACCAGCCCTTGAAGTTGTCACAAGGCGCCCGACCATCATGTATCAAACCTTCGATGTAGTGTATGTGGAAAAAGTAACAGAAGGGAAACCTATACCCGTCTCAAGAGTGTCAGAGACGTCTATTATGATGGCATCTGAAATGTTAAAGCATGGTTTCCAATTTGGAAAGGGCTTGGGAGCATCACTACAAGGAAGGGTAAATCCAGTTTATTAAACGGTGTGGAAGGCATGTTGAGACTAGGGTTCAAGCCAAAAGCAGCTGATCGTAAGCAAGCAAAGAAAAAAAAGTCGGAAGTTTGGTCTCTCCCAAAGCCAATTCCGTGTCTCGCTCAGTCTTTTGTGGGTTATGTCATGAAACCAAAGGTTGTCGCTACAAATGTCAACACAGTGGAAGACAATCAGGATGCACCATTCGATCTAGGTGGCATTTTTGAAATCTGCATGGTGCAGCCGGGTGAAGGCTCCAGCAATGCTTCAATACAGTACATTGGCCCGGACGTGCACCTGATTAACTGGAATGCAACTCCCTTCCCCATCAGGAAGGGGTCTTGGTAGACTGTTGTTTTACAGTTTTCTTTTGTATACACTTGGATATTCTAAGCGTTGTATGCCAAGTGTATTATTTTGCTCATCTCTTCTTTTATAACTCAAACCTTTTTTCATTAATGAAAGGCCTAAGAGCCAAGCTTTCCTTCAATCTCTATTCATATTCCTAATTTTATTCTACTTTTGTTTATCTGTACTGATATATCTGCTGGTCCTGATATCTTGACATGTTCAAGGAACTTATCGTCCATCCAAGGACCGCAATCTGATTTTGGCTCCATAACCATAGTTGAGGTTGAAAGTGATGAAGAAAATATTGAGGAGTTTGTTAATGAGATTGAATATGATGGGGAAGAGGCAGATTTTGAAATAGGCCTGGAAGTTGAACGCCATGAGGGCAAGCCTAAACCCAATTTGGCTGATATAGAGGATGTTAATCTTGGGAGCCCTGATGATATGAGGGAAACCAAGATAAGCATGTATGCCCGACCTGAAGTGAAGAACGATATTCGGAAAGTGCTTTTTGAATATCGGGATGTTTTTGCATGCTCAAATGATGAGATGCCGGGTTTGAGTTCCGAATTGATCATCCAAAAATTGCCAATTCAACCTGGTTTCCCTCCAGTGAGACAAATGCAATGAAAGTTCAAAACTGATATGATCAAGAAAATTCATGATGAAATAATGAAACAGTTGGATGCAAAAGTAATTCAATCGGTTCAGTACATTGCTTGGGTTGCGAATGTTGTTCCGGTTCCTAAGAATCATGGAAAAATAAGGATATGTGTCGACTATCGAGATTTGAACAAGGCAAGTCCCAAAGACAATTTCCCGGTTGCCTAATATTCACACTCTCGTAGACAATTGTGCCAAACATGAGATACAATCCTTTGTTGATTGCTACGCCGGATACCACCAAATCCAGATGGATGAAGATGATGCATACAAAACAGCATTCACTACACCTTGGGGAACGTACTGCTATCGAGTGATGCCGTTTGGTTTGAAAAATACTGGGGCAACCTACGTGAGAGCTATGAATGCTATTTTCCATGATATGATGTATAAAGAAATAGAAGTGTACGTGGATGACGTGATTATCAAGTCTAGAACGGCTGAAGAACACGTGAGAGATCTCAGAAAGTTCTTTGAAAGGCTCCGTAGGTATAATCTGAAGCTGAATCCAGCCAAGTGTGCATTTGGTGTGCCTGCTGGAAAATTGTTAGGTTTCATTGTTAGCAGGCGAGGTATTGAATTGGATCCTGCAAAGATCAAAGCAACACAAGAATTACCTCCGCCTCGAACCAAGAAGGACGTTAAAAGCTTTGTAGGCAGGCTAAATTACATCAGTAGGTTCGTTGCTTAACTTACCACAATATGTGAGCCGATCCTCAAGTTGTTGAAAAAGAATGCATCAATTTCATGGACCGAAGAGCGCCAAGAAGCCTTTGACAAGATCAAGCAATACTTGTCAAATCCTCCTGTTTTGGTTCCGCCTGAGCCTGGCCGACCATTATTTTTGTACTTGTCAGTCAAGGAAAACTCCTTTGGTTGTGTACTGGGGCAAAATGATGCCTCGGGAAAGAAAGAGCAGGCAATTTATTATCTGAGCAAAAAGTTTACAGATTGTGAGGCCAGATACACTTTGTTGGAAAGGACGTGTTGTGCCCTAACTTGGGTTGCACAAAAGCTGAAACATTATTTGTTGTCCTATACCACTTATTTGATTTCCCGGATGGACCCATTGAAGTGCATATTTCAAAAGCCAATGCAACCCGACAAACTTGCAAAATGGCAGATCTTGCTCACGGAATTTGACATAGTTTATGTCACCAGAACTGCAATGAAAGCTCAAGTCTTAGCTGATCATTTGGTTAAAAATCCGGTTGATGATGATTATGAGCCATTGAAGATTTACTTCCCTGATGAGGAGGTAGATGTGCTTGAAGAACTGATTAATGAAGAAGTTTGATGGTGCTTCCAACTCAAAAGGCCATGGTATTGGAGCGGTCCTCATATCTCCCACGGGACATTATTATCCGGCAGCTGCCCAACTCCGTTTCAGTTGCACTAATAACACATCTGAGTATGAAGCATGTATAATGGGTTTGCGTATGCCGTTAGACATGGACATCAAAGAATTACTGGTGATCGGAGATCTTTTGATACGCCAAATAAAGGGCGAATGGGAAACTCGAGACCTTAAGCTGATCATGTACAAACAGTGTATGGGAGGACATGAGTGCATATGTCTCAGACTATCCTCTCCATCCAACTACCCTTAGAGGTGATATCTTGCGCTTGTGGGACAGTAGAAGGCGCCTCACGGAAAATACACAGGTCCAGGACGGACTTAGGGGGGAGGTCATTCGGGAGTACAAGTTATGGTATTACCACCAGCCTATACCCAGAGAGATGCCTACGAGGTCGAGAACAGGCATGGTTGACATTAAGGCCAGGTTGGATATGCAGGTTCAGCTTGCTAGGCGCGAGATTGGGGAGGAATACCGTGCTACTATACAAAGCTTAGTTGCAGAGAGGGACGCCGCTAGACCTGCTCAGTTAGAGAGTGAGGGTTTAACACATCAGCACTCAGATACTATCAGGTGACTTTGACTTGCATCGTAGAGCTTTGACAGGGAGGGACACCGCTCTAACTGCCCAGGCTGAGAGCTACAGATTCGTACAGAAGTGCCTTGGGAACATTGACCGATTGCATAAACAACTTGATCAGGCAGTGATTTTGAAGAATGATGCATTGAGATTGGCCACGACCCAGCTTCAGAAAATAGTCGTGTCGAAGAGAGTCATTGATCGAGGTCAGGAACAGGTGTTGGAGTTGGATAACTATTTGGCTCAGATATGCCATAGATCATAAGGACTCGTCTAATAGGACTATCCTTATTGAAGCTCCAGATTATGTTAGGAATGTATCACAGCGGGTGGATATATTGCGTGATGTTTTGAGCCTGCCTTTGTCACCAACCGAGGAAGATCCCGAGGAGCCATTCGAGTTTGACCCAGAGGAGCCAGCTGACTTTGTGCCCAGGTCACCTTAGTAGATACATCAGGCCGAGATGATGCAGATTATTACTTTTTGTCATTTATTTAACATCTTGGCATGTTGTGCTTTATGTTGATTTTGAACTTAGCAGTTGTAATTTATTTTATTTTTCAGTCATTTGTATGTTTCTTTTGGTCATGCTCCGGAGCACTATATGTACTCTTTTTTAGTAATGAAAATCTTTTGCTTATTTTTAATTGTCAATTTATTTCACCCTCTATCCTCTCTTGAAAAAAAATAATACGAAAAAAAAAAGAAAGAAAGAAAGAAAGAAAGAAAGAGAAGAAGAAAAAGAAATCAAACAATACACTTGGGGATCTAATCCAAACCACTTTGGGATGATGCATGATGCTTTTAGGATTCTAGGCGCACTTCGTTCGTGAAATGTGTTATTTCTTAACCCGTTTGTTTGCATTCAAAGCTTTCAATTTCAGTGATTTGGTGTTGCACTCTGGCATTGTCCCACATTACACAATGATCAAATGGGCTTTTAACTACACTTCTCACCAATGGCGTCTGATGGAGAGAAACCAGATACTGCTGCCCAGGAACTCGCTGCACTAGAAAGTGAAAAGTTGACAGATGAGGTCCAAAGTTTGAAACAGTTTCTGGTTGACATGCATCACGCAGCAACCACGGGACAGGCACCACCTCCCATGCCGGCCATCTTGGAAGGCGTCGTACCAACTAGGCCTGGGCATAGAGCTGAGCTGGTTCAGAGCTCGCTCGGCTCGGTTGCCTTTTAGCTCGGCTCGGCTCGATCTCATTTAAAATTTGGCTCAGCTCGGCTGGGTTAAAGCTCGATCAAGCTCGGCTCGGTCAAAGCTCGGCTCGACACGATTAGCTTGATTGATCGTGTAACATTATCTTCAAAATATAACTTCCATTCATTAGGCTTAATTACCAAAAAATATTAGAAGTCTACGTGTTATTTAATATTTTAATGCAATAGATAACAATTGATAAACTAGTTCTTTTATCATTATCTATGATTATGATCAAAAGGAAAATTTAAATATTAATTTTTATATTATTAAGTATGGGAACACAAGAAAAAAAGTCGGCTCGAGCTCGGCTCGGGCTCGGTCAAACTTTAATGAAGCTCGGTTGAGCTCGGCTCGGCTCGGCTCGCTATGTATAAAGCTCGGTTTCGCTCGGGTTCGGTTAGGCTCGGCTCGGGCTCAACTCGCTCGCTTGATGCCCAGGCCTAGTACCAACATCGGTCTTGCGCGCACCGGGCAAATCTGCGGTAGCCTAAGATCCTCACTACCCTTCAGGCTTTGGTCCACATATGGCTACAATCAATGATGTCGGGCCCTCAAGTGTACAACGTGGGGGACAAGTCCCACATCATGGACTACAAGTTCCACCCCAAACTCCTACCCAAGCTCCTACCCAAGCATTCAATATTCTTGGGGGACATGCTTTGCAACAGTCAAATAGCGACCTGCAGCTGAAAACTCAACAGTTCAACCAAACTCGGGGTAATGTTCTCTGCCCCACTGAGTCATATGATCAGAGGCACCACCCAGAATCACATTCTAATATCGAAATGCTGGGAAAGACAGAAGAGAATGATTTTGCTCGAAAATTGAAAAGCTTGGAGCAAACTGTGAAAAACATACAGGGGCAAGGGGGTAAAACCAATATTTCATACAAAGACCTGTGTTTGTTCCCCCCTGTGCCATTGCCTGAAGGTTTTGTTGTGCCCAAGTTTTATTTGTACATTGGACAAAGTGATCGAAGGATATACATGAAGATCTACGTTAACAAAATGAGGGGCATTGAGATGGATAAATTGTTGATGGTATACTTTGCTGACAGTTTGGGAGGACCGGCAACAGAATGGTTTGTACAACAAGATGTTTCGAAGTGGTTCACCTTTGATGACATGGCCAGCGGTTTCCTAAACCATTATGGTTAACGAATGGAGGCTGCTCCTGATCGTTCTTCCTTGAAGACGATCACGAAGAAACCAAGTGAAAGTTTCAGAGTGTATGCCTACAGGTGGCGCGAATAGGCGGCATGTGTGAGCCCTTTGATCACAGATGATAAGATGGTTGAAGAGTTCGTCGAAGTGCTCGATGAGACATACTACCAACCGATGGCCTCTGCCATTGGGAAGCACTTTAGTGAAGCAGTGAGAATTGGTGAAATGATTGATAGAGGAATCAAGACTGGAAAGATTGTTAGCCAAACAGCTTTGAGAGCCACTACCCAGGCACTACAATCAGGATCAAACAGTTTTTGGAAGAAAGAAGAAGTGGCTATGGTTGGCCCTTGACCAACAAGAAATGACGGACGATACAATGACCGTCAAGGATACAATCTAACAAGTCCACCACAACACTTCTATCCGCCTCCTCAATATGCTATGCCACAGTTCTCATTTTCTGTAAATGCAGCATCTTATGCTCAAACACTGTCAGGTCCACAATGGCATGCACCCCCTGCTCCAGTCCAGTATAACAATCAATAGGCGCATGCTCAATTCCAGGCTCAGCAGGAGATGCCTTATCGACCACGAGGTCTACTGGGCTTGCGTCCAAACATGCAACAGAGAAACATGCAACAAGAGAAAAAGCAGTTCACCCCATTGAAGGAAACTTACACTAATTTGTTTGAAAAGTTGCAACAAGCCAATCTGTTGAAGCCAATCTTGGGAAAAGTGGACCCCAATGGAAGAATTGATCATTCACGCCATTGTGCATTTCATTCTGGAGCACCTGGACATGACACAGAATCCTGCTGGAAACTCAAAAGGGCAATCCAGGCAATGATAGAAACTAATCAGATAAAAGTCATGGGGGATGAAAAACAAAATGTGAATCAAAATCCTTTACCAGCTCATGATGTTCAAAACAACATACACATGGTAGGGATGGTATACATAGAAGAAGACATAAAAGGGAAAGCCGCCAAGCAGATTGTGGCAGTTTGTCCATCCCCAGACATCAAAAGCCATGAGCCATTTATTGTTTTAATGGGGGGAAAGTCAAGTGCGTCTGTCGTCAACAAAGCAAAGCAAGATGCGGCTGTTGAGCCAAGTTTCACAATTCCGGCTGCAAAGCAGGAAAAAGTTCATGACAGTGCACCAGCATTTATTGTGCAAGGGGCATCATGCCAAAAAACTCCAATCTTCGAAGTTAAGACAAAGAAGTGTGAACCATTTGTCATCACTCAGGCAGCATAACTCCCTGTCAAAAGTACAAAGGCCGTTCCTTGGAACTACAACAAGACAATTATGTCTTACAATGGGAAGGAAATCATAGAGGTTGTTGCAGATGTAAATGGTCTAACTCGGTCTAGGAGATGTTTTACCCCAGAAGAATTGAGATAGGCAAAGCCAGGTCGAGAAGACCAAGGACCCATCAAAGAGCCAGTTTCCGCGAAAGAAGCTGAAGAATTTTTGAAGTAAATAAGATCGACAGATTATTCTATCGTCGAGCAATAGAGAAAGACTTCGGCTCAGATATCACTTTTGTCTCTACTTATGAACTCTGAAGTACATCACAATGTACTGTTGAAAATACTGAATGAGGCCTACATTCTTGAACAAAATACTGTGGCTAATCTGGAAGCACTTGCTGGCAGAGTATTTGAGACTAATCGTGTGACGTTCACCGATGAGGAGCTGCCAACAGAAGGAACCGGTCATAATCGGGCGCTTCATGTCTCAGTTAAGTGTGAAAACTCCTATGTCACACGTGTTCTAATAGATGGTGGCGCAGGATTGAACATTTGCCCTCTGTCTACGTTGAAGAGTCTAAAGGTGGATATGAGCAAAATCAGGGCAAGTTCCTCTGTTGTTCGTGCTTTTGATGGTGGAGTTCGAGAATCTTTGGGCATCAATAATCTTGAGTTGATCATTGGTTCCGCAATCTTCAGTATTGAATTTCAGGTCATGGAAACTGATGCATCGTACAATCTGTTATTGGGCCGACCATGGATTCACATGGCTTGTGCTGTACCCTCTACAGTTCATCAGGTGGTCGAATTTACTTGGGATAATCAAGTTGTCGTAGTGTTTGGAGAGGATGACTTACAGTTTAACAACAGTCTGGACGTACCAGCCCTTGAAGTTTTCACAGCACGCCCGGCCATTATGTATCAAACCTCCGATGTGGTGTATGTGGAAAAAGTAACAGAAGGGAAACCTATACTCGTCCCAAGAGTGTCAGAGACGTCTATTATGATGGCGTCTGAAATGTTAAAGCATGGTTTCCAATTTGGAAAGGGCTTGGGAGCATCACTACAAGGAAGGGTAAATCCAGTTTATCAAACGGTGTGGAAGGAACATTGGGACTAGGGTTCAAGCCAAAAGCAGCTGATCGTAAGCAAGCAAAGAAAAAAAAAGTCGGAAGTTTGGTCTCTCCCAAAGCCAATTCCGTGTCTCGCTCAGTCTTTTGTGGGTTATGTCATGAAACCAAAGGTTGTCGCTAGAAATGTCAACACAGTGGAAGACAATCAGGATGCACCATTCGATCTAGGTGGTATGTTTGAAATCTGCATGGTGCAGCCGGGTGAAGGCTCCAGCAATGCTTCAATACAGTATATTGGCCCTGACGTGCACCTGACTAACTGGAATGCAACTCCCTTCCCCATCAGGAAGGGGTCTTGGTAGACTGTTGTTTTACAGTTTTCCTTTGAATACACTTGGATATTCTAAGGGTTGTAAGCGAAGTGTATTATTTTGCTCATCTCTTCTTTAATAACTCAAACCCTTTTTCATTAATGAAAGGCCTAAGAGCCAAGCTTTCCTTCAATCTCTGTTCATATTCCTAATTTTATTCTACTTTTGTTTATCTGTAGTGATATATCTGCTGGTCCTGATATCATGACATGTTCAAGGAACTTATCGTCCATCCAAGGACTGCAATCTGATTTTTGCTCCATAACCATAGTTGAGGTTTAAAGTGATGAAGAAAACATTGAGGAGTTTGTTAATGAGATTGAATATGATGGGGAAGAGGAAGATTTTGAAATTGGCCTGGAAGTTGAACACCATGAGGGCAAGCCTAAACCCAATTTGGCTGATATAGAGGATGTTAATCTTGGGAGCCCTGATGATGGGAGGGAAACCAGGATAAGCATGTATGCCCGACCTGAAGTGAAGAACGATATTCGGAAAGTGCTTTTTGAATATCGGGATGTTTTTGCAGGGTCATATGATGAGATACCGGGTTTGAGTTCCGAATTGATCATCCAAAAATTGCCAATTCAACCTGGTTTCCCTCCAGTGAGACAAATGCAACGAAAGTTCAAAACTGATATGATCAAGAAAATCCATGATTAAATAATGAAACAATTGGATGTAAAAGTAATTCAATCGGTTCAGTACACTGCTTGGGTTGCGAATGTTGTTCCGGTTCCTAAGAAGGATGGAAAAACAAGGATATGTGTCGACTATCGAGATTCGAACAAGGCAAGTCCCAAAGACAATTTCCCGTTGCCTAATATTCACTCTCGTAGACAATTGTGCAAACATGAGATACAATCCTTTGTTGATTGCTACGCCGGATATCACTAAATCCAGATGGATGAAGATGATGCATACAAAACAGCATTCACTACGCCTTGGGGAACGTACTGCTATCGAGTGATGCCGTTTGGTTTGAAAAATGCTGGGGCAACCTACGTGAGAGCTATGAATACTATTTTCCATGATATGATGTATAAAGAAATAGAAGTGTACGTGGATGACGTGATTATCAAGTCTAGAACGGCTGAAGAACACGTGAGAGATCTCAGAAAGTTCTTTGAAAGGCTCCGTAGGTATAATCTGAAGCTGAATCCAGCCAAGTGTGCATTTGGTGTGCCTGCCGGAAAATTGTTAGGTTTCAGTGTTAGCAGGCGAGGTATTGAATTGGATCCCGCAAAGATCAAAGCAATACAAGTTGGCTAGTTGCTACTCTTACCACAATATGTGAGGCGATCCTCAAGTTGTTGAAAAAGAATGCATCAATTGCATGGACCGAAGAGTGCCAAGAAGCCTTTGACAAGATTAAGCAATACTTGTCAAATCCTCCTGTTTTGGTTCCGCCTGAGCCTGGCCGACCATTGTTTTTGTACTTGTCAGTCAATGAAAACTCCTTTAGTTGTGTACTTGGGCAACATGATTTCTCGGGAAAGAAAGAGCAGGCAATTTTTTATCTGAGCAAAAAGTTTACAGATTGTAAGGCCAGATACACTTTGTTGGAAAGGACGTCTTGTGCCCTAACTTGGGTTGCACAAAAGCTGAAATATTATTTGTTGTCATATACCACTTATCTGATTTCCCGGACGGACCCATTGAAGTGCATATTTCAAAAGCCAATGCCAACCGGCAAACTTGCAAAATGGCAGATCCTGCTCATAGAATTTGACATAGTTTATGTCACCAGAACTGCAATTAAAGCTCGAGCCTTAGCTGATCATTTGGCTGAAAATCCGGTGGATGATGATTATGAGCCATTGAAGACTTACTTCCCTGATGAGGAGGTAGATGTGCTTGAAGAATTGATTAATGAAGAAGAGCACGTGTGGAAAATGTACTTTGATGGAGCTTCCAACTCAAAAGGCCATGGTATTGGTGCGGTCCTTATTTCTCCCACGGGACATTATTATCCGGCAGCTGCCCAACTCCATTTCAGTTGCACTAATAACACATCTGAGTATGAAGCACGTACAATGGGTTTCCGTATGGCGTTAGACATGGACATCAAAGAATTACTGGTGATCGGAGATTCAGATCTTTTGATACGCCAAATGAAGGGCGAATGGGAAACTCGAGACCTTAAGCTGATCATGTACAAGCAGTGTATGGGAGGTATCCGCCAATGGCAGAAAACAATCAAAAGAGAACCCTTCGACGACTGGCAAGTGGTTTCTTTTTTAGTGGAGGGGTGGTGTACAAAAGGACACCTGATCTAGGATTGGTAAGATGCGTGGATGCAACTGAAGCCACAAAAATTCTCAATGACATGCATTCGGGGATCTGCGGACCTCACATGAGCGGGCACGTGCTAGCTAAGAAAGTACTCAGAGCAGGATACTTCTGGCTTACCATGGAACATGACTTCATTACTTTTGTGCGAAAGTGTCATCAATGCCAAGTACACGAGTATTTGATATATTCACCCCCTTTAGAGTTGCACACAATGTTAGCCCCTTGGCCTTTTACAGCATGGGGGATGGATGTTATCGTGCCTATTGAACCAAAAGCATCAAATGGGCACAGATTCATTTTGGTTGCATTAGATTACTTCATCAAATGGGTTGAGGCCGTCACTCTCAAGTCCGTGACCAAGAAAGCCGTGGTGGATTTCGTTCATGCTAACATCATTTGTCGCTTTGGTATCCCAAGTACCATCATCACTGTTAATGCAGCAAATTTGAACAGTCATTTAATGAATGAAGTGTGAAAGATTCAATATCATGCACCAAAATTCCACACCTTACCGACCGAAGGCAACTGGTGTGGTTGAAGCAGCCAATAAGAATATCAAGAAGATCCTTAGGAAAATGATACAAGGATCTCGTGATTGGCATGAGAAGTTGTCTTTTGCTTTGCTTTGTTACCGCACAACTGTGCGCACTTCCATAGGTGCGACCCCGTATTCATTGGTATATGGAACTGAAGCAGTCATACCCGCTGAAGTTGAAATACCGTCTCTCAGGATCATTGTGGAAGCAGAGATTGAGGACACAAAATGGGTCAAAACCCGATTGGAACAGTTGTCATTCATTGACGAAAAAAGGCTTAATGCAGTTTGTCACGGTCAATTGTATCAGCAAAGAATGGACCGAGCCTACAACAAGAAAGTGCGCCTCCGCGATTTGAAAGAAGGACAGTTAGCCTTGAAAAGAATCTTTCCTCATCAAGAAGAAGCTAAAGGGAAATTTGCTCCAAATTGGCAAGGGTCATACCTAGTAAAGAAAATATTGCCAAATGGCGCCTTGTACCTTACGGATCCGGATGGCAGGACAACCGAAATACCCGTCAATGCAGACGCGGTCAAGAGGTACTACATTTGACTCCAAGATTGCTTTCAAATTGGGATGAATGCAAGGCTTTTGTTCTCTTTTGCTATCCCAAATTGTATCCCTTATTAGCACTTGTACTTTTGAGGCATGTTCTCAGTTGGAATCAATGTAATTGTACCAAAATGAAATGAAACTGAAAAGCATCAAAAGAAACTTGGGCATTTGCCTAGAGTTACGTCTGACTTGATTCCTCTTAAAAGGATGCGTAGGCAACCATTCCGGTTCAGTCGCAACAGGAGAAAATTCCTCTTTCCATGTCTTCTTTTATTCACGCAAAGCTTGCCTCTGGGCAGAAGTTGTTTTTATTTTTTAAGAAAATGGAGGAAATTCAATATTCCTCCCCCATTTTCTTTGTGTTCGTAACAGGAGAAAGTTCATTTTTTTTCCTGTCTCATATTGACGCAAAATTTTGCCTCCAAGTTTGCGGCCAATACAAAAGAAATGTAGACCCCCAGTTTATGCTAAATTGGGACAGATCTTTTGTTTCATTCTTGAATTTATTCCCAAAGGGTCCGGTCATCCGCCTAAAGAATCTTAAGAGGTATTTTTTCTCATTAAAGAGAAACCCAAAGCGCCCCAGTTTATTCTAAACTGGGACAGAAGTTTTTATTTTTAAAGAAAATATGTCCAAAGGGGAGTGAATTGTACGCAGTCACCTCATGATGCGTTTTGAGGAGCTTATGTCAAATCTTCTTTTAATGGAAAGCCAGTGGTTCCATCCAAAGAGATGTTTTGTGTTGCAAAAAAAAAATAATAACATCTTGCTGGTGAAAACCTGAGAAGGCGCCACAAGACAACAGTGAGGCAAAAGATTAAAGAGAGAGGCTAGTTGGCGAAAACCCGAAAAGGGCGCTACTAGTGGACTTGAGAGTCACCTCAACTTGGTTATGGTTTGATATCTTCCATGGAGCAACTCTCGACAAACAAGTGGCACTGGTCGGATGAGGTCACCCAAGATACATGTCATGATCATCAGGGTTACCGGTATATTTCCAGATAAGTTTCCTTTTTTCAGAAAGACGTTTCTCGTCCAAACGACTTTCGCCCTTAAGCTTTTTATTCCATTTTGTATATCTTGCCTCACCATTAATTCCTTGCCCTTTCGGCGCTAACCTCACATGAGCAACAACAGAAGACTGCAAAACTCTGTCTTTCAGGATTCAGGGTTAATTCCAACAAGCAGGGCACACCCTCGACAATGGAAAAGTTTCAGCGAGTCATGACCACCCTTTATATTTGGAGCCCAGCACCGCACGTCAGGTCGGAGGAATGACATACCAAAATTGTATCATGAAGAGTGGACATGTTTGAGAGAAGCTTTAGGCGTTGTTCATCCCATATTACTGTGAAGAATAGAACAAGAATCACCAAGCTTATTTGCAAGATCAGAAACAAGACGTATCCACGATGCAGAAAGTCAGTGTGACATTTGCTATATTGCCAAGAAAGAGCTAGGATCACCTGAATTGGGGTAGCTGCGCTAGATATCAGACGTAGCGCCATTTTCTTTCCATGTCCAAATCTGCTAAAAGATAGCGATCATTTCCTTTTCGAGTCAATTTCGCTCAAAGATAGTGTTATTTCCTTTCCATGTCGAGATCTGCTAAAACATAGCGGCCATTTCCTTTTCGAGTCAGTTTAGCTCAAAGATAGCGTCATTTCCTTTCCATGTCAAGATCCGCTAAAAGATAGCGATCATTTCCTTTTCGAGCCAATTTCGCTCAAAGATAGCGCCATCTCCTTTCCATGTCAAGATCTGCTAAAGATAGTGATCATTTCCTTTTCGAGTCTATTTCGCTCAAAGATAGCGCCATCTCCTTTCCATGTCAAGATCTGCTAAAAGATAGCGATCATTTCCTTTTAGAGTCAGTCTCGCTCAAAGATAGCGTCATTTCCTTTCCATGTCAAGATCTGCTAAAAGATAGCGATCATTTTCCCTTAGAATCAGTTTTACTCAAAGATAGCGTCATTTCCTTTCCATGTCAAGATCTTCTAAAAGATAGAGATCATTGTCTCTTAGAGTCAGTTTCACTCAAAGATAGCGTTATTTCCTTTCTATGTCAAGATCTGCTAAAAGATAGCGATCATTTCCTTTTCGAGTCAGTCTAGCTCAAAGATAGCATCATTTCCTTCATTTCCTTTCCATGTCAAGATCTGCTAAAAGATAGCGATCATTTCCTTTTAAAGTCAGTCTCACTCAAAGATAGCGTCATTTCCTTTCCATGTCAAAATCTGCTAAAAGATAGCGATCATTTTCTCTTAGAGTCAGTTTCGCACAAAGATAGCATCATTTCCTTTCCATGTCAAGATCTGCTAAAAGATAGCGATCATTTTATTTTAGAGTCAGTTCGCTCAAAAATAGCGTCATTTCCTTTCCATGACAAGATCTGCTAAAAGATAGCGATCATTTTCTTTTTAAGTCAGTTTTGCTAGAAGATAGCACTCAAATTCAGTTCAAATCATTTGCGCTCAAAGATAGCAACCACCCCCAGTTTCAAGTCAGTCCTGCTCAAAGATAGCACCCATCCCCAGCTTCAAGTCAAGACCCGTTTGAAACAGATGCAACCATTTCAAGTTTCAGATAGTGCTTGCCCATACAACAGGCAATAGAGTTGTCTTTTCAAGCCAAGATTTACCTCAAAGAAGTATGAAGATTTAGGCTAGAGATTGTAATTTTACATTTTTCTTTGTATTTCCATTCCTTGTAAAGCAACGACCACCAGCAAGCGGCCAGTAATCAGCAACGACAGCCTTTCTGTGCCTAAGAGTGTCTAGTATCAACCCCAAGTGTGTCTAGAAGAGTCTCTAGTTTGTCTTAGTTAGTCTAGAGTGTCTAGTGTTGTCTTAGTGAGTCTAGAAGAGTCTAGTGTCTGTTTGAATGCGGTAGTCCCAGCTACCGCACGTGAGGAACTACGCTGACCTGATTCTTTAGTCCAGGGATATGTAGGTAGCCTTGTTCTTGTTTGGAACTGAAGAATCAAGGTTCGGTCGCCATTATACAAGCTCTTGGCTAGAACCAAAAAGCCAAAATTAGTTGTGATTATGTCTTTTTCCGAAAACTCTTCATGTTCTCGAACAAAGAGGGGCAGCTGTAATCACCAAATTTTGGCACGATAATATATATAAAAAAAAAGGGCACTCAAATGAGCCATGTTAATCTTCTCGGATGTTTGCTTAATTTTCCTAGATTTGTTCTCATTGATAGTTAATTAATTTGTAAACAAAATAATAATAATTCTTATGTTTAAATTGTGCGTTTGGTATTTTTAATAGCGTGATTAGTATAATATCATGTTTGTTAGGGGTTTATCTAATTAATAAGTTTGCTTAGTGTAACTAACTAAATCTTAGAGTCGTACAATTTTAACGTGTCAAGGCTAATAACTCAATTTAACTCAGAAAATGAACAAAAACGTTATCCATCAGCCCACTACCTTAGCCCATTTCTCCTGACCCAAGCCAAAACCCACATTATATAAACCTAAAACACTCCATTTCACTCACACACCCCCTTAGCTTACTCAAGCTGGCGAAACCCTGGAAAAATTTCGCCAGGCCGCCGGGAAAATCCCACCACCACTCCTCCACCGTAGATCTGCCTCTACTCCGCCATCGGACCGCCGCCGCCGGTGGCCCAAAAAATATAAAAATACACCGTTCGACTTGTTTCGATCTCCTCGTTCAATTTTCACCACTGATTTTTGCAACGGGTCAACCAATTCGTGTAGATCTACAGTCAAAGTTTCGGTCAAACTCAAACTCTGGCCATTTTCCATTTTTCTCGGTAAGTTTTCTATTCTTCTCATCCCTTCCCTATTTTCTAGTACATCTTGTACCCCATTTTCCAAAAACCATCTTTCTTCCCTGCCCGTTTCTATGTTTCCTTTTTTTGATTTTCGTTTTTTTCTTTCTTCTCATTTTCTTTTTCGTTTTGTTATGGGTGTCGCGGCTTTTGTCTTGCGTTTGGAATGAGGGTGGCTGTTTCTGATGAAGATTGGAGGGGATGTGAGGTTTGTTGGTATTACTGTTGCGTACTGCTTAGGAGGGGAAGAGGGCTCGGGTATGGCAAAACAGTGTTTGGTTTGAAGCTATAACAATGGCGGCGCAGCGTCAGCGCTGCAACGGTTTGGAGATGTGACGATGTGTTGATGAAGCGAGGCTAGAGGGTGTGCTGGTACGTGTAGGACTGGTGATGGTGGTTGCTTGTCATGTTTATGGTGTAATTGATGGTGAGGTCTTGGAGGTGCTGCGATTGTTGCGGGTGATGCAGCTGACCCGAGAGACGAGGCAGTGCACGAGGCAAAGTGATGGCAACAAACTGATACGGTAGTGGTGGTGCAGCAGAAACTGCTACCGTTTCTGGTGTGATGGTGTTTGTTCTGCTGTCGTGGCTGAGATGATGCAGCATCTGCGATGTTGTCAACGGAGCAAAGGGAACAATGACATTGGTCGTGTAGTGCTTAGACGGGTTAGAAAAAAAAACTTGTAATTTATTTTTCCTTGTTTCCTTCTTTATTTGGTTTAGTCGTTAATTAGTTTTGTTTCATTTTTTCCAAATCGTATGAGCAGAATGTGACAATATGTATGTTTTTGAGTTCAGCCTGTGTAGTTCCGTTTGTTCGACTAAGACTCGTATCCTTGTATATGCTTATGTTGAAATCAAATGATATGAAATCTTTGTTATTCTGTTAATTTACATGTGAATCAGCCTATGTAATTATTAAGTAAATACTATGTTCTTGTTCACGGTGCAAGCATAATGGTAGTTCTTGACCTTAATTTGTGATGTATCCGTTCTTGTTAGTATCAGGTTTTGAATTATCTAGAAGTTGAAGAACCTAACTTAGATTGTTTGTTTCTTTCTTTTGGACTGAGTTTGGTTTGATTAGTCAAATTAGGGATGATAAAATTTGTAGTTTAGTTGGCTTTTAGCTAGAAGTTAGACCCTGGGATGGTCTTTGGTCAGCTTGTTGAATCTGGTTAATCTTTGGTTATGTTGCAAGTTTTAGTTTGTTTAGTTAAGTTAGGAAGCACAATTTAGTTAAATCTGATTGCTATTAGTTTAGTATAATTTAGTTAGTTTAGTTGGTTTTAGCTGGTTTAGTTTGGTCCTAGTCCTTTAGTTAGTATAATGAGTGTTTGGTGTCCTTTTAAAGAACATTTTCGTGTATTATTTCAGCCTTTGGGACAGCATAGAGCTGCTGAAATAGTGTCTATAGCTGTTGTACTGTTTCTGAAAAAATAGGACTAACACACTCAAGTATAGGGGTGTGGGCTTGTACTTTTGTATAAGTCCACACCCCACCTTTTGGCCCTCAATTTTCAGCTATATATAGGAGCATTTACTCCACTTTAAGACAACTAACCAGCTGAAAGAACATTAAATGAGAGCATAAAACACTTGAAAAAAAAATAGAGAAAAAATAGTAAGTTTGAAGGAAGGATTTAGATCCAAAAGTCATTACATCAAGGGCCTTTTGGGGTATAAATCCTGAAGTTTTATGGATTAAACAGAAGTGTCTAGAGGCTGTTTTAAAGGCTGTTCGGTGCTGTATTTTGCTGCGTACGTGTCTTTATTTGAGCTTGTGGATCGACTTTGCTGAGCTCTAAGGTCTCTTTTATAGGTAAACACATTAACTTTGTTATCCTTTAAGGTACTTGGCCATGAAAAGATAAAAATGAAATCAACATGTTTTGATAGCTGAAAAATCTGTGCATGTGTAAATGTAGTAACAACCATGTTTTTTTTATGCTAAAAAAGGAAATACAAAAATTTGCCAAGGCCTTGTTGCATGTTTTTTTATCTATTATTGAGTTCTTATTAATGTGCTTGAGCAAGTGTATGTATGGAAAAGGTGAGAGGTAGCAAATTTTGGCCATTGCAGCGTGTTAACTTAGGAACTGTTTTCAATAAGTGACCATTTAAAAAATCTTGGACTGTCTATGTAAACTGGTCATATTTGCAAATTTAGAAATTTTGGAAATTGTTTTAACACTGAAAGAACGAACTGGAAATAGATATAAGTGCACAGTTAACGTAAAGGTGTAAATCTGGCCGTTTTTATAAACTGGTACATTCTGCAAATCTGGGAACTATGAAATCTGGATTAAAATGTGAAACCAAGGGCTGAAACTGGACCATCTATGCAAAGTTAAATGTGTAGGCAATCTTAGGACACATTGGACATTTATTTACAAAATTGAACTTAAAATAGCACTTGAATTGATTTTTAAGCATGTGTCATTCTTTTGTGAAGGTGGCCTTGCTTATATATGCCAATCTTTTGTAAAAGTGGGCTATTTAAGAAATTTTAAATTTGACTCTAAAAGGGTTTTGCAAAATAGCCAAAGTTCTTGACAATCAATTACTTTGTTGGTATAAAAATATAACAACTTTGCAAAGCAGTCTTCAAGAAACCTATTAACGCAAAACAGGTCAGCCCGTTATTTTTAAATGCAATTGATTTAACAAAACAGCCTCCACTATTCATGAAATAACCACTTTGTTGCGAACAACCACATTTTGGTGAGGGTGATCCATAATTATTTAAATTGTGTCAAGTTAGTTATATTCTAATATAATCCATGTAATTGACGTTATTCTAAAGATATAATTTAGCCATTGGTCATTGAACATTTAAATTGAAAGTTATTTAATAACGGAATATAATACGATTAGGCAAATCGATAATGATAAGTACGATCTGTGATCTGCTTATTAAGCTAAAGGAAATTAATTCTATTAAAGTCAATTTGTTTTAAGGTATACCCAGCAATAAAAATAAAAATATGATAATTTTTGCAAATGGTCTTTACGGCAGCTTATTAATGCAAACGGGTTAACCCATTATGATTTTAGCAAACAACTCACCTTTTTTAATAGTCTCATTGAAGTTAATTAAATTCTTTTAAAATAGACCAGTCCTTTATGGGGTTGGAAATGTGTAATATATTTTATTTATTTATTATGAATCAAAGTGTAAATTCGTCCAGTCCTCTGTGAGGATGGAAAGAATGATACGCTTTTAATTTTCTCAATCAAAGTATAAATTTAAATTAACGGCATTAATATAACAACCATATTTAATAAATCAAAATTGTGACAATAAAGCAACTGTGCTCGGCACAGGACTCGAGGGTGCCTAATACCTTCCCGAGAGTCAACTTAGGACCTTACTCAAAATCTATTACGCAGACCATTAGACGAGTCAAAGGTGTTCTAAGTTCAACACCACTTTGGTGACTCCGCACACCTTTAACTATGTCAAGTGGCGATGCTGAGTTCTCTGTAAATATTCGTGTACCTTGAAACACCAGTCACAACCCTTTAAATAATTAAACTTCGTTAATTTTTAGGGCGTGACAGCTTGGCGACTCTGCTGGGGAAATTAGTAAAAACTAGAATCTCCGGCTTTGATAAAATTGTCACATGTTTTAATTTATTAAATATTTGGTTGTTATATTCTTGCCGTTATCACATGAAAAGTTGAATGTTTCTGCTTTGATATTGTTGAACTGTATATAAACTGTCTTCTTCCGCAACCCTCTGAGTCTCTGAAACACACACACACTTGCACTTACCAGATTGCTTGTGGCATCTGGGACTTCTTACTAAATTGCCTATGATTTAGGAGGAAGGAGTGACGGGGTTTTAGGCCGGACACACTGTTTCCGGATGGCCTTGATGCGCTTTCCGCCCGATTTGTCCACCGGGTTTTTTCAGCTAGTCTAGACACTGAGTCAGTTGTGTCACCTAAAGTTAAACCTTTAAGCCCAGTTATCTGCATCATATTTGACTTAATGAGGTGCGGTACACCGGTATTGCACTTGTCTAGACTGACTATCCTTTCTTTCTAAGCGGGACCCACTTCTCGGGAAAGACATGTCTAAGGAATTTTTATGTGTTGCATGCACCTAGAAAAAGTTGTTATGCTGACCAAATTGGAGAGGGATGGATTTCAAAGGAAAAAAAATGATGATGAATGAAATGAAAAGGGAGGAAGTAGGGTGAATTTAACTGTAGATATCTTGTATTCTCATTCGAGTCATACTTTGTTGGAAAGGACGTGTTGTGCCCTAACTTGGGTTGCACAAAAGCTGAAACATTATTTGTTGTCCTATACCTCTTATTTGATTTCCCGGATGGACCCATTGAAGTGCATATTTCAAAAGCCAATGCCAACTGGCAAACTTGCAAAATGGCAGATCCAGCTCACGGAATTTGACATAGTTTATGTCACCAGAACTGCAATGAAAGCTCAAGCCTTAGCTGATCATTTGGCTGAAAATCCGGTGGATGATGATTATGAGCCATTGAAGATTTACTTCCCTGATGAGGAGGTAGATGTGCTTGAAGAACTGATTAATGAAGAAGAGCATGTGTGGAAAATGTACTTTGATGGTGCTTCCAACTCAAAAGGCCATGGTATTGGAGCGGTCCTCATCTCTCCCACGGGACATTATTATCCGGCAGCTGCCCAACTCCGTTTCAGTTGCACTAATAACACATTTGAGTATGAAGCATGTATAATGGGTTTGCGTATGCCGTTAGACATGGACATCAAAGAATTACTGGTGATCGGAGATTCAGATCTTTTGATACGCCAAATGAAGGGCGAATGGGAAACTCGAGACCTTAAGCTGATCATGTACAAGCAGTGTATGGGAGGTATCCGCCAATGGCAGAAAACAATCAAAAGAGAACCCTTCGACGACTGGCAAGTGGTTTCTTTTTTAGTGGAGGGGTGGTGTACAAAAGGACACCTGATCTGGTATTGTTAAGATGCGTGGACGCAACTGAAGCCACAAAAAGTTTCAATGACATGCATTCGGGGATATGCGGACCTCACATGACCGGGCACGTGCTAGCTAAGAAAGTACTCAGAGCAGGATACTTATGTAGTCAGAAGTCAAAAAATGTTGGTGTCAGTCTTCACGTCATTATAATGGTGAAATTTCTTTTTTAGAAAAGGCTCGTATATCGATGTTGGAAGTTTTCGGGATCCAGTTTTTCACGCCGTTGTGCTGGCAAATTTTTGCAAAAAATACTGTAGTGTCATTACTTGAATGAATTTTCATGATGTTGCGTCGTTGTAATGTCGAATTTTTCTTTTGTAATTACATCTAAGTACCGATGTTGGCAATTTTCTGGAGTCAGTTTTGATGCCGTTGTGATGGCAAAAATTTTTCCAATTCTCTTAGGATCAACTTTACGTCGTTACAATGACAAAAGTTTGTTGTAAATTTGAGTTTCGAGTTAGAGGTTTAAGCATCTGTTTTGCTCTGTCGGTCAGTTATTTTATGTTGTTTTCAGGTTTTCAAACATTTGACACATGTTTTCATTAGGTACAATGGCTGCATCATCTTTTAGGTTGAGCAATAGAAAATACCCTGCTGATGCCATTCCACCCTCTATCATGATGACTGATGGCCCACCCAAATCGGAGAAATCTTTGAAGTCTTGGTGGGACACAATGAATAATATGAAAAAGAAATTAGCCCATGATAAGATTAGTATTCTGAGTGAGTTTGTGACTAAACCTATTGTCCCACATCGAGAGTTGGTTAGCGCAATAGTTAGGTTTTGGAACCCAAACCAAAATACTTTCTGTTTTAAGGGGTTTGAGATGACACCGACTCTCGAGGAAATAGTTGGGCTCGTTAAGCTAGATTTTGAGAAAAAGAACATGATTGCTCTGAATAAGGTTAATGAGTATGATTTTTTTAGTAATATCAAGGTACGAACAGACCTCTCAATCGCTAGTGTTCGTCGATGCTGGATTTCATTTGACTACCTCTATGATCGTTTCGGGGCTGATAATGGTTTTAAAAAGCATGGATTTGAGTTTCATGACAAGCTGAAAAATGAAGAGTGGGTGCAACTCAGTAATTTGGGAATATTATCAGAAAAGTAAGAGGGAAGGAGAATATGTTATGTGGAACAATAATACATCAATTATTGATATCAAGCAACAACCAAACAGAAACGGTAACCTAACACTGGAATCAAAAGCGAATAAGAGTAGAGGAAAAATTCTTTAAAGGATTACAGAAATTGAATACTTCAGATCTCATCATATGAATATTTTTTTAACCAATAGCTCTATTATGTGCCCAATGATAATGAAGCTATAGCTGGTTTATGCGCCCAATACATTCAAGACTCCTCAATTCAAGTATCTTAAAGAGCAAGTGATTAATTGATACCTTTTGGACCCAGATGCCTCTACACTAACGTGTACAATTGATGAATCAATATATATTGCCTCATCATGCATGGAATTCAAAAGGTTAACTTTGAAAAATGTAAAGATTTCTCACTATCTATCCACGTCAAACAAAAAAAATGTATTCAGAGCAAGAAGTACAATGAAAAATATCTAGAAATAAGAAAAGTCAAGTAACAGAAAAGAAAAATAAGATTATAAAAGTTGTCTAAAATAAATGATGCATGTGTAAGAATCTAAAGACCTTTGCTTTTAAAATTCTAAGTGAACGTTAAAGAACCTAACTACTGCCGTAAGATGTGAATAAAATTATCCGGTTTTAAACCTTTTGAGAGAGCACCAAGGTTCACATTTAATTTATCACAAGTTACAACTTTTGGATATCTTTGTCTTTTAGTACGACTCTTTGAGATATCCTAATCATATTATTTGCTAAATAAGTTTTGCAACGGAATTAAGTAAAAGGGCTAAAATACCTGTCGGAGTTAATGAATCACTAATCATCTGTATTAATACATGAACTGGAATTTCAGAATTAAAGAATAAGGATTTTAGACACATGCATGTCTCATAATAAGTTCTTTGGAATTTCTTGCCTTCTGGAATGCAAATGAACATACTACAAAGATTAGGCACGTTTACCTACATGGACATGAGTGTTTAAAATTCAAGTCTTTTATTTTTTATAATATTTGTAATTCCCCAGCTCCTAAATAAATTTAATTGATTTTAGCAACGTCCCAAGAAAGCCTAAGTCTTTATTAAAGGATGACATCATTAAAAGGTAAATTAATTTTTTATTGCAAAATTATAGATAGTAGTATTTGGTTGAAGGGCAAAAAGGTCGTTTACTTTTTGCTATAGGGATTGGCTCTTTTAGAATAGTATGATTATTTCAGCCTTTGGGACAGCACAGAGCTGCTGAAACAGTGTCTATAGCTGCTGTACTGTTTCTTAAAACAATAGGACTAACACACTCAAGTATAGGGGTGTGGGCTTGTACTTTTGTATAAGTCCACACCCCACCTTTTGGCCCTCAATTTTCAGCTATATATAGGAGCATTTACTCCTCTTTAAGACAACTAACCAGCTGAAAGAACATTAAATGAGAGCATAAAACACTTGGAAAAAAAAATAGAGAAAAAATAGTAATTTTGAAGGAAGGATTTAGATCCAAAAGCCATTACATCAAGGGCCTTTTGGGGTATAAATACTGAAGTTTTATGGATTAAACAGAAGTGTCTAGAGGCTGCTTGAAGAGCTGTTCGGGTGCTGTATTTTGCTGCGTACGTGTCTTTATTTGAGCTTGTGGATCGACTTTGCTAAGCTCTTAGGTCTCGTTTATAGGTAAACACATTAACTTTGTTATCCTTTAAGGTACTTGGCCATGAAAAGAAAAAAAATGAAATCAACATATTTTGAGAGCTGAAACATCTGTGCATGTGTAAATGTAGTAACAACCATATTTTTTTATGCTAAAAAGGGAAGTACAAAAATTTGCCAAGGCATTGTTGCATGTTTTTTATCTATTATTGAGTTCTTATTCATGTGCTTGAGCAAGTGTATGTATGGAAAATGTGAGAGGTAGCAAATTTTGGCCATTGCAGCGTGTTAACTTAGGAACTATTTTCAATAAGTGACCATTTAAAAAATCTGGGACTGTTTATGTAAACTTGTCATATTTGCAACTTTGGAAATTCTGGAAATTGTTTTAACTCTGAAAGAACGAACTGGAAATAGATACAAGTGTACAGTTAACGTAAAGGTGTAAATCTGGCCATTTTTATAAGCAGGTACATTTCTGCAAATCTGGGAACTATGAAATCTGGATTAAAATGTGAAACCAAGGGCTGAAACTGGACCATCTATGCAAAGTTAAATGTGTAGGCAATTTTAGGACACATTGGACATTTATTTAAAAATTTGAACTTAAAATAGCACTTGAATTGATTTTTAAGCATGTGTCATTCTTTTGTGAAGGTGGCCTTGCTTATATATGCCAATCTTTTGTAAAAGTTGTCTATTTAACAAAGTTAAAATTTGACTCTAAAAGGGTTATGCAAAATAGCCAAAGTTCTTGACAATCAACTACTTTGTTGGTATAAAAATATAACAACTTTGCAAAGCAGTCTTCAAAAAACCTATTAACGCAAAACAGGCCAGCCCGTTATTTTTAAATGCAATTGATTTAACAAAACAGCCTCCACTATTCATGAAATAACCACTTTGTTGTGAACAACCACATATTGGTGAGGGTGATCCATAATTATTTAAATTGTGTCAAGTTAGTTATATTCTAATATAATCCAGGTAATTGACGTTATTCTAAAGATATAATTTAGCCATTGGCCATTGAACATTTAAATTGAAAGTTATTTAATAACGGAATATAATACGATTAGGCAAATCGATAATGATAAGTATGATCTGTGATCTGCTTATTTGGCTAAAGGAAATTAATTTTATTAAAGTCAATTTGTGTTAACGTATACCCAGCAATAAAAATAAAAATATGATAATTTTTGCAAATGGTCTTTGGTTAACCCATTATGATTTTAGCAAACAACTCACCTTTTTTAATAGTCTCATTGAAGTTAATTAAATTCTTTTAAAATAGACCAGTCCTTTGTGAGGTTGGAAATGCATAATATATTTTATTTATTTATTATGAATCAAAATGTAAATTCGTCCAGTCCTCTGTGAGGATGGAAAGAGTGATACGCTTTTAATTTTCTCAATCAAATTATAAATTCAAATTAACGGCATTAATATAACAACCAAATTTAATAAATCAAAATTGTGACAATAAAGCAACTGTGCTCGACACATGACTCGAGGGTGCCTAATACCTTCCCGAGAGACAACTGAGGACCTTACTCAAAATCTCTGACGCAGACCATAAGACGAGTCAAAGGTGTTCTACGTACACCACTTTGGTGACTTGGCACACCTTTAGCTATGTCAAGTGGCGACTCGTAGTTCTCTGTAAATATTCGTGTACCTTGAAACACCAGTCACAAGCCTTTAAATAATCAAACTTCGTTAATTTTTAGGGCGTGACAGCTTGGCGACTTCGCTGGGGAAATTAGTGAAAACTAGAATCTCCGGCTTTGATAAAATTATCGCATGTTTTAATTTATTAAATATTTGGTTGTTATATTCTTGCCGTTATCACATGAAAAGTTGAATGTTACTGCTTTGATATTGTTGAACTGTATATAAACTGTCTTCTTCCGCAACCCTCTGAGTCTCTGAAATACACGCACACGAGCACTTACTAGATGGCTTGTGGCATCTGGGACTTCTTACTAAATTGACCATGACTAAGGAGGAAGGTGTGATGGGGTTTTAGGCCGGACACACTGTTTCCGGATGGCCTTGATGCGCTTTCCGCCCGGTTTGTCCACCGAGTTTTTTCAGCCAGTCTAGACACTGAATCAGTTGTGTCACCTAGAGTTAAACCTATAAGCCCAATTATCTGCATCATATTTGACTTAATGAGGTGCGGTACACCGGTATTGCACTTGTCTAGGCTGACTACCCTTTTTGTCCAAGCGGGACCCACTTCTTGGGAAAGACATGTCTAAGGCATTTTTATGTGTTGCATGCGCCTAGAAAAAGTTGTTATGCTGACCAAATTGGAGAGGGATGGATTTCAAAAGAAAAAAAATAATGATGAATGAAATGAAAAGGGAGGAAGTAGGGTGAATTTAACTGTAGATGTCTTGTATTCTCATTCGAGTCATACTGTTATAAGGTCAAATTTTTTTGCCAGTTTTGGCCAATTTTTGATTATGTCAGTTTTGCAAAAATTCTACAAAATATATATATATATATACACACACACACACTTATGTAGTCAGAAGTCAAAAAATGTTGGTGTCAGTCTTCACGTCGTTATAATGGTGAAATTTCTTTTTTAGAAAAGGCTCGTATATCGATGTTGGAAGTTTTCGGGATCCAGTTTTTCACGTCATTGTGCTGGCAAAATTTTTGCAAAAAATACTGTAGTGTCATTACTGGAATGAATTTTCTTGATGTTGCGTCGTTGTAATGTCGAATTTTTCTTTTGTAATTACATCTAAGTACCGATGTTGGCAATTTTCTGGAGTCAGTTTTGATGCCGTTGTGATGGCAAAAAAAAATTTCCAATTCTCTTAGGATCAACTTTACGTCGTTACAATGACAAAAGTTTGTTGAAAATTTAAGTTTCGAGTTAGAGGTTTAAGCATCTGTTTTGCTCTATCGATCAGTTATTTTATGTTGTTTTTCAGGTTTTCAAACATTTGACACATGTTTTAATTAGGTACAATGGCTGCATCATCTTCTAGGTCGAGCAAGAGAAAATACCTTGCTGATGCCATTCTACCCTCTATCATGATGACTGATGGCCCACCTAAATCGGAGAAATCTTTGAAGTCTTGGTGGGACACAATGAATAATATGCAAAAGAAATTAGCCCATGATAAGATTGGTTTTCTGAGTGACTTTGTGACTAAACCTATTGTCCGACGTCGAGAGTTGGTTAGTGCACTAGTTGGTTTTGGAACCCAAACCAAAATACTTTCTGTTTTAAGGAGTTTGAGATGACACCGACCCTCGAGGAAATAGTTGGGCTCGTTAAGCAAGATTTTGAGAAAAATAACATAATTGCTCAGAAGAAGGTTAATGAGTATGATTTTTTTAGTAACATCAAGGTACGAATAGACCTCTCAATTGCTAGTGTTCGTCGAGGCTGGATTTCATTTGACTACCTCTATGATCGTTTCGGGGCTAATAATGGTTTTAAAAAGCATGGATTTGAGTTTCATGACAAGCTGAAATATGAAGAGTGGGTGCAACTTTGTCCTAAGGTCTTTGTGTTCGCTTTGCTAGGGTTGTTAGTTTTCCCATTACCGGATAGAGCGATATATATTAAGGTCAGTTGGATCATGACAGCTTTATATGGTGGAGCACCGGACGTTACTATCATTCCGACAATTCTGGGTAGTATATTTCATGCTTTGACTCGATGCCACAAAGGAGAAAGCGGTTTCTTTGAGGGGTGTAACCTCCTATTACAGGTCTGGTTCTTGGAGCATGTATGCCCTTGCCCACCTCGTGATATTCTTAGGTACTGTGACATTGATTATCTCGGGTATCATCTCGAACATATCGAGAAGTATAAATTTCAAGAAAATGAGCCAGGTTGGAGGTCTTTCTTGAACTCTCACGCCGGACAGGATTTCGTGGCAGTATAACTGGCTTCCTAAGGGGGAGGTTGTATATAGATGTGTGGACCGTCCTTTTCTAGTTCTGATGGGTTTGACAGCATCTATGCTCCTCTGCGTGCATTTAGACATTTGGGTCGAAAGCAGGAGATCCCAATAGTTGAGGACATGAGTGCATATGCCTCAGACTATCCTCTCCACCCAACTACCCTTAGAGGTTATATCTTGCGCTTATAAGACACTAGAAGGCGCCTCGCGGAAAATACACAGGTATAGGACGAACTTAGGGGGGAGGTCATTCGGGAGTACAAGTTATGGTATTACCACCAGCCTATACCCAGAGAGATGCCCGCGAGGTCGATAACAGGCATGGTTGACATTGAGGCCAGGTTGGATATGCAGGTTCAGCTTGCTAGGCGCGAGATTGGGGAGGAATACCGTGCTACTATACAAAGCTTAGTTGCGGAGAGGGACGCCGCTAGAGCTGCTCAGTCAGAGAGTGAGGGTTTAACACATCAGCACTCAGATACTATCAGGCGACTTCATGACTTGCATTGTAGAGCTTTGACAGGGAGGGACACCGCTCTAACTGCGCAGGCTGAGAGCGACAGATTCGTACTGAAGTGCCTTGGGAACATTGACCGATTGCATAAACAACTTGATCAGGCAGTGATTTTGAAGAATGATGCATTGAGATTGGCCACGACCCAGCTTCAGAAAATAGTCGTGTCGAAGAGAGTCATTGATCGAGGTCAGGAACAGGTGTTGGAGTTGGAAAACTATTTGGCTCAGATGTGCATAGATCATAAGGACTCGTCTAATATGACTATCCTCATTGAAGATCCAGATTATGTTAGGAATGTATCGCAGCGGGTGGACATATTGCGTGATGTTTTGAGCCTGCCTTTGTCACCAGCCGAGGAAGATCCCGAGGAGCCATTCGAGTTTGACCCAGAGGAGCCAGCTGACTTTGTGCCCAGGTCACCTTAGTAGATACATCAGGCCCGAGATGATGCAGATTATTGCTTTTTGTCATTTATTTAACATCTTGGCATGTTGTGCTTTATGTTGATTTTGAACTTAGCAGTTGTAATTTATTTTATTTTTCAGTCATTTGTATGTTTCTTTTGGTCGTGCTCCGGAGCACTATATGTACTCTTTTTTAGTAATGAAAATCTTTTGCTTATTTTTATGTGTCATTTATTTCACCCTCTAGCCTCTCTTGAAAAAAAATAATACGAAAAAAAAGAAAGAAAGAAAGAAAGAAAGAGAAGAAGAAAAAGAAATCAAACTATACACTTGGGGATCTAATACAAACCACTTTGGGATGATGCATGATGCTTTTAGGATTCTAGGCGCACTTCATTCGTGAAATGGGTTATTTCTTAACCCGTTTGTTTGCATTCAAAGCTTTCAATTTCAGTGATTTGGTGTTGCACTCTGGCATTGTCCCGCATTACACAAAGATTAAAAGGGCTTTTAACTACACTTCTCACCAATGGTGTCTGACGGAGAGAAACCAGATACTGCTGCCCAGGAACTCGCTGCACTAGAAAGTGAAAAGTTGACAAATAAGGTCCAAAGTTTGAAACAGTTTCTGGTTGACATGCATCACGCAGCAACCAGAGGACAGGCACCACCTCCCATGCCGGCCATCTTGGAAGGAGTCGTACCAACTAGGCCTGGGCATAGAGCTGAGCCAGCTCAGAGCTCGCTCGGCTCGGTTGCCTTTTAGCTCGGCTCGGCTCGGTCTCATTTAAAATTTGGCTCAGCTCGGCTCGGTTAAAGCTCGATCAAGCTCGGCTCGGTCAAAGCTCAGCTCGACATGATTAGCTTGATCGATCGTGTAACTTTATCTTTAAAATATAACATCCATTCATTAGGCTTAATTACCAAAAAATATTAGAAGTCTACGTGTTATTTAATATTTTAATGCAATAGTTAACAATTGATAAACTAGTTCTTTTATCATTATCTATGATTATGATCAAAAGGAAAATTTAAATATTAATTTTTATATTATTAGGTATGGGAACACAAGAAAAAAAGTCGGCTCGGGCTCGGCTCGGGTTCGGTCAAACTTTAATGAAGTTTGGATGAGCTCGGCTCGGCTCGCTATGTATAAAGCTCGGTTTGGCTCGGGCTCGGTTAGGCTCGGCTCGGGCTCAACTTGCTCGCTCAATGCCCAGGCCTAGTACCAACATCGGTCATGTGCATACCGGGCAAATCTGCGGTAGCCGAAGATCCTCACTACCCTCCAGGCTTTGGTCCACATATGGCTACCAACAATGATGTCGGGCCCTCAAGTGTACAACGTGGGGTTTCCACCCCAAGCTCCTACCCAGGCATTCACTATTCTTGGAGGACATGCTTTGCAACAGTCAAATAGCGACCTGCAGCTGAAAACTCAACAGTTCGACCAAGCTCGGGGTAATGTTCTCCGCCCCACTAAGTCATATGATCAGGGGCACCACCCAGAATCACATTCTGATATCAAAAGGTTGGGAAAGACAGAAGAGAATGATTTTGCTCGGAAATTGAAAAGCTTGGAGCAAACTGTGAAAAACATACAGGGGCAAGGGGGTAAAACCAAAATTTCATGCAAAGACCAGTGTTTGTTCCCCCATTTGCCATTGCCTGAAGGTTTTGTACATTGGACAAAGTGATCCAAGGATCCACATGAAGATCTACCTTAACAAATTGAGGGGCATTGAGAAGGATAAATTGTTGATGGTATACTTTGCTGACAGTTTGGGAGGACCGGCAACAGAATGGTTTGTACAACAAGATGTTTTGAAGTGGGTCACCTTTGATGACATGGCCAGCGGTTTCCTAAACCATTATGGTTACAAAATGGAGGCTGCTCCTGATCGTTCTTCCTTGAAGACGATCACGAAGAAACTAACTGAAAGTTTCAGAGAGTATGCCTACAGGTGGCACGAATAGGCGGCATGTGTGAGCCCTTTGATCCCAGATGATAAGATGGTTGAAGAGTTCGTCGAAGTGCTCGATGAGACGTACTACCAAGCGATGGCCTCTGCCATTGGGAAGCACTTCAGTGAAGCACTGAGAATTGGTGAAATGATTGATAGAGGAATCAAGACTGGAAAGATTGTCAGCCAAACAGCTTTGAGAGCCACTACCCATGCACTACAATCAGGATCAAACAGTTTTGGGAAGAATGAAGAAGTGGCTATGGTTGGCCCTTGACCAAGAAGAAATGACGGACGATACAATGACCGTCAAGGATACAATCTAACAAGTCCACCACAACACTTCTATCCGCCGCCTCAATATGCTATGCCACAGTTCTCATTTCCTGTAAATGCAGCATCTTATGCTCAAACCCTGTCAGGTCCACAATAGCGTGCACCCCCTGCTCCAGTCCAGTATAACAATCAACAGGCACATGCTCAATTCCAGGCTCAGCAGGAGATGCCTTATCAACCACGAGGTCCACCGGGCTTGCGTCCAAACATGCAACAGAATAACATGAAATAAGAGAAAAGGCAGTTCACCCCATTGGGGGAAACTTACACTAATTTGTTTGAAAAGTTGCAACAAACCAATCTGTTGAAGCCAATCCTGGGAAAAGTGAACCCCAATGGAAGAATTGATCATTCACGCCATTGTACATTTCATTCTGGAGCACCTGGACATGACACAGAATCCTGCTGGGAACTCAAAAGGGCAATCCAAGCAATGATAGACAACAATCAGATAAAAGTCGTGGGGGATGAAACACAAAATGAGAATCAAAATCCTTTACCAGCTCATGATGTTCAAAACAACATACACATGGTAGGGATGGTATGCATAGAAGAAGACATGAAAGGGAAAGCCGCCAAGCAGATTGTGGCAGTTGGTCCCTCCCCTAACATCAAAAGCCATGAGCCATTTATTGTTGTAATGGGGGAAAGTCAAGTGTGTCCGTTGTCAACAAAACAAAGCAAGATGCGACTGTTGAGCCAAGTTTCATAATTCCAGCTGCAAAGTAGAAAAAGTTCATGACAGTGCACCAGCATTTATTGTGCAAGGGGCATCATGCCAGAAAACTCCGGTCGTCGAAGTTAAGGCAACGAAGTGTGAACCATTTGTCATCACTCAGGCAGCGCAACTCCCTGTCAAAATTACAAAGGCTGTTTTGTTGGAACTACAACAAGACAATTATGTCTTACAATGGGAAGGAAATCATGGAGATTGTTGCAGATGAAAATGGTCTAACTCGGTCCGGGAGATGTTTTACCCTGGAAGAATTGAGATAGGCAAAGCCAGGTCGAGAAGACCAAGGACCCATCAAAGAGCCAGTTTCCGAGAAAGAAGCTGAAGAATTTTTGAGGTAAATGAGATCGACAGATTATTCTATCGTCGAGCAATTGAGAAAGACTCCGGCTCAGATATCACTTTTGTCTCTACTTATGAACTCTGAAGCACATCGCAACGCTTTGTTGAAAATACTGAATGAGGCATACATTCTTGAACAAACTACTGTGGCTAATCTGGAAGCACTTGCTGGCAGAGTATTTGAGACTAATCGTGTGACGTTCACCGATGAGGAGCTGCCAACAGAAGGAACCGGTCATAATCAGGCGCTTCATGTCTCAGTTAAGTGTGAAAACTCCTATGTCACACGTGTTCTAATAGATGGTGGCACAGGATTGAACATTTGTCCTCTGTCTACATTGAAGAGTCTAAAGGTGGATATGAGCAAAATCAGGGCAAGTTCCTCTGTTGTTCGTGCTTTTGATGGTGGAGTTCGAGAATCTTTGGGCATCATTAATCTTGAGTTGATCATTGGTCTTGCAACCTTCAGTATTGAATTTCAGGTCATGGAAACTGATGCATCGTACAATCTGTTATTGGGCCGACCATGGATTCACATGACTTGTGTTGTTCCCTCTACAGTTCATCAGGTGGTCAAGTTTACTTGGGATAATCAAGCTGTCGTAGTGTTTGGAGAGGATGACTTACAGTTTAACAACAGTCTGGACGTACCAGCCCTTGAAGTTGTCACAAAATGCCCGACCATCATGTATCAAACCTCCGATGTGGTGTATGTGGAAAAAGTAACAGAAGGGAAACCTATACCCGTCCCAAGAGTTTCAGAGACGTCTATTATGATGGCATCTGAAATGTTAAAGCATGGTTTCCAATTTGGAAAGGGCTTGGGAGCATCACTACAAGGCAGGGTAAATCCAGTTTATCCAAACGGTGTGCAAGGCACGTGGGGACTAGGGTTCAAGCCAAAAGCAGCTGATCGTAAGCAAGCAAAGAAAAAAAAGTCGGAAGTTTGGTCTCTCCCAAAGCCAATTCCGTGTCTCGCTCAGTCTTTTGTGGGTTATGTCATGAAACCAAAGGTTGTCGCTACAAATATCAACACAGTGGAAGACAATCAGGATGCACCATTCGATCTAGGTGGCATTTTTGAAATCTGCATGGTGCAGCCGGGTTAAGGCTCCAATAATGCTTTAATACAGTGCATTGGCCCGGATGTGCACCTGACTAACTGGAATGCAACTCCCTTCCCCATCAGGAAGGGGTCTTGGTAGACTGTAGTTTTACAGTTTTCTTTTGAATACACTTGGATATTCTAAGGGTTGTATGCCAAGTGTATTATTTTGCTCATCTCTCCTTTTGTAACTCAAACCCTTTTTCATTAATGAAAGGCCTAAGAGCCAAGCTTTCCTTCAATCTCTATTCATATTCCTAATTTTATTCTACTTTTGTTTATCTGTAGTGATGTATCTGCTGGTCCTGATATCATGACATGTTCAAGGAACTTATCGTCCATCCAAGGACCGCAATCTGATTTTTGCTCCATAACCATAGTTGAGGTTGAAAGTGATGAAGAAAACATTGAGGAGTTTGTTAATGAGATTGAATATGATGGGGAAGAGGCAGATTTTTAAATAGGCCTGGAAGTTGAACGCCATAAGGGCAAGCCTAAACCCAATTTGGCTGATATAGAGGATGTTAATCTTGGGAGCCCTGATGATGTGAGGGAAACCAAGATAAGTATGTATGCCGGGGTGCGCATCACGTAGGAAAAGAGGGATTTAGCCTTCATTTTGTCAAAGAGAAAAGTGAAGAAGGAGGTGCAGACCTTTTATCCCGGGGTCTTCTCGCATTTGCACTGTTCACACACCAAGCAAATAACAGCTCTTTATTGAGATACCATGGCTATTGCAACAACAGTATCAATTAAGTGCACCATTTGGATGATACATGCACTTCCCAACTGTTAAACCCATTACTTTTGTTTGAATGCACCTTGACCTACTAATTTGGCTCAAGAAGCAATATCTTTATCCAGTTATTAATGTCTATAGTAAAATTTAATAACAAACAACTCAGGAATTTGGGAATATTATCAGAAAAGTAAGAGGGAAGGAGAATATGTTATGTGGAACAATAATACATCAATTGTTGATATCAAGCAACAACCAAATAGAAACGGTAACCTAACACTGGAATCAAAAGCGAATAAGAGTAGAGGAAAAATTCTTTAAAGGATTACAGAAATTGAATACTTGAGATCTCATCATATGAATATTTTTTTAACCAATAGCTCTATTATGTGCCCAATGATAATGAAGCTATAGCTGGTTTATGCGCCCAATACATTCAAGACTCCTCAATTCAAGTATCTTAAAGAGCAAGTGATTAATTGATACCTTTTGGACTCAGATGCCTCTACACTAACGTGTACAATTGATGAATCAATATATATTGCCTCATCATGCATGGAATTCAAAAGGTTAACTTTGAAAAATGTAAAGATTTCTCACTATAGATCCACGTCAAACAAAAAAATGTATTCAGAGCAAGAAGTACAATGAAAAATATCTAGAAATAAGAAAAGTCAAGTAACAGAAAAGAAAAATAAGATTATAAAAGTTGTCTAAAATAAATGATGCATGTGTAAGAATCTAAAGACCTTTGCTTTTAAAATTCTAAGTGAACGTTAAAGAACCTAACTACTGCCGTAAGATGTGAATAAAATTATCCGGTTTTAAACCTTTTGAGAGAGCACCAAGGTTCACATTTAATTTATCACAAGTTACAACTTTTGGATATCTTTGTCTTTTAGTACGACTCTTTGAGATATCCTAATCATATTATTTGCTAAATAAGTTTTGCAACGGAATTAAGTAAAAGGGCTAAAATACCTGTCGGAGTTAATGAATCACTAATCATCTGTATTAATACATGAACTGGAATTTCAGCATTAAAGAATAAGGATTTTAGACACATGCATGTCTCATAATAAGTTCTTTGGAATTTCTTGCCTTCTGGAATGCAAATGAGCATACTACAAAGATTAGGCACGTTTACCTACATGGACATGAGTGTTTAAAATTCAAGTCTTTTATTTTTATTATATTTGTAATCCCCCAGCTCCTCAATAAATTTAATTGATTTTAGCAACGTCCCAAGAAAGCCTAAGTCTTTATTAAAGGATGACATCATTAAAAGGTAAATTAATTTTTTATTGCAAAATTATAGATAGTAGTATTTGGTTGAAGGGCAAAAAGGTCGTTTACTTTTTGCTATAAGGATTGGCTCTTTTAGAATAGTATGATTATTTCAGCCTTTGGGACAGCATAGAGTTGCTGAAACAGTGTCTATAGCTGCTGTACTGTTTCTGAAAAAATAGGACCAACACACTCAAGTATAGGGGTGTGGGCTTGTACTTTTGTATAAGTCCACACCCCACCTTTTGGCCCTCAATTTTCAGCTATATATAGGAGCATTTACTCCTCTTTAAGACAACTAACCAGCTGAAAGAACATTAAATGAGAGCATAAAACACTTGGAAAAAAAATAGAGAAAAAATAGTAATTTTGAAGGAAGGATTTAGATCCAAAAGCCATTACATCAAGGGCCTTTTGGGGTATAAATCCTGAAGTTTTATGGATTAAACAGAAGTGTCTAGAGGCTGTTTTAAGGGCTGTTCGGGTGCTGTATTTTGCTGCGTACGTGTCTTTATTTGAGCTTGTGCATCGACTTTGCTGAGCTCTTAGGTTTCGTTTATAGGTAAACACATTAACTTTGTTATCCTTTAAGGTACGTGGCCATGAAAAGAAAAAAATGAAATCAACATGTTTTGAGAGCTGAAAAATCTGTGCATGTGTAAATGTAGTAACAACCATGTTTTTTTATGCTGAAAAGGCAAGTACAAAAATTTGCCAAGGCATTGTTGCATGTTTTTTTATCTATTCTTGAGTTCTTATTCATGTGCTTGAGCAAGTGTATGTATGGAAAAGGTAAGAGGTAGCAAATTTTGGCCATTGCAGCGTGTTAACTTAGGAACTGTTTTCAATAAGTGACCAATTAAAAATCTGGGACTGTTTATGTAAACTGGTCATATTTGCAAATTTGGAAATTCTGGAAATTGTTTTAACACTGAAAGAACGAACTGGAAATAGATATAAGTGCACAGTTAACGTAAAGGTGTAAATTTTACCGTTTTTTTAAACTGGTACATTTCTGCAAATCTGGGAACTATGAAATCTGGATTAAAATGTGAAACCAAGGGCTGAAACAGGACCATCAATGCAAAGTTAAATGTGTAGGCAATTTTAGGACACATTAGACATTTATTAACAAAATTGAACTTAAAATAGCACTTGAATTGATTTTTAAGCATGTGTCATTCTTTTATGAAGGTGGCCTTGCTTATATATCCCAATCTTTTGTAAAAGTTGGCTATTTAACAAAGTTTAAATTTGACTCTAAAAGGGTTATGCAAAATAGCCAAAGTTCTTGACAATCAACTACTTTGTTGGTATAAAAATATAACAACTTTGCAAAGCAGTCTTAAAAAAAACCTATTAACGCAAAACAGGTCAGCTCGTTATTTTTAAATGCAATTGATTTAACAAAACAGCCTCCATTATTCATGAAATAACCACTTTGTTGCGATCAATCACATTTTGGTGAGGGTGATCCATAATTATTTAAATTGTGTCAAGTTAGTTATATTCTAATATAATCCATGTAATTGACATTATTCTAAAGATATAATTTAGCCACTGGCCATTGAACATTTAAATTGAAAGTTATTTAGTAACGGAATATAATACGATTAGGTAAATCGATAATGATAAGTATGATCTGTGATCTGCTTATTAGGCTAAAGGAAATTAATTTTATTAAAGTCAATTTGTGTTAACGTATACCCAGCAAAAAAAATATGATAATTTTTGCAAATGGTCTTTACGGCAGCTTATTAATGCAAACGGATTAACCCATTATGATTTAAGCAAACAACTCACCTTTTGTAATGGTCTCATTGAAGTTAATTAAATTCTTTTAAAATAGACCAGTCCTTTGTGAGGTTGGAAATGCATAATATATTTTATTTATTTATTATGAATCAAAGTGTAAATTCGTCCAGTCCTCTGTGAGGATGGAAAGAACGATACGCTTTTAATTTTCTCAATCAAAGTATAAATTCAAATTAACGGCATTAATATAACAACCATATTAAATTAATCAAAATTGTGACAATAAAGCAACTGTGCTCAGCACAGGACTCGAGGGTGCCTAATATCTTCCCGAGAGTCAACTGAGGACCTTACTCAAAATCTCTGATGCAGACCATTAGACGAGTCAAAGGTGTTCTAAGTACACCACTTTGGTGACTTGGCACACCTTTAACTGTGTTAAGTGGCGACTTTGAGTTCTCTGTAAATATTTGTGTACCTTGAAACACCAGTCACAAGCCTTTAAATAATCAAACTTCGTTAATTTTTAGGGCATGACAGTCGTACTTAAAGTTATCCGGCAGGCGGAAGTACTTTAGTACACGGACCGGTGCAGCACTTGCCTTATACACGTGTTTGTAGAACTTCTGCTCATCTACGGTGGTAACCTGAGGTGGAGCACCCGGTACGTTACCGATCCGATGGTGGATGTCCTTCATCTCCTTCAGGAAATCCTAGATAACAGGTGTTCCTTTAAGATCTTGATTATTGACTATTATCGATCCTGCAGGGGCGACATCCATGTTAATCCTGCGATTAGGAACAGATGCTGGTGACTCGTTTACAGGCGCTGGTCCTCGCGGGGATGTTGGCCTCTAAGACGATCCAATAAATATTGCTCCTAATATGTGGGTCATGGCTTCGACCATGTTGGCCGAGTTTTGCTCTGCCCGTTCTGACAGGGTTTTGAAGAGATCAACAAGGAAATCTTTGAGCTCAGAATTACCTCCGCGTGGTTGATCGTCTTCGCCGTCGCTGGCTACATGGACTGGTGCTTTGGCAGGGTCCTTCGATTGACCGTTAGGATCACTAGGATCCCATGTGGAATCGTCTGCAGTGTTGGTGGTGTTCTTTAGAACATTGTCGTTGTCGTCTGACATGACTGTGCCTTTTCTTTTGAAGAAACCTACAATTGCATGGGCCCTACGATGGGCGCCAAATTGTTTATGCCTAAATTTGGTCATTTAGGTAAAACAATTAAATTTGTTAGAGGGCCACAAGCAATACAGTAAATACACTAGAAAAAGTAAATAAAGCTGAGAGAAAAGTAATAAGCAAGAAAGTAATAATCTTATTTCTTGAAAATAGCCGGATTCTATGTGACTCACTTGGTGTACAATACAATGTAAGGAGGAGTATTTATAGTAAAGATTTACCCAATCCTAATTATGGTAAAATACAAAGACTAATAAGGCTCGTTGGCCTGTAAACTCAAGGTAGTGGTATATACGAAACCCTAACTAGGAGACTGTAAACCCTAAGGCGGCGGGATGTATACCTTGCATCCTACGCCTATACCGGCTGAGCAGCAGTGACTTTAGGAGCAGGTGTGTATCCTCTGAGCGCGGTGACTTGTATACTAATCTCACCAGATAGACTCGTATCCCGTAATAGTAAGTGGCGTATTTTTGCCCACACAGTTTTACTAACATTTTATTCAAATCTTAGACATTTTCTTTCTTTGAAAATTATGCCTTTTTGATTCTATTGGGAAATAAATCAAAGACTAAATTAGAAATAATAAGGTAAAACTTTAGAATTAATGTCGGTTGAACGCTGAAGAAGAATAAAAAAAAGTAAAAGAGATGACACCTATATTAGGTAACCTTAATGTTATGTTATTAATTCTTCTTTTTTAATTTTTAATTACTAAAAAGAAAGACTCCAGATGGACTTTATAATTTATTTTTTATTATAATTAACTTAATTATATTGGATTTAAATATCTAGTGCAAATAAGTTTTTACCAATTAATTTGTTCTCAGCTAAACACATTTAGGACAACTTTTAAGGGCAAATTTAACTAATAAGCAGCCCAGTCCACTAATTTACAGCGCTGAGGCCCATAATTTATCTTTCATCAGCATGGCAGCATTGATTATAACAAAAATCACGCGCATGAATCTCGTGCCAAACAGCCCTTCCAAATTTGAATCAAAACATAACTCTGTTTCCTTTTAAAATACCATCACTCGCGAGCAAAAATCTCCTTCCATCTACGAACCCTAAACTCTTCATCCCCAAAAATAATGCGAAATTAAAGCTTGTGAATTTCAATTTCTACTTTTTTCAATGGACACTTTTCCAACATACATTCAACACACAGGGGAATGGAATCACGAAAATAAATTTGTGAATTTCATCCCTGATTGCATTGTTATTCGATCTAGTTTCAATTATGAAAATTTAGTTGTAGAAATTACAAAGCAAATCGGGATAAATATTGAATTGAATTGCATAGAAATCAAGTTCATTCCGAGTAATGATTTTCCACCTGTGCTGATCTACAATGATACTGGTGTTCAAGTTTACATTGAATTAAGAAAAAAACATCCAGATTTCACTGCTTATCCGCTCTTTGTAAGGATGAAGGAGATGTCAACTAGTGCTGGATGCTCGAATATTAATTCAGCCTCGACGAATTTTAACTGTATTAATAGTGGAAAACGTATACAAGAGATTGATGAGGCAGGTGACATAGATGTGGATGAATTGGTAGACGATAATTACATAGAAGATATATTCATTGATAATTGTGCTATAATAGATGATATGCTACATGAGAAAGTTGAAGAGAATCAGGTTTGCCAGGACAAGCATACACTTGTTAATATAATGAAATACTATGCCCTGCGAAATAAGTTTCAGTTCAAGGTGAAGAGATCAAGTACAAAAAGGTATTGTTGAAGCTGTTTATTCTGGTATATAACTGTATAAACAAGTATAAAACAACTTTATATTACTGTCTATAACTTTGGTTGAATCTGTTTGAATGATATGTATTATTATGTATAATTGTGTATAAGTTAAATCAAAAATACTGTATTATTGTATATAAATTTGTATTTGGATTTTTTTGTCGTCTGAATCACTATGGATAACCTTTTCAAGTATGGATAACCTTTTCAAGTGTGGATACTTAAGTAAACCTGATATAAATTAGTATAAACTAATATAAGTAGTTTTTGTATTACTGCGTATAATTTCATTCAAAACTGTTTTCACGATTGTATTGTTTTGTATAAAGTTGTATATTAATACAGAAATCATGTTTGCTGTGTCGACACTGTAGTATATACAAAGACATATTTCTTTGTATAAATATGTATATCAAAACAGCACTGTATTTATGTGTATAAATTTGTATTTACCAGTTCAACGCTCTTTATCAATAGGTATTACCTTTCATGTGTTGATGCAAAATGTACTTGGAGTTTCAAAAGTTCAGCTGTAGGGAAGGCGCAGATATTCAAGGTGCGAAGTTTTATTAATAGTCATACGTGCTCACTTGGTGAAAGATACTTAGAACAACGACAATCGAGTGCATTTGTGATTGCTACAATGATCAACGACAAATATATAGATCCTAAAACAGTCTACAATGCAAATAATATAAGGATTAACATGCTGAAGGACTACGGTATTGAATTAACCTAAATGCAAGCATGGCGAGCAAAACAAACTGCTTTAGAAATATTAAGGGGCGACCCTACTGAATCTTATCAACACCTTCCAAGTTACTTGTATATGGTTGAGGAGATAAATCCAGGTTCAGTTACAAGGTTGCATAAATCTGATGACGGGCGCTTCCTATATACATTTGTTGCACTCAATTCATCAATCCAGGGTTGGAAGTATTGCAGGCCTACGATGGTGGTTGATGGGAGCTTTCTTTCAGCAGCACACAAGGGCACATTTTTTAGTGCTTGCACAGAGGATGCAAATGGTAAGTTAAACACCATTGCAAGTATCAAGTCTGATTATTTTCATAAGACATCAGTTTGTATAATTGTATAATACTGTATAAAGTTGAATAAATCTGTTTTAGCTCACATTATAACTATGCATAAGCATGTATGTATTTGTATAAGACACAACTTTCCGTTTGAAACCTGATGTATAAACTGTTTAAATAGGAAAAGTACTGCCCCTTGCGTATGGCATTGTTGATTCAGAGAACGATGCGTCATGGGAGTGGTTCTTCATGCAAATAAGATACACTTTTGGGGTTCGGGAAGGAATGTGCATTGTCTCGGATAAGAATGAAAGCATCTTGAAAGCCGCAGCGACTGTTTATCCAGATGTGCCGCATTGTTTTTGCATTTACCATTTGTGGAACAACATCAAGGCCAAGTTCAAAATAATCATGAAAAACTTAAAGACAACTTTTTTGCTGCTGCTTTTGCTTACACAGTTAAGGAGTTCGACAAAAAAATGAAAGAGATGGTAAAGAATGAACCAAAAATACAAGATTACTTGTTCAGAATTGGGTATGACAAGTGGTCTAGAGTACACTCCAAGGTCAAAAGGCCAATGAACATGACTTCTAATATCACAGAGTCACTTAATTCAGCCACAAGACATGCAAGGGATCTCCCAGTATTGCGCCTACTGGAATACATGTATAATCTGGCACAAGACTGGAACGACAAAAACAGAAGGCGTGCAATGTCAACATTCACAGACCTTGGGAAGAAATACAACAAAATGCTTCAAACAAATCTGATTGAGTCGATGCAGTTGACGGTATAAAGAGTTTAAAAATATTGATTTCATGAATGCAACTTTGTTGGAATTTGTTGTGACCACATACTTTTTTTTTCCCTTTTAAATGAAGGTGAGGTCTTCAAATGACGACTTATACACAGTGTATAAAGGAGCAATGCACAACACTGTGAACCTTATAAAGAAAGAATGCAATTGTGGGAGCTTTCAAATAGATGATTTGCCATGTCCACATATTTGGGCAGTTTTAAGGCGCAGAGCCAGTTTGGGTGAGCTTAAAAGTGACTTATAAGCTTATAAGCCCATTAATATATGTTTGGTAACCTCAAAATTTTTGGACTTATAAGCCATAAGTTGCTTAAAAGCCACTTTTTGAGAAGTTAGGAAATCCTAACTTCTCTCACTTTTTGACTTATAAGCCACATAAAATAAGCTGCTTTTAAGCCCACCCAAACAAGCTCGCAATCGAGTGGAAGCAGTCAACTTTTGCTCGGTTTACTACAGGAAGAATTTTTTCCGTAAAACATATGAATATCTAGTATATCCATTGCCACATGAGTCTGCATGGGACATCCCTACAGAACTCCTAGAGGAAGTGGTGCTGCCACCTAAAGGAAAGAGAACTCCAGGAAGGCAAAAAAAGACCAGATACAGAGCATCTTGGGAGATACCATGCAAGAGATCCAAACTGTCATGTGGGGTGTGTGGACAAGCTGGTCACAACAAGAAGACAGCTGGTCACAACAAGAAGACATGTAGGAATCTACCAAAGACAGATTGACACATTAAAGTTTTAAGACAATTTTTACCTTTATACATTGTTTAATCATGCTATTAAACTTCATTACAAACTTTATGTTGGTGTTTCCAAGTATGAATAAATGTTTGACACAAGAACGTACTTTTGTTTACAAATGTGCTTCATATTGCATGATTTGATACTATAACAGACAATAAATGACAGATTACTACAAAAGGCAGATGTAAACTGCCTATTTTCATGTCATGTATAACTGTGTATAAGTGTGTATAAATGTGTATAAATATGTATAAACCTGCATATAAAAGAGCATAAATTTGTATAAACATGTATACAGATCTTGATGCTCTAAGAAACAACAAATAACAGTCTACAATGCAGATATACACTGCATGTGTGTAATGTATAACAGTGTATAACAATGTATAAAGGTGTATAAAAAGTTGTATATCATTGTATAAACCTGTATATTGTGTTTTACCAACCCTTGTGCAGGGAAAAATATAACTGCATGTATCATAATGTATAAATTTATAAAATAAACATACACAATCAAGTTAAAATAAAAAATATTGTTTGAATCATCATTTAACAGTAAGGGAGTCTTCATAATAGCAAATTCAATCATACAAGAGCAAATGCGAAAATAACAAAGTCTACATCTATGTGATACAACAAAAACTGCCCCATTAGAATGAAAAAACTAACTAAACTACTTCTTCGGTCATCCCCTCTTCCTCTTGAAAACTCTGCCAGTGACTTCATCAGTGCTAACTGCATCAGAATCTTGTTTTCTCAGTCCATAATCCCAAAGCAGACAAGCAAACCTTCCACGAATATCCTCAATATCAAAGTCATCTTTTTCTATCTTTCTTCCCTCGATAAAGTACTCAGCAAATCCAGCAACATAAGCACCACAATCACTGTAAAAACACAAAGGCAACAACAAAAATCAAATAAATAAATACACAACACCAAAAAATTAAAATAATGATGTAAAAACAAAACCTACTTCGTCATCTGATGTGGCAGGTCATTTACTAAGTTCACGTCAAAAGGATCAGACAAAGTTTTATCCATATAAGCACCACTCTTCCAATCAATATCAGTTCGCTTGCCATAAAAACCGGTAGTATTAAGGAAATGAGGAATCAAAAGAGCATAAGCTAACATCGCATTAAGAACGACAACATCATTCAAAGCTCCACGGTTTGAATCATACACATCAATGCGCCTATCTTTAAATGTAAGCACACCCAAAACCCAATGGCCCACACCACGCTTAACATGAATAGGCAACAAGACATGGTCAACAGTGTGCCAAGGGAAATTTGCATCACAGTAGTAGCCTAGAATGTACTCAGCCACTTCATGCTCATCGGGGATCACACGAAAATCTCGGTGCTTTCGCTCAAATGTCGTAAAAAGTGAAGTGATCTTGTTGTTGAATGTCCAGTCAGTTGTAGTAAAGCTCACTGCCACATTAGGGCCATATTTTCCCTTTTTTTGCAAGTAGTAAAATATGGTATCAATGTGCTGAGACAACAAAATAGAAATAAAATAAAGTCAGATTTGAAAACTACTACAAAGAACACTAAGTAAACACAAGAAAAGTTAAACAATGATTATACATACAAGTTTATACATATATCTTCACTTATTATACAAACATATACAAGATCACCACAAACCATAACAGACAACTGTTTATACATATTTATCATTGGTTATACAATTATCTATACTATTATACAAAGTTATACAATGAAAGGAAAGAAGTACACCACATGCTATATAAGACGGCAGTTTATACATAGTTATACTATTATCTACACTATTATACAAGTGTATACAAAAAGGGTAGGAAATAAATTTAGCACATACCAAATCAGACAACAGTTGACCACTGTATGCAAGATGATGAAACCAATCCTTCTTATCCACAACACATGAGCCAAAGACAAACGGCTTCTCAAGGTTATTTATGACATCCGAATAAAGCTGCTTCGCTCTTTTAAAATAATAAAAAATTAATATAAGCTAGCACAGCAACATAATTTTATGATGAATTCATTAAAGTGTTAAATTAATCAACATACCTCTGTGATGAATCGACCCCTTCATCGACAAATTCAATAAAACGCTGAGCCAAATCTGATAGAGGATTATACAGATTTGCAGCAACCATGAAAGGATGCTTCATAGAAAAGATCTTCTTGCGTGCTGATCCTAATGTGTCACCAATAGATGAACCAAAAGCTGGAGTATATGGAGATTTGGCAAATTTTCCCGGTTTCTTTTGACGACCAACCTGTTGAGGGGTGACGTTTTGTTCTTTTATAGCATTGGCTTCTTCTTGGGCAGCTTCCTCAACTTCATGGACAGGTTCCTCAACTTCATGGACAGGTAGAGGAGGAATTGGTTTATAAATGACAAGCTGTGAGTCGTTTGCCCCAGGGAACTCTTCATCAAAATCATCCCAAAAATTGTCCATATTATCAACATCATCTACAGCCCCAAAACAGGGGAAAAAATGAATGAAAATAAAAAATCAAGTAAAATCTTTTCAATGAGTGCATGTATATTCTGGTATATAATCGTATAAAAAGGTATAAAACAACTTTTTCTAAGTATAAAACTGTGTATAAGTTAAAGCAAAAACAGTGTATTATTGTGTATAAATTTGTATTTGGAATTGTTGGTTGTCTAAAACACAATCAATCTAAATACAAAATGCAAAAAAAAAAAAAAAAATAAATAAAGGCACATTTTGTACCAGGAAAAGCCGACGCAACTCCATCAGCTTGCTTGGCATCAGACTCCATATTCTCAACTCCATCAGTTTGCTTCACATCGGAGTCCACATGCTCAACTCCATCAGTTTGATTCACATTAGACTGCATATTATCAACTTGAGTGGTTGCAGGGGTTTTTCAAGCCGAGAATGAACAGTCAAAATGTCCGTCACCACCTTGGCCATCCATATTTTCATGAGCAACATTTCCAGGTTGCTAACCAAGACATAATAATAATAATAATAATAATAATAATAATAATAATAATAATAATAATAATAATAATAATAATAATAATAATAATAATAATAATAATAATAATAAGGAAAGAGGTTAACTTTCATTTTTTAATTTTTTAAAAAAGTAACTAAAATATACAAAAATATACCTCAGAAATAGGAACCTCGCCTCCCTTTGAGTCGTTTGACTTAGATTCAAGAATTGTAAACACTTTCGCAAAGGAATCAACCACAAACTTGTTCAGAATCACAACTTGATTCGTAAACTAGACAAGACAAAGTAAAAAAGGACAAAAATATTATACAAATAAGAATGTGTACACATTATACAACAAAAAACTACCAAAACAAAGCAATGTGTGTAGTACCTGTCGAAGGTCAACCCTCAACTGCTTAACTTCATCCGCCAATGGATTATCACTCACAGAAGGATAAGCTGGGGATGAGAAGAAGCCATCAGCAACATTAGATGCAGTCACATCTCCTGGTGGAGGATTGAAATCTTCGAATAGCTGATCAAGGTTCAACTTGGAGTTCTCTTTACTTGTAGGAGACATGTTTTGATAATGCAACTAAAAAAATGATATTATGTCAATATAAACCACAGGCAAAACATAACAACTTGACAGATATATGTTTATACATAATGTATAGAAAAATTATCATATAGAGCTCTAACGTTACCGATCAATACTAATCATAGAACCATCGACGATGTCCACATATTTTGGATTGACACTCGATTTCCAGTTCAGAATGCGCGGCACCTTATTTTGAACACGAATAACAAGTTTCTTGTCGAATGAAGAACAACATTCATAAAACCAAGTCTGGAATGCTAGAGGCAGACCTCCTAACCTGTACATTTGCAAGTTGCCACGCTGTTTATCCCTCATAGTCCGAAGCATGTCATCAAACACTTGTTTTCCCCAGTCATATCTCTCATATACACCACTCTCAACAAGATCAAAATCTTTCTTCGAAATAGAATGATTATAAGCTTCTGAAAATAAGAAAGTGTGGATGAACACCATCACAACCATCTTCAGCGCATCCTCATCAGATTTCCAACCATTTTGCTTGAAGCGATTCAACAAGCTTTTCCTACTTACTGAATCGACTCTGCTAAAATACTCATCCATGAACCTGTTCATTTTCCAGCCTCTCATACACAGTGGTCTCATCTTTACTCATTTTCAAGCCAGTAATAAGAACAAATTCTGCAATCCCAAACCTCAACGTAGTACCATTGAGCTTAACCCACAACTCCTTATCTTGCCCAGGTGCAACTTCCCGAAGTAGTAAACAATGTATAAGATGATTCTGGATAACAAAAGGAGGCAAATCAAGGAAGTATCCAAAACAGCTTTTTCGGAACATCTCAACCTGTGTAGGAGTCAAGTATTTTTTCAGGTTGCTCACAATGTCCGTGTTGGTATGTGCACTAACCTTTGTGTGGAAATGGTCTTCTGGTGCTAAATAGAACGCACCAACCTACATGAAAAAGGGAATAGAAAATCAAAATCAAAGAACAACAATCAAGAGACAAAAATTAATCTAATCCACAAAATAGAAAGTATAAAAGTTATACAAGTGTATACTGCTTATACAGTTTTATACTAGTTTAACAAAGCATATATGGGTTTATACAAATGAGCTTTAGCAAAGCACAATATTTATACAAATATATACTTAAGTATACAAAGTACCTGAACAACAACTTTGGGCTTCATCACCTTTGGTTGGCGAATCTTTTGTCTTTTATTGTTACCAGTAGCACGAGAACTGCTTGCATCATCAATGCTGGCCTTTCTCTTTTTTGTTTTGACAGGACGACGACCATCAGCATCCACGGCAACAGAATTCACATCCTCTTTACTACTCGTGCCTTTCACAATCCTTTTACCAACCTGAACAGATTTAGGACCTCTCTGCTTCTGCGGACTCAATTTCAATGCTCTTTTCGCACTAGGTGACTTTAAATCCATACCGCCTGAAGGAATAACAATTGGTGTTCGTGACCGGGTACGACGGCCACTTGCTGCTTCAGCACAACGAACAGGAGACTCAAAATCATCATCATCCACTACATGTGAAGGCAACCCACTCACTACTTCAGTATCAATCTTTTTACCTTTACCAAGTATCTTCTTCGAATCCATGGGACTACTCCATTTTGTTCGCATCTAAAAAAAAGAAATCAACCATAACACACACACAAATTGCGAATTTATGGAACACATAGCGTAGCAAAAAGCGAACTAAAAATACTACACTATAACCAAAATGCTAGAGAAATCCTAACGTGAGATAAAAACAAAAAAAATTACAAATACAAGGAAATAAAACATAAAATAGAAATATAATCATAACAACAAAATAATTTGTTTCTACAGAAAATAAAAAAAAAAGCAAAAAAATGAAAAATATGAAAGCTTACACAAAAGCAGACAAAAGTAAAAGAATTAAAGGAATGCAGAAGCGGGACTTACATTTATGGAAGAATGGCCGAATTTGAAGAAGAGAATCGAAGCACCAATTCGTAAGGGGTTACCGTTTGGAGCTGTTCGGAGAGGGTGTACCGTTTGGAAAGGGTGTACGTTTGGAGTGTGTTTAAAGAGGGGGGGGGGGGGGTGTTAGTTTGTGTAAGAAAATTATTAGAAAAACAATAAGGGTGACAAAATGGTAAGGTAAGTAAATATGGGCTGATATTGGTAATTTAGGTGGGCTGGGTGTCAGCCCATGTAATTGTCCCAACTTTTAATGCGTAAAAAATTTGTAAAAATTTCGCGTAGGAGCCTGTTTGGCACGCGCTAATTGATTTGTAACCGTCAAAAATAAATTCGCTGAGAAATAGCCACTTCCAGACAAGTCCCAGTATAAATACTGGACTAGCCCCAGTATTTATACTGGGGAGCATTTTGTTATGGGACTTTGTATAAAGCTTCAGTCCCATAACAAAATACTGGACTTTGAACAAAACTTGTTCAGAGCCCCATCATTTTGTTATGGGACTGAAGCTTTATATATAAAGTCCCATAACAAAATAATGGGATTTATCCTTTGATGAGACATTTGTTATGGGAATAAATTCCATTATTTTGTTATGGGATAAAGTTCCATAATAATATAATGGGACCTTTGAACATGTTAGTTCAAGGTCCCAGGGTCCCATTATTTTATTATGAGATTATTTTGTTCAGTCCCATAATAAAATAAAGCCCCAGTATTTTGTTATGGGACTAGCCTAGGCTGTTTTTCCAACGCTAATAGAGCTTAAGTGTGCGCGCGCGAATTATTGGCTATTCTTCAGTAAATTTTAAAACGGTGAATAGTCCCCAATAAGCGCGTCCAAAAATGGCTACCGATCAAAATTTCCCTAAAAAGTTTCCGTAAAAGAGTGGGATGTGCCAAACTGATTAGTGATTGCTAGCTACAAGTTGCGGGAAATAACAAGTCGATGGAAGGTCAAAACAGTAATTAAGAAACAAACAACTCCCACATTATTTTTTTGGGAATATAGAGTTTGATTTTCCATCAGAAACCCAAAATCAAAATGGGAGATGAAATAGAGAAAACGAAGAAAGAGGAAGAGAATGGAGGAGCAGAGGAAGGAGAGATAGTAGGGGATGATGGTGTTTCATCATCAATAAAACACCCACTTGAACATTCATGGACTTTTTGGTTCGATAATCCTTCTGCCAAATCTAAATCTGCTGCTTGGGGCAGTTCCATTCGTCCCATTTATACCTTCTCCACTGTCGAAGATTTTTGGAGGTACCCTTTTATTCTAGATTTGTTGTATTAGGGTTAATCTATATGTGGGATCTTCTTTCCCTTTTGTCGATGTTAAATGGTACACTTGAGATCAGTCGTTATATAAAATGACACTATTAACAATACGTTAGGATGAAAAGTTAAAAGTAAAAAATAGAACTAGGCCTGTGACATACGCCTAACCCACACAGGGTGTGGCGTAGTGGTCGATGAAATGGGATGGGAACCATGAAGTCTCAGGTTCAAATCCCAATAGAGACAAAAAAAATACTAGGTCTTTGTTCACATGTATCCACGCCTTGCCTTGGTGGGTAGAGTGATCTGGTACCTGATGCCAGTAGGAAGTAGGAGGTGGCATGTATCCGGTGGAATTAGTCGAGTTGCGCATAAAATGGCCTGAACACCACTTTTATCAAAACAAATAAAAAGAAAAAAAGACTAGACCAAAGTTCTATCAGTTCTGCCTTGCACAACACTTTAGGCAAATGAATATGGGCAGAATTGTACGTTGCTTTCTTTTGTATATTTGTGACGTGTGAGTACTTATAAGTATAATGGTATTGTTTGAAAAAATTGAGAAATAAACGAATTGTCATGGACGGACTCCCCAGATATCGATGATTTAGAGTCTAGAGATATTGTGACGTTTGGAATAAGATTGTCGTACAGATGCACCGGTGAGGAGGTGTGAGGGGTTGGCAACAAAAATTGAGGATATGATAGAGGTAGATCAAAGAAAAATTGAGGTGAGGTGATTAGGCGGGACATGACCCACCCCCAAATTACCGAGGACATGACCTTAGATAGGAAAAAGTGGAGGTTGAAGATTAGGGTGGAGGGATAGATAGTAATCGAGTGATTTCCGGTATATTATGCTTTCAACTTACTCTGAATTTTATGTGTTATTGGTATTTTCTGTTTATCTTGAGTATGTTTGAGTGCTTCCTATCAGTATTTCATTTCATTGTTTTGATATTGTCATCTTGCTTCTCTCGAAAGTGGGAAGAATGTGTTTCCCACTGATGTTAGTTAGCTGAGGGTCTATCGGAAACAACCTCTTCACCTTGGTGGAGGTAAGGTCTGCGTACATCTCACCTTCTCCAGACCACACCTTGGTGGGATACCATTGAGTATGTTATTGTTGTTGCTGTTGGAATGAGATTGTCGTGGGGATTAAATGTGGAAGAAGCTGGAAATTAATCATCCAAATAGGTAGAATTTAGGAGGACAGTGATAAAGAAATTACTCAGGTATAAAGAGGGGAATCATGAACTAGAAATGGTCAAATGGGAAGTAAATCTGGAATGTTGAGTAACGGGCACACCTATGAATTTGTTATCAGTGTAACCATATGATAGGACCCATTTGGAAAGTTGTCAAATTAGATTTGGAACTTGGTTAAAGAAAGAGCATGTCCACTGTGTGAAGATGCCCTTTTATAGAAGATGAAATATTCTATTAGGGCTATCCTAGAACTCGTCTTTCTGTCATTAGTTGTTTGTAGTAGAAATTTGGAATTTCCCTCCCTTGTAAGTTTTCCTTTTATTTATCCTAATCTCCTTCTGTTTCTCTCCTCATCCCCTACACTCTGATGCTACTTCCAATTCCTAGTTCTATCTTTTACGATTTCCATTTTAATCAGTCAACTTTTGTGAATTCAATAAAAAATCTGTTCCCTTGTTTGTGTGAAGTGTTAATATTGAAGTGGACTCATTACTGAATTCAAAGAAACTATGGTGGTGCCATTGTAAAAGTTCTTTTGCCTTCTTTTCCCCCTTCTTGTCTATTAGCGACTTCAACTGAGACAGATTTTCAGCTGGTTTCCTTCTGTTTAAAATTTAATGACTTTTTCTCCCTTTTTGTCAAACATGAATATGAGCAACTAGGCATATGTCGTAAAATTTTGTCAGGCTAATAGGTAGTTGAGTCCATTTGTTCACTTTATTCATTTTCTTAGCAGGTTTCCTCATAAGCTAGATATGTTGTTTCCTTTTTCATGTGCAACACTTTTGAGTTCCTCAGTGCATGTTTACGGGCAGAGTCATGTTTACTTTTTTTATTGTTTGAGAACTCCAAAAATTTCTAGGATCAGAGTGCTTGTGTGACTGGCAAAGGTGGTTTGGTCTTTTATTATTTTTACTTAAAGGGATAATTGCACTATCCATTCCCATTTGATGAACATACATTCAGCTCCATATCTCTTTGACGGATTTAGGCTTATCAGCAATTTCATGTATTGTTCTGCCAAATCATCCTTTTGGTGATTTCTATGATTAGTTCTTTCTTAAGGCACTCAAGTTATCATTCAACTGGTTCATATATATCCCCTTCCCCCTCCCAAACGAAAAAAAAGAAACATCTTCTAGTAGATTGTGATGAGTGCTTGTCGGGCAGTAATTTATGTTCTCTGATCATGGATTCGCTATTTTGATATATTCCTGTGGGTTCTTGATGAAATTCTCAAGGCATGTCGCTTAAAATTCTGCTTACAGTGTATACAACAACATCCATCACCCAAGCAAGTTGGCCGTGGGAGCAGACTTTCATTGTTTTAAGAATAAAATTGAGCCAAAATGGGAGGATCCTGTATGTGCCAATGGAGGAAAGTGGACGGTGAGCTTTACGAGGGGTAAATCTGACACCGCTTGGCTGTATACGGTATTCCCATGATACTCTTATCTGATTCTTAATATTGTGTTCACTCTTGACTGTTTTCTTTTTAATTTGTACTCGTATTTTCTGTTCTGGAACTATTGTAGCTGCTGGCAATGATTGGAGAGCAATTTGATCATGGAGATGAAATTTGTGGAGCGGTTGTTAATGTTCGAGTTAGACAAGAAAAAATATCTATATGGACCAAGAATGCTGCAAATGAACAAGCTCAGGTAAATTCTGTGACAAATTAATCTAATTATTGCTATCTGACTTGTGGCTTAATGATCAGGGAAATTATTTTGAGGGACTAAGTTGAGAAATAATTCTGTGTACAAAATGTAGTGTCTAATTTTTCTGAGATCTTTGCTTAACGGTCATCTATCACATTTTGGTGATAAAAATAATGCCAGGAGATAATACTAGTTTTACTTATCCAAAAAAAAAAGGAGATAATACTAGTTTTACGCTAGATAGTCTTAAGCTTGCGACCATGAACAATTGTCACAATTTAAGTTCAATTTCTTGAATCTTTCTATGTGGTCTTCAACAGAATTTTTAATCAACATTGAAGGATGTGGCAAGGGGAAATAATGTCAAAAGTGGCATATCCTCAGTTGCAATCTAAATTTAGATTCTTGAAACTGTCTAATGGTGTTTAATAGCAGTTTAACACAGCTGATAAAGTAATAATAATGAAAAGAGTAGAGTGTATCAACATTTGAAGAAGCGTCTGGCGATAATAGTGTCAGCAATGATTGAGTATCATACTTTCCTGATCATTTTTGCCTATTTTAAGGCCTCTTAACCAACCCAAACTTTCTGCTTTTCTCAACATATTGCTGAGAATTTCCATAACCAAAAAAAATAAATAGGGTGATAAAGGATCACCCTGTCGAATACCTCTATGAGAACTGAAAAAACCTTGAGGGTTTCCATTGATTAAAATGGAGAACTTCACTGTCGAGATGCAAAAACTGATCCAATCTGACCATTTCTCCCCAAAATTCATAGACCTCAATAAATTCAATAAACATTGCCAATTGACATGGTCATATGCCTTCTCTAGGTCAAGTTTACAAGCCACCCCTTTCTTTTTCCTCCTCGACACATTGTCCAAACTTTCATTGGCTACCATAGAAGCATCAGATATTTGCCTTCCTTTGATAAAAGCCTTCTGGTTAGGAGAAACCAGCTTGCTGATGACTGTTTTAAGCCTTTCTGCTAGTAACTTGGAGATAATCTTATAAACACTCCCCAAAAGACTATGTGGAAAGGAGTTATTGATAAGTGTGAAAAAAAAACTTGCCCCTTGGAAGCAACAATCTCTCTCTTTTGGAGGTAGGCTGACTCTAATCAATAGTGTGCTTGATGGAATCCCCACTTACTTAATGTCTTTAATTCGCATCCCTTCTAGTGTAGAAAAAAAAATAGACAAAATTAGGAGACAATTTCTGTGGGAAGGTAATGGAGAAAAAAAGAAATTCCATTTAGTTAATTGGGGCGTAGTGATGAAGCACAAGGAAGATGGAGGATTAGGAGTCAGGAATTTAAGACTTCATAATGAAAGTCTATTATGCAAATGGCTATGGAGGCTTAATGATGGTCAGAAAGCCCCTTGGAAAGCTGTGGTGGAAATCAAGTATGGCAGAGAGGGGCTTATTGCCCCAAGGGCAGTGAAGAATACTTACGGGGTGGCTGTATGGAGGCAAATAGCTAATCTTTGGGGGGAGTTCAGCAAGAGTACCAAAATTATGGTTGGAGATGGGCAAAGAACCAGACTATGGAAGGACAATTGGGATGGAACGGGGAAGTTGATGGATCAATTTCCTAGTCTGTTCAATATTGTGACAAACAAGGAGGTTCTTCTAGCTGAAGCTTTTAAGGAATCTGGTTGGGATTTTCAGTTTAGAAGGAATTTCTTTGATTGGGAATTGGAAGAAGTGGAATCATTCTTACAAAAAATGCTTTCTGTTGAGCTTGTACAAGGAATGGAAGATGTTATAAGTTGGAAGGGTAGTAAGAATGGAATTTTTACAGTGAAGTCCTTGTATAGGAAACTTATCAATCCTATTGAGGTGCTGGGGCCTAGGTGGCCATGGAAGCAGATTTGGAAAACATTTGTCCCTACTAAAGTGGCATGTCTTGGCTGGATGGTGGCTCATGAAGCATGCCTGACCCAAGAAAATTTGGCAAGAAGGGGTTTTAACATTTGTAGTAGATGTTATCTCTGTGAGAAAGCATGTGAATCAGTTAATCACCTTTTCCTGCATTGTCCGTTCACATGGCAGATCTGGAGCATGTTCATGACCATTTTTGGTGTTCAATTTGCCCTCCCTGAAAAGTTCATATGCTTGCTAAAATGCTGGAAATATACATTTACAGGGAGCCGAAACAAAATGATCTGGCTCGCCATTCCTTTGTGTATCGTGTGGACAGTCTGGGAGGAAAGGAACAAGAGATGCTTTGAAAGCAAAAAGAAGCCACTTCAAGTTGTGAAATTTAGATGTATTCAGAACTTATATTATTGGAAAAATGGAAGCTCTGTTTTTAGTTTTGATCAGTTACTAGACTTGTTAGATTTTGTAGAGATTTGATGTAAGCAAGTCTAGCTTTTTTTGTAGCTTTGCAGTATTTCCTTGATACTGCTTTTAATAAAACTTTACCTTACCTTATCAAAAAAAAAAAAAAAAACACTCCCCAAAAGACTAATGGGTCTAAAGTCTCTAACCTCTACTGCTCCTTTCTTTTTAGGAATTAGAGCAATAAAAGTTGAGTTTAGACTTTTGACAAAAGAGCCCTTTCTATAGAATGCATCCACCGTCCTCCATACATCCATTTTTACTATGCTCCAACATTTCTGAAAGAAACACAGGTTAAAACCATCTGGACCAAGAGCCTTGTCTCCTTTAAAAGATTTGATGACCACCTCCAACTCCTCCATTGTGAAGGGTCTTTCCATCCATTCTTTTTCAACATCTGACAATTTCCTAACATCATCATCTCCCCCATGTGGCCTCCACTGTTCAGTTTCCTTAAATAGATTCTTATAGAAATCCAATATGTGATCCTTAATAATTTCCTCATCCTCTATTAAATCTTCACCAATAGCTAATTTGTCAATACTGTTAAACCTTTTATGAGCTGTTGCTTGCTTATGGAAAAACTTAGTGTTTTTATCTCCTTGTTCAATCCACAAGCATCTCGACTTCTGCCTCCAAGAAATCTCTTCCGCCTTTGCCACTTCTTCCAGCTCCTTCTTGAGGAGCATTCTTTCTGCCTCCAATTCAGCTTTTTGCTCAATGGAAATATTCCTTCTGTTATGATCTAGCTCTTCCAATCTTGCAAAAGCTTTGTTTTTTCTGTCTTCTAGCTTTCCAAAAGTGTCTTTGTTCCACTTTATCTAGTCTTGTTTCAATAACCTCAACTTCTTTGCAAGAATTACATCAGCATCCCCTTCCACCACATATGAGTCCCACCAATTTTTTATCAAATCATTGAATCCTTTGTGCTCAAGCCACATATTTTCAAACTTGAAATATCCCTTTCTTTTCTTCCCGTCACCACATTCTAAAAGAATTGGACAATGGTCTGAAGTGGTTCTTGGCAAAACTCTTTGCTTGATGTTTTTAAATTGTTCATCCCATTTTTCTGAAATGAGAAACCTGTCCAACCTTGCACATGAACTACTCCTGCTTCTGAACCATGTATAGTTACCACCATGTAAAGGTAGATCTATTAAAGAAAGATCATTTATGATTTTTGAAAATTCCCTGATTGCTCTCGTGTTTCTGGCTTCTCCCATCTTCCCCCCCACAAATCTGATCACATTAAAGTCTCCTCCTACTGCCCAAGGTTGTGAAATAATACCACTAATTGCAACAAGCTCTTTCCATAAATATTTTCTCAACTTCCTATCACAAGGGCTATAAACCCCTATAAAAACAAATTGTTGCCCATTATTAATCTCCTCTTAAAACTATAGTAACAGAATGTTGCCCCAAATGATTCTCAACACTTCTTTTATCCCAGTAAATTAGAATCCCACCACTTCTCCCTTGAGCTCCCAGTTCTACCCAATCTGACCATCTTGAGCCTCCAACTTGCCTGATACAAGTGCTATCAATATTTTCCATTTTTGTTTCTACTAGGCATACTATGTCCGCGTTCCATTTTCTTAATAGAAGATTAACCATCTCTCTTTTTTCCTTATCATGAAGTCCCCTCACATTCCAGCATATGCATTTCAAATTCATTGAGCATAACATAAAGCCCTCCTACCCCTGCTTCTTCCTCCATTGCTAGACTCCCCTTTAAATCCCACTCCAAATTCTAAAGCTTTTAGCTCCCTCTCACCCCTCTTACCAGAAGAGACATTACTTCCAGACGAGGGTTGTTTTTTTGGTCTTCCATCTTCGATACGTATCAGCAGTTCCAATAATTTTTCCTCAATGTCAACAGATTTGATCCCCAATTGCTTGCTGATCTTCACCATATTCCTCTTTAGCCAATTTGATGCTTCCATTTGATTCAGCTTCTCTTGTATGTTAATCACTCTTTCTTCGTACCACTGCAACTTCAAAATTTCTTGAGCTTCAGCTACTGCGATTGGTTCTGCTGAGCTTGGAATTTCTGATTCACTTTCACTGTTTGGGGAGAAACCTATAGACCATCCTTCAGTTTCTTCAGTTACCCCATTATTATCATCTTCATGCTCAGAGCATTCTGTTTCATGATCTGTATTTTCCACCATGATGTTGCCATCTACCTGCTCAGGATTTTCTGTCACCAGGTTTGAATTTTCTTTCTTCTCACATGCAATTTCGCCATTAATCCCGTCTTCTACCTGGATCAGACTCAAAGTTGACTCTATTGAAGTGTGAGATTCTGTCTGAATTGATTGGATTTCAAAGAAGAAAATTCTTCTGACCCTAAAGGATTAAATGGGTTTTGTTTTAAACTGCATGGGTCAATCCACTTGGGCCTGTAAACAGCTTTTCCTTTTTTCCTTTTAAAAAGCCCAGTTTTATTTCTTTCTCGATTTGGGCTTGTAAACAGCTTTTCCTTTTTTGTATCCCCTGGCCCATACTTAAAATTATTTGGCCCCATCAACTTTGATGGTCCAGGACTCCAGGTCTATTATTCTGCCCCACCTCTTTTCCTTTCTTTGACACGTGACCCTTATTTATTATTGGATTGATAACAGAATCACGCTTAACCCCTAACGAGGAGTCGTTCTCCTTGGAACCACACGCAGCCATTAATTCCTTTGTCTCTTGACTCTGCATCTTCTGTGGTATATTCCGGTGACTCCTATCCAGATTCCGATCAACTTCAACCACCCACGACTCAGATTCACCCACATAGGAACTGTAAACAACAAATCATCAACAAAGAATTCCAGATTTGCCGGAGGGATCTCATCAGACATATTAACACAAATTCTTGCCCATCTCAGATGTTTTCTATGTCTAGTGTCTTCATCAATGTCCAAGAAACCTCCAAACCTGTCTCCAATCATTCTGAAAATATTCTCTGACCACATATGTGACGGAAAACCAAATAACTTGATCCAAACATGGCTGAGCGTGCAGTTTTTCCGGTGACATGTCGAAACAGAGGACCACCATTCCAAACTTAACTCCTTTTCCTTAAAGCACCAAGTTCCCATCTTAATTCTCTCAGCTTCACTCCGGGAAGGGAACTCAAATAAAACATATTCTCCATTCAGTTCCTTCACCTTAACCCCCGCTGATACTTTCCATACCTTATTTGCCCAATTTTGTAATTCCCAGCAAGAATAAGGTTTCACCATATCACCTTTGAAGGACCCCAATAAGCACTTACTATGATACTCTACTCTGCTGTGTAAGGATCTTGCATCAATCTGGAATTGGCTCGTCTAAAGAATCATCCTCAATTATCTTAATCTCATCACTTGGCCAATCCTCCTTTTGCGCTGTCTGCATATAACTCCTGTCATTGACATTTCTGGGCTGTTGAAATTTTTGCTTTTGCTTTCTCGCAAAGTCACACCAACCTGCACCCTTACTGATCTCAGGAATGATTATTGCCACTTTACCCTTACCTTTTATTGCCACCACCCTGATATAACTTCCCATATTGTTGAAATTCTTGTAAATGAAGTAAGAGTATAGTTGACTTTGAGGCCGTCACGGGGTTAAGGATAAATCTGGCTAAGAGCAGCATCTTCAGTATTAATGCTGATGGTTGTGTGGAAGAATTGGCAGACATTCTGGGTTGTAAAGTAGAAACTTTTCCAACTATCTATTTGGGATTGCCATTGGGGGCTAAAAGTAAGGATAAAAACATTTGGCAAGGGGTCATCGATAGAAGTAGTAGTAAACTGACACCGTGGAAAAAACAGTACCTGTCATTGGGGGGATGTTGACTTTAATTAACAATGTTTTGGATGGAAGGCCTACCTATACTATGTCCCTGTTTAGTATGCCTACAACAGTTAGAGAAAAAATTAGATTCCATGAGAAGGCAATTTTTATGGGATGGGAACTCAAACAAAAAAAAGACTCATCAAGTCAAGTGGCAGCTGGTTACTGAAGATAGAAAGAAAGGGGGGTTGGGAGTAAGAAACTTGAAGCTACACAATAAAAGTTTACTTTTCGAGTGGTTATGGAGATACAGTGGGGGGGGGGGGGGGGTGAGGAAATTTGGCAGAGAATGATAGATGCTATTTATGGAGGCAAGGTTGGTTGGAAACAAAATCCATCACAATTGAAAAATTGTGGGGGAATCTGGAAAGTTATAAATGGAGGGTGGGATGAATTTCTGCAGTGCACTAAATTGGAGGTAGGAAATGGTAGTAGAATTAAGTTCTGGCTGGACATTTGGTGTGGAGATGAGAGCTTCAAAAGCAAGTTTCCTGATCTATTTTCCTGTGCTTTAAATAAAGAGGGATGTATTGCTTCAAAAGCAAGTTTCCTGATCTATTTTCCTGTGCTTTAAATAAAGAGGGATGTATTGCTGATTTTAATTCAGACTCTGGATGTAATGTTACTTTCAGAAGAAACTTAAATGATTGGGAATTGGATAGTTTTTGCCAACTACTTCAACAATTGAACACTTGCTCTGTAGACCAGAATAAAGTTGATCGGCTGATTTGGATTAATAGCAAGGATAAGTTATTCTCAGTGAACAATTGTTATAGAATGTTATTGCAGCAAAATAACCAAGGAATTCCTAACTGGCTTTGGAAAATGATCTGGAGAACAAAAGCACCGGTGAAAGTAGCTTGTTTTGGATGGATAGCAGCTAGGGGTGCTTGCCTAACTCAGAACAATTTACAGAGAAGAGGCTTTTCCTTATGCAGTAGATGTTACTTTTGTAATTCAGACCAAGAAACTGTTGAGCACCTGTTTTTGCACCGTAGATTCTCAAGACAATGCTGGGAACCGTTCTTTAACCTCATGGGCATATCCTTGGTGTTACCACATAAGATCAGTTGTCTGTTGGAAATTTGGCAATGCCAAAGAGTCAAAAGAAGTTTAAAGAAAGTTTGGATGACTATCCCTAATTGCATTCTATGGACATTATGGCTGGAGAGGAACAAGGCATGCTTTGAGGGAAAGAGATTGCAGATATCTAGAGTCAAGAACAAATGTATTAAGAATCTGTATCTGTGGTGCTATAGTAATACTTTAGCTAGAATGAAGCAGTATCTGGACTTCTTGTATTTGCTAGGAGGAAATGTGTAACTCTTGCTAGATGTAAGAGTTTATGATGTGTACTCTTTTCTGTATCATCTTGGTACCAGTATAATAAAGACCTTTTTACTTATCAAAAAAAATAGTGTCAGCAAATTTTTTGCTGTTTGGTTGGGAAAGTTAAAGCTTTTTGTCCGGCTCGTGCCCTTGATGCAAAAGTGAGTGTGATACTTTTTATGTGTGTCTGTTCTCTCATTGTGGTTGTTGAACAATGGGACATCGGCAGGGGTATTTACTAATAAAAGAATATCCTTATCCAGAAAAAATAGTTATAATTTCAGAGACCTCCCCTATATTTTGCTCCGTAACATTAGCTTCCCTTGTGGTTTATGATATTACGGTTACCTCCCTTATTTTGACTTGTTTATAACAATTCTTTATATCTATTTATTACTTATGTAAAAAATTAATATATGACAAATTTACCCTTAAGAACCTTAAACTCTTTGGCTTTTGACAACAAAATAATTTAATATTTCATTAAGTTAATTCATTAAAAGAGGGCATTCTCTCGTTTCTAGACCACCTGTAGAGCACATCCACATGTACAATTCCTTAACACCTTTACCATGAATGTTTCATCATCTTCATTTAATCACGGCCATACACCATTTTCATCACCTCCAACAGCCACCTCAAATATTCAATGATTCAATCACTAACTTTTCACGGCATATAGACTCCAGCGCCGTTACACCATATAGCCTCCACTCTCCATCACTTTCATCCATTGAATTTCTGCCCATTCATTCCACCAATCAGTGACATAACAACAAACACCTGCAATACAACATTGTTTCCACCATCTATATTACATATCCCTTTATCAACCTTTTGATCGATCTTCAACCACCAGCACCAGCATCATTCTCCATAACCAGTGTCCTAGATTCACCACAAAACCCCCTCTGTCTCATTACCCTTCCACTTCCAGTACTACAAAAACAAGACAAACTCCTTTACACACTACCGGAAAAAACACTGTAACCTCCGCTGTTAGACCAGTGCCTCTCACCGACTAATGGTACAAACACCTTACAGGCTCTCTTGACCACTGTCAATCATAGCCTGGGCCACGTCAATAACAAAAAAATAAAACTGTTGAACTCTTTTAATGAATTAACTTTATGAAATATTAAATTAAAAAAAGGAAAAAGTTTCATTTCAGTAAGGGCAAACTTATCATATATTTATTTTTTAGATTAGTAATAAATAGATAAAAAGAATTATTACAAACAAATCAAAATAAGGGTAATAAGGGAGATACCCGTAATATCGTAAACCACCAGGGATGGTAGTATTACGGAGCAAAAACTGAGGGGATCTCTCAGAAATTATCCCAGAAAAATATAAGTGTCAGCAAAAGGTTTCATTTGTTTCATGCTTCTGTCAGCAAAAGGTTTCATTCTTTTCATGCTTCTATTGTATTTTGCTGTCTACTTGTGAATTGACAAGCACTTACATGTGAAGTAGGTTTTCTATTTATATTATGCATTATGAATCCTCTCTATATTTTGTTAAATATATGCACCAAAGGTGAACCCTGACTTGCTTGAGATTGAGTATAGCAATTGAGTATAGCAATTATTGTCTCACATGTGCAAAAGACAACTCACTGCTATGAAATTGTTATCAAAAATAGAAAGTTTATTGTTATGTATTCGTGTTAACCATTAGTTGAATCAGAGGTTTCCTTACAGTGTGAGATCTAGTTGTTGAATATGTGCTCATTTTTGTACTCAACTCTTTAAGGGAAGTCGTCCAGTTGTGGCTACGTTTGTTTTTATTATTTCCCTGAGAAACCCTGATTTGTTAAAAAACTATTATTAACCTCTGTTCCTGACTGGTATGTCTAGGGGTGTTTATCGGTCGGTTCGGTTCGATTTTGCACCTTATCGGTTTGGACTATCGGTTTTCTGTTTTTAAAAGTGCTAAACCAATAACCGAACCAATAAGCTATCGGTTATCGATTTTCGGGATATCGGTTTTTGGTTTAACCATTAAAAAACCTAGGCCTAACAAGTGTAAAAAAAACCTCTTAAACGACTGCATCTAATACAAAATCGGCTTTATTTTCACAGCGAATTCAAATGCCTCTTATAGCATTCGCCATATTCAAAAAAGCAACCAACAATAGATTCAAATATACTTTGTTATTCTATAAACTAATGGAGGAGGCGAGAAGTGAAATAGTAAATCGGTGGTTGAAATGGATGGGGAGACTTGTAAGTTACACAAGTAAAAGAAGACTAGAGTTTGAGGTTTCCAAGTTCCAACTAATAGTAATTAAGTATATTACTTTTATGCACATAAGCGCAATATAGTAAATTTGAAAACCTTATTGGGTTATCGGTTTAACCAATAAGAAAATGTACAAAATCGACAACCGAACCGATAACCCAATAAAAAAATTTTGCAAACCGTTAAATAACCGATAACCCGATAACCCAATATTTATAAACCATTAACTTTTTATCGGTTCGGTTTATCGGTTTAAACCGAAAAATGAACAGCCCTAGGTATGTCAGTATAATGCGGTTAGTGTTATTCCTGTGTCCTTTCTCAAGTTGCAGCATCAGAGTCTTATAAAATAACTTTCTTTCGAAAGATTGTGATGCCATTGACAGCTGCAGCAAGAAAAGTTTTGTGAGAACCGAAAATGTTGTAATAAGCATTTTGGCCTCAAGGTTGTTGAGTATTAATCACAGTTGAATCATGAATGTACTCGGTCCATCTATAGAGGCTAAATATTTTTGTTTCTTCTGAGATATATGACGCATGTTGGTGTCTTGTTGATTGTGGTTATGCTCCTAAAAGAACTATTTCTTTTACTCCTGTTTCTTTACGCCCTCTTCTTTCTGGTCCTTACTGCCTATTCTTCTAAAATAATACTATCAGACAGTCCCTGTAATCCTGTCTGCATGCTCATCTATTTGCATTCAAATGAGTTTTTTCCATTGCAGGTGAGCATTGGTAAACAGTGGAAGGAGTTTCTGGATTACAATGACACGATTGGCTTTATATTTCATGTAAGATTTCTTGGTTACTGAATGCTTTGAAGCCTTCTGCTCATTCAGCAATTTGCTCAGTAGCTCAACTCATCAAGAGCTCTTTTTTTTTTTGGTTTGGCAGGATGATGCAAAGAAGCTCGACAGAGCTGCCAAGAATCGTTATTCCGTATAATTCTACTGGTACAACAGGGAATGCAAGCGACACAGTTACAGTGAAAGTATACTTGTTCTACTGAAGAATCTGCAGTCACTTGCAGCTGCCTGTTTGACCTTTTATATTGACATTCTCCATATTCATTTAGGAACTTGTTCGGTTTTGAAGTTTTGATGCCTTTACATTCGTGGCCATGTATGACTTGTATTAGTACTGATATTAGTAGAGGATTTAGTTGCAACGTTTTGTGAAATTTACAGCGGGTTGGTATGTTCTGCATGTGTGTCGCTTTCCTTACCAGCTTTTTTGAAGAATCAGGCTCATCCAAATTGACCTTTGATTCATACCTGTGAAAAGAAATGGGGACATAGTGTCAAATCTGACGGAGTAAATGAAGGTGATGGTTTTTCCTCACATATCTCACGCAACAAAATGATGAGTTTTACTTGACAGAAGATTCCCCCGTTTGTTTTAGATTAAGAATTGAGGGGAAATAAGGGAACATGGTACGATGCAATATACGACAAGAAAAGAACAGGAATTGTCATTTTGCCACCGGTTTGTTAAGAGCTTAGGCTTGGCGCAAATACTGGTTTGCAATTCTGCATCTGTGATTAAACAAAAACTGAAGATTGTTATCCTGCTAAATACAATCACAGATATTTATCATGCACCAAAGTGAGAGAGTCAGCGCCATGAAATGGTATAGTTTGATGGTCTGTATTTTTTATTTAATTGGAAATGTTTTTCTGTGATTGTTTTGTGATGGAACTTATATTATTGAAGGTCAAATACATAGCTAGGCCTTTAAACTTGTCAACAAATTCTATTTAGGCATCCTAACTATAGGTGTGACCCATTGAACACTTGAACTAGGTTGAGAATGTGTGTATTGAACACAAAGTGCTAACATGACATATGGTTTGTTTTACAAACACAGTTGAGCGCTTGAAAAATTAAAAATATCACGATTCCACAAAATAGACGACTCACTTCCCTAACTCCTCCTGCTACCGCCGCTCCGTCGCCACAATATTTTCCTTCCGTCAACGCAACGGCTGAACTCTGTCGTGATCTATCTTTCACCACCAACACCACCTTCACAACTAAGTTGCTTCCATCCACAGAAACTAAGGATTATTCAATAAAGAGAAACTAAAGGATAATAAAGAGAAACTAAAGGATGAAAAAGATAAGCACTTCCATCCATATGAATCCTTATATTTGAGCATCATAATGTAAATATGGACTTTTTATTTTCTAAAAAATAAAGGTTTTAGGAGAATGATCGGAAAGCGAGGAAGACGAAGAGTTTCAAAAATTTTTCCTGATCAAACTCCGGTGAGGATGTTTCCAAGCCAAACTCCAGCAGAGTTTTTTCACTTTTTGGAGTCTGATGAGTTGTGGGGAAGAGAGCTAAAATAAGAGAATGAAAAGAATGAGAGTTGGAATATCTCCGACCACCGGTGGATCGGTTGGTTTTCTTTTTTGGTAGAGCCTTGTTCTGATGTTTGCAAATGGGAATGAGAAATACTTTTTTCCTACATGTCAACTTTTCATTGGTTACAACCTTTAAGCCAAGCGCGTGAATCTCAAGCATTGAGTTGTTTTGGCTGACTGCAAAATACTCCATCCGTTCCAAAATGGATGTCACAGTTTCTTTATTAGTCCGTTCCAAAAAGAATGGCACAATTCTAAATTTGAAAATATTTTTGAGTTGAAACTGCTACTTTTACCCTTAATGAAATGCTTTATAGCCACATATTTATGTAAGGCTTATTTTGGACCACAAGTTCTAAAAGTCTTACCACATTTCTTAAACTCCGCTCCAAGTCAAACTAAGACAACCATTTTGGAACGGAGGGAGTATGTGTTTAAAACACATTTTCAATCTAGTTTAGGTGTTTAACGGGACACACCTCTACCTAAAGTGTCTAAATGGAATATTTGGACAAGTTTAGGAGGCCGGTTATGTATTTGGTCATTATTGAAGGCTATCAGTAAGAGGAATTTGATTTTTCTCCGGTAAATATATTCAAGCAACCACGATTCAAGTACACAATTGGTTGCTCCCTCTCACCTTAGCTTGCAAAATTATATTAAGTGTTAGACTTAGGAACACAAACTATTTTGGGTCCTTTTCTTTGAGAAGCTGGAAATATCATATCTCTTCTAACCCATTTAACTATATTAACATTTTTTCTAGAAACTTGATTCTAGCTAAGCATCCATACATATAGTCCATGTGCTTCCACAATGAGTACATCAGCGATATTCATATAATTAATGTATTTTCCATTGATATCACCTTTAACCTGATCACTTTAGTAACTCAGACCACTACAATTCCTGCTTTAGTGTTCATTTTGCCAGTTTAAAGCTTCATTGGACCTGATCCACTTTCTTATTGTAGCAAGTTCATTGTTAACATTTTTCAAATTTTCTTGAAGCTCTATGTTTTTTTCAACTTCAAGACTTAACTCCTCTTTCAGAGTATTTAGATAAGATCTTACTTGATCAACATTAACTTTGTTCTTGCTAACTAATTGAGATTTTTTACACAAATTTCTTCATTCAAAGATGAAATAGTTCCATCCAATTTGCAGATATCCTTATTGAGTGCCTTATTAGCCTTTCAGGTTTGACTTTATTTCTTTGCAACCATTTGCAATCAGATTTCAAACTTGACATACTTGTAGCTAATTCATTTCTCTCAGCACTCATCTCTTGGAACTAATCTATTAGGGAAAGCAAGAGATCAACTACCTTATGTTTGGATAAGTAATGAATATTTTCTTAAAGTTGAGTAAGAATTACTTATAAGGATTCATCCTCTGATTCAGTGATGCAATCCAAATTGGGCTTAGGTCCCAACCATCAAGAGCCGAGCTAGGAAGATGCGGGGATGCGAGGATGCAAGGCAAGAGCTTAGTTGATAATTTAAAAGTCATGCATTTGAGCTCACTTGAAGGAAGGAAACCTATGCATCAGGGCCAGGCGGAGCGCCCAGCTTCAAGGCAACCAGGCGGAGCGCCCACATCCAGGCGGAGCGCCCCAAGCCTGGGGCCTCTTTTGATCAGAAGCTCAACCAGGCGGAGCGCCCCATTCCAGGCGGAGCGCCCAGCACGCTGAAGCCTCCAACTTTTGGCTTGGACTTCCTATTTTGCCTCTAAGTGATGTATAATGCCTTAACTTGGCTTAGGGCACTTTAGAACTTTCACACTAGTCTTAGAAAGTTCTATAAATAGAACACTTAGCCATTCATTTGTAACTAGCAAACCTTGAATATGAATGATGAACATTTGAGTGAATCTCAATGAAGAACCCGTGAGTGGGCATGATTTCACTTGGTCGAATCCAAGTTGAACATCGAACCTCTTTGATCATTCTATTTGCAAGAGCCGAGTGCCTCTTGAGGGTAGTTGCGTAGTATAGCTGATCCTTGACATTCCCCGGGGTGTATCGAGACAAGTTCCTCGGTACTACTTAGGTAATCGTTTCAAGCTTCGTCTTGCTTTTTATTTCGATATCTTGTTAGATATCGCTCTATCTTGTTTTCGCTTCCGCATTTCGTATCATTTTTAGCTTTCACTATTTTGCATTGCATCAGTTGGTATCAGAGCATGGCTAGGCTTCGTTCTTACGAATCCTTGTTCTTGTTCTTGTTGTTATTGTGTTGTTGTTCTTGAAGAAAAAGAAGAAAAACAAGAAAAATTGAAAAAAAACTTGAAAACTTCCAAAAAAATTCATAGATCGGGTTGAACTCGAATCCTCAAGCGTTAAAAAGTATCGGGGATTGTTCTATTATGTTTTCCCATTATTTTGGTATACTCATAACATGTTTTGGTGTTACGAATTGAAAATCGAAATTTGAAAACCCAAGAAAAATTGAAAACCCTTGAAAATTTAGCTTCAAAGCTTGAATCGATCTTGTTGTTGGTTGTTTGAAGTTAAAAATCATTTGGGGATTGTTGGGTATAGTTGAAAACACATTTGAGTATCTTTTGATTTGAGTAACGGGTTGAAAATGTTGGAATTTTGGGTGTAGAAACACCAAAAACCCGTTCTTGGAGAAGCTGGAACACAGCGCTGGGCGGAGCGCCTAGCCAAGCTGCTGCCTCACAGCCCAGGCGGAGCGCCTAACATTAGGCGGAGCGCCTGAATACACTGGGCGGAGCGCCTAATCTCTGGGAGGTGCGCCTGACCCCTGTTTCAGCCGCAAGTAGTTTTTCTTCGTAGGGTTTTATGTTTCTTTGATTGAATTGCTTCCGACTAGTACTTGTAGAGCACATTCCTACTTGATTTGTACTAATTCTTTGAGCCTTTAGGATCAATCATGCTTAGCGGAGATTAGGACTCAAAGAAGACTCGTAGAACTTTGTTGCTTCAAGTGCTCACTCATATAGCCGTTCATCCATCGAGTCACATCAATTCCACTCACCCCAAAGAGTATTTGGTTCGTGTGAACTTGAGTGGTTATTGAGGAGGTTGTTCAACTACGAGGAAGCCTTTGAAATCAAGCTTGAGTGATCCTACCCACCACTAAATTGAGTGTACCCGAGTGACATTCAAAAGTGAGGGAGCGAGTGAGGTTTTTACTCTAACCTCTTTCTCTTGTCTTTAATTTTTTGTATGTACATGGCCGGAGATGTTGATGATACCATTAAGGTCCCGGTAAGCACTTTGGCCAACCTCTTGGCTGAGGTGAGATCCATAAGCTTGAGGCTTGAGAGACTTGAAAAAGAATGGACCCTGAGAGTCCAAAAAGATGCCGGAGAAGGCACTAGAGATGGAATGTTGGGCATTCCCCAACCGTTGGGCACTCCCCAACAAGTGGGCATTCCCCACAACTTGGGCATTCCCCAAGATGATGTAACTACTCACTCTAGGAGTAATTCTACTACTCCTATGAGCCAACCAATGGCAAATGAGGGAGTTGGGAGAGGTGAGCGAGGTGATGATATTCTTGGACCTCATCCCCATACACTTGCATGTGAGAGAATTGAAAGAAAGAAGAGGAGAGGAAAAACAAATTAAGAGTGAGGACACCCTTTGTCCTAACCATATGTTATCTTCTTTTTCTTGCTATAGCTTTTGTGTAGGTACTCTTGGAGGCGAGCTAATGGAGCCTCAACCATGTGCCTTGGAAGGAAGACAAGATGACAGAGATATTCATTGTGAGCTTTATGAAAAGGAGGTTGAACATGATACTTCAAGTGCTATGAGTGCCCAAGGAAGCAACTCTATTGTAAGTGTTTCTTCACCTTTTCATGAATATAATAGTCCCTTGTCTTATGAGGAGTCAATGCTAGTTGGTGCTTATAATGCATTTATTGAACTTGCCACTAGATAGAGTCTAGTAGTCAACCTATGTGTGCTTGTATGTCATTAGTTGAGAGGAATGAAACGCCACATCATGATGTGAGCCCGATATTCAAAGAACCTATCTTTAGTGAAGAATTGATAGTTGACTATACTTGTGAACCTTGTTATGACACTTCACCGATTTTTGATAAAGGGAAAGATGAGTTGTTTGATCATACCCTTATTGATATACTTGCCTTTGGTGGAACAATGTGTTGTAGTAAGGATGGTAGTGATCTTGAGGAGTCCCTAGTGGATGAGATGGATCGGATTATATTCGATGACTTCTCAAGTGCGGGTGATGAACCTAGTTATGATACTTCACCTTTGCTTGACCTTGAAAATGGGATGCGTACTTTTACTAATCCTTTGTTTGAGCTAGAGTTGGGAATGAGTTAGAGCTAGAATGGGATGCGTACTTTTACTAATCCTTTGTGCTTGAGCTAGTTATGATACTTCACCTTTGTGGTGAGTTGTATCGAGCTAAAGTTGGGAATGAGTTGGAACCTCCATGGTGTGAGGGATTTAATCCCATAGACAACTCTTTGTTTGAAGCTTCGAGTGAGGTAGATGATTATTCTAGTGACCCTACTCTTGTTGGTTTGGGTTATGATGATGAAGAGGCCATTATTAATGCCTTCCTTGAGAGTTTACCTTGTGAGGGGGGTTGTCTTAAGGATGTAATTGGAGGTGAGGAGGTATTTCTTAGTGTGAGTATGAGACCTTTTAAGAAGGGGGTGGGGATAATTGATGCTAATTGTGAATTGAACTACTTTGCCTATCCCATCCCACATTTTAACCGCACTTTGAGAATTGAGCATGCCAAAAAAATTGTGCCACATTGTGAAAATACTTCATTGAAGGTTTGGTGTGTTAACAACGAGCTTAGGGATTATAGGATTATTGATAGATTGATCTTGCATTTTTCATGCCCTATTAATCCCTTTGTTTGTTCTTGTGTTGGGTGCACTTATTTGTTGAACCAAGTACTTGCTATTTCCCTTGGGAACATGAACTTTTTTATGGCTATTGATACTTGGTTATACCATAAGAGTGTGCTTTCCCACACTTTTTGGCACTAACCTACTCTTGTAGTAGAAAATTTTTGTTGTTGTTTGTCTTTGGATGTAGGATTTGATGGTTTGATTTCGAGGACGAAATCTTTTCAAGAAGGGGAGGATGATGCAATCCAAATTGAGCTTAGGTCCCAACCATAAAGAGCTGAGCTAGGAGGATGCGAGGATGCAAGGCAAGAGCTTAGTTGATGATTTGAAAGTCATGCATTTGAGCTCACTTGAAGGAAGGAAACCTATGCATCAGGGCCAGGCGGAGCGCCTAGAAGCCAGGCAGAGCGCCCAGCTTCAAGGAAACTAGGCGGAGCACCCACATCCAGGCGGAGCGCCCAAGCCTGGGGCCTCTTTTGATCAGAAGCTCAGCCAGGCGGAGTGCCCAGCACGCTGAAGCCTCCAACTTTTGGCTTGGACTTCCTATTTTGCCCCTAAGTGATGTATAATGCCTTAACTTGGCCTGAGGGCACTTTAGACCTTTCACACTAGTCTTAGAAAGTTCTATAAATAGAACACTTAGCCATTCATTTGTAACTAGCAAACCTTGAATATGAATGATGAACATTTGAGTGAATCTCAATGAAGAACCCGTGAGCGAGCATGATTTCACTTGGTCGAATCCAAGTTGAACATCGAACCTCTTTGATCATTCTATTTGCAAGAGCCGAGTGTCTCTTGAGGGTAGTTGCGTAGTATAGGTGATCCTTGACATTCCCCAGGGTGTATCGAGATAAGTTCCTCGGTGCTACTTAGGTAATCGTTTCAAGCATCGTCTTGCTTTTTATCTCGATATCTTGTTAGATATCGCTCTATCTTGTTTTTGCTTCTGCATTTCGTATTATTTTTAGCTTCCGCTATTTTGCATTGCATCATTCAGAGTCCCTATTGGCCATCAAAGCAAGTTCATCAATTTCAACTTCACCTTCTGATTCTTCACTAGTCGAAGAGTCTCCCAAGGGTGCAATCACAGCTTTCTTGAAATCTTTGTTGGATGACTTTTGATGCCTCTTGGAATAGTCTCTAAAATGTTCGTTCATTGGTTCATCCTCAATTTGAGCATTCTTCAAAATTTCATAACTATGCTGATTACCTTCATGAGCAGACTTTAGAGAATCCCAAATTCCTTTGGCAGTGGCGCATTCAAAGATTCGATTGAACTCATTAGGTCTAAAATAAAATAAAGTATTTTGATCGCCTTTGCATTCTTGCTTAGCATTTTGAGATCATCTTCATCAAATTCATCTTTAGATTTTGTTACCTCATTGCGTGCACTATCGATTCTGGTCGGAATTATGGGTCCTTCAGTAGTGATTTTCCATAACTGATAGTCTCTACATATAAGAAGATTCCATGCATGCTTTCCACCACTTATAATTTTCACCGTCAAATAGTACATGCTTGGTGATGGATTGACCCTCTAATAGTCTTAGCGCACTCATTTCTAAGGATCTCTCAAAGGTGTTAGCCTAGATATGAGACACCCGCTCTGATAGCAGTTGTTATTTAGAGTACACTTGACATAAGAAGGGGGTGAATTGGGTCATCAAGGGTTTCGCCTCTTTTTGAATTTTAAACTAAGTTGCTGAATAGTTAGAACATTTTCGACAAACCTGTTCTAAAGGGTGTTAATATTGTAGCTTGACAGAACAATAAAAGAGCAAAGAAGACAATGTCCACACAATTTTAACGTGGTGAACACATTGGCTCAATAGTGTAGAAAACCACGACCCACACTCCTATGGGATTTTCAACCAGTCCACTAAGTACAGATGAGCCAAAACTGGATTACAAAGATAAACCTAAGGACCTACCTTATAGCCTTTTTACAACAATCCTAGACCGTTGCTATCTTTCCAAACTTCCCTAGATTGGAACAAAACGAACTTAACTCTAATATCTTCACCCAATGGACCGTTGACTCCAGATTACAACCTCAAAAAGTGCTTCTCAAAAGCTGAACGAGATTACAATTTATTGTTGATAGGATCCGGAATTCCGGTGTGCCATATGGGCACCTGACATCCTCTCTTAGACCCATCGGGTAAACCCTCTTTGACTGGATTAGCAAAATAGACATACAACCACATTGAAATAAGAAACAAAACTTAAAACAAACATAAATATACTTATATAATAGTTGTATAGAAGGAACCACAACACTCCACCCAAGACACTAGGTTTAGGGCTATCCAGACTAGATACGTCTAACATAACACAACTAAAGCTTGTGACCATCCTGGAGAAGAGCTGGATCACCCTGACAGCCAGATCGTCTTTGCTTCTTAGCCACGTGTCAAATTCAATTCTAAAGCGAAATAGATAGATAAGAAACAAATAAAAGGGTGAGTTGAAAGGACTCAATTATTAGGATCTGGCAAGCCACCTCGAAGAAATAGATAAGCTAGCCAGAGAGAAGAGTAGCATATAATAACATAAAATAACAAGAAACATATAAACAACCAGAAACACATAAATAACTAGAAACATATCACGAACACAAAGCACAACACAAATAGTCACACAATACTCAGTGACCAGTGTAATGAAATGGGATGAATACAATACGATGCAATGAGGTCACATATGCCTAGATGACTGATAACCCTCATTAGTGCGGAGCTCTCATCGACCACCTTGAAATGCATAACTCAATATTAACCTGTCCTAGCTCTGGACACTCATTGAGTCCGGCGGTATAATATATAATCTGGGCGGAATACTCCTGCCCCCTTGAGCGGAATACTCCTGCTCCCTTGAGTGGTATACTCCTGCTCCCAATATGTTACCAAGCTCAATCATGAAATGTAGGATGCAATGCAGTGCTATCCAAACCTTTGCATGAGAAGTACGCCCTATGATCCTATGAGGATTCAAACTTAACCGAACACTTCTATTTTCCCAATTTCACATTCATTATTGTATCAGAACTTTCATCCTCAATCAATACGAATCTTAAAGCTCAAAAACAAGTATTCATAACCACAACAAAACCTCTATCCTTGAAACCATATTGATGTATTATAGCCTAGCAACCCATATTCCTATTTACAACATAATACTTATATTCCTGGCTCGATACCTAGCCTAATTGCAAAACAACATATCATAATATATCATAATCACAACACAAGTATACAAGCCACAGGTTTATGGCATAGTAAGTACGCCTAACGGCAGCTACGTACGCAAGAAACGCGTGGGTAGAACATCCATAGGCCGAAGGCCATCAAAGAGTAGGATGATACAACTACCTTTAGTCTAAAGCCCAATCGATCACTGGAGCTCTTCTCCGTTCCAAAGCCTCTTGGAACAATCCCTTTCTGAGCCAAAAAAACATAACCACACTCATAAATATCCGAAGAAAAAATATCTAACCTTTAAATGAAGAAAGAAGGAAAATTATCAAAAACCCCTGTGCCAGGCTTAGCCGAAATCCCATGAATTTTACATTTTCTGACTCCTCATAGTCCCACGGATCCAAATATACCATTGGATTGAATAGTTGTATCCAATTTGACTCGATTCCCCAATATCACGAGTTAGGGTTCTAACCCTCTTTAGTTCAAGCCTAATTTCATGAAATCCCTACCCTACAACCTTAAATTAACACATTAGAAAGGTGTAGAAACCTTAATTTGCCCACCCCTCGACCTCAGTAACCCCATCACAAAGTCCATGGATATATCAACCCAAGGTCAGTTAGGAATGGGCAACTGAGTGTACAAACCATGAGGGTTTGACCTCGATTTAGCTTTCTTGTAATCTAAACAAGCATTGCAAAGTTTTTCCACATCTCTTCGTATCTTGGGCCAGTGAAACTGCTTGGTTAAGATACCAAGAGTTTTATCGACATCGAAGTGTCCCATTAAGCCCTGGAGTGAGCTTCTCGAACCAAAAGCTCTCTCCAAGATGACACGGGCACATAAACTCTCTCATTCTTAATAAGATAGCCATCGTGCCACTGATACTTCTCAACCTATCGGCCACTTAAGATAGCGTCACAGACGCTCTTAAGCTTGGGGTCGTGTTCATACATCAGCTTGATGCTTTTGAACCCCCATTAACCTCGAAGTGAGAGTGGTCGCTAAGGCAAACATCCTTGAGAGCATACCGGCTACTACATTGTCTTTGCCCTTTTCGTAATGAATTACACAGGGAAAACTCTCAATGAATTCTACCCACTTGGCATGCCGCCGGTTCAACTTCTCTTGGCCTTAGAGATGTTTTAAAGATTCATGATAGCTTTTAATCACAAACTCTCGAGGCCATAGATAATGTTGACAATGAGCGAGTGCTTGAACGAGGACATACAACTCCTTGTCATACGTTGAGTAATTCAAGGTTGCACCCTTAAACTTCTCGTTGAAGTAAGCGATTGGTTTCGATTCTTGCATAAGCACTCCTATAAGAGCTAGCTAACCCATGGAAACTTCGAACTTGAGACACCGAAGTAGGGGTCGACCAATCTAAATAGGCTTGACTTTTGAGTCATCGACTTCAACACCATTAGCACTCACAACAAAACCAAGAAAGATAACATGTTCGGCACAAAAGGTCTTAGGTGTTTGACATGTTCATCTACGGATTTACCATAAACAAGTATGTCATCGAAATACACAACAAATTTATTTATAAATGGTTTAAGCACATGGTTCGTGAAAGTGCTCGGGGCGTTAGAGAGGCCAAACGGCATCACTAACCATTCACAGAGACTGAATTTAGTCTTGAATGTAGTTTTCCACTCATTGTCTGGGTTCATTCGGATTTTGTGGTAACAGGACCTGAGGTCAATCTTTGAAAAGCACGAAAAACCACTTAATTCATCAAGCATGTCATTCTAATCAAGAAATATGATGATGATACTTTACCATTATCTTGTTAACTGATCTACAATCAACACACATTCGCCATGTTCCATCTTTCTTTGGGACAAGGACAACAGGAACGGTGCACAGACTCAAGCTCTCTCAAACCAGTCCCTTGTTCAGTAATTCATCCACATGCCACTGGAGCTCTTTGGTGTCTTCGGGATTACATCGGTAGGCTGGCTTATTCGGGATTTGAGACCCCGAAATGAAGTTAATTTGGTGCTCGATAATCCACCGAGCATTTCAGGAAACATGTCCTCGAAGTCCGGCAAAACACTTTGTACATCACCAAGTAAAGGGTTCTTGTTAGTGAAATCATCATTAGAGCTCAAGCAGATACCCTTATGCACGAGGCAAATCATCAGCCTGCTTCAATCATTGCCTTGGAGGCACTCACCTGGTTTGCATAATTGCACGAGTGTTACCTGCCACGGTGGTGTCTCTTGGTCCTCGGCCACGATTTGCGTCCCCATGGGAGACTCGGCTTTGGCCGCTTCTTTAAGCTCCATCATGTGTTTATAGTCCTCACTGACTTGTTTTGGAGACAAAGGCTTGAGAATGAAGTTCTCTCCTCCGAGCTTAGCAGTGTAAGTGTTGGATCGCCCGTTATGGATAACCGACCTATCATACTGCCACGGTTGCCCTAGTAATAAATGACAAGCTTGCATCAGAATCACATCGAACATCATCTCATCTTGATAAATTCCTACCTTGAATTTGATCCATACTTGCTTAGAAACCTTTAGATCTCCATATTCATTCAACCATTGCAAGCGATAGAGATGAGGGTGTTTTGATGTAGGCAGTCCCAGCTGTGAAACCAAGGTTTGGCTCACCACATTAGCACAACTGCCCGAATCAATAATCATCGAAGACACTCTGCCTCTCACTCGACACCTCGAATGGAAGAGGTTTTCTCATTGGTTGTCCTCTTCTTCTAAGTTCATAGTGCTCAAGTTCCTACGAACCATAAGAAATATTTTTGGATGGTCAGCTTCGATTGCTTCTCGACCATCTTCCTTTTCAGCTCGGTCAGTCTCCTCTCCGTTTTCCTCCTCGGAGTCACTCGCTTGCTCATGGACAGTTCCATCTTTGAGCAAAAGCATAACTTTGTGAGTAGGACACGCTTTTTCCATCTGACCATAACCCCTACATTTATGACACTCAATGTTTGAAGCACTAGGAGTATTGAGTTGAACTTTACCTCCCATCTCATTGGAGTTATTAACGGTCACTCCCTTTTCGAAGGGTTTTTTTTTCAGATCTTGGCCAGTACTGGAACTTGTAGGATTCGGACTCTTCTAATATTTACTCCGGTTAAGAGGAACCAAAGTGGTGACCCCTCGGTACCGACTTGCCTGATCATCCTTCACCCATTTCTCAGCATCGATCGCTGCATGGAAAGCTTCATCCAAAGTATGGAACAGATGCAGTCTCAATTGAGATGACACATCTCGAGTCAATCCATTTTTGAACCGGATGATGGCTTACGCATCATCTTCTGTCATATCAAGAGCCAATCAAATTTTCTCAAACTTATCATAGTACTCTTCAATCGATTTGGACCCTTGTTTCAAATCATAGAGCTTCTGAAGTTGCTCTTGACGATGTTTGGCTGTCACATACTTAGCATCCTTCACTCTTTTCAATTGAACCGAAGTAAGGTTCTCGGGTAAAGCATGCCTTTTTCTCATTCTCTTCTCAGCTTCCTATCACTGCCTCGAATGAAGCAATAACATAGGCAGCTTTTCTTTCATCGTTCATCTCATTTGTTTCAAAGATTTGTTCCAATCGAATCTTCCAATCAAGATATTGGTCCGGATCACTAGTTCCTTTGAATGGTGGAATAGTGATCTTGACATTGTTCAAGTTTGTATCTCTACCACCTCGGGCTTGTTCTGGATAATCATCATAGTAATAATCATCAGCCTCACGTTCAAGATGTCTGTCAACATAAGCTCCTCGTTCTCGTTCTCGACCTAGGGGGTTTCCACGGCCTAGGTGAATGGTGATAGAACGGTTGCTCATACTCGGCTTCAACATACTCTCCATCTCGAACATCACCCTCTTCAACAACGGCTGCCCAAGTTTGGGGAATGCCCAAGTTTTGCACATTTCGAGTAGCTTCAGCTCTCATTTGTTGGCATCGGGCCAACTCAGCAAATTGTATCGATCACATAGGAGTGGAATTGCTTGTTCCTACCCCAGACCCTGGTAAAGTCTCGGAGGCTCGGTCGTGTTCGAGATTTGCAACTCGAACATTCACTCCTCTCAGCTCGGCACTAATGCCTTGTATCGTAGCCATGAGATTGGGTAACGACACCTCAGGCGCTTCAAAACCCTTCTCTCCGTTTCCAGCCATGGTACCTACACAAACCAAAGACAATGAAGTGTTCGGATAGAAATAACCTCACATACTCCCTCACTTTTGTTGGGTGGCGCTCAAGTTCACTCAATTTGTAGGTACGGTCACTCAAGAACTTGTAACCAATGGCTTCCTCGGTTTGATCAATCTCCCTAAGATCCTCCGAATTTGACAAGACTCGTTGTCTCCTTCGAGAAGAGTGAATTGATTCGACTCGATGGAACAGACGTTGTTTTAGCTCCGTATGGGAGATCAAAGAATTAACTACGAAATTTTGGACGTCGGTCACCTCATGCACGAGTTCCTATAAGCTCAAACAAGTTAGTAGTACCTCGAGTAGAAGAAATGAGATTCCACGGACACAAAAAAAGAAAGAAAACCTAGGAGAATTTACCCTCCGTTCCCTCCTTTGGAGACCTCGGACACGTCACTCTTGTACAGACAAAAGTGATCCCTCTTTTGGTACATATTAGGGTTTAACCTTATCCACTTTCCTCTTTTTTAGCCAACAATTTTCATCTGGGGTTTTAGGCAACGACGCCTTCCTCTTTCTTCTTCAATGGAACAGTGAACCTTACAATTCCGACGTACGGACACCTTTAACTTTGTTCATAGTCCAGAAATCAAAGCAAGATTCAAGGTCGCTTCTCCGTTTAATTTACAACGAACGGAGGAAACCTCAGCTCAAAGCAACAAGAACAGCTTCGACGTCGTCCATACACTGTTATATTGTAACAATTTTTCGGCGTACGAATGGTGCTTATCGGCTGAGCTTCAAAGTTTTTCAAGCAAACACACGACCTAAATCAACCAATAACCACCAGTTTCAACAACAAACAACCAAAACTCAACAGGGTTTTTAAATAGCAACACCAACGCTTGGATAGTTCCAAAACCTTGAGAAACCCTTCTCGACAAACGAAGTACGGCTGGTGTTTTTTTTCTGAATCTCCAAACAGTGGTGAATCCAAATCTGTGGTTGTTTAATCCAAACAACCAACCACCAATAAATATTTTAATTTTCTTCTTTTCACTTTTTTTTTTGTAAATAAGAACGAACAACAACACAATAAGAACAAGAACATGAAACTGAAACAAGGACACAACACACGAAAATAAAGATAACGTAGAACAGGATTGGAGTTGTAAGAATAATCCCAAACCATGCTCTAATACTAAGATGGTGCAAGCTAATTGGAGCTTAGCAACCGAACACAAAAACAGTGGAAAACAAAGACAAAAATTTAAAGATAGAAGCTCGACAGATCTTAGCTTCAATCAAACGAACCCAAGGAACTAATCGTGGGGCCACTCGATTCAAAGTTTTAAGACACACCTAAAACTAAGCAACAATCCTCAAGAAGACTCAACAAGCTTCTTGTAAATTGAATGACCAAAGAAGAAGTTTTTCAAACGGAATCCATCGATTGAAATAAGTTCCTTAACAATTCCACGACGGGGTTCGGCTCGCAATGAAGACACAATAGCATAAAGTTAATCGTTTAATATCAACAATCTAGGTGTCCTAAAATGAAATAACGAAGGGGTTTATACAAATAGCTCCAAGGGTAAACTAGAAAAATGGTCACAACCGACAAATAAAATAAGGCCACGTAGGGCCGAAGTAAATAAAATGCTCGGGTGTTCTGGGCTTCTATCTCAGTTTCCCAGCCTCAGCAAAATTGACAACGGACGACGCTCTCCTACCATGGGTACATTGGTAGCTCTTCGGTCACTTAAGTGCTTGGCGTCATGGATTAGTGTTCGGACACTTTTTCAGCCTCGGGCTCAAGCTTGCAAATATAGCTGCCCAGTCTTGAGCTCGGCCACTCATTCTCCAATCGGGCTAAGTGAATGTGCACGTCGTGCATGATCTTGGCTTGGCTTCGCGTGACCGGATCTCGATGGCTCAAACATTGCCTCTGGCTCGGTTGCTTGATCAGTACGGACACGGACTGCATAATTCATAGAGGTTATTTCATTAATAGAATTAGCATGAGAAACAGAAGTATTACCTCTTAAAACTAGTTGATTGTTGTCGGTTGATACAAGTTGTTGCCCACAATCATCTTCTCGCTCATCGCAAGACTCTAAGTTGGCATTAAAATGTGTAACCCCAAGAGTAGGATCAACTATTCTAGCCCCTTGATGTTGTTTCAACAACTTCCCTACCGATAGGTCAACCACGAACAGTGGATTAACAAGCTAAACCTATGCTATCTTGACATGACCCTGATTTCCGGCTAGGCCGTGCGGGTACCAGATATCTGCTAACAAACCCATCGAGCAAATCCTATCGATTGAATCAATATATACGACATAAAGTTAACCTAGAGACAACCTAAAACTAACTCGAAATGACAAAAGAAATCCCAAGAGAGATATATCATTATGAGATAAACATATATACACAGGTTGCCAGAGAAACGCAGCTATCTACCTAAGTACATAGGTCTAGAGGTCTCCGGATCAGACATCTAAGAAATCCAAAAATATGTACATCTCTCGAAGGGGGCAAATTGAGATATAACTATGACATCTATAGCTAGTGGCCTCAACAAACAAGCTGACTCACCACAAACAGCTTGAAACATCTTGCTCCTCACTCGCGCTACGTGCTGGGTCCCGGAGCAGAATCTGCTGAAACGAAAAGAAAACATAAGAAATAGATAGAGAGTGAGTCATAAGGACTCAGTAAACGAGAAATAACTAGCTATGAATTATTTGTATTGGGTGAATTCTTTCAACATGAAGATCCACCCGACCTGTTTACTATCATAAAATTAGTATGCACAGAACCAGCAATAGGTTTTGTACCAGCTTCTCTTGCACCAATGTCGCTGTCCACCACCCTTTTCTCACCACTAATTTGTTCAGATGGTGCCTCAGTTGGGGTCAAAGAAGATGCTATTTTAACATGATCTGTAGCAGGAACTAAATTGTTAATATTATTCCCTCTCAAACTGCGTGCAACAACAAACCTAGTCACACCAAAATTGTGACCATCGTGTATTGTATCACCCTATACACCTGTTGCACCAAGTTTTCCAATATTATGAGCTTGTGTTTCACCACAGCTGGTATATCCGTAACATGTGGTAATACAATCGTGGAGTTTTTGGCTCTCCTAGGATTTAAGATCTCACGGGCATTGTTCAGTTCTTCATCTTGATTGTTTGCATTTTTCTTTTCCAACAGTCGACGCCCACTTTCATCATGACCCTGATGCTTGGAATAAGTACAATATGGTGGCAGATTATCATAGATAAACTCCTGAATGTGCTCCACCATTTTTTCAGATTTCTCGTCAACATAAAAAAGTAAAATTCGTTGCGGCAACTCCTCTAACAGGATGAGCTCTTACTTAACCCTAGTTGTGCTAGGTCTGGACTTCTCTTGTATCACTTTATCAACTGTAATTGGATTAGTTGCTGCTGATGCGATGGATAATGGTGCTTGCTTCGCAAATAACATCGTCACCAAATTCGGAAACAACATCCACACAAAAGCTTTTGATGTCTCTTCCTTAAGATTCAATTCTGCGGACCATGGAAACACTCTAAATTGATTTTCTGCTACATTATAATATAGATGATTACCAAACTTAGCCGCAATGAATACGTAATTATCATAATTATCAAAACTCATTAGAATATGTCGCTGTGCGTGCAACCCAATAATGCATCGACCTTGAGTTCTCAACAGTTTGAGCAGCAGCTTACGAACCTCTTCCATATCAATCTCGTCAATTGAAACTTAAGAACAACGGCCTGATGCAATCCTTCTTCTAGAACGTATTGATTATTTTTTCCATTGTGAAAGACATTGTAGATTCTCTATTGATTACATGAGCAGGTTTTAATATAGTTTGCGTTAGGGTTTTTGTAGGTGATTTAGATGTTAGGTGCGCTGCATATGTAGCTTTAGATAGAGGCTCTCCCACATCCAATGGCTAGGGTGAAACGACCTTAAGAAGTCGTTTCGAGAATTAAGACCCCGATTGACGTGTCGTCAATTTTAAAAGGTTTGTAAGGACCATCCCGACTTGTCTATAAAATTTGAGCTAAATTAGATCTCGTTTTGTAGGCATCGGAAGAAGATTTTAGTTTTCCTTAACGATAAATCGTAAAAAGGAGGTTTTCGAGCACAATTTTGGCGAATGAGTTCCGATTCGAAATCTGAAAGTGTCGCTAGGTTCGTATGGTCATTTATGACATATGTGAATTTTTTAAGTGAGTTTCGAGGTTGTTCGGTTGATTTCGGCTAAAGTTCCGAAAGAATTAATAATTTGGTCCTTTTTCCTTTTAATTCGTATTTGGAGTTTCGGGAGTCCGATTTGAGATTTGCCTTGGCAAGTATGTTATATATATTTTTTATAACTTACTTGAAAAATTTTGGATCATTTTGACTTCTCTAGGGTTCTATTTTAATTTTAATCGTCTTAACGAATTTATTAAAAAAAATTAAATTTATAATGTCGGTTAGCTAAGGGATTTTTTAATCCCTTAGCATCAGCAAATCGATATAGAGAGGAAGAACCATTCAAACAAAACAGAGAAAAGAAAAGTTAGAAAAGAAAGAGGAAAAAAGGGAAAAAGAGGTGGAAAAATAGTGGAATTTCCACCCCAAATCTCCAGGTAATGATGTTAACTCATTATCTTAGCTTATTACGTGTGTTTGAATATATTTTTACGGTAAAAATAGGGATATTAGACATCACCCTAATGACTTAAATTGATAGTTTAAAGGGTCAATTGGACCCCGATGATGGAAATGATTATATATTCGTACTCAGTGAGTTATGGACAACATATAAATGTAATTTATTTAGGGTTTGGTTATGGGACTTTGAACCCTGTACATAGGTCTGGCCTGCGTATTGCATATACAAATAAGGTATCAGGTTCCTAACTGGATTGCCCTAAGACATAAGGAATGAAGCCTTTAGCTATATTTGATATAATTTTTCTGCTTATTGAATAGAGCGGGATCGTTCGGCAGTTAATCCAAAGGAAAAAGCAGTTGTTGACTAGCAGGGCTAGCTTTGGAATACGGTAAGTGTTTATATCCATTTCTTTGGAGGCACTTGGCCTCGTGGATTTTCTACCACGTGTTCCTTACGTGTGTAGCTGCCGATAGGCGTACTCATTACGCCTTAGCTTTGGATTTACATTCTATATTATATGTTATGTCCTGTTATTGGTATTGCATTGAGGATCTGAGTATCGTACTCTGGCTGTGAGTTGGCATCTACTTCTCGACTGTCGATGAGAGTCCCGCGCCGGTGAAGAATTATTATTGCATCACATTGCATTCATATGCATTACATTGCATATCATATTGGGTGCAGGAGTATTCCGCCCCAGGAGAGTGCAGGAGTATTTCGCCTCTGGTTTATATTATATCAGGTGCAGGAGTATTCCGCCCCAGGAGCATGAGTATTCCGCTCCAGTTGGTTATCAGATTGGATTCCCCTAGAATGCAGGAGTATTCCGCTTCGGGGATGGGATTACGGGCACATGTGACCCTTTGCATCATATTTTATTTCATTTCATACCATTGTGTAGACTTTCTATACATGACTACTGTTCCGCTTATATGTGCATTGCTTATTTGTTGATTGTTGTCTTGTTCCGTTTCCCTGACTAGCGTATCTATTTTTCGAGGTTGCTAGTTTGTTCGCACTTATTGAGTCCTTATGACTCACCCCCTATTTGTTCTTGTGTTTTATTTTCGTTCGGCAGATTCTGCTCCAGGACCCAGCCAGTCGCGTCGTGATTGAGGAGTAGTACGTTTTCAGCTGTCTACGGTAAGCCATCCTGTTCATTGCGGCCACCAACTTCAGATATTACAGTTTTCCTTAATTTTGCTCCCTTCGGGAGGTGTGTATGTCTTTTGGCCTTCTTGGATGTCTGATCTGGAAACCTTTAAAACTGTATTTTCTGGGTAGTTAGTTGCATTATTCAGACAGCTTGTATGTTTGTCTATCCTTGAGAGTTATCTTATGTTGTTAAAGTTTGTTCATTTTCATTTCAAGGTAATTCTTCACAATTTATATTAATTCAGTCAATAGGATTCGCCCGACAGGTTTAGGGGAGCTTGTCGGGTGCCCGCACGGCCTAGCCGAGAATTCGGGTCGTGTCAGTTGGTATCAGAGCCCGGTTTAGAGTCTTTCCAGATCATGAGAGTGTCTAATAGAGTCTCGCTGATCGGGCGGAGACGTCCGTACCTATCTACGAGAGGCTATGATGGCATTTAGGCAGTTTCCTTTCTTTCTTTCCTCGTCGTGTGTGAGTCTTCTTATCTGAAGTTAAATATTTTTTTATTTTATTTTATTTTATTTTCCGCAGTAAATGGTGAGAACGCGCCCGAATGTCCAGCGAGAGGCTGAGGAGCCAACGGTCGCCCATGTGCCTGCTGCTCCGCGGGTTGGCGGTGTTGGCCGCGGTAGAGGTCGTGGTCGAGGCAGCGGTAGAGTTGCCCAGGCCGCGAGGATGGTGGATCATGTTGATCCTGCTGCAGAGGTTCCAGTAGTGCCACCTCTTGCTGAGCAGGAGGAGCAGGTCTTATTCGTCCCCCCTGCACTTCATGACGCTTTTATAAGATTCTTAGCGACACAGATGCCCCAGGGACCTCCTATTCCTCAGGCTGCCGTAGATGCTCATATTCCTCAGGCTGCTGTAGATGCTCCTATTCCTCAGGCTGTTGTAGATGCTCCTATCCCTCAAGCTGTCGTAGATGCTCCTATCCCTCAGACACCTCCTCAGGCTGCGGTAGATATTGGTTTTCAGGTTCAGGGAGCCCCCATTCTCGCTCCACATGTAGCCCCAGCAGTTCATGTTCCAGGTGGTTATGTTCCAGAGGTAGCGGGTGTTGTACCTCCAGTTGCTCAGGTTGGTCAGCCAGTCCAGGTAGCAGGTCAGGTTGATGATCCGGCAAGGTTGCATTATTTTACCCGACTTAGTCCTCCGAAGTTCTCTGGTCAGAAATCAGATAAGCTTAAGCCTCGTGAGTTTCTTGATCAATGTCAGTGTATCTTAGAGGCCCTTGGATATCTTGAGCAGTATGGAGTTGATTATACTGCCTTCCAATTTGAGGGTCCGGCTTTAGCTTGGTGGACCGTACTCCAATCAGCTAGGCAGGGCTTACCTAAGCTGACCTGGAGTTATTTCTTCCATCGATTCATGGAGAAGTTTTTTCCTCGCAAATGAGCTTTTATTTTTAGAGATGTCCAGCTATGCTCCAGATCTCGTGCAGGAGCCCTCTGAGAGGGTCAGACGTTTTATTGATGGGCTTTCTCCTCATTTGCGGTCCCAGATGGCTCGTGAGATTGAGGCTGGTACTCTATTTGATGTCGTTGTTGATATTACCAGGAGGTATGAGGCCTATCATAGATTGGAGATGGAGGAGTTAGAGCGGGAGAGTAAGAGATCTCGTGGTCCAGGGCATTCTAGTACCTCGTATGGAGGTAGGAGTTATCAGCAGCAGAGTAGGCCTCCTGTCGGAGAAGCTCAGTTTCCAGCGCGTGTTTCTCAGAACGCGCCTACTTCTTCTCAGGGTCAGTTTTGGTTTCGCCCGCGAGATCAGTCTCAGTTTGACCAGTGTAGATTTTCTCCAGGGTGCTTTATCTATCGGGATCCAGGGCATCATAAGAAGGATTGCCCTTATCTCCTTCAGCAGGGTAGTAGCCGCCCTTTCCCTCGCCTTCCAGTGCCTATGCAGCAGCAGCCTCAGGCTGCCCCTCCAGGGTCTCCGCCAGTTAGAGGTGCACCACCACCCGGTAGAGGTCGTGGACGTGGTCTTAGTGGTCCCTCTAGAGGTGGTCGTCAGGGTAGCGGCTCAGCTCAGCCGCAGAGACAGCTATATGCACTGCCGGCCATGCAGGATGCCGAGGCATCCCCAGCTGTTGTTACAGGCATTTTATCTGTTTGTGGTCGAGATGCATATTCTTTGGTGGATCCGGGATCTACATATTCATATGTATCTCCTTATTTTGCTTCGGGTTTTCATGTTGATTATATGCATCTTCGTGATCCATTCTGTGTTTCTACTCCTATTGGAGACATTATCATTGTGAATCGAGTTTATCCAGCTTGTACCATCTCTTTTGGGGGTCGTGAGACACTAGTAGATCTTCTAATCCTAGATATGGTTGATTTTGATGTTATTATTGGCATGGATTGGTTGACGTCGTGTCATGCCACATTAGATTGTCATGCCAAGTCTCTTCAGTTGTCTCTTCCTTGTTCAGCACCGGTGGGGTGGCAGGGCTCTTATTTGCCACCAGGGGGCATGTTATTTCTTTCCTGAAGGCAAAGCGGATGATGGATAAAGAGTGTCCAGCGTATCTTGCCATGGTTCGAGATACCACTGTGGAGATTCCATCTCTTGATTCTATTCCTGTCGTTAGGGAGTTCCCTCACGTGTTTCCAGATGATTTGCCAGAACTTCCTCCTGATCGAGAGATCGAGTTTGGCATTGATATAGTGTCAGGGACTCAGCCTATTTCTATCCCTCCTTATCGCATGGCCCCATCAGAGTTGAAGGAGCTGAAGGAGCAGTTGCAAGATTTGCTTGATAAGGGGTTCATTAGGCCGAGTATTTCTCCGTGGGGTGCTCCTGTTCTATTCGTGAAAAAGAAAGATGGGACTATACAGATGTGTATTGATTATCGTCAGCTAAATAAAGTCACCATCAAGTATAAGTATCCTTTGCCTCGTATTGATGATTTGTTTGATCAGTTGCAGGGTGCCAAATTCTTTTCTAAGATCGATCTGCGATCTGGTTATCATCAGCTAAAGATTCGTGAGTCAGATATCTCGAAGACTGCTTTTAGGACTCGTTACGGCCATTATGAGTTCCTAGTTATGTCTTTTGGGCTGACTAATGCCCCTGCAGCCTTTATGGATCTCATGAACCGGGTGTTTAAGCCATTCCTTGATTCCTTTGTCATTGTCTTCATTAATGATATTCTTATTTATTCTAGTAGCTGCGAGGAGCATGATTATCATCTGAGGGTGGTTCTTCAGACCCTCCGTGAGTTTTGGCTTGATTCTGTGGCATTTCTGGGTCACATGGTATCTAGTGAGGGTATCAAGGTTGATCCGAAGAAGATTGAAGCAGTGCAGAAATGGCCTCGTCCTACCACTCCGACGGAGATTCGCAGCTTCCTTGGATTGGCAGGTTATTATCGGAGGTTTGTGGAGAAGTTCTCTACTATTGCAGCTCCTCTGATTTGCCTGACGCAGAAGGCTGTTCAGTTTCGATGGTCCGATGAGCGTGAGGCAAGCTTCCAGAAGCTTAAGGCCTTATTGACTTCAGCTCCAGTGCTATCCTTCCTTCGGGCACCGGTGGATTTGTAGTCTATTGTGATGCATCTCGTATGGGCTTGGGTTGTGTTCTTATGCAGCACGGGAAGGTAATTGCTTATGCTTCCAGACAGTTGAAGCCGAATGAGAAGAATTATCCGACTCACGATTATGAATTGGCAGCTGTGGTCTTTGCTTTGAAGATATGGAGGCATTATCTTTATGGCGAGCCTTGTGAGGTGTATACGGATCATAAGAGTCTGCAGTATCTTCTCTCTCAGAAAGATCTTAACGGCCGACAGCGGAGGTGGCTTGAATTGATTAAAGATTATGATCTCACTATCTGCTATCATCCTGGGAAGGCGAACGTGGTAGCAGATGCTTTGAGCAGGAAGTCCATGGGCAGCATGGCATTTCTTTATGCTGATATGAGACAATTAGCCCGAGAATTGCAGTCCCTTGGCAACTCTGGCATGAGATTTCTGCTCCCATATTCAGTCGAGTCTTAGCATGTATTGCAGCCCAGTCTTCCTTGGTCAATCAGATTAAGGGAAGACAGTTCGAGGATCCTCATCTGCAGGAGTTGCATGGTCGTGTCCTAAGTGGAGGAGTTCCCTCCTTCGAGCTTGATTCAGATGGAATTCTTCAGTTTAATGGTCGACTCTGTGTTCCTGATGTTGGGGATTTGAGGCAGTCAGTGCTCGGTGAAGCTCATAGCTCGTATTATTCCATTCATCCTGGTATTACAAAATTGTATCAGGACCTCCGAGAGCTATACTGGTGGAAGGGGATGAAGAGAGATATATTTGATTATGTATCTCGTTGCTTGATTTGTCAGCAGGTTAAGTTCGAGCACCGGAGACCAGCAGGATTAGCTCAGGCATTGCCCATTCCCGAGTGGACGTGGTAGCACATCGCGATGGATTTTATAGTTGGTCTGCCAAAGACCCTGCGGCGCCATGATTCAGTCTGGGTCATTGTCGACAGACTGACTAAATCAGCTCACTTTATCCCTGTAAAGACTACTGATTCAGCTCAGAGATTGGCTCGGATTTTCATTGAGCAGGTGGTTAGGCTGCATGGTACTCCTGTATCTATTATCTCAGATCGTGGTTCCCAGTTTACTTCTCAGTTCTGGAAGTCTTTTCAGAGAGAGTTGGGGACCCAGGTGCAGCTTAGCACGGCATTCCATCCTCAGACTGATGGTCAGTCCGAGTGGGTTATTCAAATTCTGGAGGACATGTTGAGAGCTTGTGCACTTGACTTCGGGGGTTACTAGGATGATCATTTGGCGTTAGCAGCATTCTCTTATAATAATAGCTACCAGTCTTCCATTCAGATGGCTCTATTTGAGGCCTTATATGGTCGTTGATGTCGTTCTCCTATTGGCTGGTTTGAGTCTCGCGATGTCGAGGTGATGAGTTCAGATATGGTTCATCAGACTCTTGATGTTGTTCGTGTTATTCAGGATCATTTACGGACCGCCCAGAGTAGGCAGATTTCATATTCGAACCGGACAAGCCGAGAGTTAGAGTTTGAGGTCGGCGACATGGTATTTCTGAAAGTGTCGCCGATGCGAGGTGTAAAGAGATTTGGTAGGAAGGGAAAGCTTAGTCCCAGGTTCATTGGCCCTTTCCGTATCGAGAAACGTATTGGTAAGGTAGCTTATCGGCTCGACTTGCCAGCTTCTATGCCAGTTCACCCAGTTTTCCATGTATCGATGCTCCAAAAGTGTATCCGAGATCCTTCCGAAGTGATCGAATTAGACCCTGCTCAGCTAGATGTGAATCTGGCTTATGAGGAGTTCGTATCCGAGATCCTTCCGAAGTGATCGAATTAGACCCTGCTCAGCTAGATGTGAATCTGGCTTATGAGGAGTTCCCAGTTGCTATAGCTGCGTGTGATGTCCGGAAGCTTCGTTCGAAGCAGATTCTGATGGTTTGAGTGCGATGGAATAATCGTCCTCCTGAGGAGGACACTTGGGAGCTTGAGTCCAGTATGCGTGAGAGGTATCCTTACCTCTTCGACGATTCAGGCTCGATCTTGGTCTTTAAAGCCTATAAGCTCTTATCATTGTATATGATTTTGGTTTCATAGTAAATATCATTGAAAATTGGTGTAAGCATTCTCATTAGAGGTGTGAAATCTATTTTAGACTCTTGCTCGTTCGAGGATGAACGAGAGTCTAAGTGGAGGTGAATGAAACGACCTTAAGTAGTCGTTTCGGGAATTAGGACCCCGATTGACGTGCTGTCAATTTTAAAAGCTTTGTAAGGACCATCCCGACTTGTCTGTAAAATTTGAGCTAAATTAGATCTCGTTTTGTAGGCATCGGAAGAAGATTTTAGTTTTCGTTAACGATAAATCGTAAAAAGGAGGTTTTCGAGCACAATTTTGGCGAATGAGCTCCGATTCGAAATCTGAAGGCGTCGCTAGGTTCGTATGGTCATTTATAACATATGTGAATTTTTGAAGTGAGTTTTGAGGTTGTTCGGTTGATTTCGGCTAAAGTTCCGAAAGAATTAATAATTTGGTCCTTTTTCCTTTTAATTCGTATTTGGAGTTTCGGGAGTCCGATTTGAGATTTGCCTTAGCAAGTATGTTACATATATTTTTTATAACTTACTTGAAAAATTTGGGATCATTTCGACTTCTCTAGTGTTCCATTTTAATTTTAATCGTCGTAGCGAATTTATTAAAAAAATTAAATTAAATTTATAATGTCGGTTAGCTAAGGGATTTTTTAATCCCTTAGCATCAGCAAATCGATAAAGAGAGAGAGAACCATTCAAACAAAATAGAGAAAAGAAAAGTTAGAAAAGAAAGAGGAAAAAAGGGGAAAAGAGGTGGAAAAATAGTGGAATTTGTACCCTAAATCTCCAGGTAATGATATTAACTCATTATCTTAGCTTATTACGTGTGTTTGAATATATTTTTACGGTAAAAATAGGGATATTAGACATCGCCTAATGACCTAAATTGATAGTTTAAAGGGTCAATTGGACCCCGATGATGGAAATAATTATATATTCGCACTCAGTGAGTTATGGACAATATATAAATGTAATTTATATAGGGTTTGGTTATGGGACTTTGAACCCTATACATAGGTCTGACTTGCGTATTGCGTATACGAATAGGGTATCAGGTTCCTAACTGGATTTTCCTAAGACATAAGGAAGCCTTTAGCTTTATTTGATATAATTTTTCTGCTTATTGAATAGAGCGGGATCGTTCGGCAGTTAATCAAAAGGAAAAAGCAGTTGTTGAGTAGCAGGGCTAGCTTTGGAATACGGTAAGTGTTTATATCTATTTCTTTGGAGGTACTTGGCCTCGTGGATTTGCTACCACGTGTTCCTTACGTGTGTAGCTACCGATAGGCGTACTCATTACGCCTTAGCTTTGGATTTACATTCTATATTATATGTTATGTCCTGTTATTGGTATTGCATTGAGGATCTGAGCATCGTACTCTGGCTGTGAGTTGGCATCTACTTCCCGGCTGTCGATGAGAGTCCCGCGCCGGTGAAGAATTATTATTGCATCACATTGCATTCATATGCATTACATTGCATATCATATTGGGTGCAGGAGTATTCCGCCCCAAGAGAGTGCAGGAGTATTCCGCCTCTGGTTTATATTATATCGGGTGCAGGAGTATTCCGCCCCAGGAGCATGAGTATTCCGCTCCAGTTGGTTATCAGATTGGATTCCCCTAGAATGCAGGAGTATTCCGCTTCGGGGATGGGATTACGGGCACATGTGACCCTTTGCATCATATTTTATTTCATTTCATACCATTGTGTAGACTTTCTATACATGACTACTGTTCCGCTTATATGTGCATTGCTTATTTGTTGATTGTTGTCTTGTTCCGTTTCCCTGACTAGCGTATCTATTTTTCGAGGTTGCTAGTTTGTTCGCACTTATTGAGTCCTTATGACTCACCCCCTATTTGTTCTTGTATTTTCTTTTCGTTCGGCAGATTCTGCTCCAGGACCCAGCCAGTCGCGTTGTGATTGAGGAGTAGTACGTTTTCAGCTGTCTACGGTAAGCCATCCTGTTCATTGCAGCCACCAACTTCAGATATTACAGTTTTTCTTACTTGTGCTCCCTTCGGGAGGTGTGTATATCTTTTGGCCTTCTTAGATGTCTGATCTGGAAACCTTTAAAACTGTGTTTTCTGGGTAGTTAGTTGCATTATTCAGACAGCTTGTATGTTTGTCTATCCTTGAGAGTTATCTTATGTTGTTAAAGTTTAGTTCATTTTCATTTCAAGGTAATTCTTCACAATTTATATCGATTCAATCTTTAGAGTTCGCCCGACAGGTTTAGGGGAGGTGGTCGGGTGCCCGCACGGCCTAGCCGAGAATTCAGATCGTGTCATAGGGAGAGGAAGAGGCAGCCATGGCTTCTCTCAAATTACCATGAGATCGCCTCTAACGCTAGAGAGAGAAGAGAGCGTTGAGGGTTTTTGGATTAGAGAAAGTGGAGATGACCAATGTAACAAAGGGGGAAAAAAAAAGAGGAAAAGCAAGCTTATAGGTAAGCATGACAAACTAATGCACATAGCATCATCTTTGATTGACGAAATAACCTGAATACCCTTATAGTACAAAAAAGCATGTCCTTCTCCTCATGCTTCTCATTCGGCTGCTTCTCTCCTCCTCCTCCTCCTCCTCCTTTTCCTCCTCTGAAGCCTCCGAATATCTCGCCAGATATGCCGACTATCTCTCCAGATTCCTTACATCCGGTGAGATGTTCTAGCCATCTCTCCAGATATTTCGAACAACAATATCTAGAGCGATTGCAAGAACATCCAGAGAGATAACTGAAACATATGAAGAAATGGCCGGAAGATTGACACTTTGGAGAGATATTCAGAACATCCACGGAGATGACGGAAACATCTTGCCAAATGTTTGAAAATCTAGAAATACTTTGTAGCTTAAGGAGAGAGGATGAGGATGAGCGCAAAGGGAGGATGGATAAAGGGGAGGGCAGATAAGAGTAGAAATGGGGGGATAAGGGGGGAGAAGATATGAGGATGGAGAAGGATGAAGGTAAGGTCGTGTTGGTGAAGGGTGATGGAGGAGGTGAAGAGGGAGGGAGGAGGCGTATGTTTTATAAGAAATCTTGGGGGCTTTAAAATTAGTCATTAGTACTAATCCTAAATGAGACCCTTCTTCTCAATATTTAGGACTTATGGCTTTTGCATTAATAAAAAATATTAGGGGGCCATTTAATCCAAATCCCCCTCATTCTTATTGGGTTTTTATTTTTATTTTTTTGGTTAACATACGAAATATTATAAATATTAGAAAATGTCTACAACAGATTGTGAGACCTGTTGCGCATCAGTGTTGCCATAGCAGGCAACAATATTACAGCATTCCATTGAAATGTTTCTTAGGAAAGAATGCCCATTTGCATCTAACAAAAGAGTAGTTAAAATATCACTAGTAGGTGGAATAGCAAAGATAGATATTGGGTTTTTTTTTTCCACAAAGTGGCACAAGAAATTGACAATCTCTACTAATAACTACTTTATTCATTTTAATATATGACATAGTTTAACTATGCACAAAAATTTTTAAATAAATAAAGACCTTTAAAACTTGTGGCCTTAGATAGCCATATCATTTCCATGGTGCTTAATCTTTTAAAACTTTTAGTCTAAAAAATATCTTAATATTTTTGTGCTTGTAAAAGTGTCTTATCACAAGTAACACGTAATTGGAAAGTTAAAATTAATTTATTTCAAAATACAAAATTCACCTCATTTTTTTAATGGACTAATAAGAAATTAATTTCACATAAATTGAAATGGATGAATTATATAAATTAGGAACCTGATTCAAATATACTTGGACAAATGTTTGTTCCACATAGTAGGCCAACAAACGGGAATCAAGACATCGTTGAAAGGATTATGCTACTTTTAGACTATCTCACCCTTGTTTTCGAGTTATCAATATACTACTCTATTTTGATTTGCTGATAGATGTGTATGACACTCCTATATAATAAATTTCCCAGAATCGTTAGAATAGATGAAACGACCTCGGTCAGTCGTTTCGGAAGTTAGAACTCGGATTGGCGTGCCGATAATTTTAAAATATTTGTAAGGTCCATTAGGAGCTGTCTGTAAAATTTGAGCTAAATCAGACCTCGTTTGGTAGGTATCGGAAGAAGGTTTCAGTTTTTATTGTCAATAAATATTAAAAAGAGATTTTTGAACTCTGTTTAGGCGAATGAGCTCCGATTCGAAATCCGAAAGTGCCGTTAGGTTCGTATGATTATTTGTGACTTTTGTAATTTTTCGAAAGTGAATTTCGATGTGGTTCGGCTAGTTTCCGCTAAAATGCCGAAAGTTAAATAATTTGACCTTTTTCCTTTAAATTCGCATCTTGAGTTTCGGGAGTCCGATTTGAGATCCGTCTTCGCGAGTATGTTACATATATTTTGTATAACTTACTTGAAAAATTTGGGATCATTTCGACTTCTTTAGAGTTCTATTTTAATTTTAATCATCGTAGCGATTTTATTATTAAAAAAAAAAAGAAGAGAAATTGAAAATTGAAAGTCGGTTAGTAAGGGATTACTCCCTTATAAGCAGTAGTTATGATACAGAAACATTTGAGCAAAAATAGACAGAGAAAGGAAAAAGTAGAAAAAAGAGGGGAAAAAAAGGAAAAAGGAGTGAAAAAATAGTGGAATTTCTATCCCAAATCTTCATGTAATGATGATAACTCATTATCTTTGCTTATTACGTGTGTTTGAATATATTTTTACGGTAAAAATAAGGATATTAGACATCGCCCTAATGACGTAAATTGATAGTTTAAAGGGTCAATTGGACCCCGATGATGGAAATGATTATATATTCGTACTCAGTGAGTTATGGGCAACATATAAATATAATTTATTTAGGGTTTGGCTATGGGACTTTGAACCCTGTATATAGGCCTGGCCTGCGTATTGCGTATGCGAATCGGGTATCAGGTTCCTAACTGGATTGCCATAAGACATAAGGAATGAAGCCTTTAGCTTTATTTGATATAATTTTTCTGCTTATTGAATAGAGCGGGATCGTTTGGCAGTTAATCCAAAGGAAAAAGCAGTGGTTGAGTAACAGGGCCAGCTTTGGAATACGGTAAGTGTTTATATCCATTTCTTTGGAGGCACTTGGCCTCGTGGATTTTCTACCACGTGTTCTTTACGTGTGTAGCTGCCGATAGGCGTACTCATTATGCCTTAGCTTTGGATTTACATTCTATATTATATATTATGTCCTGTTATTGATATTGCATTGGAAATCTGAGTATTGTACTTTGGCTTGGAGTTGGCATCTGCTTCCCGGCTGTCGATGAGAGTCCTGTGCCGGTGAAGGGTTATTATTGCATCACATTGCATTCATATGCATTACATTGCATATCATACTGAGTGCAGGAGTATTCCGCCTCAGCTTTACATTTTATCGGTTGCAGGAGTATTCCGCCCCAGGAGAGTGCAGGAGTATTCCGCCTCTGGTTTTGGCTTATATTATATCGGGTGCAGGAGTATTCCGCCCCAGGAGCAGGAGTATTCCGCTCCAGTTGGTTAGCAGATTGGATTCCCCTCGAATGCAGGAGTATTCCGCTTCTGGATGGGATTATGGGCACATGTGACCCTTTGCATCTCATTTCATTTCATCTCATTCCATTTCATTTCATACTATTATGTAGATTTTATGTACATGACTACTGTTCTGCTTATATGTGCATTACTTAATTGTTGATTGTTGTCTGGTTCCGTTTCCCTTACTAGCGTATCTATTTTTCGAGGTTGCTAGTTTGCTCACACTTATTGAGTCCTTATGACTCACCCCCTATTTGTCCTTGTGTTTTCTTTTCGTTCGGCAGATTCTGCTCCAGGACCCAGCCAGTCGCGCCGTGATTGAGGAGTAGTACATTCTCAGCTGTCTACGGTGAGCCATCCTGTTCATTGCGGCCACCAACTTCAGATATTACAGTTTTCCTTACTTTTGCTCCCTCGGGAGGTGTGTATATCTTTTGGCCTTCTTAGATGCCTGATCTGGAAACCTTTAAAACTGTGTTTTCTGGGTAGTTATTTGTATTGTTCAGACAGCTTGTATATTTGTCTATCCTTGGGAGTTATCTTATGTTGTTAAAGTTTGGTTCATTTTTATTTCAAGATAATTCTTCACAATTTATATCGATTCAGTCAATAGGGTTTGCCCGACAGGTTTAGGGGAGGTGGTCGGGTGCCCGCACGGCCTAACCGAGAATTTGGGTCGTGTCAATAGAGTATGGAGCGCTAGGCATTTCATTGCTCATTATAAGTACAGCTTATTGAATTATATCATACTTGCTATCTCACTTTTTCATTCTTTTGTACCTAGTATCAGTCTCTTGTTTGCTATCGCAACTCCAAAGTTAAGAGTTGAAGCATTGAGTATCCCCTTCGCCTTTCCAATATTTTTTGTTACGGGTTGTTGCAAATCCTTCGTTGCAGTGTGTAGTTATCTTTTGTCGTGGTGCATTACATGCAAATTTACTAACATAACTACTCAATTTACATCAACCATATCTACTATTATGCAGCGCCTTCAGTTAGCTTCGAAGGGCGATGTAAGGCACAGCAATCAACTCCAGCATAGTTACTTTCTACCAAGAAATAATGTTCACCTCCGCACACTAGACTATAATATTAGTGTCATGTGGGAAAATCGATGTCTGAAATAATAGTGGTGAAATTATTGTTAATAAAGAGATAATTTATGTACCCAATAATTATAGAAAAGACAATGCGGTGGTACGGGAGAGGAACGCCAGAGCAGAAATATGAAAGCTTCACAAAGATTCAAATACTTGACCCCCTCTATAAATTTCTTAAAAATTAAAACCAAAGTTCTGGAGCTGAAATCAAAAGGCAAGAGAATTTTACCGAAAATACATAACAAAAAGCTACTCCATATGTACATTGAAATTGACCAAAGCTTGTTGTTGTTAGCTTGAATAAGCTCGTAGTTTTGATTGATGACGAAGGAACAGATCTAAGGACTTGTTGCTTCGGATCACGACAGCTGAATAAATAATATTGCAAAATCAATTAAGCAGAAAATTAATTATTATCGTATTATCTAATGTTTATCGTGATATTCATGCATATTTGAACGTGATAAGAAAAGATTGCATAAGATTAGGATAAGGCTTGAAAATAAGCAAGGAGTTCAATTAGGACTCAAACTCATGGAGGCTTTGGAGTTCTAATTGTTCAAGACTCTTCAGATTTCAGAGCTATAAATCAAGGAGCACTTCAGCTGTTGAAGTACGCACAAATACAGAGAGAAAAAGAGCTACAACATTGTTGAGTCGAATTTGTACTTGAGCAGTCATTAAGCTACATGGAACAAAGTGAAGAACATGTTCTTTAGATTGAGTCTTGTCAAAATTCAGTCTTAGTTCATCTGTAGTAGGATATATCAAGTTGTACTATTTGCTTTGATAGAAGTTCTGTAAGAGTACGTGTCATTCAAGTCTTGTAACTTGGAGGAACTTCACTGATCGTGAAAGGGGTCACTATAGGATTAGAGTTAGTCCTAGATTAGTAAGAGAGTAGTCTTGTAACCAAGTGAGTCTTTCAAATAGTGAAGTTAAAATCCTACGAGAGAGTAGGTCGTGGTTTTTTGATCCCAAGTTCAAGGGGTTTTTCCACGCTAAAACCAGTATTCATTTACTCTTGTTTAACTTAATTCCACAATTTATAAGTAAAGGAACACATAGAAGGAACTGGTCCTTCAGTGGTGTCTCTTGGGAAAACAACAATTGGTATCAGAGCAGGTTATCCTTGATAAGGCTAACACCTAGGATTAGAATGAGTACATCACAAGAAAGCAGTGAGGGTCAATCTACTGTAAGGGTACCTTTGTTCAATGGGAAGTACTACTCATGGTGGAAAGAAAGATGAGAGATCATCTTCAAGCTGAGGTTTATGAGTTGTGGGACATAGTCACAGAGGGTCCCATGATTACCATGAAGAAAGATACTGAAGGCAATGAGGTTCCCAAAACAAGAAGGGAATGCACTGGTGAGGATTTGAAACAATGGGAGAAGAATGTCAAAGCTAGAAAGTGGCTTGTGTGTGGACTCAGTCCTGATGAGTGTACTAGGATTAGAGGATGCACTACTGCCAAAGAAATTTGGGATGCTTTACAGGTTGCTCATGAAGGAACAAGTCAGGTGAAAAGATCTAGAGGTAGACTTCTTTTTGCTGAGTATGAAAGCTTTAAAATGAAAGAAAATGAGTCTATTTCTGAGATATACACTAGATTTAATATGATTGCATTTGAACTTATCTCATTAGGAAGGGTTTTAACTGTTGAGGATAGAGTTGAGAATATTCTAACTAGAGTCCTCCCAGACTCATGGGAGATTAAGGCATGTGCTATAATAGAGAGTAAGGATCTTACCACATTATTCTTAGACGAGCTTATAGGCAATCTAAAAACTTATGAACTAAGGAGGAAGGTTAAAAAGTTAAGGGAACCAGTTAAAACTGAACCTAACTTAGCTTTAACTACTGCTAATAAGCCTGTTGATGACAAGAAACTGGTCCTCATAGCTAAAAGTGTTCAAAGATATTTGAATAAGAAAAAGGGGGCTAGTGGACAGGGTAGGTCTTCTGACATAAAACAGGCTGGAGAATGTTTCAAATGTGGAAGCATGGAATATTACATCAGCAAATGTCCAGTTATGGAAAAAGAATGGAGGAAGAGATATGTTGAGCAGAGAAGGAAGGCTAGGGAACAGGTCCGTAGAAAAAGTGGAACAACCAAAGCAATGGTTACTGGCCTGCATGACAGTGAAGATGAGCAATCTGATGATGATCTGGATGATGAGCTTGCTCTAATGGCTCTTGAAGATTCAGAAAATGAAGAATATGCTGAGGTATTTGTTTCTAAACTCAAAAAGGATGTGAAAAACATGCCTAGGAAAAAATTAGTTAAAGTTTCTTACACTGTGCTAAATGAGCTAAAATCTGTAAGGGATGGTAAAGATCAATTGCATGATGAAATTGAGAATTTAGAAACTGAATACAAAAAGGCTGTTATAAAAAATGATACCTTGAAAAGGAAGAATAGCATGCTAAAGGAACAGGTCCTTACACTTGAATTAACTGTTCAGGAATTTCAGTGTGAATGTTTAGAAGCTAGGACAGATGGAAAAGGTAAAAATATTTCTAAATCTCATCAGCTCATTGTTGAAGAAAATTTGACAATTGCAGTCAATGAAATGCTTGAAAAAGATGAAAAGATAATATCCTAAGAAGAGGACTTGATCAAAACAAAAGAAGAATTGTATATAACTGTCAAGTGGAATAAGTCCTCTAAGGCATTAGAATGGTTACTGGAAAATCAGAGTAATAGTAGAAAAGGTGTTGGGTTTGAGAAATCTCAATCTTTAACTCAATGGGATCCTAAAAGTAAGTATCTGACTCTTCCTGAAAATTGGTTATGCACACACTGTGGGAACACTGGTCACTTAAAGGGAAATTGCAAATCTCTGGATAGAGCTGTACAAAGGAACAGGTCCTTTAAACCTGTTCATAATTTTGTGGGAAAGAAAACTGTTCACACAAAGAAAGCATTACCATTTTGGGCTAAGAAAAATCTGATTCATCCTTTTTCTCAAGGAAAGGAACCCAAAATAGTTTGGGGTTCTTAAAATTAACCCCTAGTTGTCTTTTGCAGGCTAGAGTGAAGGTGAGGAACCACAAATGGTACATGGACAGTGGTTACTCAAGGCATATGATAGGATACAAGGAACTGTTCCTTTCACTCTCAGCCTTCCAAGGAGGAAGTGTTTCCTTTGGTAATGGTAAGAAAGGGAAAATAATTGGCATTGGAAAGGTAGGAAGATCTGATTCACATAGCATAGATAATGTGTTTCTAGTAGATGGATTGAAGCATTGTTTATTGAGTATATCTCAATTGTGTGACAAAGGTAATAATGTTAATTTTTCATCTACTGGATGCACTGTTACTAATCAAATCTCTAGAGAGATCATTTTGCAGGGATGCAGACATAGAAATATCTACAAAGTAGGTTTATTAACACTATCTGATGGCAGCATGAGTTGTCTGAGTGTTATACAAAATGATCCCCTCTTGTGGCACAAAAGACTTGGTCATGCCAGTCTCTCACAGTTGAATAAACTGGTTTCCAAAGACTTGGTAATAGGACTTCCTAACATTAAGTTTAAGGATGAAAAAGTTTTTGAGGCTTGTGCCGGGGGAAGCATGTAAAATCTTCTTTTAAACAAAGAAGCAGGTAAGTACTACCAAACCTTTGGAACTGGTCCATCTGGATCTTTGTAGACCAATGAGAACAATGAGCCGTGGAGGTAAGAAGTATGTTATGGTACTAGTAGATGACTATTCTAGATTTACATGGACCTTATTTCTAGCATCTAAGGAAGAAGCATTCAATGCATTTTCAATATTTGCTAAGAAAATTCAAAGAACACTAGATAGTCATATTATTGCTATAAGGATGGTACTGAGTTTGAGAATCAAATGTTCTTTAACTTTTGCAATGAAGATGGTATTGATCATAATTTCTCTTCACCTAGACTTCCACAGAAAAATGGAGTAGTGGACAGGAAAAATAGGACCCTAGAAGAAATGGCTAGGACTATGTTACTATCTGGAAACCTCCCACAAAGTTTTTGGGCCGAAGCCATTAACACTGCATGCTACAAGATTTATAGGTGTATGACAAGGCCACTAATAGAAAAGACACCATATGAGTTACTTAAAGGAAGAAAACCAAATATTTCACACCTTAGGGCCTTTGGTTGTAAATGCTTTATACAAAACAATGGAAAGGATGCCTTAGAAAATTCTGATCCTATAAGCGATGAAGGAATTTTTGTTGGTTATTCTTCAAACAGTAAGTCCTATAGAGTCTTTAACAAGAAAACATCAAAAATTGAGGAAAGCATGCATGTCAAATTTGATGAATCTGACAATTTGTCTCAAGAACAGGTACAGAAGGATGAAGAAATTGGAATGCTAAGGCATGTTGAACCTAGTCCTCAACAAATGCAAGTCTTGGATGGGAATAATATGAGAAGTGAATTGCAAGGAACTGTTCCTCAGGATAGAACTGAGAAAAGCAGCACAGAAAAAGGGGAACAAATGATGAATCTACTCCTCAAACCTGTACTGCTACTTCATCAGGTCCTGTTCCTCAGCAAAGAACTTTTGAAGATGGTTTGATACTCAAGCCTTACAAGTATCAAGGTTCACATCCTGTGGATCAGATAATCTCAGACAAGACTGCTGGAATTCAAACTAGATCAGTAGTCAAAAATCACAATTTGTGTGCATTTAGTGCCTTTTTATCTCTTGTTGAATCTAAAAATATAAAAGAGGCACTGAAGGATGCTGATTGGATTAATGCTATGCAAGAGGAGTTGAATCAATTCCAAAGAAGTCAAGTTTGGCATCTGGAACCCAAATCAAGGAACAGGTCCATCATAGGGACAAAATACGTTTTTAAGGACAAACTTGATGAGGATGGTATGGTAACTAGGAATAAAGCTAGATTGGTTGTTCAAGGGTATAGTCAAGAAGAGGGCATTGACTATGATGAGACTTTTGCTCCAGTTGCAAGATTGGAAGCAATAAGACTTCTCATAGCCTTTGCTACTTACATAGATTTCACTCTATATCAGATGGATGTTAAGAGTGCATTTCTGAATGGCTATTTAAAGGACGAAGTATATGTCAAACAACCACCAGGTTTTGAGAATGAACAGTTCCCTGAACATGTGTACAAGTTGGATAAATCCTTGTATGGACTCAAGCAAGCACCAAGAGCTTGGTATGAACGTCTATCAAAATTCCTACTTCAGCATGGGTATAAAAGAGGTAAAATTGATAGCACACTGTTTCTTAAAGAAAAAGGTAAACATCTCTTAATTGTTCAAATTTATGTAGATGATATAATTTTTGGTGCTACTTGTGAAAATCTGAGTAAGGAATTTGCAAACTTGACAGAGAGTGAGTTTGAGATGAGCATGATGGGGGAACTCAATTTCTTTTTGGGTTTACAAATTAAGCAAACCTCAAATGGAACTATGATCCATCAACAAAAATATGTTAAGGAACTACTCAAAAGGTTTGACATGGATAAAGCTAAGGAAATTGATACACCAATTGCCACTGCTACTAAATTAGATCTTGATGAACATGGTAATTAAGTTGATCAAAAAATGTATAGAGGCATGATTGGTTCTTTGCTATACTTAACTGCTAGTAGACCTGACATGGTGTTTAGTGTTGGTTTATGTGCTAGGTTTCAGTCAGATCCTAAGGAATCTCATTTGAAAGCTATTAAAAGAATTTTGAGATACTTGAAAGGAACAGGTTTCTTGGGACTTTGGTATCCAAAAGGTGGTAATTTTAATCTTGTTGGATATACTGATGCTGATTATGCAGGTTTCCTTGTCGATAGAAAAAGCACCTCATGTATGGCACATTTTCTTGGTGAGTGTTTGGTTTCATGGGGAACTAGGAAATAAAATTCAGTGGCATTTTCCACTGCAGAGGCTAAGTATGTGGCAGCTGCCTCATGTTGTTCACAATTGTTATGGATTAAACATCAATTACAAGATTTTGGTGTTGATGTAGGAACTGTTCCTATCTATTGTGATATTACTAGTGCTATAAATATGATAAAAAATCCAGTGCATCACAAAAGGACTAAACACATTGACATTAGACACCATTTCTTGAGGGATAATTATGAGAAGGGTTTGATTACAATAGCCTTTTGTCCTACTGAAAAACAAATTACTGATATTTTCACAAAGGCTTTAGGAAGAGATCATTTTGAAGGAACAGGTTAGAATTAGGAATGATTAAATTCACCTAAGTCTATCTTATTTTACCTCAACAGTTTGGCTAGAAAAATTGGCTTAGATTAAATTTTATGAAAATCAAATTGAAGTTTCAGCTCAGTCTTATACTTAATTGTATACTCTATGCCATGATTGTTTCTTGAATGTGCTAAATTTAAATGATGTTACCCTTATGTTCCTAGAATTTCATATCATGAAAATTGATTAAACATTGGGGTGTAAGGAACGGCTCCCTTGCTACAGGTATCTACTCCTTTATTATTCCAAAAAATATAAAATTTGAGAAGTGTAGGTAACTAGATAAGCTTAAATCCCACTCAATCTCTATTTTCTGCACAACAATCCCATCAAGGAACCGTCCCGCGATTAGACTCCCACTTGAACTCACCATCATAACGGCTAATTATTTGAAATGTTCGAGGAACCTAGAACAACTACTCTTCTTGTTGATCACAAACTAAAAACGGGCAAAGAATAAGACTCCCTCTCCACCACAAACTCCTTTCTTATATAAACCCATAATTCCCATTCATATTTCCAATTCAGTTTTTCAAAAGTTTCAGAAAGAATTGTGAAATTTCTCCTTAAGCAGATAATAGCCATGTCTCTCTCCCATAACACTGATTCAAACCACTGATCAACCATCTTCACCCATGCAAACTCACAATCCCAAAGTTCTGATCATAACACTTCATCTTCACCCATGCAAACCACCGTTAATCTTGAAATCCTAAGAATTCAGAACCTGAACCCCAAATTCAGGGGGAAGGATCAGTTCCTGTTACTGAAATAGAATCTGAGTCTCAAACTCAGGGGGAAGGATCCGTTCCTACAGCTGAATCCATACTGGATCAAATGGAGGACTTATCTAGGGCAGTGATTCTCTATGAATACAAGGTAAATTATGTTGAACCTATTAATGTTGTTGAGCCAGATGGTACTGAGTCTAATTTAGAGATTACTAAAGTGTCTGAAAAGCAAGGGGAAGATGTAAGTATGAGGGAGGCCGGTTCACCCATGGCTGCTCCTAGAGACCCCATGGATGATGTTGACATGATGGATGTCTTTGGAAGTGATAGTGAGGATGAAACTCCAATAATCAATTTATTGAATTTGAAAGGGGTAAAAAGGAAGTTGAAAAAGAGAGGGTTGAGTGATCCTAAGATGGCAGCTGATATTAATGCCCAGTTGAGAAAAATTAGTAAAAGTTATAAACCTACACTTAAGAAAAAGCAAGGGGAGAGTTCTGTGCAAAAGAAGGAACCAGTTCCTTCTGTCAGAGCTACTAGAGCAAGTGCTAGGCTGGCTGATGAGAGGTTGCATGGTGCAATGGAGAGAAGTAGAAAGGGAAAAGGGAAACAGGTAGTTGATTCTGATGAAGTAGAGGAACCTGTGACTGTTGAAAAGGAAACTGTTGCTGTGGAGAGTGATTCTCCTATTGAAGAGGAAGATGTTGTTCCTCTGTCTAAGAAAAGGAAAACATCTCAGAGAAGGACCCCTAGGAAAGTTGTTATTACTTCTAGGGCTGGTCAGTCAGCTAAAAGGACCAGGTCCTCAAGAAGAGCTTTGATTGATGAAAGCTCAGATTCTGATTCTGATAAATCTGCTGGGGAAGATAGTAAGAGTGATTATGAAAGAGTTGTAGAAGCAGGTGGTCAACCTGTTGTGCATGATGACTTTATGACCAGGAATGTGGTGAAAGGAAGAGTGATGTCTGACTTAGATGAAGAAGGTCTGGTTTGGCTTGTTCAGAAACTGGAATCTCAGGGGTGGAAGGACATGGTCCTTCAGATCACAGGAAAGTGTTCAAAGATTATGGTTAGAGAATTTTTCTTTAACTGTTTTATTAGTGAGGATAGGGTCACCACCTCAGTAAATAGCAAGGACATCAGTTTTGACACCAAGGACTTAGGTGAACTGCTTGGTATCCCTTCACAGGGATATAGTGATTATATCAAGCTAGTTTGGCCTGATCTAACTGGTCTCCCAACTGATTTGGAAATCATAAGGAAGTTTACAGAAAATCCCAATGAAGAAAAGTCCAGGGCTGTGCAGAAAAGTGAGATGCATCCACAGCACCAACTCTTGTTTGAATTTGTGAACAAAATCCTCGACAGGAAAAGAGAGGTATCGCTAGCTTCATAGACCTGGTCCTTATGGAGCTTTTGGACATAGAAAAGTTGATTAACTGGCCTAGGTTCATGAGTCATCTGATAACAAGGGTGGTTATTGGAAAAAAAAAAGCATTCTCTGCCTTCTGGCTTTATTCTCACTGACCTGTTTGCTAAGCTTGGGATTCCTTTGGTGGATATGAAACTGGCTACAAAGAATGAGAGACTGGGAGTGGCCACTTTGCTAAGTTGTGATTTGCCTGTTCAGGCTGAACCTCCCACAATTGGTGGAAGTAAGCAACCTCTGAACAATAAAGTGTGGGTCTTAAGGCAACAAGTGAACATGCAAGCTGCTGAAATTAAACGTGTGGAGGATGAAAGGGATTTCTGGAAGACTGAAGCTGCAAAGGCAAAGGAGATGAATGAGGGGATGCTTAAGCAGATGTTTGAAATGATGAAGGGTACCCCTCCAGGAACTGGTCCTTCCAATACTTGACCCTCCAAACCACTAGCCATCCTCTTAACCAGTGGGATTTAGTTTAGTTCTAGTTCCTAAATCTTTAAACTCCTTAGTTTTTGGTTAGTTTAGTCGTATTTGCATGTATCCCCTGTTGTTAATTATTTTTGCTGATAATGAACTATCTTGGATGGCTAATATCATCTTTATGCAGTACTTCTTGTTAAATTATGTTTGTATTCTGAGTTGCCTTTCTAGGCCATGAGTTGCTTGTTCTTTTGATAGCTATAATTCTAACTTATGCAACCTTTTCAATGATGCCAAAAGGGGGAAGAGAAAGTATGATTTTGCTTGTGCGATTTATAACCTGTTTAAGAACCTGATCCTTAATGATAAAATTAATTTCTACAAATTTGGCCTTTAAAAGTTGAAACTTGTGGTTCTGGACATTAAAGGTATGCAGCAAAGTCTACGTGTTTGTCATCATCAAAAAGGAGGAAAATGTTAGCTTGAATAAGCTCGTAGTTTTGACTGATGACGAAGGAACAGATCTAAGGACTTGTTCCTTTGGATCACGGCAGCTGAATAAATAATATTGCAAAATCAATTAAATAGGAAATTAATTATTATCCTATTATCTAATGTTTATCGTGATATTCATGCAGATTTGAACGTGATAAGAAAAGATTACATAAGATTAGGATAAGGCCCTAAGATAAGCAAGGAGTTCAATTAGGACTCAAACTCATGGAGGCTTTGGAGTTCTAATTGCTCAAGACTCTTCAGATTTCAAAGCTATAAATCAAGGAGCACTTCAGTTGTTGAAGTGCGCACAAATACAGAGAGAAAAAGAGCTACAGCATTGTTGAGTCGAATTTGTATTTGAGCAGTCATTAAGCTACAGGGAACTAAGTGAAGAGCCTGTTCCTTAGATTGAGTCTTGTCAAAGTTCAGTCTTAGTTCATCTGTAGTAGGATATATCAAGTTGTACTATTTACTTTCATAGAAGTTCTGTAAGAGTACGTGTCATTCAACTCATGTAACTTGGAGGAACTTCACTGATTGTGAAAGGGGTCACTATAGGATTAGAGTTAGTCCTAGGTTAGTAAGAGAGTAGTCTTGTAACCAAGTGAATCTTTCAAATAGTGAAGTTGAAATCCTACTTGAGAGAGTAGGTCGTGGTTTTTTTATCCCAAGTTCAAGGGGTTTTCCTCGCTAAAATCGGTGTTCATTTACTCTTGTTTAACTTAATTCCGTAATTTATAAGTAAAGGAACACATAGAAGGAACTGGTCCTTCAGTGGTGTCTCTTGGGAAAACAACAGTTACAAAGGTGTCCAAGCAGTTAAGCAACATTTTGTCATGGTGGAGTCACAAAAGAAAAGTTGGTCCGGTGTGCGGCACTTGGAGAGGCCGCATCTTTGTCTACATTATTAGTAAGCACGCGTGGCGCAGAGCTGTGGCGCTGACTACGGGCAGAGTTTGAAGGCATTTTCTGTTGATGCACATGGGCATGCACAACAGCAGGGTGACATATATTGTTGATCGTTGATCACTTGGTGCGGCCACGACCACAGGGTTGTTCGTGGTGCTAGGCACCTGGAGGGTTGCGAATGCACCATGGTGTGTGCCCAAAGAGTCATGAGGCCGCCCATTGTTGAGTATATGATGTTTTGATGATGATAAATAAAATGTACTTGTTACAAAAAAATAAATTGAGGCATTGTTTGTTCCACAAATTTTCTTGGAAAAATATAAAATGATGGATTAATGTATTACTAGGAATTATTGAAAGTGGATGAATGTAATTTAATTGCTAATTTTTTGTGGAATTTTTACATGGCTCACTTATTGATTAAACTAAGTATTTCTCATAAGATTTTTTAGCTATTCAATTTTACGGGACTTGGCTAGACAGAACTGGAGTTGGAGTAGGATTATAAGAAATCTTAAAATGATAAAGATAAGGGATTAAAATTAAAGTTAAGGAATATCTCTAATATACTTGGACTATATTGTTACTTATTAGGTCAGCAGTCCATGCACGAATTGAAATGAGAGTCCAAAACACTTCAGCAAAATAGAGTTTGAGCATTCAAGAGAGAAAGCATCTAAAGCAGGTTGAATAGGCACTGGAACAATTCTGGACAACTGTTTCATCAAGCTATACTGAGCAATTTAATTCCAATTTTTAGTTCTTGTATTAGGCATTTGAAATGACCTTGGCTAGTCGTTTCGGAAGTTATGACTCTGATTGGCATACTGAAAGTCTTAAAAGCTCCGTAAGGTCCATTAGAACTTGTCTTCAAAATTTGAGTTGAATCAGACCTCGTTTAATAGGTCTTGGAAGACAAATTCATTACCGAGTGTCGGTAATGCTGAAAAGAGGTTTTCGAGCTCGATTTGAGTAAATGAGCTTCAATTCAAAATATGAAAGCACTATTAGGTTGGTATGGTCATTTAGGACCTGTGTTAACTTTTGGAAGAAAACTTCAAGGTCGTTCGCATGGTTTTTAGTTAAGTTCCAAAAGTCAGAATTTGACCTCTTCTCGTGGGACCCCTATCTTGTGTTTTGTGAATCTGATTCAAGATCCGTCTTTGTGAGTATGTCATATAAATATTATATGACTTGTGTGCAAAATTTAGGGTCATTCCAAGCTATTTAGAGTCTCGTTCGAACCTCAAATACAACACCGGCTGATTTGGTGCGCTCTCTGAGAGTTGCTTAAGATTTCCTTACGTGATAGCACTAAGAGCCACGCGATAGGGAAGAAAAAGTCAGCCCTTCTGCACAAACCGCACCTGGGAGCACGTTAGTGAAGGCCTGGGACGCTATAGCGCCTGTTTGAGCACGATAACACTGACTCGGGTTATAAAAAGACCCTTTTGGTCGGCTAATCTCATATTTTGATCAAATTCTCCAAATCTAAGTCGATTGGGAGCATTTGAAGTATACAAATCAATCTTAATTATCAAGATAAGGTTCCTACACCTTTCAAATGTGTTAATTTAAGGTTGTTGGGTGGGGATTTCATGAAATTAGGCTTGAACTAAATAGGGGTAGAACCCTAACTCATGAAATTAGTGAAATGAGCCAAATTGGATTTAACTATGCAATCCAATGGTATATTTGGATTCGTAAGACTATGAGGAGTCCAAAAATGTAAACCTCATGGGATTTCGGCTAAGCTCGACCTAGGGTTATCAATCATTTAGGCACATGTGAAAGTTAGCAGTCATCTAGACACATGTGACCTGTCGCTCCTAACGCACATGCAAGTATACGTGGTCGATCAAATAATAAAGTGATAAGAAAAGTGTCAATCCCACGAGGTCTATTGATTAATTATTAACTAGACAAATTGGAATTTGAATATCGTTCTAGAGAGTTCAACAAAGTTTTGAGTTTTAATTAATACTAATTAAAATATATTAAATGAGGTAACAATTGATTTCAAGAAAAGTTCAAGATTTCTAGATATTAGTGACATGAAATATTCCAGGGTCATGGATGTTCACCAATCCAGTTGCGCTCTTCCGCTAATTGAACTAGTTTTATTTATATGGGTTGCTAATCACATGGTTGATTTTACTCACAGGACTCTTTTGATACCATGCTTGCCTATTCAAGTTAACCTGACGCCTATATGTCTATGGAATTAGAGCTAACAAGAACGCATGTATTTCTCCTATATAGTGACTAAGTGTGACTGTTAAGCTTATTTCTATACTAACCGCGAAACCATTCCCCAATATCCAAGTTCAGGAACACGCTCTATTCAATTCTATTGCAATCTATGGTTCCCACTTTTGAATTCAACCTTAGGTTCGTAGTACTCAACAAATGGCCAGGAAATCAAGTATTTAAAAGCAGAATTAAATAAACAACACAATATGATAAACTCAATATATTTCAATCAACTTTAGAGTAAAACTTTCATGGTTAAACTATAACCCTAGAATGATAGCGTTTAGCTACTCATAGTCATGGTAGCTTTCTCACAAAATAATCCAAAAGTCATGAAACAATAAAAAGGAAAAAAGAAATTACAACTCAATTGATGAATCTTGATAACCCTCACCTCTACTGTGGTTCTCGTCTCCAAAAGTACGTAAGAAATCCCTCTAAAACTATTTACAAGGGCTTATATACGAAATAAAACAAGTCATTAACGTCCTAAGTTAATCCTAACTCAGAAAGGACTCCTTTAGCGCAAACACTGATGCATACTTAGCATTGGTGACTGTTTCAACTTTTTCTCACTGGACTGCTGCTTTTCCAGACCAAACACCTTTCAATGCTTCGCATGAGGGGTTGTTTTGGCTGGATTTTGTCTCTTCCTCCTTTGTACAATTGCCTCTTGTCTGTCCAATAACTCCACTCTTATTACCCTTGTTATTTCTTTCATTTATGTCCAATTCATTTATAATTTATCCAAACACGCCAAGTTAGTAATATATCACAATTCAATCATTTTTGGGCACATAATCAATTAGAAATAAGTAAAAATGATAAGGAATTGGTGTCGAAAACACAAGACATGTGCCCAACATCAATCCCCCACACCTAAACTTTGTTTGTCCCCAGCAAATTAACCCAACATACTTTCGCTCAATCAAGCTTATCCAACCAAGTCAAGAATTTCAAGGAAGCGCAGACCTATGACAATGGTTGACACCAACAATTAATCACCAAACTGACAAGCGCACAACTTCTCCATTTTTATAAGTCACACAACTGAAAACATGAATTATCAAAACAACCAAGTAGTAACATCAAAACCTTAAGAATCGGCTCCACTCACCAACTTACTCAAGATGTGCTCACTTACTCAAGATTAGGTAGCCTAATAAAATCTCCTATTTCTCATAACCCATGTGCCCAAACAAATCAAAGCCTAGTCCCAGTCACACACAAATGTCAAAACTATTACAAGAGATGTCTAAGATAGAACGAATTCGCTCAGACTCACAAAGAAAATCAAGTGCCGCACAATGATATCATAGGCTTTCCTATCTTGTAATTCTCCACTAATGTAGGTACACTTGGCCTAGAATCAAATAGGACTTTATCAAGATTGTAATGTTGGCTAGGGGACAGGCAGGATAAATACATGGATATAGTGACTAACACCTCCCTAAGCACTTAAACTTATTTAAACCACAATTGCGACTTTCTTTCCAACCATGGCTTTCCCTTTCCATTCAACTCCCAATTGCTCCTCATTTTATTCACTTTCTCTTCTTATTTTTCATTATTCTTGCTCTTTTCAGCTTTTTTTTTTCTTTTCCCCATTTTTTCTTAGTTTTCTCTTCCTTTTTTTTCAACAACAATTTTGCTTCTCATAGTTACCAACTTAAACCGTACCACCCTTTACTCCAACTTAAACTGTTAAGCTCGTTGTACATATAAGTGTTCAACGAGATAGGGAAAAATAGAGTGGACTGTGCAAAACACAAAAAATAAGTTACTGCTTGTAATATGGCTTCCAATAAAAAGGCTATAGGCTCAAAGGGGCTCACTAATGTTATATCATCAAGGATAGGCTAGAAAAAACTTCAACATGCCAAAGAAGGCCTATTATCATTTCCTAAGCTAAGTACGTCCTAGAATTTTGCCTCGAAAAACAATCAGGGCAAGTTCTAGACCAAAAGTGCAACCACGAGAATCAATACTAACACCTCACCACACATGGCACATGAACTACTCAAGACGGAACAATCTCATCTCCTAACAAGAACAAGCGAGGCAAAGTCATGTTATTCAGTCAATAAGCAAAGTCAGAAGCCTGAGCCGAAGAGTCACTAACAAGATCATCTATCAATCCAATCTAGAACTCACACACAAAAATCTCCAGAAAAGTTCAACTTCATGCATAAGACAAAACATCATAGTATCGAACAAGTCACAGAAAAAGCACAAGTCTTTCACCACTTATCTACTCCTATTTCCTAATATTTTTATTTTTTTTAATTTTATGAATTTTTTTTTGGTATCAAATATTTTCCTATTATAATTACTACTCCTAAAAACACCCAGTTCAAAATAAAAAGAATCCTCAGGAAAGAACCGCACCGAGGACTGTGCCACTAATCTAAACTACCTAAAAAATTTCAATCTTTCAAATGTTTCCCCCACCCCACACTTAAAAGGGTGCATTGTCCCCAATGCACGGCACTTAGGACACAAGGTGCTATCTTGAGGTTACTAGACTTCACTCTGGCGCACTTCAATTTGCTTCAACAAATTCTTTTATTCAACACAAGAGAGGAGTACAAAATTAGGGTGCGAGCACAACACACTTAAAGCTCAAGTGTTTTACTAGCTTTCAAACAATTTATGCTCATTATAAACTCATTATGTTATTCATGAGGTAATCAGACTTCCCTCACGTGCACCTCTTTGTTTCAAATAATCCTTGTATTTAAAATCGACAAAGTATGCAAAACGGTGTTCCTACACCCCACACTTATATCATTCTCTATCACCAAAGACTGGAAGAGCATTTAATTAGCAAAACAAAGAGGGCAGCCCATAATTTACAAAACCGATCAGCGAATCGTGTAGATAGTTTGCAAAATGACACTCGTCGTATGCGTGCAACGTGCAATGAGTGTCGCTCAAGTTAACGTGCCCTAAATGCTGCCCCATAACAGGTTTGGTTACTCAGACTTGGCCGAAGGTATCAAACTTACATTGGGGCATTTTATCGAACATGTTGCCTGTGTAATTCTGGACAGCTTGGGTGTAAATTGTTTGGTCTTGTTTTACCCTCCCAACTCCGGGAGTTTTCACGTATTCATCATCTAGGTGCATCACCACACCCCTACAGTCAAATGCCAGGGAAAACATATCACAATATCGCTATAAACTCTTATCCAAAACATGAACTAGAAGTAAAAACCTAGGGGAGGAAAGGGATAAGAAAAACGCAGCAGAGAGCAGAGAGTGCGAGGAGAGAGAGAGAGAGGGGGGGAAGAGAATCATACCTAGAAATCGAACTTGTAGCTTATCGCGTGAACCAGAAGAGGACGACAAAGAAGAAAGGTAGGATATGTTGTTCTTGTTCTTATTTTATTTGAACTTGTGAAAATATACAAAGTGTAGGATGTGTTTTATTCAAAAAAAGTGACTTACCTGGTACAACCAGTCATGCGTTTCCAATAACACACTGAACTAAAAATAAAATTGTAACTTAGCATCGAAACAGCATGTCATGCGACACCTTGGCTGGTGCTTTGGGACTTTTTAACACAAAATAATGGAAACAGAACCTTATGTGATAGAACTAACACAATGAATGTATTTTTCCTCAAAACACCAGGTTGAAACAATCCCCTATGCGACGCATGGGAGACTGTTTTCTCTAGATTCCTACAGCAAAATTCTATGCTTGGTGTATTCCTCCTTCCATTGTATCATACTCTTCCAATGCTCAGGCTTAGTTAGCTCATCTATTCGACCCTCCATCAACTATAAAAATGCACTACACAAATACATTAACATCGTCAAATTTCCATTCTTTTTGTCCTTTTCTATTTCTATGTTTTTTCTTTTTATTATATTTTTTCCAAAATATAAAAACTAACTATAGAATGCGATAAAACATGGGTTGTCTCCCATGAAACGCATCATTTAACGTTGCGGCACAACGAAGACATGCCATTAGTCTAGGCTTGGCGTTGTACTTCCTCCTCTTGCGATGAATTTTTGCCTTTTTTCGCGCTTGAGAAGGATCTTTCCTTTCTTCACGGACACTTTTCATTAATCTTGTGAGCACTCAGCTTTCCATCCCTCAACACTACAGGCTCTTCCAACTCATTATTTCGACCTTTTTAACCATCTGGCTATCCACACACCTTTATTCATCGGAAGGCATTCTTTTGGATTATTCGATCTCAAACATGAAGCTTCCTTTAAACCACTCGACTCCACCATCGTAATTACAGACAACTCCTCATACTGACGAGGAAGTTTAATTGCTTTAAACACATTGAAGACCACTTCCTCTTCATCGACCTTTGTTTCTGCCTAAACTTGTACGTCTAGGTTAAATAATTAATTATGAATGAAGTCACAAGCAATACGGTATATTACAATGGAAAAGTAAATAAATACAATGAAAATAAAGACAAGTAAATAAGAGAAAAATAATGAAGAAAGCAATATAAATCTTATTCCTTGAGAGTACTCGAAGTTGATGGCGAATCCAGAGATAGTATAATACAATGTAAGGAGGGGTATTTATAGTACTGACATCCAGTCCTAAATAAGGTAAAATACAAATACTAATAGGGTCATGGGCTTACAACTCAAGTCGGTGGTACACTAAACCCTAACAAGGAGACTGTAAACCCTAAGCGACGGGATGTGTGCCCTGCGCCCTGTGACCAAACTGCCTAAACGGTCGTTGGCTCTATGAGCGGGCGTATATCCTCAATGCCCAATGACTTCTAGGATAAGTCTAGTCTCGCCAGCTGGACTCCTATCCCCGTGATAATAGGTGGCGTATTTTTGCCCACACAGTCAGTCCCCCCACTTGCTGAGTGCTGATGCAAGCAGTCAAGAAGTGAGAGAAGCGTGATAGCAGACGTAAAGGCATGACGGTACTGATGCTCGCCTCCTAGACTCTTCGCGCGCATCGTATTAAATGAAAATTTCTTATTATAGCAACGTGTCTCCTGATTATTGGAGAGGGTTTTCTGCGTATCTTCCCAATGTTGCTGCTCTGTTCACATCTCGTAATTATGGGGATTCATATCACTTAAACTGCAGTAATCATAATTACGATCCCACGTGATTGAGATCATTCCTCTTTCCTATATATTTCAAACCCAGACGTGTATATATACGTCATAAGTGAGAAAGTTTATCCACAACCTTTTCAAGATCTTCAAGAACTTTTCTTCAAAAAACAATCTCTTTCCCAATCTCGCTAACAATGTCATCATGGCACAAGCTCCAAGCTTTCTTCTTGCTAATTTCATAGCACAAGATTACCTTACTAGTACCTTCAATTTTGAAAATGACGGCCGCATGCTAGTCCAAACTCCCAAGCAAGAGGGTGAAAGCACCAATCTCTCCATTGAATCTTACCCCTCTGCAGTCACGGAGAGGGACATAATGCGCATCAAACATGAATACATATGGCCTGATTTTGCTATCGTTCTTGCTCCTGGTGCTGAAGAAAGAATTTCCTCCCATCGGGCTGGCTATTCGATGGTTCACACATACCCTTTTGCTCTTCATCTCAACAGACGCGTCCATTTAATCATAGAGGACATATGTCGCCGTTATAATGTTTGCTTGGGCCAAATTGGCCCTTCTGTGTGGCGATTAGTGGCCGTACTTGATCACTTGGCTAACCATGCCCAAATCGCATTCACTTTTGATCATCTTCTGGCCTTCTATTTCTCTCGTCTTCATAAAGCGGGGATGCTGATGTTCATGAAAAGAGGGAAAAGGTATAGTCCCCAACAGTGAAGACTCCAAAGACCGTGGCTGGGTGTACAGGTATGTGGGTGTACGGACGGCCGACTTGGTATCCTCTATTCCCTTTCCAGAGGTCTTCAATAGAAAGTGTAAGTCTGAAGAAACTTATCTCCTTGCTTTTGACTGTATTTACTTGAAACTGATTTCTTTCTTCTGTGTAGTGAATGTAGTGTCCTCTATTTTTTTAAGTCATAATGAACTCGTGGGTTACCAACATCTTCTCAAGGAACCATCCCGACTCCTTCACCTTCTTGTCCCTGGCGAATGCGAACGGTTGGCGAGAAAAAGACCACGGTGCGTAAGTATTGTACCATTTTTTTGATACCTGCGGTTTCTTCCATATTCTAATTTTCCGCTGCTTCCAGGGTTCTCTCGTCGTGATATGCCTATGCTGCTGGAAATTCATATCGTTGCCCCGTATATTGCTCCCTTGTTTGATGTGCAAGCATCTAATGGAAGAATTTTGAAGAGGGCAAGCAGATCTCATTTCTTGAAGAGAAGAAAGCCTTCTAGGCCGGCGAACATGCCCATTGCTGGTGAAACCCTTGCAATTTATGACGGTGAGCGAGAAGTCCCCCAAGCGTCGGTGTCCATTGAGATAACCCCGTCTACTGCTGTTGAGGCTGGCCCTTCTTTACAAAAGTGTAGACGTCTGATTGAAGAGACTCTCATGGCCGAGGAAGAGGCTAGTATGGAGGACGATGTCTTGCTCCCTGCCATGCCCTCTGATTCGCAGCCTCCAGGTCGGTCTTTTCTTGAACTTCAATTTTTGAAATAACATTCTTTCCTTGTTGACTTTGAAAGCTGATATCATCCATTCATATTTAGAACCTGTTGTTGTTGCTCCGAATCCTGAGGGCTCTGACTTTTTTCAGCAGCGTCTTGGCAAAGAAGTTGTCGTAGAGATCGTGCTCGAACTCGTTGGTAAAGCTCGAGAAGTTGTAATCCCTATTGTTGCAGAGGTTAACCTGATGAAAACTCCGCTAGTTGTGACGGTGCATACCGCTGAACCGGTTGGACCTGCTGAACAGGAGCACCTCTCTGGTTACAATAATCATGAGTCGCTTGAGGTTGCCACCGGCTGCTCCCTCTGGGTAAGTTTCCTGTTACTACCATCGCAAGTTTAACATCGTTCTCCCTTTAACCAAATGCATGTCTTTGCTATTACCCAGGGATTAATGGTGTATCATGAGATACTCCGCCGGGAGAGCTTAGAAGGGAATCTGGTCGAGGAGTCGGATGCTCTATGTGGACAAGTGGCTAGCTTACAGCCCTTTGTAGAGAAGGTTGAAGAATTGAAGGGCGAGATGCAGACCACTTGTGATGCTTATTGTGCCGAAGCTCTAAAGAGCAGGAACTTAGAGAGGGCATTGACTGATGAAGTGTGCAAGCACAAGCAAGATGTGGAGGCCCTCAAGTCGTCCCTTATAGATGTCAAGGTCTCAGAGCAACTCCATCTCAGCAATGTGAATCGTCTGGAGGGACTCGTGAGAGACCTCCAACAGCAACTATCCGGTATGGGGGAGAGAATAAATGACACTGAGAAATATGCCGCGGATGCTCAGGGTCTCTCAGCCTTCCTCTAAGATGAGAATGACAAGATGAAAGTTCAAGTGGCATTACTTGAACGAACTCGTGACGACCTTTTGCAAGAAATGCCTCATGAAAGATCAACAAAAAGAAGCTCTGAATGCTCGTCGCATAGCAAAAGTTGATCGTGCCAACATTGTTGCCGCTCTCGCCACTCTTCTCCAGGTTCGTGACGACCCTAATCTTGACCTTGTGATGCAGTCCAGCCTGATCAAGCTACGTTCGTGACTTCAAGACCATTCACGAGGAGCCAAGCTAAGGAGCTTCATGATGTTCACTTGATGGTGATGAAGAGCCATGATTGTGCAAGTGTTGAGGAAGGGAGGCGTATGTTAAAAGAGCCTTTGGATTCGTTGGTTCGCATTGGAGAAGGGGCGTTCTAGAAGAATGCTTGGCGCGTGGTACTCGCGTGGCACGCGGCCTATATTTTCTAGACAATTCGGCCGTGTGGAGGGCTCGTTTATTGGCCTTAATGCGCTGTATTTTTCAGCACTTTTTCATGCCTTTGCATAGGTAGACTTATTTATTTTATGGTGCTTATTTAGCCCTGCGTAGCTATTGATATTTAGCCCACTTGGGGCCTATTTCTTTACCTTTTAGGCGTGTGAGGCTCACCTATATAAGCCTAACACTTAGTTTATTTTCAGCACCTTACACATTATTAAAAACAAACGCAGCTTTTTGCTAAACCTAGTACGTGTTGGAAAACTTGTTCTTTTTTGGTGAATTCGAAATTGAGCTTGTTCCAATTCTTGATCATTCAACTTTCAATTCCTAGTTGTCTTGAGGGTTGTTGCATAGAATAGGTCCTCCTTGGCTTCATCAAGAAGGTAAGTAGACTAGTTCCTACTTGCAATTCTTGGTAGATCATTGAGTGTCTTTCTTTTTATCCTTTATTTTAATTTTTCGTTGTTAATCTTGCATCAGTTGGTATTCAGAGCTTGGAAAGGGTTTGTTTCTACATCCCCAATCCTGTTCTTCGTGCCTAGAATTAGGTTTCTTAGTTAGTTTCTTGAAATTTTCGTTTTTGATTTAAAAAAAAGGAAAAATGTGGAAAAAACAAAAAGATCAGCCGTGTATTGTGTTTGGGACACCTAGGTTACAAGAAAACTTTACTAAAGAAGGGATTTGTTTGAATCTTGAAGTTTGAAACGATTCTTGAAGAGTTTCTTGAAGATTCTTGGTGTGTTTCTTGATTTTCATCCGTTCTTGCTTTGATTCTTGATTTTTCTTGAAGGAGAATACTTGAAAACTTGTTTGAGTAATAGTGCAGCGCCTCTTGAACCATTCTTGAGCTTAAAAACGTGTTCTTGGCTAAAAACATAAGAATTCTTGAATAACAACTTGTCGTTCTTGAGTTTGGTTGAAAGAATTCGTTTTTGATCTTGAATCCTTAGCCTTTCTACATGTTTTGATCTTGTTCTTTGCTGAAAATTGTGGTGTTAAGGAGGCTTGAAATCAGCTGCATATAAAGGAAAGAAGGAGGAAAACCTAAGCCTAATTCAAGAGGGAAACAAATCCCAATTCAAAGGGGAGAAGTTTACCCACTTTCCAAGTAAGGGAATTAGTTTTTCCTTAGGCTTTAGGAGGGTGTTGTGCACGTTTTTGGATGGAAAATCAGCAAGGAAAACGTGTGAAAAGTAGTTGGGAAAAGTAATGAAAGTTCTCCAAATTTGAGTTGGAAAGCAAGGGAAAATAGGGAAAACTTAGCCTACTCAAAAAGGGCTTGTCTTGTGCACCTGTTTAAGGGTAGAAGATCAGATTTTTCATAGGATTTCCTTATTTCTTTGTGAACATCACTTCTAATTAGTAATTCTTAGGTAATTCTCCTACTTAAGTTAATTCCTAATATTTGAGCTTGTAGGACTTCGTGCTAAAACTCAGAATTTCCAACTTTCGTAGTTAATTCTTTGACTTCTCGTGCTCACTTTAAAAGCTGTCCGCCTATAGAGTCTCATAAATTCACTCACCCCGAAGAGAACTAGTGAATTTGTGAATTTGAAAGTTCGTTGAGGAACTTGATCAATTCGAGGAAGCCATTTTGGACAAGTTGGTGAGATCCTACCTTAAATTTTGAGTGAACCCGAGTGTCATTCAAGAGTGAGGGAGCGGGTGAGGTATTTTACTAACCTTAACACGTTCTCTAGTCTTTTTTTTTGTGCAGGTACATGGCTACTGAAGGAAACAAGGTTGTTCCCGAGATTACTTTAGCCGATCTCTTGGCTGAAATAAGGGCAATGAGCACACGAATTGAGAATATTGAAAATTCAGCTAGTACTCAGAAGAATGCCGGGGAAGGAACTAGTGATGGTTCGACTGTGAAGCCTGAACAATTTGCTGAAATAGCTCGTCGACAAGAGTTGAGAGAAAGAGATGCTCGTAATTTGAGAACCTTGGGCATTCCCCAGGGCAATATACCACCATTGATGCCAGCCCGGAGAAACATAGCACCCGCGGGGGAAATAAGAGCAGCCCATGAGGATGATCAACCCGAGCTAGGGGAATATGACGATGATGATTTTGGGCAGCGAGAACCAAGGGTAAGACAAGCATATGTGGTCGTGGTAATGTGAGACGCCGTGGCTTTGGTTGAGGTCCTAGAGGGGGCTTTGGGGGCTATGGTGGAAGGAATTTGGAGCCTGACTTTGATGAGTATGCTGATTATTATGAGGGGTATCCCGAACCAGCCCGTGGTGCTCCTGAGAGTGGTCTAAATAGTGTCAAGGTTACCATTCCCGCATTCAAGGGAACTAGTGATCCTGACAAGTTCTTAGAGTGGAGGCGTCAAGTTGAGAGGATTCATGATATTAATGACATGACTAAGGAGAAGAAAGCTACCTATGCCATAGCAGCCTTTGAGTCCTATGCTTCTATTTGGTGGGAGGCTGAGAAACGATCTAGAACAAGACACAATCAGCCCCCGCGCATAACTTGGACAGAATTGAAACAAGTAATGACCCGGAAGTATGTCAATTCAAAGCACAAACAGGAGCAACTTCGGAGGTTATATGACTTGAAACAAGGGCTAAAATATGTTGAAGAATATCATGATGAATTTGAGAAGATTAGGCTATCACTTGACATGGAAGAAGAAGAAGAAGAGGACGAGGCTATCATACGGATCAAGAATGGGCTGAATCGTGACATATCTAATCAGTTGAGGCTACACACTTTCTTGACTCTTTATGATGCATTGCTAGCTGCCATTGAAGCCGAGAAGATGATTAAAGAGGAGAAGGCAGTCCGCTATAAAGGTAGTTCTACTTCTACTCCTATGAGCCGAAACAAGGAGTGGAGGACACCAAGTACCGGGGGAGCAAGTGTGGGCCATGATGTGCAGAAATCAGCGGACAAAGTGACGCCAAAAAGTGATCCTAAGGGGTCGGGAGGTATTTCTAAAACTCAGCTTAATACTCCTAGTGCTTCCTCTTTTAAATGTCATAAATATCAAGGCTATGGGCATTTTGTAAAGGATTGTCCTACGCGAAAAACCATGCTTATTCTTGATGATGGTACTGTCCGTGAGGCGGAAAGTGATGAGGAGATTGAGGGAGATGAGGGGGCTGATTTGGTTGAGTGTGAGGAAGATGTAGTGGAAGATGAGAGTGTGAACATGTTTTTAGTGGTGCGTAGGAATTTGAGCGCAATAAGTGTAGAAGAAGAGGGAGATGTGCAGCGTGAGAACTTGTTTCATGCTAGATGTAGGGTGAGGGGAAAGGTGTGCTCTATGATAATTGATTCGGGTAGTTGCACTAATGTAGTGAGTCAGACGTTGGTGACTCAACTTCAGCTGCCCACAATTAAGCATCCCCATCCCTATAAACTGCAGTGGTTGAGTGAGTGTGGTGAGTTGAAGGTGGTGAAGCAAGCGCTTATTAAGTTTAAGGTGGGAGCTTATCAAGATGAGTTCATGTGTGATGTAGTGCCGATGCAGGCTTGCCATTTGTTGTTGGGCAGACCTTGACAATTTGATAGGGGTGTCACTCACGATGGTAAGGCCAACACTTACACAGTAAAGTTAGAGGGAAAGAGTTATACACTCAAGCCCTTGACACCCAAACAGGTTAGTGATGATTATAGGCGCATGCGAGAGCTGAAAGAGGCGGCTAAAGGAAAGTCTCTTACGGAGGCTAAGCTAGAGGCCGAAACTAATGCTACTACACCATCCCTGCCTAGTAATCTTTGTGCAATGTTGCAGCCAGGTGAGTATTTGCGAGGTAATGATGATTCTAAATTGTTAATTTGCCTTGTACATAAGGGTGTTTATTTGATCTCTAATGATGATGTTACTACTAATGTTCACCCTTTGCCTAGTGTTGTTAAGGATGTTTTGCAGGAATATGAGAATATGTTTCCCGAGGAGATGCCGAGTGGGCTGCCTCCTTTGAGGGGAATTGAGCATCAAATAGATTTCATACCGGGCTCACAAATACCTAACAAACCAGCCTATAGGAGCAACCCAGACGATACCAAAGAGCTGCAGCGTCAAGTGGATGAGTTGCTAACTAAGGGGCTGGTCCGTGAGAGTCTAAGTCCTTGTGTCGTGCCCGTGATCCTTGTTCCTAAGAAAGACGGCACTTGGAAGATGTGTGTTGATTGCCGGGCAGTCAACAAAATAACGGTAAAGTATCGTCATCCCATTCCTAGATAAGATGACATGCTAGATGAGTTAAGTGGTTCAAGTGTATTCTCTAAAATTGATCTTAGGTCCGGTTACCACCAAATCCGTATGAAACGGGGTGATGAGTGGAAAACTACGTTCAAGACCAAGTTTGGTCTATATGAATAGTTGGTGATACCCTTTGGCCTCTCCAATGCACCTAGTACGTTTATGAGACTAATGAATCATGTACTTAATCCGTTCATTAATAAGTTTGTGGTCGTTTACTTTGATGATATTCTGATCTATAGCAAAAGTGTAGATGACCATGTTGATAACCTAAGGCAAGTACTTTATGTGTTGAGGGCTGAAAAGCTCTATGCTAATTTTAAAAAGTGTGCCTTTTGTGTAGAGAGAGTTGTCTTTCTTGGCTTTGTAGTTAGTGCTAATGGTGTTGAGGTGGATGAGTCTAAGGTTGAAGCTATTAGAGATTGGCCTGCTCCAACTAGTGTGACACAAGTTAGGAGTTTCCATGGTCTAGCTAGTTTCTATAGACATTTTGTGAGGGATTTTAGTACTATAACAGCACCACTCACTGAGTTAGTAAAGAAAGATCAACCCTTTGTGTGGGGAGAGTCTCAAGAGAAGGCTTTCCAAGAGTTGAAGCATAGGCTTAGTTCTGCCCCATTGTTGTAATTGCCCGACTTTAGCAAGGCATTTGAGATTGAGTGTGATGCCTCGAGGGTTGGGATAGGTGGCGTCCTAATGCAAGATGGGAAGCCTATTGCTTATTTTAGTGAGAAGCTGAAGGGGGCTGCCTTGAATTACTCTACGTATGACAAGGAGTTGTTTACCCTCGTGAGAGCTTTAGCCCATTGGCAGCATTATCTATGGCCTAGGGACTTTGTCATTAGGAGTGATCATGAGTCGCTCAAGCATCTTAGGGGTCAAGAGAAGCTGAATAAGAGGCATGCCAAATGGGTTGAGTTCATTGAGAGTTTCCCTTACGTAATTCATTACAAAAAGGGAAAGGAGAATGTAGTAGCTGATGCACTTTCTAGGAAGTTTGCTTTGGCTACCACTTTAGCATCTAGGTTGATGGGTTTTGAGAGTATTAAGTCTATGTACATGCATGACCCTAAGCTTAAGAGTGTGTGTGATGCCATAGATAGTGGACAGCGAATAGAGAAGTATCAATGGCATGATGGGTACCTTTTTAAAAAGGGGAGAGTATGTATATCCGAGTCTTCATGGTGTGAGTTGCTGGTGCGTGAGGCATATTGTGGGGGCTTGATGGGTTACTTTGGGGTAGATAAGACCTTAGCTATACTTGGGGAGCAGTTTCATTGGCCTTAGATGAAGCGTGATGTTGAGCGTGTTTGTCGTGCTTGTTTAGACTGCAAACGGGCTAAGTCTAGGTCTAGTAATCATGGTTTGTACACTCCCTTACCCGTCCCTACTAGTCCTTGGGTAGATGTCTCCATGGATTTCGTGATGGGGCTGCCTCGTTCTAGGGGTGGTCATGATAGTATCTATGTGGTTGTTGATAGGTTCTCTAAAATGGCTCATTTCATTCCTTGTAAAAAATGTGATGTTGCACAACATGTTGCTTCTTTGTTTATTGCTAATGTATTAAAGTTGCATGGTGTGCCTCGTACAATTGTTAGTGATAGGGATTCGAAATTTTTGAGTCACTTTTGGAAGTGTTTGTGGGGTGCTCTTGGTACCAAATTGTTATTTTCCATGTCTCATCATCCACAGACTGACGGTCAGACTGAGGTTGTTAACCGAACCTTGGGAGCTCTTCTTAGAGCTATGACCAAAGGTAAGGCGGGGACGTGGGCTGATAGGTTGCCTATTATGGAGTTTGCTTATAATAGAACTGTGCATAGGATGACTAGTATAACTCCATTTGAATGTGTTTATGGCTTTAACCCCTTGATTCCACTTGATCTTACTCCTTTGCCTAGAGATGCAGTTATTAATGTTGATGGTGAAAACCGGGCAGCCGTGTTGCTCGAGTTGCATGCTAAGGTAAGGAAGAACTTGGAAGCAGCTTATGAGAAAGTGGCGACCAAGAAGAATAAGGGGCGAAAAAAGCTGGACTTGAAGAAGGGTGATTGGGTTTGGGTGCACTTCCTAAAGGAGAGGTTCCCGAGCCAAAGGAAGGGGAAGCTAGCCCCAAGAGGTGATGGTCCATTCCAAGTACTTCAAAAGATCAATAATAACGCCTATGTTATAGATCTGCCTGGTGAGTATAATGTCTCTACAACTTTCAATGTTTATGACTTAACTCTTTGAGTTGCAGGTAATGCCGCTTTGAGAGATGATGATGGCGCGATTTCGAGGACGAAATCTTCTCAAGAAGGGGAGAATGATGCAGTCCAGCCTGATCAAGCTACGTTCGTGCCTTCAAGACCATTCACGAGGAGCCAAGCTAAGGAGCTTCATGATGTTCACTTGATGGTGATGAAGAGCCATGATTGTGCAAGTGTTGAGGAAGGGAGGCGTATGTTAAAAGAGCCTTTGGATTCGTTGGTTAGCATTGGAGAAGGGGCGTTCTAGAAGAATGCTTGGCGTGTGGTACTCGCGTGGCACGTGGCCTATATTATTTAGACAATTCGGCCGCGTGGAGGGCTCGTTTATTGGCCTTAATGCGCTGTATTTTTCAGCACTTTTTCATGCCTTTGCATAGGTAGACTTATTTATTTTATGGTGCTTATTTAGCCCTGCGTGGCTATTGATATTTAGCCCACCTGGGGCCTATTTCTTTACCTTTTAGGCGTGTGAGGCTCACCTATATAAGCCTAATACTTAGTTTATTTTCAGCACGAACCAAACTACAAAAACTGGTTGCACTCTAGTGTGAAGTGAAATGTAGTGGTAGGGTCGAGTCGTGGGAACAACATAAGAGATCGTGAAGCAGAGGCTCAAATCCAGGATCGAGAGTTCATGCTGAAGGCTGTCAAGATGGATAAGTTAAACAAAGAAGAGATCGAAGTGTGGAAGAAGCGTACATTAGAACTAGAAGGAAAGGTAGAAGCATTGGAAACAAAGCTTGAGCAATGGAATTCAGAGTACACAGAGGTAGACATATTACGCTTGGTAGCAGCCAAAGGATACTTAGTTAAGGCTATGGAAGAAATCAAGGAGATTACACCAGAAGCAAAGAGAGCTAAGATGGAAAAGGAGTGTGCTGCCTAGTCAAAAGTGTCATTTTCATTTCTTCTTTTGCATTTTTACTTTTCCAAATTACTGTCGCAAAATGGCCTGGAGACTGGGTTATAAGCATCATGATCAAGCAAGGCTATGAACCGGGCTAAGGTTTGGGCAAGAATTTGGATGGCATGGTCGAGCCAATCAAAATTGTGATGAGGCGCGACAACGAGAAGGCTGACATAGGGTATGTTGTGACTTATGAAAAGAGCATGGAAGAGGCATCAATGGATTTCAAGTTCTACAAGAAAAACACTAAGACTCTCCTGCATATCCTCGTCTCGGCTGGATACTTGGATGGTCGAAAAGGGGAGATGTCCGCAACACAAGGAATGGAGCCGAAAGTAGCTAATGCTGAAGAGGATCTGCTAGCAGGAATGCAAAATCTGTTCATAGCTGATGAAGACTGTTGTGTGATCCTGGAAGAACATGTTGAAACTCCTGGACTGACAAAGGCTGGAGCTGGAGCGGCATTGAACAACTGGACCAGCAGCCGGGCCCGAGCTTACCGTGGACCTTGGTAGAGCTGAGGGGATCAAAATTTATTTCTCATGCTTTCCAAAATAAAACCCGACCCTGAGTCGTGGAGTTTGCATTTCTCTTTTCTTTTGCATATGTCTCCCTACAAACTTTGTTTTGCAAGGATTCATAAATAAAACATCGCACCATTTCCTGTCTTTCTTGCTTTAATCTTTTAATTTTGCAATATTTTACTTTTTCAGCTCTCACATTAATAAACCCATTGAGTCCACAATCGCAACGTGTAACGACACAATGGAACTTGGAGAAGTTAGAGCTGATTATGATGATTATGATGAAACTACACAAGAGGAATTTGAAAGATTTGAAAACAAACCTAAGCCAAACCTTGAGGAGACTGAGGTGATAAACTTAAGAAATGAGGAGATTGTGAATGATACAAGGATCAGTGTACACCTCAATGCCGAGGACAAAAAGCGATACACTGAGTTTCTTAAAGAATATGAGGACGTGTTTGCTTGGTCGTACGATGATATGACTGGCATAATCACAGATGTGGTAGCTCACAAATTACCTATCAATCCGGGCTTTCCGCCAGTCAAACAAAAGGCCCGAACATTCAAGTCCTCGGTTCTGTTGAAAATTGGTGAAGAAGTAACTAAGCAGCTCAATGCGGGGATTCTGAAAACAGTCTAGTATCCAACTTGGTTGGCTAACATTGTCCCAGTGCCGAAAAAAGATGGGAAACTCTGAGTTTGTGTGGACTACAGAGATCTGAATAGAGCAAGTCCGAAGGATGATTTTCCACTACCAAACATACATATCCTGATCGAAAATTGTGCGAAGCATGAACTACAATCTTTCGTTGACTGTTTCACTGGTTATCATTAGGTGCTCATGGATGAAGAGGACGCCGAGAAGACAGCTTTCACCACATCTTAGGGAACTTACTGCTACAAAGTCATGCCATTTGGGTTAAAGAATACTGGGGCAACTTACATGAGGGCTATGACAACTATGTTCCATGACTTAATGCATAAGGAGATTGAAGTCTATGTGGATGACGTGATCATCAAATCAAAGAAGAGTTCGAAGCATCTTGACAACTTGCACAAGTTCTTCGACCGCTTGTGAAAGTATAATCTGAAGTTGAATCCGGCGAAGTGTGCTTTTGGTGTTCCAGCAGGGAAGCTCCTGAGTTTCGTCGTCACTAGAAGAGGCATCGAGTTGGATCCTTCCAAGATCAAAGCCATTAAGGAGTTGCCAACCCCAAGAAGCAAGAAAGAGGTTATGAGCTTCCTAGGAAGGCTCAACTACATCAGCCGTTTCATAGCACAATCCACCGTCATCTGTGAGCCAATCATCAAGTTGCTGAAGAAAGACGCGGCGATCGAGTGGACAGTAGATTGCCAAAAGGCATTTGATCGGATCAAGGAATAATTATCGTGCCCGCCCGTAGTGGTTCCACCTGAGCCTGGGCGACCTTTGATCTTATATCTGTCCGTGGTAGACTCGGCCTTTGGTTGTGTCTTGGGACAACATGATTCAACTGGGAGGAAGGAGCAAGCCATCTATTATCTAAGCAAAAAGTTCACTCCTTATGAAGCCAAGTACACATTGCTGGAGCGCACATGTTGCGCACTGACATGGATAGCACAAAAGTTGAGACACTACTTGACATCCTACTCAACGTTGCTGATATCAAGGATGGACCATCTCAAGTACATTTTCAAAAAACTGATGCCTACTGGAAAGCTGGCTAAATGGAAAATGTTGCTCAGCGAGTTCGATATCACTTTTGTCACTCAAAAGGCGGTGAAAGCTCAAGCCTTATCTGATCATATGGCCGAGAACCCGGTGGGGGATGACTATGAGCCTTTGCACACCTACTTCCCTGATGAAGAAGTCATGTTCGTAGGAGAAGAGATCACCGAAGAATATGATGGATGGAGGCTATTCTTTGATGGAGCAGTTAATTTCAAAGGAGTCGGCATTGGAGCGGTACTAGTCTCTGAGACTGGACAACACTATCCTGTCACGGCCAAGCTGAAGTTCCCTTGCACCAACAACATGACGGAGTATGAGGCCTACATCCTGGGTCTTTGATTAGCGGTAGATATGAACATACAAGAGTTGCTGGCAATCGGAGATTCTGACTTGCTGATTCATCAAGTTCGAGGAGAATAGACAGCGAAGAACTCCAAGATACTGCCATACCTGGAGTGCATAAAGGAGTTAAAGCAAAGGTTCACTAAGATAGAGTTCCAGCATGTACCGAGATTGCAAAATGGGTTCGCGGACGCTTTGCCTACCATATCTGCCATGATCATGCATCCTAACAAAAACTACATTGATCCAATACCCGTGATAGTGAGGAAGCAACCAGCTTACTACTAGCATGTAGAAGAGGAGTCAGACGGACAACCTTGGTTCTACGATGTCAAAAGACTTCTCAAAGAAGGCGTTTACCCAAAGGATGCAACAAACCTCCAAAAGAAGACACTAAGAAGGCTAGCAAATGGTTTCTTTCTAAATGGAGAGGTTTTGTACAAAAGAATACCCGACCTGGGTTTGTTGAGATGTATGGACGCAAAAGAAGCTGCTAAATTGATAGAAGACATACACTCTGGGGCGTGTGGCCCACACATGAATGGTTTTGTACTTGCAAAGGAGATCTTGAGGGCCGGCTATTTCAGGATGACGATGGAACATGACTGCATAAAGCACGCGAGAAAATGCCATCAATTCCAAGTCCATGGGGATATGATCCGAGTGCCTCCCAACGAGCTGAACATTATGGGATCGCCTTGGCCTTTCGCCTCTTGGGGAATGGATGTCATAGGACCTATCAAGCCAGCTGCTTCCAATGGACATCGCTTCATACTGGTAACCATTGACTATTTTACCAAATGGGTGGAGGCTGCATCATACAAGTCAGTAACAAAGAAGGTGGTGTCGAATTTTGTCCGTGATAAGATGATCTGCCGATTCAGTATCCCTGAATCCATCATCACTGACAATGAGTCCAACCTCAACAGTGACCTAATGAAAGCAACCTGTGAGGTCTTCAAAATCAAGCATCGCAACTCCACTGCATACATGCCTCAAATGAATGGAGCGGTAGAGGCGGCCAATAAGAACATCAAGAGGATATTGCGTAAGATGACGGGCACTTCAAAGTAATGGAACGAGAATCTACCCTACGCTCTGTTAGGGTACCGCACCACGATGAGAACATCAACAAGAGCTACTCCTTATCTGTTGGTATATGGCACTGAAGCAATGATACCTGCAGAGGTTGAGATACCATCTTTGAGAATCATCCAAGAGACACAATTGAAAGATGCTGAATGGATCAAAGGGAGAATACAACAGTTAGCCCTCATTGACGGCAAGAGATTGAATGCAATATGTCATGGGCAATTATATCAGAGAAGGATGGCCAAGGCATTCAGCAAGAAAGTTCGAGAGAGATCCTTCGAACCTGGGCAACTAGTACTGAAGAAGATATTCCCAAATCAAGAAGAAGCAAAAGGCAAGTTTGCACCAAACTAGCACAGACCATACATGGTTCATAGAGTTCTAAATGGAGGAGCATTGATACTGGCAGAGATGGATGGAGAAGTTTGGCCAAAACCAATCAACTCAGACGCTGTCAAGAGATACTATGTATAAGGATTCACATTGATTAGGGACTTCCCCATTGTTTACAGCACATTATGTAATCTGAACTATGTCACGACCTGATTCCCGAAGTGGGATACGTAGGCGATATCGAGGGCACACAACTCGAGGCGTCGATTGAGGGTACACAGCCCGATATCGATTTGCATTTTAAATTAGCTGAGGGTACACAACTCGAGGCTTCGATTGAGGGTACATAGCCCGATATCGATTTGCATTTTAAATTACCTGAGGGCACACAACCCGAGGCGTCGATTGAGGGTACACAGCCCGATATCGATTTGCATTTTAAATTAGCTGAGGGCACACAATCCGAGGCGTCGATTGAGGGTACACAGCCCGATATCGATTTTCATTTTAAATTAGCTGAGGGCACATTACCCGAGGCGTTGATTGAGGGTACACAGTCCGATATCGATTTGTATTTTAAATTAGCTGAGGCCACACAACCCGAGGTGTCGATTGAGGGTATACAGCCCGATATCGATTTGTCATCTTAAATTAGCTGAGGGCATACAACCTGAAGCGTCGATTGAGGGTACACAGCCCGATATCAGTTTGCATTTCTATTTTTCTTCGTGGAGGGTACACAGCCCGATGCACCGACAGAGGGCATACAACCCAACGTCGGACCTAACACTTGACAGCAAAAGACACACAATTACGGCATGGCGGACGCAATCTCATATTGCAATAATCCTGGAAAGACAATCCAGCCTGGCGGAAAGGTACGTTTCATATATATACACACTACGTATTGCAAACACATTTTTGTTGCAGGGAACGCATCCCGAGCAAAGCAAACATCTCAGCCTAGCACCTTACGTCCTTCTAAGTCGTAGTTTCTCCTATAGCCATGACAAAATTGGCCACACTGTCAACATTTTTGACCGAAGACTCTTTCATCATCCCCGGGCAAAGAGGGGCAGCTGTTGACACCCAATTTTGTCCCCCCTATTTTCAAAATCACCCGTTCTTGAATTTACACACACCTATGTATTCCATTCCCATCTCGTCTATTATCTTCAAAAATTACCTTCTCATAATATCCTGGTAATTAAGGCCATTTTCAAAGCATCGTCCCAAATCATAGCTATTTGTACAATTTTTCAACAATTGTTTCTATTTTTAACAAAAATTATTCAAAATTGCTCCAAGCCTCAAAATTACAATTTCTGTGCATCTTAGCCTCCCAAACATTTTAAAATTGACCTCCTAATTTTTCCACGATTTTTACACCATTTAAAATCCATTTTATACCCTTTTATACCCATTTTATACCTATTTATACATACATATATATACATTTATATGCATATATACACAAAGCATACACATCAGCCTATCTTTGCCACCTAGATGCCCACGTGGCCAAATCCTTACCCTCCGTTGATATAATCCAACGGTTGAAAAACCAAATTTCCTAATCTACCACACACAACCCCAAAACCAATGCGACCCTCTCCCTCTCCCCACGTCTTCTCACTCCTTTCTCTCTCCTTGGCGACTTCGAACGCCACCACTGTCAATGGGTTTCCCGGCCATTTTAGCCGGAGAAATTTGGGAAAAATTACATCATCATATCCCTCTTGGAGTCCGCTACAAAACCCATATAATTTCAATGATGTTCGAGCAAGGGCAACATTCGACCTTTGATAACTGTGACACCACCGCCGGGACATGCCTCCGGCGGGGCTCAGGTCGACTTTTTAGGGATGTTTTGCTTGAGTGGGATAAGAAACATAATGAAGGTAAGTCTACGGCGAGTCAATTTGACCGGCCTTGGTATGAACATAACCCTCCCCCCTACTAACTGATTTTGGATTTGTGAGAGACCCATGCTTAGATTTGCCTAGGTTTCTGTGTGATTAGCATGTTCGTTATTATTTATTGATTAATGGATGATGAAATGCTTGACCAAATATTTTTACTTCGATTCACTGATTTGTATGAATGTCGCATGAAATTATCGAATATTCGAGCATGATTTATTTCATAACACGAGCTTTGTGTTATCGTTACCTATTTAAACCTAGAATCCGTATTTAATTTGAGGAATGATTCTGTGCGATATGTTTGTTTACCCAGTCTCAATGCATAATTCTTATAAAATTGTGCCTAGTCTAGATTGAAAGATGACTGATTTTTAATTGAAAATTGTTGATCGATGCTTGATTGGAAACTACCTTTTAACCCAGTATGCTTATGATTTTGATTGGAATCTGTTGAGTTAATCAAGGGATTTTAGGACTCAAAATTGGTTCACACTATGTTTGTTCAGTGATTCTTGAATTTAGACTCTATTGTGGCTGGGGGGAAAGGATTATGCTCACCAGAATCTCGGATTGATCTTAATTCTAGGAGTTTGATTGGTTTGTATTTGGAAGAGGGTGCTAAAACTTCTCTTTTATTTATGGAAACTATCTCCCCTTGCCTTGTTTAATTCTTCCCATTTGAATTTAAGCCTCTACTCTTCATCTATATAAAGGACTCATCTTCGACTAGAAAAGACAGAGTTCTGGACATCAGAAAACCTAGAAACACATTGATTCACCAAAATTGCATAGCCTTTCTTAGCATCTCCCTCTCTCCTTGCTTATCTGCTTCTTTGAAAGGATTCTTTTGTTTACTACTGGTGTGCTGGCCTTAGCATCTTCTTTCCTTTGTTTGCACAACATCTGAAGGTATTCATTCTCATTGTCTTTTGTTTTCTGCATATGTATGTGTGTATTGCAACTACGCCCTGTTAAGATCACTGGTATAGATACTATGTTTTGGTTCTGGGTAATGCAGGCACCTATGTTTAAATTATATCCACCTGGTTAAGATGTAGTTAGAGGCATGAGACCTCACCCCTTTATTTCTTGTCTGATGCCTCTGTATTAATTCCTTATAATGACTTCTTATTCTGCTTCTGCCTGAACTATTGGTCTGAACTGCATTTTTTTTAGTGGTCTGCATATTTAGACATACCAGGGTGTGCTGACTGCACCTATTCCTGATAGACCTCTCTTTGGGGTCAGGCTTTCCCTTTCTCTCATCCCCTGCTAACTCTGTTTCTTGCAGTTGTGTTCTATAGAACCTTGAGGGTTCAATAGTGCTAATGCCTGAATTGCCGAAGCTTGGTTCTGGTGGTTTAAAGAACCTCTGGTTATTGACACTCCTGAACTCTGAGAATTGGACATTTTTTTGAGAAACAGGGCCTTCTTCCTATGGCCAATAGTCCTCCCCTTTCTGTGTTTCCCCTTAGGAACTGTCCCCATCCTGTATATTCATTAAGTGCCCTGTTTGTATCTTTTTCTAAGACAGGGGTATAACAATGATGTTATACCAAACAGGCTATCAGGGGCATTCCCTCAAACTCTCTCACTCTTTTTGTGCATTGCATCATTTAGGTTTAAGTTAAATTGGTTCCAAGTTGCTTCTTCTGAAAATTGATAAATATACTTAGAATTTTACCTCCCTGAGACTCTGTACATTTTAAAGAGTATCAAAAGCATGATCATCGTCTGAATTTTTGATTAAACAAGGCCTATATGTGTTCTATTTATCTATAAGGGACATATCTCTGAAATTAAAACTGCCCCCTTGTGTAAAAGCAGGCCTTTTATGTAGGGAAAATTGCAAAAATATGCTACCGGAAGCAATGGTTTGCCAAATTGCCCTTACTAACAGATGTTTAGCAAATATACCCTCATTAGTTTAATAAAACTTTTTTCGGATCAAAATACCCCTACAAACTAATAAAAAGACGCGCACAGTCCAGCCCCTTCCTTTTCACTATTCACGCGATCACAACAACCCTAAAGACCCATTCCTTTCAGAGATTGCTCCGTTCAAGCGAAGGTTCACTGTAAAATTTCTTCAAATTGCTATTGAATTTTACTAACAGTTTGATTAATTTCTTTATAATTTCATTTATATTATGCTTAACTTTGATTAAAATTCTATATAAACCAAATGAGATATGGTTTTTATTCATAATAATCAAAAAACACATGACATTAGATTGATTACAGTAATTGTAATATGCACTTTCATAAAAAAAACAAAATCTATCAATTCTGGAAAAGTCTTGGCTTATCGACAATAGTTTAAGTTCTGGTGCAATGGGAGGCTTGTACAAAGTTATTACCTATTGCCAAGACTTTCAACCCTATTGAAATGAGGGGCTATAGCCAAGACTTGCAGCTCTGATGCAATGGGGGTCCTTGTAGACACTTCTTCCCTATTGCCAAGACTTACAAACCTGTTGCAATGGGGTACTTGCAGACAAATTCCTCAGAGATCACTTCTTGGCTATTGCCAAGACTTTCAGACCTGTTGCTATGGGGGACTTGCAGACAAAGTCTCTGCAAGTCTTGGCTATTGCCAAGAGTTGCAACTCTGGTGGAATAAGCACTTTGGAGAAACTTCTTGGCTTTTGCCAAGACTTTCAGACTGTTGCTATGAGGGGCATGCACACAAAATCTCTGCAAGTCTTGGCTATTGCCAAGAGTTGCAGCTCTAGTGCAATAGGCACCTAGGAGAGACTTCTTGCCTATTGCCAACACATAAAGACTGTTACTTTGGGGGGCTTGCAGACAAAGTCTCTCCAAGTCTTGGCTAATGCCAAGAGTTGCAGCTCTGGTGCAATAGGTACCTAAGAGAGACTTCGTTACAAGACCTTAAGCCCAAAAAAGGGCAACACTTTTACCCATGATCCTGCTTCTATTAAAGCATATTATTTATCTTGATTATGTGCAGGATTACCACTATGGCGACTCGCTGCATTTATATAGCTTATAATGGGAATTGGGATGCAAACAACAAATACATCAACCATGATATAAAGTTGATACATGTCGAAGACGGTATAAGCTACCACACATTTAGAAAAGAAATTTGTAATGCTCTAACCATCAACACTACTGAAACTGAAGTAAAGATAAGGTTTGACACAAATCTCGAAAGGTGCAGAGGAATGATGGTAGCAAATGATCAAGAACTTACGACTTGCATGTATTTGCTGAAAAATGATGAGAATTTCAGAAAATCCTGCTTCATAGTAGAAGTTATTAAAAGGACTGACATGTCAGAAAATCTCGCTTCTTTGTGAATGAAGCTGACCATAGCATGGTGTTGCAAGGAATGACACTTATTGATTATAAATATTTTTAAAAATCAAATGTGATTGGAAAGTTAATATTATCAATAAACTAAACTATTGGCAATAGCCAAGACTTTACACTCATAGAGATAACCAATTCAATTTAACTTGACGTAAAGTCTTGGCAAAGGGTAAGATATTTCCTACCAAAACTTATTTATCAACTTTAATATTAGAAATAGTTAACTTGCCTTGATGTCTTGTCATAGGCAATAATATTGACAACTAAATTGACACAAAATCTTGGCAACACATTACCAGCACAACCCTCCATGAATTATTTATCAATTTTAAATTAATTATATAATATTAGAGTTGGAATTAATTAACTAGAATTCAAGTCTTGCCCATTGGCAAGACTTTCCATCTAAATGTATTCATCCCACAGCAACTAAAATGCCTTGAAGTCCTGCAATTGCCAACACTTCCAGTTCATCTGATTCAAAGCAACTCCAGTCTTTAAAATAACAAAAATATCAAACATCCAAGTGTACTTGTTTACATAAACACAAAAAACACGGTAAATACGAAATACATGTAAATAAAAACTACTCAACAACTTTCTCTAACTCTTTTGTAGTACTAAAAGTCTCATTTGAACTACTACACAGATCATCTTGCGACGGAGATAAAAAACGAAAATTTAGAAATTCATCGCCCACATCACATTTTTGCCTTGGAATTCATCAGAAGATCTTGGCTGACTTATAAAATCATCCACCATATCAAAATGTGCATGATCAGGATCAGGAGATTGAAGATTCAATATCCACTACCTACAAAATTTTTAAAAACAACAATGACAACACATAATAACAAATCAATAAAATAATAATGAAAAGGCCATATATTTCACATCACCACCCCAAGAACCTTTAGAATCAAACCAGTGCTCAAACTTAAAAATTTGTTCTCCTTCCTATAGGAACAAAAGATAAAATATGCATATTCAACAAATAAAATTACAAGAATAGTATGATAACAAAACAACAAGTAAAGACAAGAAAACATACATCACGAAGTGCCATCATGAACTCATGATTAATATGCAGAAAAATTCCTATGTCATTACCATAATTCAAAGTCAACAGGCCAAAAGCAAAGACAACTGAAAAACACAGCAACAACTACAGAATGCATGACTGATGAAAAAAGCAAACTACAGAAAAAAGTCTCTACAACTATTGACAATAGCCAACACTTTAAACTCTAGTGGGAGGGGCAACTTGTAGAACTAGTCTCTACAATTATTGGCAACTGCCAACACTTTTACCTATACTGCAGTGACAAACTTGCAGAAACTAAGCCAAGATTTTAAGTTCTGGTGCAAGGGGGACCTTACACTGAAAATCTCTAAAAGTATTGGCAATTGCCAAGACTTTTACCTCTACTACAGTGAACAACTTGCAGACAAAGTCTTTGAAACTCTTGGCAATAGCCAAGACTCTAAGTGCTGCTGGAAGCGACAACTTACACGGAACATCTCTGCAAATATTGGCAATAGCCAAGACTTTAAAAGTTAATGCAATAACCAACTTGAAGAAAAATTCTATGCAACTCTTGGCCATGGCCAAGACTTTAAGCTCTAAACAATAAGCAACAACAAAATCTAATAGCTTTAACCAGTAAAAGCCTTCAAATCACCGTAATCAACCAAAAACAAGCGAAGCTCAAACTTAATTCAACGATCATCCCAAATTTTAAGCTCTATGCAAAACATGAATATCTAATAGCCATAGGCAATAAAAACCTTCAAATCGCTGGAATCAAGCAAACACAAGAAAAAAAATCCCAAATTTCTAGCACACAAAGAAGAAAGAAGGAGGCCAGGAATGGGGAAAAAGAGAAGGAAATCTTTCAGCGTGAATTAAACAAGTTGGGGGCCAAACAAAGAAGAAAGAAGGAGGCCAGAAATGGGGAAAGAGAGAAGGAAACCTTCAGCGTGAATTAACACAAGTTGGGGGGCAAAATAGTCCTTTCATAAGGGGGGTATAATGTGGAGGGCATTTACTTAAAACATTTGTAAGTGGGGGCAATTAGGTAAGACCATGGCTTATTGAGGGCACTAGGTGAAATTTTTTGGTAAAAGAAGGGCGGATTTGATTTTCCAGAAACAGTCACAGATTAGGCAGTTTTAGCACATATGGCCCTTATTTGTAAAAAATTTCAGTTTTTACCAAGTAACTTACTTCAACACGCATTAAAAAATTGCATACACTAGGCATAAGTCGTTTTATTACTGTTCAGATCCCAATTCATGTGTATAAGCCCAGAACCTCAGCTTTCAAAATAAACGTCTATTTTTCATTCAGAAATCACTACGCAAGTGTTAATTAAAAGATCACAACTTATGAGGATGATGCAGCACATAAAAAAGAGGGTTGGAAATGGCTCCTGGATAGCCTTGTACACTTGACTGTGTAGCCTGTTTTAAGATGAGTACAGACAGGGGTCAACCTAACAAATACAATCACAAAAGGGGGAAATCTAGGGGGAATCAGAAGGGTATAGAGATAAAAGTGGTGTCCTGTATGCACTGAAATACAGCCTGCTTAGGCTTGGCTTTTCATGTAAAAGAGGAGCCTTTTACCAGGCTTTCTCAAGCACAAAAAAAGGCCTGTAAATTGAGTTTTGGTATGGCCATAGGGCCATCCACTCATGCTGCAAAAAAAGGTTAGCAAGGGCAAAGTAGCGCCCCAAACAGGTAGCACAGACAAGCAAGGATCACACAAAAAGGGGTTTAAGCATGAGCAGTTTAAATCTGAAGGCAAACACAAGTATATGACATGTTTGTTTACCTTCTATATAGCTTATGAATGAAGTAATAACAACAGTAAAGGTAGAGCCGAGTTTCTTTCCACAGGTAAGTGCCCAGAACTGATGAGAGAGTATTGCACAATGTTTTTCTCTTCAGTTTAAGAGAAGTGTATGCTTGTGAAGTGTGTGTGTGCTGCTTTAAAATTGTGTAGTGAATGAGAAGGGCATTGGCTTAAATAAGTATGATGGGTAGCCCTAGTTTTAACGGGTAAAAGCCAAAGAAGGCAAAGGAATACTTTTTTCCAAAGTTAAAAAAAAAATCAGCTGAGTATCCCTTCTAAATATAGGTCAATCAGTCCCAAACTTAGGGCAAAGCAGATTCCTTGACAAATATAGTTCCCATCCCCTTAAGCTTAATAGAGTCCAAGTTCAAAATCAGTGGTATAAGCCTATTTTAGGTTTGGCATACCCGATTTTGGACTCAGCTCGAGGCGAGTCGGGTTTCGGATTTGATTGGGTGAACTCGTTTGAGTTAAGATGTTTTGGAGTCGCCACCTAATATAGTTCTAAGGCGTATTAGGTCACCTAATGTCTAAAGTCAAGTTTAAAAGGTCTACCCGTCTATTTCAGAGATTCTATAGGGTAAGAAGTCCAAGTGACTCAGCGAAGAAGGTGTAAGGCACTTCCCCGAGTCCTACCAAAAGGTGGTTACCGTCCGAGTCTTAATTTTGGGATGTAAACAATGTCTATTACCATATGAATACTAACTTGGGTTTAACGTTTAAACTAAGATACATCATGCATATACAAACAACTTTCATATTTGGCCTAGGTTTAAGCCTAATCTTGTCTACGGCCTCTAACGTTAAAGCCTAATCGCACACAAAAGTTACCGTGTAAATGAGTATTCTATAATCATACTTTAAAGGAAGAACATTTGCACAAGTAATTGGTTTTGTAAATAATTTTGGTTTTAACAAAGAACCGAAAGGAGTTTGTTTTAAAATAAAATGTCGGCTCATTTAGGGTCGGTGTGACTCGTCACTAATTGTCGAGCCCTAACCTTAATGGCCTTTTGGTGTTGGGGTCGGATTTTTGGGAAATACAGAGGAGGAGGGGCTGTTTTCGAAAACGGAATCACAAGAGCACATAGATGCAAATAATGAGCTGTCGCACGTAATAGTACTTATATATACATGCAAGTACATGATCTAGATGATGATACTTTAAAAAAATATAGTTTTAAAAGTGTATAAACGACCCCTAAGCTTTATACACCCTTATACACTATTAGATTAGTGTATAGGAGCGTTTAGAGTAGTTAAAAACGTTTTCACACATAATCAGACCATGATTTAAAAAAGTTTATTGGGCCTGGACCAACTGCGCAAAACAGAAACAGCTAAAACACATAAAGAGGCCTATTTTCTAAAATGTTATGGGCCTGGACTACTTGCGCAAAATAGAAGATGGTTTAAATACATAAAACAAAAATTTTCACCTAGTGCCCTCAATAATCCATGGTCTTACCTAATTTCCCCCACTTATAAATGTTTTAAGTGAATGCCCTCCACATCATACCCCCTTATGAAAGGACTATTTTGCCCCCCAACTTGTATTAATTCACGCTGAAGGTTTCCTTCTCTCTTTCCCCATTCCTGGCCTCCTTCTTTCTTCTTTGTGTGGCCCCCAACTTGTTTAATTCACGCTGAAAGATTTCCTTCTCTTTTTCCCCATTCCTGGCCTCCTTCTTTCTTCTTTGTGTGCTAGAAATTTGGGATTTTTTTTCTTGTGTTTGCTTGATTCCAGCGATTTGAAGGTTTTTATTGCCTATGGCTATTAGATATTCATGTTTTGCATAGAGCTTAAAATTTGGGATGATCGTTGAAATAAGTTTGAGCTTCGCTTGTTTTTGGTTGATTACGGTGATTTGAAGGTTTTTACTGGTTAAAGCTATTAGATTTTGTTGTTGCTTATTGTCTAGAGCTTAAAGTCTTGGCCATAGAATTTTTCTTCAAGTTGGTTATTGCATTAACTTTTAAAGTCTTGGCTATTGCCAATATTTGCAGAGATGTTCCGTGTAAGTTGTCGCTTCCAGCAGCACTTAGAGTCTTGGCTATTGCCAAGAGTTGCAAAGACTTTGTCTGCAAGTTGTTCACTGCAGTAGAGGTAAAAGTCTTGGCAATTGCCAATACTTTTAGAGATTTTCAGTGTAAGGTCCCCCTTGCACCAGAACTTAAAATCTTGGCTTAGTTTCTGCAAGTTTGTCACTGCAGTATAGGTAAAAGTGTTGGCAGTTGCCAATAATTGTAGAGACTAGTTCTACAAGTTGCCCCTCCCACTAGAGTTTAAAGTGTTGGCTATTGTCAATAGTTGTAGAGACTTTTTTCTGTAGTTTGCTTTTTTCATCAGTCATGCATTCTGTAGTTGTTGCTGTGTTTTTCAGTTGTCTTTGCTTTTGGCCTGTTGACTTTGAATTATGGTAATGACATAGGAATTTTTCTGCACATTAATCATGAGTTCATGATGGCACTTCGTGATGTATGTTTCCTTGTCTTTACTTGTTGTTTTGTTATCATACTATTTTTGTAATTTTATTTGTTGAATATGCATATTTTATCTTTTGTTCCTATAGGAAGGAGATCAAATTTTTAAGTTTGAGCACTGGTTTGATTCTAACGATTCTTGGGGTGGTGATGTGAAGTATATGGCCTTTTCATTATTATTTCATTGATTTGTTATTATGTGTTGTCATTGTTGTTTTTAAAAATTTTGTAGGTAGTGGATATTGAATCTTCAATCTCCTGATCCTGATCATGCACATTTTGATATGGTGGATGATTTTATAAGTCAGCCAAGATCTTCTGATGAATTCCAAGGCAAAAATGTGATGTGGGCGATGAATTTCTAAATTTTCGTTTTTTATCTCCGTCGCAAGATGATCTGTGTAGTAGTTCAAATGAGACTTTTAGTACTACAAAAGAGTTAGAGAAAGTTGTTGAGTAGTTTTTATTTACATGTATTTCGTATTTACCGTGTTTTTTGTGTTTATGTAAACAAGTACACTTGGATGTTTGATATTTTTGTTATTTTAAAGACTGGAGTTGCTTTGAATCAGATGAACTGGAAGTGTTGGCAATTGCAGGACTTCAAGGCATTTTAGTTGCTGTGGGATGAATACATTTAGATGGAAAGTCTTGCCAATGGGCAAGACTTGAATTCTAGTTAATTAATTCCAACTCTAATATTATATAATTAATTTAAAATTGATAAATAATTCATGGAGGGTTGTGCTGGTAATGTGTTGCCAAGATTTTGTGTCAATTTAGTTGTCAATATTATTGCCTATGACAAGACATCAAGGCAAGTTAACTATTTCTAATATTAAAGTTGATAAATAAGTTTTGGTAGGAAATATCTTACCCTTTGCCAAGACTTTACGTCAAGTTAAATTGAATTGGTTATCTCTATGAGTGTAAAGTCTTGGCTATTGCCAATAGTTTAGTTTATTGATAATATTAACTTTCCAATCACATTTGATTTTTAAAAATATTTATAATCAATAAGTGTCATTCCTTGCAACACCATGCTATGGTCAGCTTCATTCACAAAGAAGCGAGATTTTCTGACATGTCAGTCCTTTTAATAACTTTTACTATGAAGCAGGATTTTCTGAAATTCTCATCATTTTTCAGCCGAAACATGCAAGTCGTAAGTTCTTGATCATTTGCTACCATCATTCCTCTGCACCTTTCGAGATTTGTGTCAAACCTTATCTTTACTTCAGTTTCAGCAGTGTTGATGGTTAGAGCATTACAAATTTCTTTTCTAAATGTGTGGTAGCTTATACCGTCTTCGACAAGTATCAACTTTATATCATGGTTGATGTATTTGTTGTTTGCATCCGAATTCCCATTAGAAGCTATATAAATGCAGCGAGTCGCCATAGTGGTAATCCTGCACATAATCAAGACAAATAATATGCTTTAATAGAAGCAGGATCATGGGTAAAAGTGTTGCCCTTTTCTGGGCTTAAGGTCTTGTAAAGAAGTCTCTCTTAGGTACCTATTGCACCAGAGCTGCAACTCTTGGCAATAGCCAAGACTTGGAGAGACTTTGTCTGTAAGCCCCCCATAGTAACAGTGTTTAAGTGTTGGCAATAGGCAAGAAGTCTCTCCTAGGTGCCTATTGCACCAGAGTTGCAACTCTTGGCAATAGCCAAGACTTTCAGAGATTTTGTGTGCATGCTGCTCATAGAAACAGTCTGAAAGTCTTGGCAATAGCCAAGAAGTTTCTCCAAAGTGCTTATTCCACCAGAGTTGCAACTCTTGGCAATAGCCAAGACTTGCAGAGACTTTGTCTGCAAGTCCCCCATAGCAACAGGTCTGAAAGTCTTGGCAATAGCCAAGAAGTGATCTCTGCTGTGTGCTTATTGCACCAGAGCTACATGTCTTGGCTATAGCCAAGACTTGCAGGGAATTTGATTGCAAGTACGCCATTGCAACAGGTTTGTAAGTCTTGGCAATAGGGAAGAAGTGTCTACAAGGACCCCATTGCATCAGAGCTGCAAGTCTTGGCTATAGGCCCTCATTGCAATAGGGTTGAAAGTCTTGGCAATAGGCAATAACTTTGTACAAGCCTCCCATTGCACCAGAGCTTAAACTATTGTCAATAAGCCAAGACTTTTCCAGAATTGATAGATTTTATTTTTTTATGAATGTGCATATTACAATTACTGTAATCAATCTAATGTCATGTGTTTTTTTATTATTATGAATAAAAACCATATCTCGTTTGGTTTATATAGAATTTTAACCAAAGTTAAGCATAAGATAAATGAAATTACAAAGAAATTAATCAAATTGTTAGTAAAATTCAATAGCAATTTGAAGAAATCTTACAGTGAACCTTTGCTTGAACGGAGCAATCTCTGAAAGGAATGGGCCTTTACGGTTGCTGTGATCGCTTGAATAGTGAAAAGGAAGGGGATGGACTGTCCGCGTCTTTTTATTGGTTTGTAGGGGTATTTTGGTCCGAAAAAAGTTTCATTAAACTAATGAGGGCATTTTTGTTAAACATCTGTTAGTGAGGGCAATTTGGCAAACCATTGCTTCCGGTAACATATTTTTGCAATTCGCCCTTCTTTTACATTATTGATTCAGGCCCAAAACCTCTTTTATACTTGGCTTGTTTCGTGCGTTTTCAAACATTTAACTCCTTGTATAGGGGTGTATAAAGTGTTTGGGGTCAATTATACGATCTACTATGTGTATTCTCGAAGATATATCACTATTACTTCATGTATTTGGATGTCTATACTTTTATTTATGTGTGGCAGCCCCTATTTGCATTTATGTGCTTTGTGAACACAATTTCTTTTCAAAAACAGCCCCTCTATCTATATTTTAAAATTGACCCCTAACTCAAATAGCCATTAAGGTTAGGGCTCGACAATTACTGACGAGTCGCACCGACCCTAAATGGCTAACATTTTATTTCAAAAACAACTCTTACTTGGTTTTTAACTAAATTTGAAAATTATTTATAAAATCTGCCTATTTTATCAAAACCAATGCGATTCATAAAATTGCATAACTATATTGTTTCGTAACATTTACTTGCAACTTTAGCCACTTTCGATTAGGCATTTGCAACTAAGGGCTAAAACGTGCGATTAGGCATAAGGGCTTAGGTCGTATTTGCAAAATTTCGAGCCCAAATACATATGTTACCCATGTTTACACTGCCTTGAACAAATCGAACTTAATTCTTTGATTGATTGTGAATTTGACCTCTTAAGCTAGTGATATCTATATGATAACCTTTACAATTTGTTTAGACATCCCAAAATAAAACTCGGGCGGGAACAACTTTCGTGGGACTTGGGGAAGTGCCAAGCACCTTCTTCCCTGAGTCACTTGGATTTCTTACCCTTGAATCTCTGAAACTAGACATGTTTAACAAAAGACCCGACCTTAGACATTTAGGTGACCTAATACATCTTAGAAATCCATATTAGGTGGCGACTCCAACCTTTAACTCAAACGAGTTACCCAGTCAAACCTGAATCTTGACTCGCTCCGAGTTGAGTTTAAAACTGGGTATGACAATCATGATGTATGATTACTAACATTGCTACTAAGGAATTGAGTTAGCTAGACCAGGATTTATTATCCTCCCAAGCGGACGACTTGGGAGCGGGAACGTCATGGATCAAATAGATTCCAAGTTGTTCCCCCTAAAGGAATTTTTGTGATGGAAAGGGTGGTTGTAACCACTGTGTTTTCAACGCACGATTTAAAAGTTGCCAGGAGTGGCAGGAGATATGAGCGGTATGCACATGTTTAAAAATATACAAGTTTTGAAAGAAATGCACAAGTTTTCCAAAAATGTATGAGTATTATAAAGGATGCACATATTAAAGTATTTCACAAAATATTTTTTAAAAGGGATGAGTAAAAGAAAAAACAAAACAAACAAGTTAGTTTCGAAAATAGGATAATAGAAACTAGACAATATTAAAAATGCAAAAAGAATCATGAAGTAAAATTATTTTAAAGAAAAAGCAAATTTATGGAAGATTTGAAAATAGTTGGAGTGTGGGATACATCGTAAGAACCTTCCAAGAGTTTGCTAGACAAGGACATGGTTCCCCCATGCGGAAACCAAGGGGTTGAAAGTACACAAACTGCCAAACGCTTCGCTAGTTAGCTAATTTTGTGTACTTTTCCTAAAGGGTACTTTGATAGTAGAACGACCGTGGGGTCACACGCAATCGTTCGTGGTGTGTGCAAGTGTAAATATTCCAGGAGTGGAGGAAGTGCAAATGGAATAATAAAATAAATACAACAAGAAATTTAGAGAAAGAGCGCCAAAAGTTTAAAAATCTAAAGATAAACATCAATCCTGCAAAAGGGAAAGAAAAAAAAGTTAGTATTCAAAATGATAAGAAAAGAAAAATAAGTGCAAAGAATCCCAATTTAAAGTCTGTTATGGTTAGAACCTTGATGTCCCCATTAGAGTCGCCATTCTGTCGGCACTCATTTTTTCCCCGAACCGCTTAATGTTCGAAATAAGGCTCGACTTATTAGAACTCACGGGTAAAGAGTTGGAGTCGCCACCTAACATATTTTTTAACTAGGCGTATTAGGGCACCTACTTTGTTTCTAGCCAATTCTATAATTAACTTCAAAACTTAGTCTACGAACCAGAAATTCTAGGTAAGGGTTCAAGTTAACCCGAGAGGAAGGTGTTAGGCACCTCTCAGGCTCAACCAAATGTGGTTACTGGCCGGACTAAATAATTGGGATTCAAAATAATTGAAAGTAACTAAGCAAGTAAACTAACTAAAACTAGACAGATAATTAAATGACGACTATAATATACATATAATAATTAAGATTGATAAAAGGTTCAATTCCTCTAATTGGCTTTTTCCTTGGAGAATTCAACCGAATATACCTCGCAGAACAAATCAAATTAGTTAGTATATCAAAACAAATTAATAATGATAAAATAAAAAAATTAAAAGAAAATAATGTAATTTAAAATGTATTTTTTGGAGCGTCGTCTTTTAAAAATATTCATCCAAAGGTACCTCACAAAAATATGAAAGTGAATTAGTATTATAATTAATAATAATAATAATAATAATAATAATAATAATAATAATAATAATAATAATAATAATAATAATAATAATAATAATAATAGTGCTAATAATAATAGTAATAATAAAATAAAAGGAAAAAATAAATTTTGTAAAAGTTTAAGCTCAGATCAGTGTATTGCAATCAAGTAGAGGCTAGGGATGTTGATACGGCTGCAAATATGGAGCCCGGGGCGGTTTGCCATGCCAAGTACCTCCAATCCCACCACACTACTATCACTTACTTTGCGAAGTATTAAATATCGTCATCGCCTTTTTGTCTTTGTGGGGACACGTAGGGACATTGTATGCATACGGGATGAGACTTAATGGCCTCCAAAATGTCATCGGCCAAACGGTGTAGCATCTGTTCAAATCAGTGCCAAAGCCTCCAATAAATATATATTTTCATAGGCCTCCAATGCAGTATTGTCTAGAGATTGGTTCCGAAGCGTAACAACGTCGAGGGAACTGCAAAAATTCTCAACAAAATAATCAGTAACAAATCAAATAAGGGAACAAATTCATAGTAATAGTTTAAAAGGAAGTTCATATGAGCAGTGGGTCTCGGTCAACATAATAGCAGTTGATCAAACCAAAGATAGAGAACCAAAAGCTGAACCAACAATTACGAACTCCAAACAAGTATGCCTCAATAGTAAAGGAACCATTAGAGACGGTGTAGCCATTAGATGTGTAAAACTCAACAAAATAATTAGCAGAACAAGTCATGAATAAAACGATTGATCGATCAGCTATGCCTAAGTCACAGTGAGCATCGCTGGTAAGAACCCAGCTTGATTTCCAGTGAACCAAGAGAAGAGAGAGCGACCACTAGCCTTGGGCGGCGCCGCTGCCACCCCTTCTTCTTTCAGTTTCAATCACAAATCCAGAAATAGAAAAGAACCTGTATGGGCCTAAACCGTTTTTAGGTACAAAAATAAATTTCGGGTTCGGATACAAGCAATACTTCGTATCAAAGTCACAATAATGCGGAAAAGAGATATAAAATGCGAGAACGTAAAAGGTGTTTCAATATATGAACGATGAATACAAATTTGGGCAGAGTTTCGGTATAAATTTCTGGATCCCTATTACATGAAATGAACTGTTATTTATAGGCATAAGCCTTGCCCATGATCTCCATCATCAGCTGCCATGTTGTCCCACGACTTGAGTGTGTAGTGGCTGAGTTAGTGGGGTGAAGTAGTGGGCTGCAAAGTCGGACGAACCGAGGGGAGTCTGCCGAGGTGAGAGTTTTCGACCTCGGTGGCCTGGCCCCGCTGCTTGACCGAGGTGATAGTTACCGAAGCACAGCTCACGGCTCGCCTTCGGTAACACGTCTTCGGTTTCAAGGCTTCGGCGACTCGCTCGGCTGCTTCGGCAGCTACTTAGTCGTGACGTGTTCGGTCGCTTCAATTTACATGACCGGGGCAAATCGCCGTGGGTCGATTTTTACCCAATACAGAACCCATAAGCAAAATCATTGAAACAATAATACAACGGATGGACGAAGCAGGCAGAGCAGACCGCCGGCGATGATCATTTTCGGTGATGGGGGATCGTTTTGTTTCTTTTTGTTTCCAGCGGCGGTGCCACCGTTAATCCCCTGTCCTGACCGCCCTATTTCAGATCTGGTATTGAGTGTGCATATGGAACTTTGTGAAATAGTGTGGGTCTGTATGTGTTTGTGTGTACGTATTGCCTCTGGTTTTTGGGGGTGTGTGTGGGAGATTCCCTTGAAGAAGAAGAAGACCAAGAGAGGTCTACTTGTACTGTGTGTGTGATGTTTGTATGGTGTACTGGTGTATGTATTGCATGTGTGTGTAACAGTGTGTGTGTGTACTGATTTTGTCTGGTGTTTACACGAGGGAGATGAAGGGCGATGAGGTGATATGTGTGTATTGTTCTTATGTGCGTTGTGTCCACGGCTTACAGGAGAAGAAGGTGGGTGCGTGTATTGTCGTTTGAGATCACTGGTGGTGGACCATCGTTGGTGGTGGCGGTGTGCAACGGAGAGAGAGGAAGCTGTGTTTCAGATGGTATGTGTGTTAGAGAGGGAGATGTATTGTTGGTGTGTGGATGTTTGTGTGTTCGTGTGTATGTCCCTGTTCCGATATGTTTGATTTTTTTTGTATGTGTGAATTGAGATTTGGAGTGTACTTGATTGTGGGTGTGAAAATAGAGAGGAAGAGGGAATTGATGTATATACTGTGAAGAAGATGATAAAGGTGTCCTTTTACAATGAAAGATGGGTATCAATTTAAGGGAAAAAAATTGAAAATAGAGCCGTTAGAGTGGAGACAAATTTTAGTGATTTTGGAATGATTTTTATTAATTAGAGGGATATGAGAAAGGAAATATAGGGCTGATTTTGGGGAGGGGATTTTGGTAATGAGAGATTTGAAAAAGAGAATAGAATCAAGGAGAGGATTTGAGAAATGTTTCTTTCAAAATTCAAATAACGAGAAAAACTTGCTTAGGTTCGATATGAGAATAATTATAGGAATTTGAAAAAAGTAATTTAAGAGTGATTAAAGGGGTCGGATTAGGAAGATGAATAAGGAATGATTTTGTTCAAGAAATTTAAATTTAAAGCACTACAAAAAATACCTCAATTGCCAACAAAAATATCGGTTAGTAAATTGATCAAATTGGTTGGCAAATTTGGTTACCAACTAATTACTAACAGAAATTGATCGGTCACTAAAAAGCTCGTTGGTAAATTTCCCTACAAATTTATATTGGTTGGTAAAATTTGCCAACAAAAAAATGGTTGGTAAACACAAAAAAAAATTCTTAGTAATTTTTTAGGCTTGACTCTAAAATTTTCATTGGTAAATTTACTAACCATAATTCGGTTGGTCTTCCGTTAGTAAGTTACTAACGAATTGAAAATGGGTTAGTAAATTTAGTTCTTCAATATTCAAATTTTGTTAGTATTCGGTTGGTCAGTTTAGTAACCAAAAAAATATTAGTGAGTATGTCGTTAGCAATTGTACTAACGGGTAATAAATTAGTTGGTAAGTACGTTACTAATTTTTTCAAAATTTCTTAGTAATCTGTTAGTAATATTAGTTACGGAAATATTTTGTTCATAGTTCGTTGGTAACTTACCAACGTATTCTAAGTTAGTTTGCAAATATGGTTATTTATTTTTTAAAATTACATTAGCAATTGGTTAGTAATTGTTTGTAATTTGCCATAAAGGTTAATTACAGATCTTAAATTTGTTGGTAATATTCATTTGTATTTTGTTAGTAATATATTAGCAACTTTAATTTGCTAACGAAGATATATATCAAAAACAACTTTTTAAAAATAAAAAAGAAGACCTAACAAAATAAAAAATATTAGTAATTTAATAAGTCGCAACATCTATCACAAAGACAACGAAAACAATATAAATCAACATCTATCATAAAGACGAGGAAAACGATGTAAAATGTCTAAAATAAAAATACTTAAAAGAAATCTAATATGGCGCATATCGGAATTACTATGATGTCCGAGTAGGCGGTTTAGGTAAGCCAGCTACGAGGCCCGATAGACGAGCTTGGAGTATCTGATCAACTTGCTCTTGCACCTCTTGTTGTATCTCCTGTCTCATTTCTTCATGCAATTCTTGTCTTAATTCTTCTCTCATTGCTTCTCTCATCTCTTGCTTCATCTCTTCCTTCATTTCTTCTAAGCGATGTTCAACACATTCTTTGACCCGAGCACCAAAGTCAAGATTTTGAAGCCGAGATGTCGAACCGGATGATGTACCAACATTCCCATAGAAAGGTGCCTGAGAACCAAGACCGTAAATGCATTTCTTCTTAGCCGCACCCACTTCTTCCATATAAATTTGTGAAAAATCAATTGGTGGATGCTCACTGGATTCATCTTCTGGCTGTGATGCAGACACTATCTTAGACATGATGGCATCCTGAAAGCAACAAGATATAACACAAACGATTAATTTGCAGCTCACAGAGAAATTAATTTTACGTCGTTTACTAATACAACTAACAAAGGCGTGGCAAGAGCCCAACGACATATGGAACAGAAAATTCACATTATTTCTAACATAAAGACAATAATACATCCTTAAAGCACACACATTCCACTAATAGTATCCTTCATACAACATAAACAAGCATATCACTTCATAGAAATACAACCAATTATAGATACTTATCCACAGAGGCAACATAAAACAGTCTATCACTTCTTAGAAACACAACCAACTGTTGTAATAGTAGTTTCCCACACGAATTAACAACAATTATCTAACACCTGTGTGTTCTCGAAAGGAAACCATCAAGATATAGTTAGAGAAACTAGGGGAGCAAACATATAATTTCAATGCACTTCACAAACTAGTAGTTAAATTGAAGAACAGTGCTAAACTTGTCAAATATAATAGTTTTGTGTGAATAATGTTGACATTAGGTGGAACATTATAAGTTTCAAACAGAGCAGCTATATGAGAAGTGCAAGATATGCAGAAAATTTAATGGACATCATATATAGGTGAGAAGAGCAACAACTTTCATAATAGATGTTGCTGCCAGCGCAAGTTGTATAGTCCTTTAAAATTGTTACATTACTGTATATTCTAATCGGCACCTTTCTATGGTATTATTGTTCTACTGTTCTTTGCTTGTTGCATCCATGTGGCTATCTTAGGCTCACTCAAAATAGCGTCCGAGGTAGAATTAGCAAAACAAAGCGTGCTTATTAGAAAGCTAGAGAAATACTCTTGGGTCATAAAAGAGCTTGTAATTCGAAGAGGCTCAGTAAGAGCTTACAAAAAAACAACCCAGGAAGGTGTTTTTAGAACTATCATATTAGTTGACTAAGAGGTACTGCTTTTTGATTTAGTACTGTATTATGAAAATAGCTTATCAAAAGATAAACTAGGAAGCTTTGTTTAATTTTTTTGCGCTTTCTGTTTTAGCTTTGATAATATCTGCTAAAGCATGTGCTTATTCACAAAGACGAGGAATTAATCATAATAAAGCTCTTCATTCATTGAGGTAAGGTACCGCACACACAGGGAGGAACTTACGATGATTGTCAAACCAACATTGTTTTCCACCTTTTGTCAAAGTAAATGCATCTGAATTCTCCATGCAATATGGACATGCTAGCCGGCCCGCAGTACTCCAACCAAATAACATCGAATATGCAGGAAAGTCACTGATGGTCCACATTAAAGAAGCTCGCATTGTAAAATTTTGCTTCTTAGAAATATCATATGTGGTCGCACCTATATCCCACAAATTCTTTAGTTCAGCAATCAAAGGCTGCAAGAAAACATCTAGTTTTTGCTTAGGGTTCTTTGGCCCAGGAACTATAACTGACAAAAACAAATAGGACTCTTTCATACACATCCAAGGCGGCAAGTTGTGTGGTGTCACAATTATAGGCCAAGAAGAATATTGTTGTCCTGTTTGTCCAAATGGTTGAAACCCGTCAGTACATAGCCCTAATCTCACATTACGATTTTCAGCCGCAAAACTTGGATGCATCTTATCAAAGTGTTTCCATGCTGGTGAATCTGAACAGTGACGCATCACACCTTCCTCAACTTCATGCTCGGCGTGCCATCGCATGTGCGCAGCAGTTGCTTTAGAAGCATACAAGCGCTGCAACCGTGGAGTAAGGGGAAAGTAGAACATCTGTTTAAATGGTTTTCTGCTTGAATTAGATCTTTGCCTAGTAGGCTTGTACCTGGGATGACTACAGAACTTGCAATGGGTAAGTTCACTGTCTTCTCCCCAATAAATCATGCAGGCATTAGTACAACTATGAATTTTTTCTACAGGCATGTTCATTCCCTGCATTAATTTCTTCGTTTGATAGAAATTCTTTGGCATCAAATTATCAGGAGGAATCATCTCCTTCACATATTGGCAAATATCATCAAAACATCTCTCAGACAGGTGGTGTTCTGCCTTAATGTGCAATAGACGGGCAACAGTTGATAACTGAGAGTGTTTTTCACAACCATCCCACACTTTTTCATATGCAGAACCAATCATATTATACAATCAAACTTCTCAAGCTGGTCATGAAACTGCCAAAGAGCTTCCTCCGGCTCCCAACTTGCCTCGCTCTCGGGTAGCCCCTTCCACTTGATGAGGTATTCTCTTCGCGGCTTGCAATGTCTCTCACGAATGACTCGATCGGCAATGATGGTTTCAGCATCTCGATCGTAAGAGACCTTCTTCCTGATAGGCGCCCTCGTACTCTTGTTCCTTGTTGGATCATCCTCATCCCCGTGATATGGCTTCAGCATACTCACGTGAAACACGGGGTGTAACTTGAGCTTGGGAGGGAGCTCAATCTTGTAGGCCACCTTGCCTACCTTCTTAAGAACTCTGAAAGGCCCCTCATATCTCCGGAGGACACCCTTGTGCACGTCCTTATACCGAAGGACTTGGTGAAGCTTGGCCAAGACGAGGTCGCCCACTTGATATTCCACATGACGCCTCTTATTATCTGCCCACTTCTTCATTCTCTTGGCTGCTTTTTGAAGACAAGAGCGTGCTAAGTCCGCCTCTTCATGCCATGACTTGGCGAACTTGAACGCAGCTGGACTACGTCCCTTGTAACCCGAAGCAATCGCACTCGGAGTGAGTGGTTGCTGTCCCGTCACTATCTCAAACGGGCTTCTCCCGGTGGACTCACTTCGCTGCAAGTTATATGAAAATTGGGCAATATCAAGCAACTTAGCCCAGTTTGTTTGAGTGGTACTTACATAGTGCCGTAAGTAGAGCTCTAACAAAGCGTTCGCCCTCTCCGTTTGCCCATCAGTTTGGGGATGAAGGCTGGTTGAGAAGTTAAGCTCGGACCCTAATAGCTTGAATAACTCTGTCCAAAATCTCCCAGTGAAGCGTGGGTCTCGGTCGCTCACAATCGTCTGCGGCACGCCCCAATACTTGACCACGTGCTTGAGGAAAAGTTTTGCAGCTTCTTCCGCCGGGCAATGCTTCGATGCTGGGATAAACGTGGCATACTTGGAGAACCTGTCCACTACCACCATAATCGTTCGACACCCTTCGGACTTTGGCAAATTCACAATGAAATCCATAGAGAGACTCTCCCATGGTCGCTCCGGGATAGGTAGTGGCTCCAAAAGTCCCGCCGGTAAGTGATTTTCTACCTTGTCTTGTTGGCAAACAAGACAAGTCTTGACATATGCCTCCACATCGTCGCGCATATTTGGCCAATAGTAGCGATCTTCCACCAATGCCATTGTGCGATGAATGCCAGGATGACCCGCCCATTTTGAATCATGGCATTCATGGATGATCTCCTTGCGTAACTTGCCATGTTGTGGTACATATATGCGTTGGCCCTTGGTGAAGAGTAGCCCATCCTCCCACCAGAATCTGCGCGTCTTGCCTTCTTGAGCATGTTGGCAAAGGGCCTTCGCGGTTGGATCATGTTGCAACCCTTCTTTGATGCGGTCGATCAGGGGACTCCCAGGGCTGCTTATGCTAGCAAGCTCCACCTTGCGACTAAGTGCATCTGCAACTGAGTTTGCCTTTTCAGGCTTATACTCCAGTACAAAGTCGAACTCTGCCAGGAAATCTTGCCAACGAGCTTGCTTTGGTGACAACTTCTTTTGTGTTTGGAAGTAGCTCGTGGCAATGTTGTCGGTCTTGACAACGAACGGCGTCCCCAAAAGGTAGTGTCTCCAAGTACGAAGACAATGCACCACTGCGGTCATCTCCTTCTCTTGTACCGTGTAGCGCCGCTCCGTGTCATTCAATTTTCGGCTCTCGAATGCCACCGGGTGTCCCTCTTGCATCAGCACCCCTCCAATGGCGAAGTCGGAAGCATCTGTGTGTACTTCATAAGGCTTGGAGTAGTCAGGCAGTGCCAACACCGGCTCTTTTGTAATGGCTTGCTTCAATTGATCGAATGTCGCCTGGCATTTCACCGACCACTCCCATCGGTTCCCCTTCTTAAGCAAGTTCGTGAGTGGTGTGGTGATCTTCGAGTAGTCACGCACGAACCTGCGATAATAGTTAGCCAACCCAAGAAAAGATCTTAACTCGGTTACCTTGGTCGGCGCCTCCCACTCCACGATAGCTCGCACCTTGTTAGGGTCCATTCGGACATGGCCGCCTCCTACGATGTGGCCAAGGAATGGGACTTCCTTTTGGGCAAAAGAGCACTTTTCTTTCTTCACAAAGAGTTGGTTGTCCCTAAGGACTTGAAAGACTTGTCTCAAATGCTCAATATGCTCTTCCAGCGTCCGGCTATACACCACGATGTCATCGAGATACACAACCACAAATTGATCAAGGAAGGGTTGTAGTACCTTATTCATCAATGTGCAGAACGTAGCTGGCGCGTTTGTAAGCCCGAACGGCATCACCAGGAATTCATAGGCTCCATAGCGGGTCACACACGCCGTCTTCGGCACATCTTCCTCGGCGATCCGTACTTGGTAATATCCTGAGCGTAAGTCCAGCTTGGTGAACCACCTTGCTCCCCCTAGCTGGTCGAACAAGTCAGCGATGAGTGGGATGGGGTACTTGTTCTTAATGGTGATTTTGTTGAGCGCCCTGTAGTCGATGCACATTCTCAGTGACCCATCGTGCTTCCTTTGAAAGAGAACGGGTGCTCCATATGGGGACTTGGATGGCTGGATAAACCCAGCGCTGAGTAACTCCTTAAGTTGCCTCCTCAATTCCTCTAACTCAGGAGGGGCCATGCGGTAAGGGGCCATGGCAGGCGGACGAGCTTCTGGCACCAGCTCGATCCGGTGATCAACTTCCCTCTTTGGTGGCAGCTTCTTCGGAAGTTCCTTGGGCATCACATCCTGAAAGGTGTCAAGCACTTGTGCCACTTCCTTAGGGACTTCCTCCTCTTGGCTTGATTCTTCACTCTTCAAAGTGGCAAGGATTGTCATCTCGCCCTTCTTCACTCCCTTGGAGAGTTGCATAGCCGAGAGCATTCCCGGCGTGTTCCCCGCCATCCTCTTGACGGGCACGACACATTGACACCGTGTGTCGAGTATGCATAAGCAATCAGCGAATGGGATGACTAGGGCATTGATCCTGTCAAGGAAATCAAGACCAACTACAAAGTCGTAGTCATCGAGTGGAATTACCTCAATGGCTTCCCGTCCCTTCCATTGGCCTAGGCGGATCTCCACATCCTTCGCCACTCCACACGTCCGGATTTCCTTGGAGTTGACAGTCTTGAGCCATCCCGCTCCTTCCATCTTCACCCCTAACTCCTTGGCAATCTCCTCCTTGATGAAGAGATTGGTCGCACCAGTGTCAACGAGTGCACTCACAGACTTCCCCGCGACCTCTACATCTACGAACATTAGTCCCTTGTCCCCCTTGGCCTTGCGGGTCTTGACGGCGTTTAGCGTGCGCATGGCACCAAGGCGGTTTTCCTCTTGCTCCTGGTCACACTCCTTGGAGAGAGCGGTCAGCTTAGAGCGCTTAGGACACTCCCGTGCATAATGCGGCCCATCACATATGAAGCACTTGGGTGAGGGGCGATCCTTCTTTTGGCTGGTTTCACCTCCCTGGGCATGCTTCTCCTTGTTGAAGTTTGGCTTGTGGCTTGGCCGGCTCACGTGTTTGCCCTTATCCTTATCCACTCCCCCACTAGATCCCTTGCCATAGGACTTGGACTCGGACTTGTCCACCTTCTTGAACTCGATCAAACTCTCAGCGGTGGACATTGCCTTCATGAGGTCTTGAACTCCTCGGCGTTGCAGCTCCATCTTCACCCATGGCTTGAGGCCGTCCATGAATTGGAAGAATGCATCACTCTCGCTCAAGCTTGGGATTTGCAACATCAGCTCCGAGAAAGTTCTTACGTACTCCTTGATCTCGCCTTTTTGTTCAAGGCGTCGGAGCTTCGCCCGAGCTTCATCCTCTGCATACTCGGGGTAGAATTGCTGACGGAAGGCTTGTTGGAAATCCTCCCAAGTGTTGATAGGTGCTCCATAGCGGCCGTCACTCCGTCGACGCCACCATAACAAAGCAATGTCAGCTAAGTACATAGAAGCAGTACTTACCTTGGACGCATCGTCCACCATGCCGATTTCTCCAAAGTATTGCTCCATGTGCCATAAGAAGTTGTCGACATCCTTTGCCGACCTTGAGCCCTTGAACTCCTTGGGCTTTGGGGCATCCTGACGCGGTGCTAAGGGAGCAACAACGCCTCCCCTAGCGAGTGCTCGAAGCTCTCCCTCGAGCCTATCCATCCGTGCTACCAGAGACGTGAGCATAGCTTCCAGAGCATCATCCCGCTCGTCCCCGCGCTTGCTCAAGCTATCCATCGCAACATTAAGGGCTCCTTGCATCTCCTCCCGGAGGTCATCCACCGTGGACTTTAGCTCCTCGATGCTTTCCTTGGTGCCTTCCAGGTCGTCTTGCATGCTCTCCATGGACTCCCGGAACTTAGACACCTCCCCCTCAATGGTGGACATTATGTCCTTAGAGCTTGCGCGGCCACGCCTCTCCTTCCTCACCTCCTCAACGTGAGTGACATCGGTTTCAGATGTGCCAGCCATGATCTCGGTTGTTTGCTTGGACGGAAACCGAGGCTCTGATACCACTTGTCACGGGTTAAGAGAAGACTTTAGCAACTCCTTACTCGTGCGGCCTTAAGAACCGTTCTTAAGCAGCCTTTAACTCGAACTCTCTTAGAACTCAAGAGAAGAATACTTAAAAGAGAACTTAAGCTCTTATATTGCTTACAAGATTTAGTTGTTGAGTGAGTTACAAATAAGGAGGGGACTCCTATTTATACATGGGTGGAGTCCCTTAAAGAATTATCTAGAACTTTGTGGAGAAACCCAAGATAGCTAGAGTTCCCTAGAGTTCTCTACATATCTCTAGAAGTTTCTAGAATAACTAGGGTTCCCTAGAGTTCTCTACATATCTCTAGAAGGTTCTATACTTCTCTAGAGTACAAGAGGGATTCCTACACAATCTTAGAGAATTCTAGAGAAATCTAGAAAGTTTCAGAGGTTAACCATATCATATATATACAATGAGCCTCCTTGGTGGCGATTATTTCGCATAGAGAACGCCACGTCATCCGCGTCTGTGACACTATGCACAATTGCTGCATCAGCTAGTTGAGCCACTTCATTCTATTTTCTCGCTGTAACCATTTGTGAAGTGGGGAATGGGCATTTGGGACCCTTTTTGATGACATTTGGTCATGTACACTTCCTATTCACTACTACGAAAATTGAGTTTTCTGATGGAACTTTTAAGGGATTCCGTCTCAGTATTTCTCATGGGAGCCCATTTTCTGTTGGAACAAGTCATTTTCTGAGGGGATCAATCGGAAGTTCTGAGGGACTGTCCATCGAAAAAGTTGATTTTGCTGGTATTGATTGGTTTTAACTAACTCTTTTTCTAAGGGATTGAAGCATGTGCATGTGCCAAGAGAAAGAGGTTGTAGATTTTCTATAGAGGAACATCATTTGCCGATTTGGCATACCATATGATAGCATGTGAAAATGGTACCTAGATTACGGAGATAAAGTGCCCAAATTCCTTAATGAGTGGAAAATAATAAGAATCATCTTTTCACTGTATCCTCCGACAGCAAACAAACATACCGAGTCTTCTAGCAAGACTATACTGGTAAGCTTAAAAAAAAAGGCTCGAAAAAGCTAAAGGAAGATGGCCTGAAGAGTTTCTAGGAGTGTTGTGGACATATTGAACAACTAAAAAGACAAGTATCAGAGACCCCATTCTCACTCGTATTCAAGGCAAAAGTAATGATTCTAGTAGAAATTGGTGAGTCAAAATTTGGCTTTTCCCATGCAACGGAGGAGTCAAACAATGAAGCGTTGGTGGATGAGTTGGACTCATTTGAAGAATGTCGAGAGATGGTTTTGATCTGAATGTCCCTACAAAAACAAAGGGTAGAAAAATATTATAATTAGAGAGCCAATTTCCAATACTTCCAAGTGGAGGACACTGTGTTATGAAAGGTAACCCAAAGTATGCAAGAGTTCAACACAGGTAAACTCTATGCGAACTGGGAAGGCCCATATAAAGAATCCGATGTCGTAGGAAAGAGAGCGTATCTGCTTTAGACTATGGAAGAAAAGAAAGTTTCAACAAACTATCATGCAGCGCATTTGAAGTGTTACCACTTCTAAGGGGCCGAGAACGATTAAACCTTTTCTTTGCTTTTCTCTTTTTTTAAGTCCTTATATTTTGTTTACACTAATATTTTTAGATGATAGAAAAAGCTAGTACACATGATAACAAAATTCATCCACAATAATATATGTGAGAAACAATAGTTCCTTACTTAGGTCGAAAAAGTCTACATTTCTGGAAATGTCTTCATCTTCACACTTCCCGTCCCCTATACTTCCTTTCTAGTAAATGAACGAATGAAAGTTCAGCGAGCATGCAAAAGCCTACTAGCCGAAGTGGTATAAAAAAACTCAAGAGATCGAAGAATGAATCCAATGCCCGAGAATTCGTCCCTGAAACCCGAACATTGGGGAGAGGAGGGGGGGGGGAGGGGGGGGGGGTGGACTATCATATGCTGAAGAAAACTCAATTTGAATTTTAATGATATCTCCAGCCAACAACGTTTCAAGGCTTGTCGGCATCGAGACCGAAGTCAACTCATCGAGAAGTTATTAAATTAGTCATCAAATTTAGCTACTCTATTGAACTTGTACTTTCCGCCCAATAGTAGAAATTTAATTAAATAAGCCCGAATACGGCTACATTGTTATAACAAATTTATTTTTCACCTAGTAGTGACTATATTTAGTTGAAATAAAATTTTCAAACTTTTTATTTCGAATAACTTATCCAAGTTTCTTATTGAATAATTTGACTCTTTTTCCATTATTCTGATACAAAATTCCTTTGCGCCTAAGTGAAAATGAGACATCACTTTTATACGCACTACTACGGGCCCGTATTGTAACAACATCGCCAAAACAACAAAGGCAACTACCTACTTTTCACTGAATACTTTATGTCTCGGTTCAAAACGTCATCTTAAAAAAAGCAATCATAGGCTAAACATCTGAGTGTTGGCTAAGTGCACACAAATTAACAACACATCGTAACAAAATCATTTGTTCTGAATGATGATAAACTTCAAACAAATAAGACAAAGCATTCAACTCAAAGCCATAATACAAGGACAAAAATTCTACGGCAAAGACATTAATATGTAGAAAACAAAGCTGTATTGGGTAGATTTTGTACCAGCCACATAAGCCGTGTACCCGGCCGCATGGCAGCAAGAATAAGGCAACATGTGGATAACATGGAAAAATATGAAAGCTATAACTGGAGGCGAAAGGATTAAGTAAGTAAAAAGGGTTCAGTCGACCCCGAACACGATCAACTTATTATGAGGCCACTCTCGGGTGTGAACTCAAGATAACATTGGATTCCACACCTAGGGACTAAAAAAAGACAATTTTGCACTACATCAGTACGAGGAATATTATCTGGTTGTAAACTAACACCAGCGTCTACAATTCCTAAAGAGACTAAATCTTATCCTATGAAGGGCACATGTCCAAATGTATATAGGGAATCTTTAAGGTTAGGAATTAGTATAAACAATTTTTGTAATAACACTTGTATGATTCATGTCTGATTGATTATTCTCATTATTGTAAATGACATATTAGTGAAAAAATATCAAGCATCGTTTTGGCTCTTTTGGATCTTCAATAAGATTTCCTTTACTTCTTTCCTAACTCGTTAAGTATTTACTTACATTATTCAATTTATACTATTCTTATTGCTAATCTACCCTGCCCTAGCCTTAATCTCTAGATTTAATCGACTAAAACATTTAGACTATATAACTTCTCATTTTTCACCCATATAAATATAAAATCAATTATTATTGTCCAAATCCAAATTTAGCATATACAATTTGGTGTCTACCATGGGACCTAAGCAAGATTGTTGTTCCAAGATCTATCTTGTGTTTTCTTGTATTTCAAAAAGTTTAAACTCTTTGTTTTCTTGTGTTTTTGCTTTGGTAGATCTAACTAAAGAGCCCTCAACACAAAATAAAGTGGTGGCTGAAACCACTTTAGATCTTGCTATCGTAGATCTGGTTGAAACAAAGCAAGATTATTGTTCCAATAGCTTCAGGTACTCTTCCATGGCTCCACCACCACCTCAAATTTTCTTCTCCCACTAGGAAAGACAAGGCCATAGCTAAAGGTAAGAAAGATTTATGGAACATACCTTGCAGAAGTTCATGGCTCAACAGCAGGCTGTGAACAAGGAGGTTAACACCGCCCTTACGATGCTTTCATGCAACTTGAACAAAGAGTATTACACAACTTCAAGAGTTTAACGAGTCATGAGGACTCGACTTTCAGTCCCAGGGAACTCTAGTATAGGGGGACTTGGAAGTCCATTTGGTAACGACTAAAAGAGTAAGATGAGCGTATGGATCGGATATCGAGAGCTCTAAATATCTTGAAAGTCAATGATATCGAGAAATATTCCCAACAGCCCTATAAGTCAAGTGTAGCCCAAAGCCAATTCCAAAGAAGTTCAAAATATCAGACCTAGTTAAGTATGATGGTAACACCGATCCCCATGATCACATTACTCCACACGTGACCGACATCAAAGGAAATGATTGGAACAAGAATGAAATCGAGTCTGTGTTGGTAAATAAGTTTTAGGAAATGCTAACTAAAGGTTCCCTTACCTAATACCCACTACTACACCCCGGACTCGATTGGTTCCTTCGAAAAATATGGCTGAAGCCTTCGTAAAAACATATACCGGAGCTCAAAAGGTAGAAAAGAGAGTGGAAGATATCTTTGATGTCAAGTAGAGAGATGATGAGTCATTCAAGGAGCTCATAGACATGTTCGAGAGAGAGAATGTCATTGCCAAAGGTTCCAGACAACTGGGCGGCATTAGCCTTTGCCAACAACCTAAACAAAAGGAAACCAAAAGTAACACAGAGATTGAAAGAGAACTTACCGGAATTTTCACCTTCAACATGCGATGACGTGCATAGTAGGTAAAACTCAAAGATCCATTTGGATGAACGAACAACTAGCCGAGACCATAAGTAAAATGATAGAGCAGATTACACAAGGCACACAGGTCTGGATAGGAGAAATAAAAAAGGCAGGATTGGCCCATACGAGTCCTCTTGGCGTTAACTGAATAGGGACTAGAAAGAGGTTAAGAAAGGAGAATCTCAAGTCTTAAAGGCACCACAGGGCCGACTTTGGTACCTAAAGATCCAACTGCCCTGAGATTGTCCGAGAACAACTTCAACGTTAACGCCTCAGGTTTGGCCGCAGCTTTTAAGGAATTTAGAAGAAAGAGTTACAATGCCAAAGGATATGAGAACTGACCCCAATGAATAAAGTTGAGAACTCAGGTACGAATTTCATGGTGATCACTATTGATGAATGCAAAGGCCTGCATTATGAAGTGGCACATATGCTGAAAAGAGGATTTCTAAAAGACATGCTCGGTGAAAAAGCCATACAAACATATTGTATTAACCAACAATCCCAGGGCTCAATCTTTCAAAAGAATTATTAATGTGATCTCAGGATGGTTGGAGGAAAATAGAGTCACTCTTACCACTAAGAAATACTTCAAAATCTCCCTAAAGCATAAAAATAGAGGCCGAGACGAACCTTCACAAGAGAAAATAGGTTTCGATGAATCAGATGCAGGAAAACTCATGTTACCACACCATGATGCCTTATTGATTAAATTATAGATCCATGTTTCATATATCAAACGTGATTTGATAGATGCGGGGAGCTCAGTGAACATAATCCAGGCACGAGTAGTGGAGGAGATGAATCTTGTTGATTGCACCATCCCAAAATCAATTGTTTTGACTGGCTTCAAAAATTCCAGCTAGAGAATTGTCAGGGAAATAACTTTAAACACTCCAAATGAGTAGTGAGGGAAATTGTGTGTTAGATATTATCTGTCGATATGGCATACAAAGCTATCTCTCCTAGAAAGACTGCAGATGTACGATATGAAGGTAGTTCAATCATCATTTCATCAAGTAACTAAGTTCCTAACTCCATGTTAGGAGGATTAGAGGAAAGCAGTAAACGGCCGCCGTTGCTACATGATATCCCCGAGGAGCAGATTAGTACCTCGAGCCCCACCAAAAGGAAATATGGCCTTAAATCAATAGCCCTCGGCTCTTGACTGCTATTAGGATTGTAGAAAGACAAAAAATGAAAACACTTCGGAACACCAGCCAATATAAGGGAAGACTCTGAAATCATTCATTACTTTAGAATTTTTTCAATATTTTTTTCCTTCCTATTATCATTATTTGTTATTCCTGCTAACATCTCATGAACGACATACATCGTTGGGTCGAATGATGTAAAAATAGATGAAAAAGGCATCCCTTGGAACCAATAATAATGCCCGACCTTGTCTAACATGTCTGATGTAAAAAGCCCAACGTAATCATTCGATAACACATCTCGTCCCATCACTTCCTTTTTCAGCAAACAGACCACTGCAGCTACGATCGGATAAAGACAATTAGTTTCCAAAAATGCATGGTAAAGGAGCCATCATCTCAATACTCCAAGAAATAATTAGTGCTTAAACTTTCACTTCACTAAGTCCAAGCACTAGGTAGACTACTTTTGTCATAATAGCATGGAGCTATAGCGTAGTAGGAATAAGAAGCAATGTATTAATAAGTTCCGAAAATGTTCGCCTTGTTTCCTCTAAAGGAAAAGCCTAAGGGCTTCACAAATGAATCAAATATAGTGGCTTTACCAATATAATAAAATGCCTAAAACTCGGCCTTAAACTTTAAAGCTTCAGCATGTTCAAAAGCGACTGTTATTTTTACGTTGTCTAAGCTATGATTTAAGCCCGGGAAGTAGCTTATTATCATTTTCAAATGGTGTGAAGCATTACTCTGGAAAAATTAAATTCTTCCAGAAATATTTCCTTTAAATGATTACACAGTTTTTGTGCTGACTTAATGCTCACGTAGAAATAAGATTACATTTCTATGCGCAACTATGCAAACCCTTTTCCCGCAAGCAAATAATTGTTCAATTTAATAACCTTGGAAATTTAGAACATTACAAACAAATGAAAAGATCATATTTATATACTAGAATGAAGTTCACTGAAAAAGTCCGAAGGCTGCATATATATAATGGCCCTAAGTCGGCCACCAACCAAAAAGAAAGGAAAAACATGCGGCTACTATATTCGCACTTAGAAAATATAGTATCAAGAAGATGAAAAACTAGATGTAGGATTAGCTACAAGCTCTTCTTCCTGGTTACCAACTTCTACACCTGTCTCCCTAGAAAGATTCACATGTTCATCGGAGGCGTCAAAATCATCCACGATAAGTAACCTCTCCGAGCGAAACCGGGTACAAGTAGCTATTTCTTCAACCTATGTAATTAAACATTAAAGTCTGAATTACTAGCATTGATTTCCTTTAGAATGTTGACCTGGGTTTCCACCATCACTTCATTCAAGGCAAGTTTAAGCTCTAAGTCCTTGCGGGCAAATCTTCTCTTGAATTTTTCCTTCTCCAGCTCGATAGTAGTTGTCTGCCCTCCAGGTAACCTTCAAAGTAACATAAATCTATTTCACTCTAGCATGACGAGTTCTCTGATTATTGAGAGCTTTGTTAAGATCTTCTATCACCCGATATGTGTTGGTTACATTAGTAAGTCCCTGATCTTCTTCTTTTCCTCATAAAGACCTAACTAGGTAGTAAAGGAAGCTTCCCAGTCATCTCATTACTTCTGCATGCTCTCCTAAGCAGCATTTAATTCTTTTCTTTTCTGAATCTCCTCCGTATAATCTATCTTGACATCATCATAGTCAGCTATCAATGCGTCATGCACCTTTCGCACCAAGTCCCTTTCAGTTATAAGATGCTCAATTTCTTCCGCGGGAGCCCCAACATGTTCACGAAGGACAACTGATGCTACAAATAACTGAAAGACGGGTTTCAAACATTCATACCTCAGCTAAAATTGCATTACAAAAGCTCAAGGGATAAAAGTTCAAAATGAAGAATAAACCAACTTACCCAGAAAAGATTCTGAGTAATGACTTCAGAAATTTCCGATGTGGCCTGACCCAACACTCGTATAGCTCCCTAATAGGTATAGTCTCTAGCAGAGGGCCAGTTGCAACTTCTAGGTTATGCAAAAGATTGATGCTCCCAGGAATGATAAATGGTGCCTCTGTCAAAATATGCAGTCGCAGCCTCGAAGGCCGCTAAAGGCTAGCCCTCATGAGCGGGAGGCACTGCAGAGTTGGGAGCCGCACGATTAATTTCTAAGGAAGGAAATCTTAAAGGCTAATCAATAGATACAAGAGCCAGACCAGGTAAGCTGGCAAGTCGTGTCGAACTATCTGTCTGACTACTAGCGCCGAAGGATAATCAAATGAACCGAACACTGGGGTCGGAGTTACTTCCCCACCAATAGATGTTGGGAGAAAGTCAGAGGTACCGAATGCTTCAGCCCAACCACCCTATCTACAAGAAGTAGCTTTCTGAGTTGGATCCAATGCAATAACCTCGAAGCCTATTTATTATCGGAAGGCTGAGAACCATGAGTAGTTTCCACCTTTTCTGCCTGGAAAAACTAGTAGTGTCCAACTTTTCCCCAGAAAACAACCATCTTTCTCAGCTTTCTTGGCCTCCTTACTCCCAATCCTTAATTATTTTTGAGAAGCAGAGCCAATAGAAGGGGATGTAGTAGCTTCTAGATTCCTTTTTGCCGTGGAATTACTTCTAAATTGCCTTTTCGGCATCACCAACATGAATTGGTGGTCCTAGAATCCGCCTTCTTTTTAAAGAGCCTAACCCAATAAAAAGAAAAATTAGAAAAAAAAAGATAGCCCAAAAAGAGATTGCAAATAAAAAGATAAGTCTTTCCTGCGGTCCCAGGCCTTCCATCCCTTAACTTCTTAAATAAACACCCACTTCCTATCAACAACACAAAATAATCTCAGAATCTTGGCAATACCTAGCCCCTCTGTGATCAGAATCTGATTGGTTATCACATGAAATAAAAATTAGCAGAAGCCAAAAAGTCATGAATTGAAAGTAGGAAGAACAGAAAACTTACAGCTTTGATTTCACTTGACCGGGAACTCATACTTGTCAGAATGGACTATTTGGCCCAAATGCATGCGTATGAACAACTTGAACCAGCCCCGACCATTCTGATCATCCTGATAAGAAACAAGGGCCTTTCTCCCCTAGGTCCTAGGTGGAAATCCAAATCATTCCGCCCTAGAAGAACTTTAGGGAAAATAGATAAAGCAAATGACTTAGAGTAAATAGGATTTCAGCTTTGTCAGCAAGGTACCGCAGGCATGCCACAAACCTCCAAACTTGATGTCCAATCTAACCAATGCAAAGGTGATACTTTCTTTCCCTATCCAAAATCTGCGATACCTTTACATTGATCTGTAATACGACCAGAGTGCCCGACCGTGCACCACCACCTCTTATCCCGATCCACAATCTGCTCTAACTAGATCTATGTGATCAAGAGATATGTTTGATGGGATCTTAGACACCTAGTTACCATCAGCCTCAAGATCTGATGGATTTCAAGTAAGCCAATCCTTGAGAAGAGGTAGGCTCGAAGGAACATACTCACCAGCGTGCCTTAGATATTCCTCAAAAAGTGGCGATGAAGCCACCCTTTTTTTGGTTTTAGAAGAAAGAGAAGATGGCGCAGCATTACTCACGACCTTTCTACGCCTCCTCAACGCCATATTCGACGTATCCTTAATCCTTTCTTCTGATGAAATTACAACAGCCTAAACTTTGGGATTAACTATATTTTTTGAATTAGAAGAAGTAACTTGATAAGGTTTAGAAGAAGTTGAAGACATAATTAATGATGTGAAGAATAAAAGAAGGATTAAGATTAGAAAGCAAAGTAAACTACAGAAGTAAGAAGAATTATTTTTTAAAGGAGCCTAAAAGATTGAAAAGTTTTAGAAAAATGAAAGTGGAAGAAGTAACGATCAGACATCCCTGAAAAGGCATTGGGAAATCATTGTCTGGGTAATAGGAAGTGACACCTACGCCAACTAAGGACAAGAACGTGATATTTATGTAAAGTCTAAGTGACAACCTCCATTTCAAAATCCATAGATGTGGTGAGGCCACGTCCTCTTCCCGCCTACAAATATTTCCACTGCCCGGGCATATTTAATGTCAGAAGAGTAGGGGGACTATCTGTATTGGATAAAAAAATTTCCAGCAATGTAAGCTATATAGCCGGCCACATGGTAGCAAGAATAAGGCAACTCGAGGATGATATGGTAAATGAAGTAATCTATAACTAGAGGCAAAAAGATCAAATAAGGCAAAAAAGGCTTTAGTCGGCCCCAGACTCGATCATCTTTTTATGAGGCAACTATCGGGTATGAACTCAAGATAACATTGATTCCAGACCTATAGACTAAAAGAAGACAGTCGCACCAGCACATCACTATGAGGATTATTATCTGGTTGTACACTTACACTAATGTCTATAATTCCTAAAGAGACAAAACCTTCTCCTACGGAGGGCACATGTCCAAATGTGTATAAGGAACCTGTAGGGTTTAGGAAGGAGTATAAAATATTCTTTGTAACAATACTTGTATGAGTCATGTCTGATTGATTACTCTCATTTATATAAACGGTAGCATAGTGAAAGAATATGAAGCATTGCTTTCATCATTTTTAGTCCACATATACACCACATAAGCCTACATCTCATACTAAAACACAATCTTAGCATACGTACTACTCGTTTAGCACAATGTACTACCCTTTAAAGCACATTGTACCCTTACAGCTTAGCTATACAATCCTATACACACATATACACTACATACATGCGCCTGACGTGTCAAAATCGCAACCATCCACTCATCTAATCCGACGGCCCACATTATTTCCCCTTTTACATCTACACACACACCCCTACATTTTAAAACCCTAAAAACATTACTCCCTCTCTTCCTTAACCTAAACAGCCGCCATCTCCAAACACTCTCTCTCCCTCTTTCCCCCAAAACCCCAAGTCCCCACTGTCACTTCGCCATTGACGATTCCTGCTCGTGATTCCCGGGTGGGGATCACTTCACTTCTCCTGAAATGCAGCTTGAAAATTGGATTCTAAAAAAAGATTCAATTAATTAGAAGCATTCGCAGTTTTCTGCCACCATAAGCTCTGCTCATCTCCTCTCTCTCTCCCTCCCTTGTCGTTTTCACACGGAAAAAAAGGAAACAAATCCCTCTCCTCTCTCTTTCCATGGAAATCGAAAAGGAAGAGGAAGAGATTGACGAATCTCATTGAATCCGGACGCGATATACAATGATTTAGCATGCATAAGGCAAGAAAATCAAAGCTTGAACTTGGATTAAGCCGAAACAGGTAGGAAACGAACGGGTCGGATTCGACCCAACCCGACACGACAATTATCCGGGTAACCTCTTTCCTTTCCTTTTGTTTTTTTATCTGATTCTTTGAAATTCCATGAGGAAATAGCATGTGTAATTTCAGATTATGAGCATGCCTAAAAAATGATTACTTGTGACTATTTTCATTAAACCCAACCACTTGCAGAGTCTGAAAATCACTTGTAAATTGTATAGGAAATTTGATACTACTATAGTTATTCGATGTTATTAGTTTCTACAAAATCATGTCTTAGTTTTAGTTTTCAATTTGCGAGTCATAAGCGCCCAATTGTTTGGATTGTTCGAATTGGTTTGGCATCGTTTGTTAGCGTTAATCATGCCCTGTTATTGAATCAAGTCTGCCCGTTTGGTTTATATGTTTTCGATGGTTAATCTGTTGTCAAAGCTTCATGCTTTAAACTTGATATAGTCATTATGTATATTGAGTTATACGAGTTTAATAATCGCACACATATACTTACATATGTTGCAATCTGCCTGCCTAAATTTTAAAAAGGAAATCAGTTTCTTTAATTTCGAAATGGGAATGATTGACCCTATTTATGGAAGTGTATAAATTATGATCTCTCCCTGATTTGGTGCAATTAATAACATGATCCTCTCTTTAATTTTGTGTGATTAACAGCATATCATCCTTCCCTCTTTTTTTAAAAATCTGGACTAATTTCTTTTCCTTTCTTGGATAGAACTCAAAATTGAAAATACCTCACACTACACTATATAAATCATCACCATTGACACACTTGGACACACTGATACATCTATACACACCTTCAGACCTCGAGTACATTGAAAACACTACTCTTCCCCTATACACTTGCTTTCTGGAATAACTCCAAATTACTTGGAGTACTGCCCTTCTCCTACATAACTTACAACCATAGACTTTGCCTACTCTTGTCTTGCGGGTGGAAAACCAAAGTAGAACTTGTGGTATTGCTTGATTTAATTGTTGTTGCTGCCCACTGCCTCCCTGGTTGTTTTCTCTCTTCCATGCTTGTTTAAACCTCTAAGGTATATCGTATAGAATTTGATGAATGATAGGTTTACGTCTCTCCTATAAATTACTTCTGTGAGGATCTATCTGTATGTGTATATTTGCTTGGCCCTTTGGCCAGCCGCTAACCCTTGTCATGTAGTTTTGGATAGCCTTAAAGGGCTATACTATCATTGATTGTATATGCAGGTGTAAGTTGTCACTCGGTTATGACATATACTTTCCGAAGTTGATGTTAAAAGAACCCATTGGTTCACTTGGTTGTGTATACAGGGCACTACCCTTTCTTTTAAACTCTTCCCCTAGACCCTTTTCTATGTATTTGCTAGGTATTCCCTTGGTGTGTATTTATTAACACAGGTGCAGCAGTGAAAGTTGCTTTGAAAAGAAATAGTTTAGATCGGCTAACAGGGGTCATTTCTAATCCCATTTCCCTATTTATGTGTGATGGAAGTCAGAATTTTAAAATAGAATTATCTATGCAATACATGAAACTGTTAGTCTGATATGTAGGCTGAATCTGAAAATATTATGTTGAACAGGACATGCTTTTAACTAAATTATAATAGGGGTTGTTTCTGCTGAAATTCAGAAAAAAATGTCAAAATCGTAATAAAGGCTGAAAACTGGACTATTTGTGAAAACCATATTCTCTGAGATTACAGCAGTCTTTTAACAGGTGTAAAACTGAAATCAGAGAGTCTAAATAGACTATATATGCAATTTGAGAACCTCCTAAGTTAGATTATTTTTGAAAAGGCTAAAAATGTAAGACTATTTTAAAATTGGATCATTTCTGCAAATCTGATATCTTGGAAACGTTACTGGCAGTTGCTGAATTTAAATTTAATGTTATGCATTTTCCTAAGTTTAATTTGGAGGCTTCAATTTGAAATTGCTTCTTATTACATGTTTTATATTGTGTGATAACATGACCGTTATTATTTGCAGCGTCTAGTGGAGTCTAGACTTGGGGCACTAACTAAATATAGGAGTCTAGATATTTTATTAGTAGTCTCAATGGCCTCCGAGACATTAAGTGAGACGCTAGCAAACCTTTAGGACGTTTAAAATATTAGCACACGCTTTAGTTAAATACTTAAAGAGGGTATGGGGGTTAAAGGGAATTAAGCCCCTCGGAAATGATGGAAATTACCCGAGCTATATATTTGATAGTGGATTCTGAAACTATCGTCCCTTACGAAAGCCGGGTTCTGATCCGAATAGGCTAAACAAACCTAGGGTTATTTATGAAAATGGTTAATTAGTTATTGTTTAATTTATGGTTATTTGTGCAATACAATTATTACTTCAGATTGTTTATGGAAATGTATAAAACTGCTTATTTATTTTGCATTCCATATCCTTTTTATTTAATTTATTTAGTTTTTATCCTATTATAGGCAATATGTTAAACCCAATATAGAAATTGGCCGGGAATCACGTTTAGTGGAACTTAGGAGGTGCCTAACCCCTTCCTTCAAGGTTATTTCGAACACTTACCCGAATCTCTGACTAGTAGACCAACTCGGAGTTAATTCTTTAAATGGAAATTATAGGTGACCTAATATGCCTAGAATAATTTATTAGATGGCGACTCCAAAACTTCTAACTCCAAGCGAGTTACCCCAAGTCAAACACCACTTACTTTGCTTTAAGTGGTGCAACAAATGTGTCAACAACTTTTACTTCATCGGAATCCATCGACGGAGAATGAACGTCAAAGGTGGAAATGCTAGCAGAACAAGTTTATGGGATATTTTGAAAATAATCACTTTGAAAAGCCATTGTTAAAGATTCATTGAAGAAAATTCATCAAAGAGTGATAGATGAAAATGGGGAAACATTTCGCGAATTTTGAAAAAATACTTGAAGAAGAAGTTAAAAAAAGAAACGAATATTTATGCTTGAATATTTATAGAGGTAAAGTCATGGTTACCTCGCTAACCGTCCCTCAGGTGTGGGCAGTTCAAAGTCGGCCACATACTAAAAGGAGAAGGTGAAAAGACAAGAGTCTTTTGAAATTCAGAAGTAATAGTGACAATCATGTAAGTTTTCCTGCTTAAACTCTTTCACTTCTTAGCTAGTTGCCGAGAGCAAGTTAGACCAAAGACTTGTTGTCTGACACGAGAGGAACACGTGAAAGAAGCAAGGCTGACTTCGACACAATTAATTTCGGAACAAATAAATTCTTTTGAAATAATAAAATCGAGACCTCTAATTCGGATACATCATATTCCCGAACACTCGATGTTGATTACCGGTTCTCAGATGATATGAACCTAAACACTATGAATTGGAAAGAAACAACAAAACAAGATAAATGAGTAAAAACAAGATAAAAAATGGATTGTATTAAGATAATAATTAGGATATGAGACCTAATCAACTCCTTAATAACAAGATCTAAGAAGCACCTATGCTACTTGATGCAATGTAAAATGCGGAAGTAATAAAATAAAGATAAAAGTGAGATATGGCTCGAATGATTACCTAAGTAGCACCGATGAACTTTGTTTCGATACACCTAGGGTGAATGTCAAGGAACACCTACACAAAGCGACTATCCTCGAGAGACCCTCGGCTCTCACAAATAGAATGATCAAGAAATGATTGAAGTTCAACTTGGATTCGACCAAGTGAAATCAAGCCCGCACAAGGGGTTTCTTCATTGAGATTCTCTCAAATGTTCATCATTCAATATTTAAGTGTGTAAGGTAGTAAATGAAATGAAAGCCTAAGGAAGACTTTTATAGTCTTCTTCATGCATAATGAATGGTCTAAAATACCCCCAAAGTGGCTTTAAACAAATAAGGCCACACAGGGCTATAGTTGGAAATACACATCAAAATGAAAGGAAACTCGTAATGCTGTCACAGTGGGTAGGCGGTCCGCCCACTCCCCTAGGCGGTCCACCTCTTCTGAGTATTCCAAGATACACTGTGTAGTAGGCGGTCCATCCCTGTTACTAGGCGGTCCGCCTCTTTGAGATCCAGAGAATTCCCAATTTTATACTTAGCCAAATTTTGGCTATTTTTAAGTAGGCGGTCGGCCCTTTTACCAGGTGGTCCGCCTCATCCTGGGAGTTGTGGAGGCAGCTCAAAATGGTCTTGGGAAGCTCCTCCTTGGTGCCTAGGTGCTCCTCCTCAAGGGTGCTCAAGTTAATGATCTTCAATTTGCTACCGAACTCTTCTCCGGAGCCCTTGTCTTGTATCCTTTGTGCTCTCAAGCTTGACTCTTGATGGTTGTCGTTTAGGCCTAATTTATATTGCATCATCCTACCCTTCTTGAAAGGATTTCATCCTCGAAATCAATGCAGAAAGACCTACAATCAAAGACAAGCACAACTAAAATTTCCTACTAAGAAAGTAGGTTAGCTAAACAAGAATAAGTGCAAATGGTGTAGAAAACACACTCTTGTGATAAAGCCAAGAATCAATACCAAAAAACCCCCTAAACCCCGCCGTCAACTTTTTCTCTCTAGCTATGGTGATATTGGCGAGTTTTCAAAGTTGACTTTCCATGGCTAACATGGCCACTGGACAGCCCCCTTTTGGGGTTGTCCAGGTTTCTACCACTACTCCTAATCCTTCACTAACCCCACAACCACAAAATCAAACATATAAATCCATTCTTGACCCTCATGCCGTCACCTCTGAATTTATTTCTATTCCAGCGCCTAGCTTTGACTTGCACCATGGAGAACCTTCTTTTGTTTGGGACGACAAGGTTGTCGATGTGATGATGAAACACGAAGAACTCCATTATGCAGTTGTAGGGAAATTTTCATATGGGATGCCCGAGTTTCATGCGTTACGTAAACATATTCCCTTACAGTGCGAGATCAAGGGTGAATGCTCTATTGGTTTCCTTGAATCTCGTCATGTTGTTATTCGATTATCCTTATTAGAGGATTATGTTTACTTATTGTCTAGGCCGGCCTTTTCTCTTAAGCTTGGCACTGATTTTTTCTCTATGAGGACGATGAAATATGATGTATGGTTTGATCCAAGAGAAGAGACGTCAATAGCCATTGCCTGGATCTCTTTTCCAGGTTTGCCTCCGCCATTCTTTGTCAAAGATGCTGTTTTTGCTTTAGCTTCGGCTGTGGGTAAGCTATTACAATTAGATGCAGCTACCAAGGCCAAGACAAGACCTAGTTGTGCGAAAGTTAAAGTGGAGTGGATTTACTAGCGGCTAGGCCTCAAAGATTGAGACTTGGGATTAAAAATACTTCGTCTGTTGAGACCAGGTTTAAATGGATAAGAATTAGATATGATTTCTTGCCAAAATATTGTAAAGAATGCAGATTACAAGGCCACAATGAGGAGGAGTGTTTCGTTTTACACCCTGATCTTGTGCCTCAAGAAGAAGTTCAGGTAACGAGGGGTTGCACGTCTTTGAGAGAACCTGTTAAGGCGCCTCCTTTGAAGGTTTTGAAGAGTGGGAAAATCGTTGGTAATTTGCCTGAAGTGGGAGAAGTAGTTCCAGTCTAAACACATGATCGACCAAACAAGACTTTTAAGAAATTCATCCCTCCAAACAGAAATCCCAATGCTTGGTCAAAAGTTGAGAAAAAAAACAAGCAAGTTCAAGTTGATGATGCTCGTGTTAATCAAGGAGAAAAAGTGGTTACAACTAATGCTTTTTCTTTGCTGGATAATGTTGATGAACTTCAGGTTGAAGTTGATAAGACTGAGCAGATTCGGAACAAGGATGTGAATTTATGTCAACACGCTGAAGTAGTTGGTGCAAAGGTTAGGTCGCATTCTGTTGATTCTTTAGTTCCTGGGGTTGAGAAAGTAAGCACACAAGCGTTGACTGTTGCTGAGTCTAAGGGCATGGAGGATTTACCTAAGGGTGAAAATCTTTTAACTCCTAAACATGTTGGGACTAGGAGTTGGGTTGGAGAGGTCTTTAAAGATCACCCAAGGGTCGATGCTGTGGGAATTTCAGTTATTTCTGGGACGGGGAAAAATAGGGCAGTTTCGAATGATGCTGTGTCTTTGAGCATTGAAGCTGGGGGCCAAGCTGTGAGGAACGATGTAGAACAGCCCTCAGCTTTAGTGTCTGGAATTGATGCTGTTCGTGAGGGTGTTGTTAATGCTGATCGTGAGGGTGTTACTGTTCTCGAAGCTGCTCGTGAGCGTCTTGCTCCCAGCTTTAATGTATCTGGAGCTGAAGGACGAGTTAAGGATGAAGCTTTGGGGGTTGGAGTTACAGAGCAGCCTTCAGCTTTTGAACCTGTGTTGCATGTGCATGCGCCGTTGAATGACACAACTCTATTGGACAACTCTGTTTCCCCTTGCTTAATTAATAAGGTTTTAAATTCTGTGGAGCTGCCTGCAGATTTAATTCCTAGCGTGGGTCCAGCTGCTACTGCTTTTATTGAGATCGAGGAGCATCAGCCCTCAGCTTTAATTGAATCTGAAGGTTTAAGGCAGTCACGAGGGGAGGGGATTAATGAGCAGCCGACATCGTTAATTCCTTGTGCACATGGGAATATTCCTTCTCAAAGTGCGTGTGGATTTAATAAAATGGTGGACAACTTTAGTGCTGTGGTTTCTCATGGGGATGCTTCTACTACAGATTCACGTGCGAAAGCTTTCACCTCCCCAAGTCCACGCCAATTAATGCAGTTGATAGGAGAGATGCACTGGACAAGAGTGCTTCTCTAAGTTCGTTGGATGTTTTAAATGATTTGGAGCCTCGAGGGGAATTTATTGTTGAGGATTCGGAGGATTTTAATGCTGAAGGATTATTGCAGTCCACTCCTCAAGCTTTAATTCCCAGCGTCAATGAGAATGATGTTTTCAAGGTTGAGGAATCTCGTGGAGTCGTTGATGCAAAGATGCATTTACATAATCCTTTAGCTTCACATGGGAAGCAGACCTCGCCCCCAGCTGAGTCAACTCCTCAAGCGCATGAGAATATTGCGCATTCAATGCCATTTAATGCAGCTGATCAGACGCTAATTACTGTTGAGGAACCTGGGGTTCTAATGGTTAATAGTGATGTCCTTAAGGTAGTGGAAAGTGTGCACCCCGCAGAAAATCAAAATCCAAAAGGTTCAAGAAGTTGAAGAAATGATGGATAGCATATATGATCGAGATAGAGAGCCACAAATATCATTTTTTCAAGTTAGTATTGTAGGGCCTTTTTACATATTCCACTTCATCTCTTGTAGAAGGAAGTGTGGATTGCATGATTCCACTTTCTTCCTAGCTTTTATTCTATATCATTATTTTAGTATTCTCATATGTAATATCATCATAGAGTGTGTTATAAACTCTGTGATGATCATACTTTATTTGGTTCTTGCTAGCTCTTATTTTTTGCATTCTTGTTAGGAGCGAGGTTTCACCTCGATAGGATGATGTAAGGTATGGTTTGGCCCTCCTTACTTTGTATTGTCCTCTTTGAGAAATTTATTATTATTAATAAAATGGTCACTAGGTGCAATGCCTAGTTGACTCTTGATTAAAAAAAAAAAAAGCATCAATACCAATTAAAAAGCTTACGTGTCCAAAGGAAACAATAAGTACTTGACTCAACACGGAAGTGCACTCAATACAAGAACAAGCAAAGAGATCAATAGGACATGGAACATGAATGATGTAGTAATCAAATTCCCTACGACCCCTAAGCTCATGACCAACGTACCAAGCCTTCAATGCATTTTCACCATATTGAGGCACAACGGCTTTGACATGCTTAACACTCAAGGTGTGATCAACATATGGAATGGAGTAAACAAAATAGTTCAATTGACAACTAACATCAAATACTCCACTCCCCTTCTTAGAAGGACTCTTACACACACCAAGAGGTACCTCCTCACCTCCATTTTCATCCCTAAGAAAACCCTCCTCACAAGGTAAACTCTCAAGGAAGGCGTTAATAATGGCTTCTTCATCATCATAACCCAAACCAAAAAAGTAGGGTCACTAGAAGAGTCATCTGCCTCACCCGCAAATTCAAACAAAGAGTTGTCTATGGAGTCAAATCCTTTACACCATGGAGGTTCTAGCTCATTCTCAACTCTAGTTCGATACAATTCACCACCACAAATAAAGATGCCCTCAAACAAAGGATTAGTAAAAGTGGACATCTCGACTTCATTTTTAAGCATAGGTGAAGTATCAAAACTAGGTTCATCAATCTCACTTGAGGATTCATCATAGATAATCATATTCCTCTCATGCAATAGAGACTCCTCAAGGTCACTACCATCCTCACTATAACACATAGGTCCACCAAAGGCAATTATATCAAGAAGGGTGTGATCAAACAACTCATCTTCTCCTTTATCAATAATAGGTGGGGTGTCATAACAAGGGTCACAAGCAAGGTCAACTACCACTTCTTCACTAAAGAGAGGTTCTTTGAATATCGGCCTCACATCATGATGTGGCTTATCAATCCTCTCAACCAGTGGTTCACATGCACACACAAGCTGACCATTAGACTCTTCACTAGTTGCAAGTTCTATAGATGTATTACAAGCACAAACTAGAATTGAGTCCTCATAAGACAAACTAGAATTGAGTCCTCATAAGACAAGGAACTAACATGTTCATGAAAAGGTGACGAAACACTTACACTTGAGTTGCTTCCTTGAGCACTCATAGCACTTGAAGTATCATTTTCAACTTCCCCTTCATTAGGCTCACAATGAAGATCTTCATCTCCTTGCCTTCCTTCCAAAGCACATGGTTGAGGCTCCAATTGCTTGCCTCCAAGAGTACCTACACATAAGCCAAAACAAGTAGAAGAAGAAGAAGATAAAACATGGTTAGAACAAAGGGTGTCCTCCCTCTCATTTTGTCTTTCCTCTCATCTCTTTTCTCTCATTTTTCTCTCAAGGCCAAGTGTAGATTTGGGTGACAATCCATTCACATCACTCCTCACTTCCTCTCTTTTTTCCACTATAGGATTTTCACCGGCCACTCCCTTACTCCTCTCTATCTTTTGTATCTGATTTTCAAGAGCGTTGGGATGAGGCCCAAGAATGCCTTCACCCGGAGTAGGTAGACCTTTTACTTCAACCCACAAGGGCATAACAACAAGGTTTATGGCTTCGAGCTCATTCACCATGGGTGACTTAGCTTTAGCCGCCTCTTTAAGCTCCCTCATAAGTCGATAATCATCACTCACTTGCTTGGGTGACAAAAGCTTAAATACATAGCTCTTGCCCTCATGCTTAGCCGTGTAAGTATTGGTTCGGCAATTATGAACCACATGTCGATCATATTGCCAAGGTCTACCCAACTAGATATGACACGCTTGTATAGGCACAACATTAAACAAAAACTCATCTTGATAAGCCCCAATCTTGAACTTAATCAAAACTTTCTTAGCCACTCTCAACTCCCCACATTCACTCAACCATTGTACACGATACGGTTGTGGATGCTTAAGAGTAGGCACTTTAATTGTAACACCAATGTTTAGCTCACCACATTAGTGCAACTTCTGGAATCAACAATCAAAGAACATACTTGTCCCTTTACTCTACACCTAGCGTGGAGCAAGTTCTCCCTTTGCACATTCTCCTCCTCCTCAAGACTCATGGTACTCAAACTCCTACATACCACAAGTATCATGTTTAGCTCATCATCCATGATCATCATAGTTTTACGGGTGGGACAACCTTTAGAAACATGCCCATAGCCCTTATATTTGTGACATTGAAAAGAAGAAGGACTAGGAGTATGAAAATGAGTCTTTGAGTTATCTCCCAACTCCTTAGAGTTACTCCTTGGTTGTACCTTCTCAAAGGGCTTCTTCACATCTCGGTCTCCACTAGCACTAATGGTACTCACGCTCTTCCAATCACTAGTTCGACTCATGGGAGTAGCTGAAGTGATGTCTCTATAACAAGTAGCTATATCACCTTGGAGAATGCCCAAGTTGTGGGGAATGCCCAATGCCATATCATTACGGGCTTTCTCTTTTCCGGTTTCTTTTGGGACACTCGGGGTCCCTTCCCTTTCAAGGCTCTCAAGCCTCAAACTTATGGACTTCACCTCGGCCAAGAGGTAGGCCAAAATGCTCTCGGGGACCTCAACGGTCTCGTCAACGTCTCCGGCCATATACCTACAAAAACCAAAAACTAAAGAAAGAGGTTAGAGTTAAAAGCCTCACACGCTCGCTCATTTGAATGTCACCCGGGTACACTAAATTTAGTGGGTTGGATTACTCAAGCTTGATTTCAACGGCTTCCTCGTAGTTGAATAACCTCCTCAATAACCAATCAAGTTCACAAGAACCAATTACTCTTTGGGAAGAGTGGAGTTGATGCGACTCTATGGACAAACGGCTATATGAGTGAGAACTTGAAGAAAAGATGTTTTACGAGTCTTCTTTGAATTCTAATCACCACTATGCACGAGTGTCCTAAAAGGTCAAGAGTTAGTGTCAATGGAGTAGGACAATTACCCTATAAACACTAACCAAGAAGTACGGAAGCAAAGGAAACACGAAAACCTACGAAAAATCTACTAGGGCAACCTTCACAAAAGAGGCGCCCCGCCCCTGTAAGTGGGCGGTCCGCTCACATCAAGATCCAGAGAGCTGTTCCAAAAGAGGTGGTCCGCCTCCCAGAGTAGGCGGTCCGCCTACTACAGATTCCTGCAGCTTTCAAGAATGGGTTTCGGTCCGTTTTGCACCCAAATTTCCAATATTTTCAACTTGTTTTTCCAATCCAAAGGTACCCAAAGGTGTTTTAAATGAATCTAAACAATCCCCAATGGTTTTTACAACTACCAAAAAACAAGTTGGGTTTTTTATTTTGAACAAAAGTTTCTAGGGTTTCAAGGAATTGGAATTTTCGAATCTTTAAATTTTGATTCACAACACCAAATCACGATTTTGTGATACCAAAAGAACAGGAATATCACGTAGAACAAACCCCAATAACTTTCATTAATTTGGTATCCAAATCCAACAAGTTCCAACAATTTTTTTTGTATTTTTCAACCTTTTCTATTTTTTTTCTTCTTTTTCTAAATAAGACAACAAGAACAAATAAGAACAAGATAAAGAGGCACGATGAACAAGAACGAGGATTCATAAGAATGAAACCCTAGCCTTGCTATGATACCAACAGATGCAATATAAAATACGAAAGTAATAAAATAAAGATAAAAGTGAAACGTGGCTCGAACGATTACCTAAGTAGCACCGAAGAACTATGTTTCGATACACCTAGGGTAAAGTTCAAGGAACACCAACACTAAGAAACTATCCTCGAGAGACACTCGGCTCTCACAAATAGAATGATCAAGAAAGGATTGAAGTTCAACTTGGATTCGACCAAGTTAAATCAAGCCCGCACAAGGGGTTTCTTCATTGAGATTCTCTCAAATGTTCATCAATCAATATTCAAGTGTGTAAGGTAGTAAATGAAATGAAAGCCTAAGGAAGACTTTTATAGTCTTCTTCTATGCATAATGAAAGGTCTAAAATACCCCCCCCCCCCCCAAAGTGGGTTTAAACAAATAAGGCCACACAGGGCTATAGTTTGAAATACACATCAAAATGAAAGAAAATTCGTAATACTGTCACAGAGAGTAGGCGGTCTGCCCACTCCCCTAGGCGGTCCGCCTCTTATGAGTCTTCAATGATACACTGTGTAGTAGGCGGTCCGCCCCTATTACTAGGCGGTCCGCCTCTTTGAGATGCAGAGAGTTCCCAATTTTGTACTTAGCCAAGTTTTGGCCATTTTCAAGTAGGCGGTCCGCCTCTTCTACCAGGCGGTCCGCCTCATCCTGGGAGGTGTGAAGGCGGCTCGAAATGGTCTTGGGAAGCTCCTCCTCAAGGGTGCTCAAGTTAATGATCTTCAATTTGCTACCGAACTCTCCTCCGGAACCCTTGTCATGTATCCTTTATGCTCTCAAGCCTGGCTCTTGATGGTTGTCGTTTAGGCCCAATTTATATTGCATCACTACTTGACCCTCAATTGGAATAATCCAATTGCTAATCAAGGAATTAAAGTGCTTAAGCAACAAGCTTTAGCCAAGTCTCACAATTCATCAATCTTAATTAATCAAAAGTCTAACCTAGCTAAGACGCATAATGAAGCTTATATAGTATTTATCTAAAATGGCATGAAATGCACTAACTGCCCCCAAAGTGGGCTACAAACACAATAATTAAACTTAACATAGAAGCTTTAACGTCCATCATCGCGATCGCGATTGATATGGCGCAGTCGCGATTCACGCTCAACTCAAACTCCACGATCGCGACCTAGGTCTCGCGATCACGAAGCACATCCTTTCAGCCAGCCTCCAGCACGGTTACACTCTACACTGGCGCAGTTGCACATGTCTAGATTTCTTGTTGGGTTTTTTGAATAGGTGTGAATGGAAAATGGTTTTTCCCACACCTTTTCTAGAAAAGGCATGACACCTTTTTACATTAACCTCTTGTTGGCTATAAATAGGATGTCTTTGTTCACAATTTAAAACACACTTTGGTTAGGAATTTCTGAAATGCATTCCTCTCTTTTGCATTATTTTATAAAACAAGAGTCAGTCGGTGTCGTGTCATGTGATTTGCTGTCGTTGACTAATTTGCTAGCACACCGATGTTTGAGGTACCGCTACACCGGTGATGGTAAATGCGTTCTATCCTGGAAGGAAATAATCCGCAACCTCGGGTACTGGAAGGGATTAAGTTCCTTAAGGAGATACCTTGAAGTCGGTGGGCTCGAATTTTATTCATTGTTTCGTCTCCTTCTTTTTGTTTATATTTTTATATTTCAGATTATATTTTTGAATACAGAATTTCTAAGAATCTTAAGGAACTTAAATTATTTTTCTGTTTCGAATAATAATCTGTTTGGCTTGTATCTGATGTCATTCATGAATGAAAATTGAGAAAGCCGTGCATTTTATTTATATTATGTTCGGCTGATAAAGAGTACATGATGCCTGCCGAAACAAAATAAAAGGCCAAACTGAACAACAACAGAGTAAAGGCACTAACATCTCTTTGGAATTGGAGAAATTATCATATGGCCATGATTCTCTTTTCAGAGAGAGTATATATTTTTTGGTCTTATTTTTTAATATTTGCTCCACTAATATGTTTAATTTATTATTTGTTATCATAGTTGCTGCATCAATCTTGATTAGGAAGCAGACATACATTGCCTTGGTATCAAACGTGATGTTTGCAAAGCCTTGTTTAGATGCATAATTAGTCCATAACAGACATGAAGTAATGCCACGAATTTCACCATGGATGAATTTTAATTCAATCATGAATTGTTTATGCAAAGCAATTGTTTGCACACGGTACTTTTGTGGAGATTAAATCCTTCACAATTTTTGACTCTCATTTTGGAGACTAAAATCCTCATGATTTTTTACTCATATTTTCAAGATTAAAATCTTTATGATTTTCTTTTCCTATTTGGAGATTAAAATTTACGTGATTTTCTACTCCTAATCAGTTTGAAGATTAAACTCTTTACCGTGTTATTAAAAGTCAGTTTGAAGATTAAACTCTTCACTGTACTTTAAATTTGGTTTGAAGATTAAAAACTTTATCATTGTATTGAAACAGTTTAAAGATTAAAAACTTCACTGTTGTAATGAATCGGCTTTGAAGATTAAAAACTTCGCCGTATTATTAATAAATGGGAAAAAATACGGAGTAAAATTCTTATTGTTGTCTCAAGTGAAGAGAAACGAAGAAAGAAACAGATTGGTTTCTTAGTGGGTAAATCCTAAATCTCAAGATTAAATTTGGTATAGTACCAAGAAAAGTTTTCTCTCTCGTGAACATTATTGTTAATTGGTTGTGGTCTATGTCGTCGGCAGAAATAAGTTGTTTCTGATGTCAAAAGACAATGGTAAATAAATAATATTTTCTTGGTTCAAATATGCAGACTTGAGAATTGGAAATCAATAATAGTGGCCTTGAAGTTAGAATCACTTATTGTCAATATTTGAAGTGATTTGAAGAGGCCAACTAGAATTAAAGAAGCAACATGGATTGCTATAGTTTACTGAAAGATTATAACGTTTCAAATTAGCAGCGAATAAGTATGAAATGTTGTGACATCTTCCTATTTTTGAAGGGAAATACAAGGAATATGCTGAAATAGTTGAGAGATTTGTTAAATAAAAAGATTGTGGCCACAATTGATGCAACCATTTCATTCTATTGATTTATAATGATGTTATAATGGAAATTGAGTTTATGGCCTTTGATAAGGCTGGTGAAGTTGCTGAATGGCTCCAAAATTTCTTGGAAAATATTCCTTTATAGCCCAAACCGTTGACTACAACTTGTATACATTGCGATAGTCAAGTGAAAATTGGATGGGATGGAAACGTAATGTATAACGGTAAAAATCATCACATACGACGAAGACGTAAAATCGTTAGACAACTACTCTCTAGGGAAATTATCCTAATTGACTACGTAATATCAAAGGATAATGTGTTGGATCCACTTACAAAAGGCCTAACTAGAGAGAGAGAGAGAGTTGAGATCGTCGAGGGGAATGAGACTATGGCCAAGGACAAGTCATCACGGCAATAACTCTACCTAAATGACAGGAGATCCCAAGAACTAGGTTCAAGGAGAATACAAAGTTTTGCATGACGGTTCAACATTGTCAACTTAAAATTTTGGTCCATTCTCGCGATGAGACAATGTTCAAGTACCAAGGATAAAACTCTAAAGGTGTTTTTTAATGATTATCTAAGTTTGATATGAGAATTATCAAATAGTGTACATCTAGGGGATTACACGTTTAGAAATCACCTATGTAAGTGTGAAGTAGAAGCTGCTTCAAGGAGAATTCTGTAAGACCAATTCTCTAAGCACTTATGAAACCAGGCGGTGTTCATGGCTGAAACGAACACAACGATAGAAATAGAAAGACGATTAAGGATTAATTGTGTGACATACGTTGTCTAGGTATACACCAAAGTTCGACGGTTCAAAGATATCAAATCTACCGATTGACCGATTATATCCGATGTATGTTCACTACGAAAAGTTCAAAGGAAAACCCACTTATCCTGATGCAATTAATCCTTATTGTGAATCACACAGTTTTGTTCGTGCATGTTTCATCATATAGCCATTCCCCATTCATGTGGGGGATTGTTGAGTTTTTTGAATAGGTGTAAATGAGAAATGGTTTTTCCCACACCTTTTCATAGAAAAGGCATGACACCTTTTCACATTAATCCCTTGTTAGCTATAAATAGGATGTCTTCCTTCACAATTTAAAACACACTTTGGATAGGAATTTCTGAAATGTATTCCTCTCTTTTGCATTGTATTATAAAACAAGAGTCAGTCAGTGTCGTGTCGTGTGATTTGCTGCCATAGACTAATTCGCTAGGACACTGGCATTTGAGGTACCGCTAGACCAGTGACGGTAAATCCATTCTATCCTGGGAGGAAATAATCTGCAACCTCGGGTACTGGAGGGGATTAAGTTCCTTAAGGAGACACCGTAAAGTCGGTGGGCTCGGTTGTTGTTCATTATTTCGTCTCCTTCTTTTTGTTTATGTTTTTCTATTTCAGATTATATTTTTGAATACAAAATTTCTAACATTTCTGTACCCGCGATCACATCTGGTACCTCACGATCGCGCTGCACGTGTGGGATTCAAGAAATAGAGAGGAAGCAGACTGCAGCCCTTTCATCTAAAACCAGCTCCAGCAACTCCATTTTTAGGAGAAGTCCTTGTAGCTCTTGTAGCTCTCTTTTTGGCTCTTTGTGAAGGTTTTAGTCGTGGCTCAGATTGCATCATTCTCCCTTCTTAAAAAGAATTCGTCCACAAATTTTCTTGATCATCCACCTTAAAAGGAGACTAGTCGCACACATTGAATGTATTGTGCACTTGATAGTCACTAGGCAAGTAAATCTTGTATGCATTGTCATTGAGGTGCTCAAGAACTAGAAAAGAGCCATCACCTCTTGGCATCAACTTTCTTGTCTGCTTGTCTGGAAACCTCACCTTTTAAAAGTGTACCCAAACCCAATCACCCTGTTCAATGATCATCTTCTGCTTCCCCTTGTTGGCTTTCTTGGCAACCTCTTGATTTTTCTTCTCAAGTTTCTTCCTCACTTGTTGATGAAGCTTTTTCATTTCTTGAGCCATTACTTTAGCATCTAAACTTACAATTACTTTTCGAGGTAAAGAGGTGAAATCCAAAGGGGTTAGGGGGTAAAAAGCACATACAACTTCAAAAAGAGTCATGCAAGTAGAAGTATGTATGGTTCTATTGTATGCAAATTCAATCAATGGCAAATGATCTTCCCAAGATGCAACTTACCCTTAACCAAGGCCCTAAGCATAGTTCCCAAATCCCTATCACTAATAATAATGTTAGGAACTCCATGCAGTTTAAGCACATGCTCAACAAATAAATTAGCGTCATAAGATGCATCATCACTTTTATGACAATGAACAAAATGTGCCATTTTGGAAAATCTATCAACTACCACAAAGATGCTATCCTTTTCTCTTTTGGTCCTAGGCAAACCAAGCACAAAATCCATGAAAATCTCAAGCCAAGGACCCAGAGGTATGGAAAGAGGTAAGTATAAACCATGTGGAAGTAGTTTCGACTTAGCACAAAATCCATGGAAATCTCAAGCCAAAGACCCACAGGGATGGGAAGAGGTAAATATAAATCATGTGGAAATAGTTTCGACTTAGCTTGTTTGCACTCAAAGCATTGGTCACACACCCTTGCAACAACCTCCCTCATCCTAAGCCAATAAAATTGCTCTTTAAGGATCTCAATAATCTTTCCAATCCCAAAATACCCTATCAAGCCTCCATCATGAGCCTGATAATAGAGGTATTGCGGCTACCATACCTCCAGCTCCCCAGCCTGATAGTCAGGGACAGGAAGTGAGGGATGCTATCAGATTATTGACCAGTGTTGTAGTTGCTCAGAATAGACAGCATAGTGCAGATGCCCAGGGAGATACTAGATCCAGGATCAGGGATTTTATCCGACTAGAGCCTCCAGTCTTTACTGGATCTCGTACATGAGAGGACCCTCAAGATTTTCTAGTGAGGATAGCCAGGTTATTGAGGGTCATGCACGTGTCAGACACAGAGTCAGTAGAGTTAGCTGCATTTAGATTGCATGACCTAGCAGCAGGGTGGTATTAGACGTGGGAGCTACCAGAGACTTGGTAGGAATTCTTGGATACCTTCTTTCATCCGTATATGCTTATAGAGACACAGAGAGAATGTGCCGATCAGTTCCTGACCTTGAGACAGGGAAGTTTGAGTGTAGAAGAGTATAATTATCGCTTTAATTCTTTAGCAAGGTTTGCCCCTACAGTGGTAGTGAGTATAGAGGATAGAATTCACAGGTATGTAGTGGGACTAGGTCCACAACTAGTGAATGAGTGCATGACTGTTGCTATGAAGCCAGGTATGATCCTATTACGCATTCAGGCATTTTCTTTATTACTTGAGAAGAATAAGAAGAAACAGAGAGCCGAAAGAGATAGAGGGTTACATAAGAGGGGAAGATTGTCTTGTTCATTTAGAGAGACATCTGGAGTGAGTAGGCAGCAGAGTGTTAGACAACCACCAGCTAGTATACCTCCAGAGACCCGTGGAATCTGATAGACCTCCTCAATCCAGATCTAGTCATGTATCACAGACTTCAAGATTTAAGCGTCGTGGTACTTCTGTATAGGCCGGTCAGACATATCCCAGATGTCCAGATTGTGGTGGATACCACTTGGGACCATGTCAGTTAGGAGTTGATACTTGTTATATTTCTCAAAAGGTAGGACATTTCATGAGAGATTTCCCAACTAGGGGTGGTAGTGGTGTAGCCCAGCCAGCTAGATCAGCAGTTGCTTCCTCAGCACCAGCACGCCATCAAGGGCATGTTCTTCAAGATGGCACCTGCATAACTGAAAGAACTTAAGGAGCAACTGAAGGATTTGTTAGATAAAGGCCTCATCAGACCCAACATTTCCCCGTGGAGAGCCTCGGTATTATTTATGAAAAAGAAAGACGGCTCTCTACGCATATGCATAGATTAAAGACAACTGAATAAAGTCATAATCAAGAATAAATACCCTCTGCCCAGGATTGATGACTTGTTCGACCAGCTCCAGAGTGCCAAGTACTTCTCGAAGATAGATTTGCGAACAGGCTATCATCAGGTTAGAGTCAGAGAATGTGATATACCTAAGACTGCATTCAGGATTAGATATGGCCATTATGAGTTTTTAGTGATGTCGTTTGGACTCACTAATGCCCCTGTAGTATTTATGGATCTGATGAACAGCGTACTCAGGGCTTATTTGGATTTATTTGTGATTGTATTTATTAATGATATTCTCGTCTATCCAAAGTCTGAATCAAGGCATGCGGAGCATCTACGCATGGTATTGGGTACTCTTCGAGACCAATAATTATATGCTAAGTTTTCAAAGTGTAAATTCTGGTTAGATTCAGTGGCATTTCTTGGCCACATAGTTTCAGCAGAAGGACTTAAAGTAGATGGCCAGAAGATCGAGGTTGTGAAGAATTGGTCCAGACCTATGACGCCAACAGAGGTATGTATTTTTCTCGGCTTGGCAGGTTATTACAGAAGGTTCGTTGAGGGTTTTCCTCCCTTGCAGCTCCACTGTCCAAATTGACACAAAAAGCAGCCAAATTTCAGTGGTCAGACTCTTGTGAGCATAGCCTTCAAGAACTATAGAATAGGTCGATAACAGCTCCAGTACTTACACTTCCAAAAGGATCTGAGGGCTTTGTCATTTACTGTCGAATTGATATTGGTTGTGTATTGATCCAGCAGGAAAAAGTTATGCTTATGCTTTAGAAACCTGAAAAAGCACGAGTAGAACTACGCTACTCATGATTTATAGCTTGCAGCAGTCATCCATGCATTGAAGATTTGGAGACATTATTTGTACGGTGTTCATGTTGATATTTATACAGACCAAAAGAGCCTCCAGTATATATATTTAAGCAGAAAGAGCTAAACCTACGATAGAGGCGGTGAAGGACTATGACATGGACATTCTTTATCATCCGGGTAAAGCGAATGTTATTGCTGATGCCCTTAGTCGAAAGTCTATGGGTAGTCTATCTTATTTACAGCCATAGAAAAGAGAGTTAGCTCATGCACTCCACCAGTTGGCCAGCATGGGAGTCAGATTAATACACTTAGAGGATGCAGGAGTTACAGTTCAGAACGCAGCCACTACTTGCATAGTGACAGAAGTAAAACAACGTCAGTATGAGGATCCAGTTCTAGTTGAATACAGACAGATAGCCAGAAGAAAACCGAAATCACCATACAGGGTTACTAGTGACGGGGTTCTCATGTATAAAGATAGACTTTGTGTTCCTGATGTTGCAGATTTATGTGGACGGATTATGACTGAGGCACACTATTCCAGGTACACTATTCACCCATATTCGACTAAGATGTATCATGAACTTAAGCAGATTTACTGGTGTGACGGAAAGAAGCATGACATAGCAGTATTTGTGGCTCAGTGTCCTAACTGCCAGCAGGTTAAAGTCGAGCATCAAAAACCTAGTGTCTTGTGACAAGAAATAGAGATTCCATCATGTAAATAGGAAGCAGTGAATATGGACTTCATTACAGGCTTGCCCCATATGCGGAGCAGGTATGACTCTATTTTGGTTATAATTGACAGGCTTACTAAATAAGCTCATTTCTTGCATGTTGGAACTACATATACAGCGAAGGATTATGCTAGACTTTATATCAGAGAGATAGTGCGCTTACATGGTATTCCAGTATCTATCATTTCAGACAGGGGCGCACAGTTTACAGCTAATTTCTGGCGATCATTACAGACAGGTTAAGGGACCTAGGTGAATCTGAGTACAACATTTCATCCACAGACAGACGGACAGGCTGAGCGGACCATTGAGACATAAGAAGATATGCTTAAAGCTTGCGTGTTCGATTTTGGAGGCAGCTGGAGTGATCATCTACCGTTGATAGAGTTTTCATATAATAATAGCTATCATTCTAGCATACAGATGGCGCCATATGAAGCTTTGTATAAGCGCAAATGTAGGTCTCCTATAGGATGGTTTGAGGTTGGCGAGTCTAAATTGATAGGTCCAGATAAAATCCTACAAGCAGTTGATAAAGTCAAGTTGATCAGGGACAGATTATTAGCAGCGCAGAGCAGACAGAAGTCCTATATAGATAACCGACGTGGAGATTTAGAAGTTCAGTATTCCTAAAAGTATCACCTGTGAAAGGCGTTATGAGATTGTAAAGAATGGCAAGCTAAGCCCTAGTTCCATTGGTCCATATTAGGTTATCAGGCGAGTTGGGCATGTTGCCTATGAATTAGACCTTCCAGCAGACCTTCAGGAAGTCCATCCAGTATTTCATGTTTCCTTGCTCAGAAAAATATGTCGGAGATCCTTCTAGAGTTGTACCAGTAGATGATGTTCAGATCACAAAGCAGTTGACTTATGAAGAGGTGCCAATTACAATTTTAGATAGATAGATTCGTCGACTAAGTACGAAAGACATTCCTTTAGTTAAGATACTGTAGCGAAGCAATAATGTAGAAGAAATAACTTGGGAAGTTGAAAATAACATGAGAGCCAAATATCCACCTCTTCACTACTTCAAGTATGTAACAGATCGTTGCTCAATGTTTCTACATACTTCATTTAGCATTCGAGGACGAATGTTCCTAACGGGGGAAGATTGTTACACCCCGTATGCCTAAAGTGACGTATATCATTCTAATTACTTGTGAAGAATGATTTAAGTAAGTTTAAATTCATAATATAATCATATATGATGTTTATATGTTGAATATAAAGTTTGGGAAAAATCGGATTTAAGTTGCGGAAAAACCGACTAAAGAATTGTCTTGTAACAAAGCTTATTCAGTAATTAATTCTGTGTATTATATGAGGTCTTTTGGGGACATATTATATACCAAATTGAAGGTCTTAAAGTGCAGTTTCCAAAACTTTTGACGGTTTGCTCATACAATATACAGATAAAAAGATATGAGCATCAGAAGTCAGGCAAGAAAAAGGGACATAAGCTCAAAAGAGGGCTAGAACTGAAATGTTTCAAGTATAAAAGGAAAAATTCGCCTCCATCTCGTCATTTCCAGAAATATAAAGAAAGAAACAGTGCTCTCATTATGTTTTAAGCAACTTTTATGATTTTGAAGGAAAGACGTCAATCTTAACTCGAAATTGAAGACAGATTGCGTCAAAATGCTCTACGCGATTAAGGTAACGTTATAGTACCTTCAATTTCATCTATAGCTTGAGTTTTAGAATTAATTCATGGCTAAGTAAAGTACCTAAATGCTGTATTATAGCTTTTTTAAGCTTTAGAAGGTGTGGAATTCAAAGGAAACAAGGTTTAGAAGCAAGAAACATCAAAGATATGTAAGGCTAAACCTTTCTTTTGGCAAGACATGTATCTTGTAGCTTTTGAAGCTTTTCTTAGTTCCAAACATGGTGTTTCTTGTTGGGTACTTGTATATCATCAGGGGAACCTTGTACATACTTAATTTGGTAGTAAAATCCTAGGTGAAAGACGTCCAAATCAGCAAGACAAAACGTTTCAAAATCTGGAAAATTGTTTTGATCTTTGGACAATTGTTAGTATATTGATCATAACTCCTTGTACAAAATTGATATTGAGATTCTTCAAGATTTCCTGGAACCCTAAGACATATATCTAAAAATTTTATGAAGACTATGAAGTCTATAACTTTGATCTACACTCTGAAAATTAGGTTGAAAGTCAGGATAGTGATGCTGTCCAGACATTCTATCTGCAGATTTGTTATGTCATCCAGTCATCTCATCTTGTTATCCGTTAACATGTTTATGTTATTAGTTTATCCGGGTATCCATTTCCGTGTATCGTATAGTGCTGGTTCTATTTTTGCGGATCATCCAGTTTCAGGAGAAACTCTACCGAAATTTTTATAGAAATTCAAAGAGTTGGACAAATTCTGAGTTCTAGGTCGTGTTTATAATTCTATTCAGAGTTTTCTTATCATTCCTTTGAGTCCATATCTATTGTTGCCACATGTGTTATGCCTCATACATGCTTATGCTTATATTGTGATCATATTATGTGTTATTTGGAGTCCCTCATAGAGACTGGACATTGCACACACAGTCCGGTCGCGTGTGATACTACCCGTCTGGGAGATACAGCCCCTCTGGTTCAGGCGGGAGTTGAAACACCTAGTGTGACCGGGTGTCATTCACACACTCTGACCAGAGATATTAGATATTACTGGATGGGGGGACATAGCTCATAACACCCGCCAGGTTTGTTATATATGAGTATATAGCCACAGTATGCACTGCATGATTATACATGAGGCTAGTTCAGGTTTTCAGTTACCTGATTTGGGGGGATACAGCCCATAACATCAGACAGGTACTAGTTCAGATGTTCAGCTACCAGATTTGGGGGGATATAGCCCATAACACCAGACAGGTACCAGCTCAGATAACAGTTCAGTTTTAGCTCAGTTACCAGTTATCGGTCACCAGTTCTTAATGTCAGTATCAGTTGACAGCTAGTATCAGTTGACAACTATCAATTCCAGTTTCTAGTTACCAGTTATCAGTCATATTACAGTCATTTATCAGTACAGTTCACCTCAGTCTTCAGTTTCAGATTCAGCTAGACTTCAATTTATATTCAGATCATGTTTAGTACGTTCTTCAGATTTCCAGCTATATTGCTATGCTCCAGCTCATATTTATATATTTATATTCCAGCCTTATAGTTTCATTCAGCTATGATATATTATATGCTCATGCCTTACATACTTGGTACATATCGTACTCACGCCCTTTTCTGGGGCGCTGTGTTTCGTGCCGTGGATGTGCAGATAGATCAACGCTTGGACCACGTTAGTAGGCCATCTATTAGCTATTGGAGTCACTCCGCTTACTCCCACAGTTACTTATCTTTTGGAATGTGTACAGTCAGCCAGTTTGGGTATGGCGGGGCCTTGTCCCATCCTTTGTATATTCAGTTCAGCACTCTTAGAGGCCTGTAGATATGTCCCTGTATGGTGCAGTAAGTATGTTATGTATATTAGCGTGTGATAGCCTTGTCATCTTTCCAGACTTTATGTTTTCAGTAAATATGTATGTATTCATAACCAGTTTGCCAGCTCATCTCTGCAATTCATAGATTATCAGCTTGATTAGCGATGATCGACACTTAGCGTCGGTTATTCGTCGCGGCCCTAGGTTGGGTCGTGACATAAACGGTCTACCTTTGCTTGTTTAATCCTTTAAGTAAATGCAAATAAATTATGTCCAACGTCCTTTGGGGGTTAAAAACCCATTCGGATTGTTTGAACAAGTTGGCCTATCGGACTTGAGAACAAATCGACTAATGACATGTCATGATGCATGATTCCTAGCACCGTTACTAAGAAATGGAGTTAGCTAGACCAGGTATTATTATCCTCCCAAGTGAACGGCTCGGGAGCGGGAACGTCTCGGACCGAATAGATTCTAAGTCGTTTCCCCTAAAGGAATTTTATGTGAAGGAAGATGTGGTTGTAACCACCGTGTTTCAACGCACGATTTAGAAGGTTGCCATAAGTGGCGAAGGGTATGCATGATATGCACAAGTTCAAAAATGCACAAGTCTTGAAATAAATGCACAAGCCAACCTCGGGAGTGGGAGTAAAACTAACACATGAAACAACAAGTTTCATATGCAAAGCATATCAATACACATAATATGCATGATGACGTTTTTGGACGAAGTTGGCTAATGGACTTTAACATACCAAGGATGTTAAGCTTTCCTAATTTGATTATGGTATTTAAAATTGAACGTGTATTTTGTATCATCCCAATTGTTCTCATAACCCAAAATTAACAGAAAATAATTAATTTTATTGTATAAATGTAGAAATAACATTTTGTTTTAGGTAAATAGAAATGATAATTGATCTTGCCACATTAAAGGTAGAAGAAATTAATTTAAAATCTATGATTTTGTTTTCATGAAAGTAGAAAAAATTAATTTCGTTCATAACCCAAAAAATAATTTTATAAATAATTGGTTTTGTTTGTATAAATGTAGAAATAACGATTTTAGAAATAAATAATTGATTTTGTGATGAGAACCCACTTTTATGTGAATAAATGATCAACATTAGACACGTTCAACTTTAAATAAATGCACACATAACATATTTAAATGATCCTTAGGGTCGAAAACTCGTTCGGTTCATTCAAATATGGTGAACTAACAGACTTAGACCTGAGCCGAAGTCAAAATGATCCTAAATATGACATCATGCATGATTTCTAGACTAAGAGTGAGGTAATCTAGACAATGACATGGTTCCCCCAAGTGGACAACCAAGGGGTGGGAATGCTTAGAATTGTTGGTTGTACCACGGACCAACTAGATTCTAACCGTTCCTCCTAAAGGGTTTTTTTAGAGTGAAACGGCCGTGAGATCCACGTAACCGTTTATGGTGTGTGCAAGTGTAAAAAAAATTCCAGGAGTGGAGGAAATGTGAGTGATATGAGCAATAATAAATATAATCAAACAAATAAAACACATAAATTTGAAAATTCAAAAATAAACCTTAATCCTGTAAAAAAGAAAAGGAAAAAAGTTAGTATCGAAATAAATGATAAGAAAATAAAGCAAGTAAAGAATCCCAATTAAAAGTCCGTTATGGTTTGAACCTTGACATCCCCAGCGGAGTCGCCATTCTGTCATACCCGATTTTGGACTCAACTCAAGGTAAGTCGGGTTTCGGATTTGACTGGGTGAACTCGTTTGAGTTAAGATTTTGGAGTCGTCACCTAATAAATTTCCTAGGCGTATTAGGTCACCTATTAATTTCTAATTCCATTTAATTAACTCCGGGTTGGTCTACGAGTCAGAGATTCAGGTAAGAGGTTCAAGTTAACTATAAAGGAAGGGGTTAGGCACCTCTCGAGCTCCACAAATGTGGTTACAGGCCGGACTTATAATTGGGATTCAAACAAACAGCTAAGCAATTTAAACTAAGCAACTAAGAATAGACAAATAATTTAAATGGCTAGTAAATTATTATGGCATTAAGTAAATAGGTATGATTTACTAATGACTCCCTCCTTTACTCCTTGCAAAAAGAAGAAAATGAGTTAGTAAAATAAAAAAAATAACAAATAACAAATGATAAAATAATAATAAATACTAATAATAAGGAGAACAAAATAATAATAATAATGACAAAAGGACTTCTCTTTGAATTGTTCTTTTCCAAAATAAATTGTCGCCTCTCATCCAATTTTACCTCGCAAAATATAAAGGAGATAAGGTTAATATCAATAATAAATAAGTAATTGATAATAATGATAATAACAATAATAATAATAATATTACTAATAATAATGTTAATAATAATGATAAATATAGTAATAATAATAGTAATTTAAAATAATAATAATGATAATAATAGTTTTAATAATGACAGTTTTAAAATAAAGGGGGAAAGGGATTTTTAAAAGTGTCGGCTTCGGTGTGTATGAATTGGGTGGAGGTTCGGGACGTCGATACGGCTGCAAACACGTTGGTCGGTCGTGTTACCATGCCGAGTACCGGTCTCATCACTCCGTCACCGACTCATTCGTTGTCACGGCTTATACACGTCATCATAGCATTTTGTGTGTTTTAGGGGTGCGGGAATGGGTCGTTCAAGTGTAGTATCATGTTCAAATCAATCAAATAGGCCTCAAATAAATAATTTATTTTCCTTGGCCAATTGATGTATTATCCGTCAATTCAATGTGTGTGCGTCAATTCCTTGCGTAGGCCTCAAATAAACGTATATTTTCATAGGCCATCAATCTCAACTGTAGTATATCCTGTTCAAAATCACTAAACAGTGTCAAGAAGAATTCGAGCGATAGCATTCGTCCACAATAACATATACAACATATCTATGTAAACAAATTAGAACCAGCAAGAGTTGGTCAAAACATCAACCCACAGGAATAGGTCAAACGGACAAGACCCAGATAAAGCGAGTCAAAGCCAACAGTAAACCAACAGATAACAAAAACCATTAAAGGCAATTCGGCAAAATCATAAAGCGAAAATAACAGAACAATGATAACAAGACGATTAACCCAGTCGTGACACTCAAATAGTCACTGGAAGGCGATGATGATCAGAACCATGGCGATCAAACGGAAAAGGAGGAGCGATCGCCGGCTTCATTTTCCGGCGAGAAACGCAGCGGCATCGCTGCGACTCCACAGTTATTATTTCAATTCCTGCAACAAAAGATACAGATCAGACCATGGCTAAGAAATCAAACGACCATTGATGGATTTTTAGCGGCGTTCTCGGCCATCACTGGTTTATCACTTCCCGTCCCTTTTTTGATTTTATGAAATCCCCAAACCCCTTGGTTTCAATCAGTGCTTGTTTGGGTTATTTTGGACAAAGAAAATGGATGTTTTTAGTTTTGTTCCGTAGTGTTTTTTGATGTGGATGTTGTAACAGAGAAGGAGGAGACCAAAACAGGATGCGTGTATCTGTTCTTATTTCACTGTGTTTATGGGTATTGCTTTCGTGTGCGTGTGTGGCTATTTCTGGATATGGGTGTGGGATTTCGGGGTAATCGGAGAGGAGGTGTGGTGGTGTTTGCTTTGCTAAAGGGGAGAAGATGAGGGTGGCGCGTGGCTGTGTGGATCTCACTGTAAAGGGTGTGTGGGAAGATAAAGAAGAGGTCTGCCCGTTCCTGTTCGTTTCTTGTAGGTGTGTTGGAGACGGTGTGTGTGGTGTTAATGGTGTGTCAAGAAGTAGGGAAGTAGAGGAGAGGGAGCTGGGGTTGGCTATGGTGTATTCTGTGTATGTGTGTGTATTTTGGTATTTTTTATTGACTGTGTGTTGAGGAGAGGGTGATCGTGGGGAAGAAGATAGGTTGGTGTGGAGTAGGCTGTGGGGGTCCACCCGTGGGGGAGATGAGGGAGCATTCTAGTATTAATCTTGATGATGATAAAGTGGAGAGGGGATAGTGTGTGTGTCTGCCGTGTGAATTGAGTCCGTAGTGTGTATATTGATGATGGTAATATATAGGATTAGGGAAGAAAAATCATTGTTGAGGATTTGGGGAGGTAATTTAGGGAGATTAGAGGAATTTTGGGGTTAGGGAATCAATTAGGAAGATTGGAGGAGGCATTTTAGGCATTTCAAATGATTGTAGGGATTTGAAAAAGATTAGGGGAGGACAAACTTAGACATGGTTTTTGTAAAGGATGTATTTGGTTAGGAAATGTGGCTAGGTTCCGAGTAAAAATGTAAATAAATAAAAATAAATAAAGATAAATAAAAAATTTTAGGTAGTAATTTTGAAATAAGGAAGAATTAATAATAAAAGGAATTTGGACACTTTTATTGACCAAATATTTAACTTAAAGGTGTAAAAAGTAAAATATGGATATACATATATTATAAAATTCCCAAATTAATATTAAATAAACTCAAATAAAATTATTTAAATATATATAATCACAAATAATTACTAATTTGCATAAATAATCACAAATTGAAAAAAACTTGACATGTAGCCTAAATGATGTAATTATATAATATAGCCACTAATATTATGAATGTACGAATTTCACAAATAGTCACAGTTTTGAAAAATAGCCTAAATAATGTAAAAGTTACGTAATATAGCCACACTTAAGTATATAATATATAAATAGAGGATAACGCACGTAAATACATGATTTCTAATGCACATTTTGCACAAATAGTCACATTGCACCCTTAAGTTGAATTATGGCCAATTTTAGAAAAAGGAGGGACAAAATTGAGTGTCAACAGACACTGCAATTCCGTTATCCCAACTATCTTCCAAAAGTTGGTGTCAAGTCGAAATTCTAACACAGCTCATGCTCTCCACAACATCTGCACCAAATTTTAAACCCAAATGCCTAAACCTGAAACAATCCTCTATACCTTTTGCAAACATCCACACTCCTCCAAGCACAACTCCCAATTATTTACAACATCCAGGGGTGAAATTTCCAACCACCTTCACAATACCAGACTGCAAATCATAAAAGGTTCTAATTGACCTTTTATAAATAAAACCTCACTGGTCCTTGGCTTTGGTTCATAGACCTTGTTCATAGGGCTCCTCACTGGACCTCGGCTTTAATCAAGCCTCTCAGTTTCCTAGGTAGCCAATACCTCACTAGTCTTCAAGGAGGGGCCCCACTGGTCATTGAAAGACATAGGGGCTTCACTCTCCTAGTATGCGACAAGCATACTTCAATTTTCATAAAGCAGTAGCTGGTCAGTCAACGTAAGCCTGCACACACAGAGGTCTTCATAAGAGAGACCCCACTGATCTTTAAAAGACACCAGGGACTTCACCTCTTAGTATGCAACTTGCATACTTCATTATATCGCCCATTCAGCAAAATCCAACAACATTCATACCTACATCAACAAAAATTACACCCTAAAACTACTATTACACCCTACATAAACACTTGAACTAGATCACATTTTGCAAGGACTTGAACCAAATCAACCAAATCTGCCTAACTTTCCCCTGGACTACAATTTTGTCTTGTTCACAAAATTCTGCACTATGATCTCAAATTCTCTGTGGACTGCTATGACCACATAGATTCTGCTAAATTCTTCCATTTTCTAACCTAAAAGACAAAATTCTAAATCTGATTATGCTCAAAACATGTCTAGGACTGAGGATTCGTTATCACACAGCACATAATAAGCATTGTCATTGGGTTTCAAGAACCCGCTGACGTAAGGGCGGTTTCCTAACTATGGATGCGGTACAAAGGACCGGGTCCAGACTAAGGTGTAAATGCATGCATGCTCCTAAAAGCTCATTCTAAGAGTGGGTTAACAGTTGAGGCTAACAGGTGAGCAGGTGGTCTCGTAGTTGAATTACTCCTACGACAACCCGCCTGTATACCAACTCGTCAAAGGGTTCTTTAGTGGAAGAAAATGTGGGTGCGTATGCACACACCTCACGGATATTTTGAATGAAAATGCAAGAGGTTTGCAGGAGTGGGGGAAATATGAACGGAATGCCAGTTTATATATGTGCACAAATAAGGGTGTAGTGACATGCTTTCATGGCACACAAACAAAAAGATATAATAAAGCAAAAATAAATTAAGCATGCTAGTTGCAAATAATTGAAAACCTTTATTGTTCCCCAGCGGAGTCGCCATGTTGTTGAACCCCAAAAAGAATAACCCCGAAAGGGCTAAATTTAGGAATTTCAACTGAATGGACTAACTCATTGGAGTTTTTGGAGTCGCCACCCAATTTAAGAAAAAATAGGGAACCAAATAAGAAAATGTGTGCAAAACTCCGTTTTGGAAAATTCAGTCTTTCAGAGATTCTAAGTAAGAGGTTTTTCTAATTTCGAAAGAAGGTTTTTAAGGCACTTTCAAAATTCCGTAAATTACGGTTAATCCGACAGATTTTCAAATTAACTTGCAAGTGCTATTTATTCGCTTTTCTTAACATGATCTAAAAATAATTAATCGAACCATTAATTAACTCGACCAATTATATTTAGCAAATTTTCAAAATATTTAACAATTTATTCAAAAGGCTTTAACTTGTCTTTAAAATAAAAGTAAAACAAATTAAAAGCGCATTTTTTTTTTGAAAAAGAACGATTTGATCGTCCTAATTTCTTTGCCAACTCATATGTGATAGTGCATAAATAGCACTTACTTAATTTTAACTTTAAAACCCGAATCTCTCATCATAAGTTGGAACTTAGGTTTCAAGTCGCTTTTTTGCAAAGTTGTTTCGGGATATTTAGAAGTTAATTAAAACTTCATTATAAGTTTTGACCTTTTAAAAAAACTACTTCGTATCAACAAGATAGAAGCCTTTTCTTATAGTCATTTATTAAGCATAGTTTTGAAATATTTTGAAATTTTGCACGCATTTGCTTAAATGGCCTGATTTGCAATAAATTAAATAACGAATTCAAAATAAAAGATAATGAACATAAAATGAATCAAATAACTCAAACAACTCATAATATATATATATATATATATATATATATATATATATATATAATAAATAAAATATTTCTACAAAGTTTACGTAAATATTCTAAAGGGAAAGGAAGGATAAGAGTTAAAAGATAAAATCCGGGAATTGACAAACTCGCGGGGGCCTTGATTTTCCTAAAGTTTCTAAAACATTGAAAAACTTGATCCCGAATCTTGACCCCAATACAACTCCAATGCCGATTCAATATAAGTCATCCCCAACTGGTGAGTTTTCCAAACTCGATCCTGAGGAGTTCATTCCAAGAAAGAGGAGAAAAGGAATTAGAATAGGAAATTTGAACTTTACACATATATGTACAAAAGGTAGACAATAAAGATAGCAAATGTAACAGACTTCAAGAAAACTACTCCGTACTAATTAATACATAAAAGAGTACATTCTTATATTATTTCTTTGGAATAGAATATAAGAAAATATATCTTTTATAAATAATACTTGCAATATTCAAGGTGGGAGCTTTAAACAAATCCTCTTTTAAGGTACTTCTTGAATAATACAGACCGAAACCGAGGACCATATTCTTTATTGCATAATTTACTAGGGATACCTTAAAGAAGATAAAGACATAATTTCAAGACACTAAGCTAGCGTTTGTTTATAGTTTTTGGGGTGTTTTTGGGGGTATTTTTTGGGATTTCCCAAAAAATCCAAAAACTGGTTGAACCCAGTTTTTGGGATTTTTTGGGAAATCCCTCACAAACTTCAAATATTGTTCCAAATAAAATGCATGTCTAAACAAAATTTCAATTTCCCAAGTTTCAAATCCCAAATCCCAAATCATGTCCAAACGGGAGCTAAGATTCCAATAAATATTCCATTATATAAAACCAATAATTTTATAAACAAAGGGGAAATCTTAGACGAAAACTTATAAAGGGGACATGCCTCTCAAATTAGGATTCACTTCAGAGTTATCTTTTAAATTCTTCAAGAAGACCAGTTAATAACCAATAAAAATAAATACTAATGGGCACAGGATAAAAACTTCATGGATCATTCTTAATACTTAAAGAGGCTAGACTTAATTAGAACTAATCTAACAAAGCTCAAAGACTGGACTATAAGCAAGCTTTTGGCAAAGGACTTGAACCCAGAACTTACACTGGAGGATGCTAGACAGATTCATATTGCAGACTCTATGACCCTAAAGCTACCTAGAACAACTAGAACTCCCCTCAGACTCTCACAACACTTTGAACAATAGAACAGAACCCCTGCCTATTTCAAATACCCCCCCTAACTTACCTGCTACCTGCTCCCTGAACTCACCCCAATCAAAGACAAACCCCATACTTCTTCACCCATTCAACAACTCTAAGAGCAAAAAACAGAACCAAGAAAAACACGCTGCTATTCCCAGGACACTTTACAGCTTAAAAGACCGCTTTGTGACATCCCTGGAACACCTCCATACTACCTGCATATCTACATACCATCCAAAAATCTGAACTTCAGCACCTGAAACAAAATTGCAGACAACTATAGACTAGGAAACCAACTCATTCAACCTTTAGCATACACCCTATGAACTGAGACTGGACAACCACTTAAAGACCCTTGAAAACTTCTTACACGCAAACTACAAACTTAATACCAGCCTAAGCTAATACCTGCGACTCACCTGACCTCCTTTAATCATCTGCAAGTGACTGAACCAAAACAAACTCATATAGACCTTGCAACCATACCAGACAACCAAAACTCCAACCTAAGACTAACTCCAAACACCCTGTTGCATGAAATATCATAGCAGCCCCTGAAATTAAACCAGAAAAACAACCTACTACTCCCTCATATTATCACAACCTACAAACAGCTATACAACATCCCACATTTCATTCAACAACCAAAAACAATTCCTTAACAACACAGACCTTCATACACTGGCCTACAGACCTCCTGAACTACTCTTAAACCACCAGAACACCACCTTGAGCACCTGCAAAACTCTAGACCAGCTACTACTAATCTGCTACCCTTCAAAAGCCCAAGCAGAACCCCAAACACCAAGAAGAAACTGAGTTGAAGTTCTAACTGATACAGATAAGAAAAATTGAAGAAAAGACTAGGACTTTAACCCTTCATACTTTCAACACAAATTTTCTTAAAGAATGAACTCTAAATGCTAAGTGAAACAACAAAGGTACAATCTTTAATACTAACAGCAGGCAAGATAAATTTTAACAGAATATGATTTTTATCTACATATCTATACTCGACAAACAACATTTAAACTAACGAACATGGAGCAAACCTATTATCATATCATAGGCGAAGTTAAGCTTATTTAAGCGACACTGATTCTAGAAAAATAAGAACAGAATAGAAAAAAGAATATTACCTCTTGCGACGCAGTGAAAAGGGGCGAGGATCCGAGAAAAACGACTCGAACAAGAGCGACGACTTGAATGGAAAGACGACGACACAATTCGAAAACACAATAATACTGAAGATGAAAGTAAAACCGGAAAATAAAAGCTTGTGTATATTTTGTATTCTTTATGCCATTTTCTCTATCTCTATCCCCGCTATTTCTTTTGGTTCATGGCTGCCTCCTCCACCCTCTCATATTTCTCTATGAAAGCTGCTATATATATCCCCCCTATTAGGGTTTCGGAGGGAGAACCAATTTTACCCAAAAACCCTCTAACGGCTCCAATTTCGGATAAGGTTCGTACTATTGATGATGAGCTGGAGGGGGGACCATTTTTTGGACTTATTTCTGTTTCTAAATTTTTTGGGATCCATCGGGTAGGGATTTTGGGGTTAACGGGTCAGGAATTGGATTGGGGGATTCATTGAAAATGGTGGGAATGTGTATGTTATGTATGGCTTTGCAAAGGTAGGCTGGGTTTTATGGTTAAGAACGAAATTAGCCCTTTTAGGATAAATTAAGGCAAGGAATGGGATTGCACGGGTGAGTTGGGATTGAGCTACGCATTGTAAAATTAGCCAATTTCTTTGAAATTTCAATTGATTTTCTTTAATTATTATCTTTTATTTCAATTTTTAATTCTAACCCTAACTATAAAATATCGCTGCAATTTATTAACTTTAAGAAATCCCGGGACAAAATTGGTTGTCAACAACTTGCTTGTCTAAATAGCGATGTTATAAGGTTTTTATATTATTTACAAAGTGCAAGGATAAGTTAAACCAAATCCTAAACTAGTTGGGAAATTTAATTCTCGCCATGCTCAAGGCTTTGTTGGAAGCGCTGCTTCCAGTATAGCTTCCAAAATTTAAGGCTATCTCTGAAGCTTTACTCTCAAAACAACTTCCAATCTCCAGGGCTTTCTTGGAGACTTTGCCTTCAAAACAGCTTCCAAATCATTAATTTAGTCTAAGCCTTGCTTTTTAGAGTATTTTTCTCCATCTTGTTTGTTCTTGCCTCGAATTCATCCAATCCATTTCTAAAATCACAAACATGATAAGTAAGCACAAAAATCATAATTATCACATATAACGAATGAATAAAGTACCAAAATACAAGGAAATATTAAGGTAAAATAGGCAAATATCGCCAAATATCATAATGCCATTGGCCGTCCATAGTCGACATCATTATTCCTACTACTGAAGAAAAGATCTCCACCCATCATGGTGGTTATTCAATGGTTCATACGTATCCTTTCACTCTTCATCTCAACAAGCACATTCACTCAGTTGTCGAGGAAGTTTGTTGTCAGTATGACATCTGTTTCAGCCAAGTCAGGCCTTCTGTTTGGCGTATGGTCATCGTCCTCGACCATTTAGCAGCTCATGCAAACCTGGAATTCACTTTTTGGCACCTTCATGCGTTATACTCCCTTCGTCTTCAGAAGGCGGGCATGTTGAACTACAAGAGGCGAGGGAGGAAGGGTATCACCTCCAACACTAATTATTCTAAGGACAGTGGCTGGTTCTATCGGTATGTAGCGGTGTGTACTATGAGCATTGTCTCATTCTACCCCTTTTCTAGAAGTTTTTAATAGGAAGCGTAAGTCTCGGTACTTTGATTCTGCATACTTTGATTTCCACCTTTTATGCGCTAACCTCCTTCCTTTTAGTAAACCTTGTGACTGAATTCCTGATTTCCCACGATGCTTTAGTTGCCTAAGTCACCACATTTTTCACCAAGAATCTTGCTCGGACGATGAATTTTGCGGCCTTAGTCAGTATGAACGGTTGGAAGGCGAATGATCATGATATGTTGTCTCTTCCTTCTTGCTTAATTGCGGCAAATCTGGTTTCTTATCTGCGTTTGATCCCTTTCAAGGTACTCATGTCATCTAATGCTTGAACTGAAGGAGATTCCACTTACTGCCCCATACATTGCTCTTGTGCCTCTGCTGGTAGGGTCATCGAAAGGGCTAGTAGTTCCCGTTCTTCAAAAAGGAAAAGACCACTAAGACGGAGAGAGTTGTTGCATGTGAACCCTTAATAATTTCTTACAGTGAGGAAGCCCTCGAGTGCCCGACCCTAAGGTGTTCATCCTCCTGTTGCTGTTGCTGTCTTCACCCATAGTCTGGCCCTTCTGCATGCAAGCGCAGATACCTTATTGATGAAGGCCCTAAGGTTGAGGAGGAGGCCGACGCGGAGGACGAGGTTTTCATTCTTTTGCTCACTTTGAGGCTCAGGATATAGGTTAGCTTAGCCCTGTTACCCTTCTTTATATTCTACTGCTCCATGTATTTCATTAATCATTTGTTGTTGAATACGCACAGATCCTACAGTTGTAGTTCCGGCTTCTAAATCAACTGATTATCCCTTCCAGCATCGTCCTAATAAAGAGGTTGTTGGAACTGATGCTGCCCCTGAAGATGGTTTTGAAAAAAAAATGGTGATGGAGGTGATGACCTTCCAACTGAGGAGTCTGCAGCAGTGAAGCGGGACCTTCGCGGAGTGTTGCTGCGGAGGGAAGTCCCCCAAGAGAGAATTAGTTCCCCTCTTTTTATGACAATGTTGTAAACTCTACCAGTGTTTCGGGTGTTATCAACGAAGCTTGCCCGTTTTGTGGCCTTTTTAACTTCTATTCATGTCTTTTACCATTATTTGTTGTTTGCCTGTGACGATTTTAGCTTTTTTTCCATAAGCAGTTTGACTAATGCTTTCAGAGGAATTTAACCTCCATAGAATAATATTGTGCCTGTCGCTCCAAACGCACACGCAAGTATACGCGGTCGATCAAGTAATAAAGTGATAAGAAAGTATCGTTCCCACGAGGACTATTGATTAACTACTAACTAAATCAGACAATTCCTAATTATCTAAGCAAGAAGGTTTCAAGAGTTGAGAATTTATCTAACTAAAATAACTAATTAAACCAAGAAAATAATAACAAGTAAAATACGATTTTGGATTCAAGAAGGGATAATAGCCTAGGGTCATGGGATATCTGCCAATCCTGTTGAATTCTTCAGTTAATCTGACTAAATCAATTTACCTGGGTTACTAATCACAGGGTTAATATTACTCACAGGACTCTTTCGATACCCTGCTCACCTATTCAAGCCAACCTAACGCCTATATGTCTATGGAATTAGAGTTAACAAGAATGCATATGTTTCTCCTGTATACTGACTAAGCGTGACTGTTAGGTATATTTCTATCCTAACCGCGAAACCATTCCCCGATGCCCAGGTTCAGGAACACGCTCTATTCAATCCTATTGCAACCTGTAGTTCCCACTTTCGAGTTCAACCCTAGGTTCATAAATAGTATTCAATTGGTGATCAAGCAATCAAATAATTACGCTCAGGATATGAATAAATAACCCAATAATATAAATCAATAAAATCAAATCAACATCTGAAAAGCAACATTCATGGAGAATCCCACAACTTTAGACTAACAAACTAAATTAAAGAAAAGAGAAGAAAACTCAATGTAGATGTTGAGCTCCAACCGATCTTTAGCGTCTCTATGCCTCCCAAAGGGTTCTTGCCTCCAAAAGTACGTAATAATCCTTAAAAATATGTTTACAAGGGTTTAAATACGGAGTACAATAGGTGGCCCACGTTTTTAGTTAATTCAAGCTACTCTGGGACTGTTTTACGGTGCATACACCGGAGCATGCCAAGCATCCGTGGCTGTATGCGCTCCTTTTCTCAATTTCTTCAATATTTGCACTCTTCCCAGTCCATACAGCCTAGCATGCCAAGCATCCATGGCTATACCCATCGCTTCTTCCTTGTTCTTGTATGAATCAAGCTCTAATTTGCTCCAATTCTTCAGAGATTATACCTAAGTCAACACAAACACATTAGATCAATGTAATATCACTAATTAAGCAATGTTGGGCACAATTAACAGCAAAGTCAAGTAAAAGTGAATATTAATTAACGTCGGAAATACAAGAAATATGCCCAACATCAGTGCCTATGTGGGCATATATGCGCCAGAAGTTGGAGGCTTTTTTTAAGTTGGTAACAGACGTCCTATTTTATTTCTAATGCTTAGAATGTTAGCATATTATTGAAAGTCTGAACGGACGTGAACGTCTGCTGATAACCAATTTGCACCAGCTGATGGTGGCTTAAATTACGTCTGTAATGTTTATGACTAAAATAGGTTGAATAGGTTAAACAATTAAATTTATGAAAGGGTCACAAGCAATACAGTAAATACGTAGGAAAGTAAGTAAAAACTGAATGAAAAGTAATAAGCAAGAAAGTAAATAATCTTATTCCTTTAGAATAGCCGAATTCTATGTGAATCGCTTAATCGTACAATACAATGTAAGGAAGGGTATTTATAGCTGTGATTTACCCAGTCCTAATGATGGTAAAATACAAAGACTAATTAGGCCACGTGCCAATTTACTCAAGGAGGTGGTATATACAAAACCCTAACTTGAAGACTGTTAAACCTAAGGCGGCAAAATATATACTTTGCATCCTACGGTCTGTACCAGCTGAGCAGCCGTGGCTTGAGGAGCAGGCGTGTATCCTCTGCGCCCGCTAACTTGTAAGCTAAGTTTAGTCTCGCCAGCTGAACTCGTATCCCCGTGCTATGTGTTGATGTAAGCAATCAGGAAATGAAAGAGGCGTGATAGAAGACGTATAGATGTGCCTGCACCCGATACTTGTCTTCTATCTATTTGCATGCTTGGCATTGAATGCTACTACACAAGTACAATGACGTGTGGCCTTGTGATTGGAGGGGTTTTTATGTGCGTCGTTCTAATGCTGCTATTGCTCTGCCATATCCCATAATTTTTGGGATTCATCACGCAAGCCTGAATTGATCATGATCTCATGTCTGCAAAAACGATCCACTTTCCTTCTAGGACTCTTTTTGGCATGTATAGGTACACTGTAATTATAAAGCCTTTTATTCATCTTAGAACTCGTTCAAAAACTTCTTTTCAAGAGAAATCCTTTTCGCAGCCTTCTAAAATATTTCTTCTTCAAAATGGCCCAAGAATCAAACTTTCTCCTAAGAAATTTCAGGGTTCAAGACTACCTTCCACAAGTCATGAATTTCTAAGGCGATTGCTGAATGCAAGTCCAGACAGCCAGGCAGGAGGGTGAGAATGATAACCTCTCGATTGAGTTCTACCCATCTGCCATTATAGAGGACGATGTGACTCATATCAGACTCGAGTGCAAATGGCCCTCCATCATAGATATCATTGTTCCCACTGCTGAGGAATGAATTTCCACCTATCGTGGTTGTTATTCGATGGTTCATACGTACTCTTTCACTCTGCATCTTAACAAGCGTGCACACTCAAATATTGAGGAAATATGCTGCTATTATAACATCTGTTTAGGCCAAGTCGGGCCCTCCGTCTGATGCATAGTAGCCTTATTGGATCACCTGGAAAATCATGCTAGGGTGGACTTCTCATTTTGGCACCGCCATGCTTTTTATACTCCCCGCCAGCACAAAGCAGGTATGATGATCTTCAAAAGATGAGGAAAAAGAGGTATAGTCTGCATAGTGGGGATTCCAAAGTGCGTGGTTGGTTTCACAGGTATATACCCCTGGCATAGTCTCATCCTATCCTTTCCTAGAATTCTGCAATAGGAAATGTAAGTTCCCGCACTATAGCTCATGTACTTTTGTTGTCTCTGCCTTGTACTGACTATTGTTTTTCTCAGTGAATTTTGTGACGGCTTCTCGATCTCCCATGATGTTTTTGCCATGTGGGTCACTGCGATATTTGTCAAGAACCCTGCTATAATGATGACCTTCGTGGCTCCGGCGAGCATAAATGGCTGGCGAGCAAAATATCATGGTAAATATTTTCTTTCGACTAATTTCATAATTTTATACTTCAGTTGCTTTCGACGCATTATTCCGCATCAGCAGTCTCCCATCGTTTATCACCTGAATTGATAGAAATTCCAATTGCTGCTCTATACATTTCTCCCCTCCCTGATGTGCAGGCATCTTTGGGTCGCTGAGAGAGTTAGCGACTCTCGCTCTTCGAAGAGGAAAAGGCCAACTAAATTGACGATGTCGTGGATGTTGATGAACCTTTGGTGATCTCTAATAGTGAGGGAGGAGTCCTTCAAGTACCTGAGCCTGAGGCTGTTGCTTCTCCCTCTGTTGTTATCTCCCTTGTCTGGTCCCTCTACGTGAAAGCGTAAATATCTCGTTGACGAGGTTCCTGAGGTTAAAGAAGAGTTCGGTGTGGGAGATGAAGTCGTGCTCCAGACGGCTCATCTCGGGGCCCCATCATCAGGTTGGTTCAACCCTCATCTTTTTTGCTGATATAATTATTTCATACGTCTTATGAATGGTTATCCATCGAACACATGCAGAACCTGCTACTTTGACTCATGCCCCTGAGGTGACTAACTCTCCTTAGCATCGCCTTGGAAAAGAGGTGGTCGTTAATACGGACGTCGTCGTAGAGCCCGTTGGTGGATCCCGTGAAGTTGTCATTCCCATTGGGGCGGGAGTTATGATGTTTGAGAGTCCGTGCACTATTACTGACCATACTGCTGAGTTGATAGGCCCTTTCTAAACAGAGATACCTTGCCGGTTATAGTTATCCGAACTTTCTATCGCCGCAGGGCGTTCTCTCTAAGTATACCTCGTTCGCTTACTTTGTTGCGATGTTCCGAATTGGATCTTCACCTCCCCTTTTGAACATCCCTTTTGATATCCGTTCAGGGGTTGATAGTTTATCATGAATTCGCCGAGGATGCTCGGATGAACTTCTGAGAGAGGAGAATGATGCTCTGCGGGGACAGGTTGCCAAATTGCAACCCTTTGTGACAAAGGTAGAATAGCTGAAAGATGGACTCTTAAACACGTACAAAGCTTACCACTTGGAGCAGATGAAAAATGAAAAACTTAATGCTGCAGTGAGCACCGAGGTTTGCAAATGCAAAGAGGATGTGGAGGCTCTACAGTCATCCCTTTAGGAAGCCAGGCTCACCGGGCAAGTGCATTATGCCAATGTGACTCGCCTGGAGGCAATTGAGGTCGACTTGTGGCAAAGGTTGTTAGAGTTGGAGAATAAGGTCAAAGCCACTGAGAAGAATACTTCTGAAGCTAAGAGCCTTTATGTATTCCTTCAAGATGAAAATGATAAGCTATAAGGTAAAGTGGCATCCCTGGGAAGGTCTGTGACAAGCTTTGCAACGATTCCCACCAGATGGAAGAAAGGATGAACGCCATGAACACCCGGCATGTGGTCGAAGTAGACTGTGCGAATCTGGCGGCTGTACTTGCTACGCTTCACCGGGTTCGTGATAACCCTGACATAGATCTAGCTGTCGAGATTGCTTTATTGACCAGGCTTGTGGCCCAAGGAGATGCTCAGTTGGATCCGACCTTGAGGAAGGCTCTATAGAAGCTAGTGGTGAAGGAGAAGATGACATGCCAACTGGGGAGCCTGCAGTTGGTGAAGTAGAGCCTCCATAGAGTATTTCCGCGGAAGAAAATCCCTAGAGAGAGAATTAGTGTCCCCACCCCCTCCAATTTCTTTTTGTGATGACAATTTGGAAACCTGCCCGTGTTTCGGGTGTAATTGATATATTTTTTCCCGTTTTGAGGCTTTTTGACTTTAATTACCTTTTATTTTGCTTGTGACGATTTTAATTTTCGCCGTAGACTGTATTTAGATAATGAAGTCACGCCTATATGGACGTGTGCACCAAGGACTTAGGTGGATTTTATTAAGTAGCAGACTCCCTGTTTATTCCAATGTTTAGAATATTGTATAGTGAGCCTGCTTGGGCATGTACGTCTGTTGATTGTCTGCTAGCGAGTGATGGCTTGAAAAGCGCCTGTGGTAGACGACTTTGGTTAAGGCAAGGCCCGCGCCCACAAGGGAACGTTTTTAGCCCGTTATATGCAACGGAGCATTTTTGCGTTCAAGCTAGAACATTTGTACTTTTCCACTCGAGTGCTTAAGTCTTAAATGGCACGATGCGGGCATGCGTCCCTACCGATATGTTGGTGCAAGTGTTGAATTGATAATTTCAACTTACCAATAATGCCTAATGGCTTACTAGGAGGTATCTAGCTTTAAGCGAGTAGTTCTCTACTTTTGTTACTGAAAAGTGAGTGCATTACTTCGACTTAAGTTGTGCCGGGGCTATGAATAGTTTGATCGTAGATGGATCTGATTGTAAAACTGACCAAGTAAAATAGTAGTTTTATTGATAAAAAATGGCGCTGGTCCCATGTTTTTGTGGGTGAAGACCCGTAACATAAATGAGCATTAGAATACTGTAATTCGACAACTAAAATTCAAAAAGAAATTAAAACTTAAATTAAAGTAAGCATTAAAAAAGAGTTGTACTTTCGAATGTCCCATTCCTTCTCCCCCAAAACTTTCAATCAACCAAATAGCTAGAGCAGTTGTCTTGGTTGATTGAAGTTTTAGGGACTTCATCAGCTTCAAGGAGGCTATCATTTGACACCACATTCGGGACAGATGCTCCAAGGATAGCTGTCATATAACACTCCCTTGCCACTTCAAGATCTCCGTTGATCTCCTTCACTCCCCATTTAGTAGGGTACTTGAGTTTTTGGTACAGAGTATAAGGTATTGCTTTTATTTGGTGTATCCGTGGCCATCCCACGATAGTGTTGTAAGGGACCCCTCCCTTGATCATCTGAAAGGGCGTGATGTAATCTACTCCTGGTGTACGTATTGCAAGATTTATTTCTCCAACAGATATTTCATAGGAATTGTTGAAACCAGGCAAAGTATAGATACTTAGGTATACTTGGTCTTCAACTCTCATTGCTTGTATGGTTGCCCACCTGATAGGGTTTGCTGCACTGCCAGTATCGACCAGGACGCATTTGACATCCGTGTCACCTATTCTCAATGTTATAACCAAGGCATCGTGGTGAAGAGTACTGCAACTGGTACTATCCTCGTCACTGAGCAGGATTACCTCCTCTCGAGCGTGGCCTCCATCGGGCTCTGCGTCATTCTAATTTGGGTCGTTACGTAGCGTTGGTCCGCCAACTATTACATTGATGGACCTTTTTGGTTCTTTTAGGTCCGGAGGGGCCTCTGAGCTCATGTTTTTGGCGTATGTTTGCTTCCCCCTATTTGTCAGCAAATCCTTCAAGTATCATTTGTTAAGAAAACTCATTACCTCTAGAATGAAGCCCCTGCAACTTGTTGTCTCATGCCCATGATCTCTGTGAAATTCACAAAAGAGATTCACGTCCCTTTTTCCCAGTTCTGCTCTCATGTTGTTAGACCAGCGTACATGGGTATTCTTCATGTGATCCTTTACGAATTCCATGGTGTTGACACGCAGTCCCAGTTCCTCGAACCTGTCGGGTGTTCTATCGATGATGGGCGACCCTTTGTGAGGGTACGCTGGTGCTTTTCTAGTGTCCTCCCGCTTTTCAATGGGTCTCGGGAAATCAGCTCTGTAATCTCTTCAACTTCTCTTCCCTCTATCTCTAGCTCGAGGTTCTTCAGTGTGCTCCCGTTTCTGACCCTGCTGACTGATGTCCTCAGTAACCAAATGAGCAATGTCGTTGAAGGTCGAGGATTGTTCGGGCTCTAGACGGAGTTTCTCGTCATGCCACTGGTGTAGGGAATTCCATGTTGTCATCGGGTGTTAAGTGAGACTCCATTGTAACTCTCGTGTGGCTAGTGAACCTTTGGAGTTCAAGCTCTTGCCAAAAGCTACCACAATAATATTATCGGGAACTAGAGGGAGCTCCATGCATTCCTTTCGAAATCTCTCCAAGCAGGCTTTCAGCAACTCGTCGTTGCATTGCCAAATCTCAAAGATATCTTCCATGTGCTTCTCACGCTTTCGGGCTCCGAAATGCGCCTTCTTGAATAAATCTTGCATCTGGGTGAATGACTCGATTGATTCCAATGGTAGCAGGGTGTACCATGCGAGGGCACCTTTAGTTGAGGTCGTGCCGAACTTCTTCACTAGAGCAGATTAAGTTTCTTCCTCATAAATCTTGTTGCTCTTAACAGCTGTATAATAAGAAGTGATGTGCTCGTCTGGATCAGTGGTTCCGTCGTACTTGAGGTTATCTGGCAGGCGCAAGTATTTGACTACGCGGACCAATGCAATACTTGCTTTATATGCATGTTTTTAGAACTTTTGCTCATCTACGACGGTAATCTGGGGTTGAGCACCCGACACGTTACCGATCCGATTAAGGATGACCTTTAGCTCCTTCAGGATGTTCTGAATGGCAAGTGTTCCTTCGAGACTTTAATAACTGGTTGCAATCGAGCTTCCAGGGACGGTCTCCATGCTGAGTTTTCGATTGGGAACGAAAGCTGGTGACTCGTTCAGGGGCGCGGGTCCTTGCAGGGACAGTGGCCTCTGGGATGAACCAGCAAAGGTCGCTCCCAAATTTTGAACCATGCTTTTGACCAAGTTGGCCGAGTTTCGCCCTTCTCGTTCCGCCTGAGTTTGAAGAGACCGGCAAGGAAATCTTCGAGTTTGGTGTTGCTTCCGCGTGGTTAATCATCTTCGCCGTCACTGCCTACAGAGATCGGATCTTTGGTAGGGTCCTTTGGTTGTCCGTCTAGATCGCTGGGATCCTTTGCGGAGTTGTCTACTGCATCAGCAGTGTGTCGACATCCATTTTTCCCGAACCGGTTAGAGTTCGAAACAAGATTTGACTTAATGGAATTCACGGGTAAGACTTGGAGTCTCCACCTAACATATTTTTTAACTAGACGTATTAGGGCACCTACTTTGTTTCTAGCCAATTTTAATGTTAACTCCGAAATTAGATCTACGAACTGAAATTCTGAGTAAGGGTTCAAATTAACCCAAGAGGAAGGTGTTAGGCACCTCTCAGATTCCACTAAGTGTGGTTCCTGGCCGGACTAAATAATTGGGATTCGAAAAATAAATCTATACTATATTAAAAGCACGAAGGCCCTTAGAAATATTAATTGAACTTTTTGCCCTTCATTAAAATATTCCACAATAGACAAAATTATCATTTACTATTTTTTTATGTTTGATTTATTATATTTATTAGTTTCTCCAAAAATTAATCCTAATATATAGTTGTTAGAATTCAACATAAATTTTAATACTAATAAGCTTCTTACGTTGTATATTCATGACTTCATCTTAGTGTTTAGGACTTCTCTTACTGCGCTGTGAAGCAGCCAATTAAACCTCTTCATAGTATTACATTGCATGAATTCTAATATCAACCAATTGGTGTTCTACTTATTATTGGAGTTGCAAAGTAATACCAATTTTATATGGATAAAAACACTTTCAATTGCTTCCTTCCACTATATTAAGCGTTACGTGCCTGCCTTTGCCTATGAAATACACTGACCTGATCTTCCCAATTGGCCCCATGTAAGTCCTAGCACCAACGAGTTATTTACATAATAGCTTTTTAATTTATCTGGTATTTTGTTTACCACAGTTAAACTTATCTTCTTTGTTTTCTTTTGTGCTACTTGATTTTTACGTGATTAGCTTTTGATTTAGTCCCGTCTTTGTATTCTTTTGTTTTTTCTATAGCGCTAAAATATTAATTATCCTAGCTAAGGTGGTTCATTCAACTTTTTGGTGTTCAAAAATTACTGTTCTTTATGTTGATGATGTGGACCTTTGGAATAGACGTTTGGGGACACGAAGGCACCACAGGTAAGCTACAAGCCCAACACGTAATATTGATCGACTTTTGTTTCATTAGTAAGTATATTTAAGTTCGATAAAATTATAATTATAATTATTTTAGAAGTAATTTTGTTCGTATGGATAATTTCATGTTTCACAAAATTGAAAAATAAGTCAATTTCAATGTATGGAAAAAAGTAGAACTCTTATTGCCATAAGTGTCTAATAGAATTTGGTTCTCGGCATGTAAGGATTTTGAATTTAACTATGAGTTTACCATCTAATCAAAAGCAGGCTAACACCCATTAAGTGTATTGATATAGAAATATACATCAATTTTAATATTTTGAACGAAAATACGTAAAATAGTAATTTTTAAGGTTTGTTTTAGGATTTAGTAGATTGCTTAAAATAGTAGAATTGGTGAGTTTGATTTGTATCGACTACTTCCGCTAGGATCTAAGATAATATACGATAATGTAGTGGATTCCGGCATTCACATTTCATGGTTAACAATTTTTAACAAGGACTACTGACAATAATTACCATAGTATTTCTATATGACTAATAGCTTGTTTGATATTGCTTCTCCAAAGACAAAACTGTTTTTTTTTTTTTTTTAAAGTACTTTTTTTTTTTAGAAATTTAAGGTGTTTGGCAACAAAAAAAAAAATACTCTTAGCTAAAAGCAGAAGCAGTTTTTGTTGTTGTTGGGGAGAAGTTATAAATATCTGCTTCTTGGAAGAAGCGGAAGCAGTTTATTAATTTTTTCAAGACAAAAATATTCTTACTAAAACATATTTACCAAATTATCCCTCATTAATTAACCATATCTCTCAAAATAAAATTATATTTCTCTTTTTTCCATTTATTCCCTACTATATACTTTTACAAATTCTTCTTATGAACAATTTTTATTTATAGGTATTTCTATCAATCGTATATAGGATCTCCTATTCTTTAAATCATCTTTTAAAAATAAGTAATTACTAGAAATTTCTAATTCCGTTACCACTTCGATTTAACTATATTTTATGTTGTTCAATAGCTTAAATTTATATCTTTTACTTTATGTTTTACATTTTAACTAAATATTTTTTTAAATTAAAGTCTTTTATGATAAATATTTAAAATTATTTTTTTGTTTATATTAATGCAAATGTAAAATGAACTTGGATGTCCTTTTAGTAATTTAACACTCAAAAGTACTTTTTATAAAGATTATCCAAACATAAATTATTTATCAAAAGTACTTCTCCAATGAGTTGTCCAAACACAAACTGCTTATAATCTAAAAGTACTTCTTTAAAAACTACTTATGTCAAAAGTAATTCTCAAAATAATCAGTTTTTTGCAGCAATCCCAAACATGTTCTGGGTGTGCACATTATATATCTCAAGGTTTTTCAAGGCCAATATCAATAAAACATGTTAATTAATTTTTTTCTATCATTCGTAAATTGTTTGTCTCCAGGTGCAAAATCAATTGCAAAGAAATTAGAGAAGAGGAAAACGTGAAATAAAGTAGATAGAAAATCAATGAGCTCACCATCACCACTATTAGAGAATTGCTAAAGATAATTTTGAGGGTTGGTTTAGCTTTAATATTGTAAATTTGACATCATTTACGATAGATCTATGTATTGTTGTATGGAGAGCTTTTCCCTTAAGTTTTTTACTAATTATTGTATGTATGCATATAATGTATAGCTATTGACAACTTAATATTGAAGAATTAATTGACAACTTATCAACAACTCTAACTAATTCTTTGTCTGACATTTTTCTCTTTCTTTTTTCCAATGTATTTCTATCTTTTAGGATGCTAAATTTTATGCAACCAACCCACAGGCAGTGCTCAAATACTCTTCTAGGTATGTTTTCCACTCTTAAATTTAAACCTTAACCTTATAAGTATAAGTATAGGGTGGACATTCTAATAAAGTTATGATATCTTATAAAATTTAACCAATATTTATTCAATCTCTTTTATTGCCTTGTATTGTTTCAGCGTTTTGATTTCTTTTTATGGTATGAACTTGATTGTTTGACCCTTGTGCTTTCGGTGTAGTTTACAGTTGGAAAAGATCTTCTGACTTTAGATAATTCTTATGTTTGTTCACTCGTGCGAGAATTGATTCCTCTGTGCAATAATGTATATATTTTAGTTGAGTTTTCAGATTTTGAGGTTTTGCCCTCCTCCCCAACCCTCCCCACCAAAATGAATTGATTTGAGAAATAACTCTTTTTGAAATTAAACCAGTATGTATATCGAAGGAAGTAGTTAACTTTTATGAGAAATGTATTGGATAAAAGCTGACTAGACTCGAAAAGGTGACACGTGTCTCTCACGTGGCACGAGCAAACGTTTCAACGGACAGATATCTTATGGACAGACGTTCATCACGAACAGACCTAAAGGAGTTATAGAATACTTCAACAGTCAACACGGTCTAAATGAGCAATTATTAGCATTATCATCCACGATCATCCATTTAATGGTCATTAAGACAATCATTACAACCAATCGGTTATGACTCCAACGGATAAGTGCCCAGCAGTTACTTATCCAGACGGATCCACGCCCAGCGGTTAAAAATCCCAACGGGTGCCTATCAGGCCTATAAATAGCATTCGCCTTAATCGATTGTATAACACGACTTTTACTTCCTGTCTACAATATCAATAAGAATACTCTCTCGCTCTTGCTCAGATTTCTCTTTGTTCATATTTTGATTACTACTTTAGTTCTTTGATCGTCTGAAGTGCGATTGGTATCGAAGAACTCTCCCCGGGGACAAGCGATATGATACGGTTACTTCTCCTTGTTTCCGTTTATGCTTTATCTTTATTATTTAATACTTGTATTTCGTCCTCGAATTATCACCATTTTAGTCCGTCGCTCAAACTCTTAATCTCAACTATTGATCGTGACTCCGTAAATACAAATTTAATTATTAATTGGCTTAAAATCGGATCTAGGTTAAATAATTTGGCGACCACAGTGGGAGCCGGTCAATAGTCTTCGTAGGTTAATAGTTTATCTTTGATATTATACCTATTTTCGTCAGTCTTTTTGCTCTATAACTAACATGGCAGAAAGCAATTCTCAACAAACTATCGTAGGCGGAGAACAGGTAAATACTCCTCCACTCAGTCCTAATTATTCTCCTGATTATTCTCCCGATTACTCGTCTGATGGACAACAACAATCTTTTCAAGGATCGGTCAGGCAGCGATATAGGCGTATGCGCTCTCAGAGCACTACTCCACCCAGGAGACGACGTCGTAGGAGTCTCTCCCCTGGCCAAGGGAACCTCCAGGAAACGCTCTTTTCTTTTATGCAGGAACATGCAGAAGTGAATCGAGGAATAAACGAGGCACTCACTTCTCTCCGAAGGAGTAACCCTTCGACTGCAAGGGCTGACGCTGGATCACTTCCTCTCCGTATCATCCGGTTGCCAATGGACAGGCAGAATCTACCAAAAAAATCATTGTTGAATCCCTTAAAAAGCGCCTCGAGCAGGCGAAGGGATATTGGGTAGAAGAGCTACCTGGAGTACTATGGGCTTATCGCACAACAATAAAAATGAGTACCGGAGAGACTCCTTACTCATTGGTATATGGTGCAGATGCTCTAATTCCAGTTGAAATAGGAGAACCCAGTCTGCGATATGCACATGCCACTGAGGAATCAAACTCAGTCAACCTTTCTGAAGAGCTGGACCTCCTCGAAGAACGCAGAGAACTGGCTCTCGTACGAGTAGTCGCTCGAAAAGAACGAATCGAGCAATACTACAATCAGGGACTGCGCGTACGAAGCTTCCAAGTCGGGGACTTTGTACTAAGAAAAGTCTCCCAGAGCACACAAGAGACAAATTCAGGGAAGCTTGGCCCTAATTGGGAAGGCCCCTACAAAGTAATTGCTTCAGTCGGCAAGGGATCTTATCGCTTAGCACGACCAGACGGCTCAACTGTCCCGAACAGTTGGAATGTGGTTCACCTCAAAAGGTATCACTTTTAAGTGGTAAAACGGTTAGTTATTCTACACTTACCTTTTATCTTACAAAAGTTCTTACTTTTATTATATATTCTCTCTAACTGGTACTAACGACCTAAATAAGGTCAGATCCGTTTAGCTCAACTGGTAGAGCTCGAAGTTCTTCAACTTCGCGGCAGTGGGTTCGAATCCCACAACGGACACACTCCTCGTTTGGTTATATGTGTTCAATATGCAACTCACCGAAAACTCTTTTCATGTTATCACTTTACGTGCTCCAACATAAAAACAAGGGGGGTGGTGAGAGGCCCCTGTAGGCCAGATAAGACCTTCATAAAGGCAGATAAGACCTACAGAATGGCGAATAAGACCTTCATAAAGGCGAATAAGACCTTCATACAGGCGAAAGACCTTATCGAAAGGCGAATTTCTAAAGTTTTTCAAAAAAACTTTTACGTGATAAGACTTCCACGACAAATAAGAGGAGTCATTCACAAAACAAAACCTTTATGTGACAAGGCTTCCGCGAAAATAAGAGAAGTCGTTCACAAGGCCAACAACTCGGCCAGAGCCAATCTACAACGCCATGCAATAACTTTCGACTATCAAAACGATAAGCAAAGTTATACACATAGAGCAACGATTCGGCCAAAACTCTAACGACCACGACTCGGTCAGATTACTTACAACTTACGACCTCTTCCTAACGAAAGGCTAAGTTAAAAACATTTGGGCAGACTTTTGGAAGTACGAACTTAATAAAGTTAAAAATTCAAAAATAATTCCCAATCATAAGGCACGAAAGCCACAACACATGCAAACGAAAAGATCAAGAGTTCAAACTAAATATAGTCACTGAACAGATCTAAAGTAGAATATATACATTATCCTGTAAATTGATAAAATGCCGAAAACGGCTGACAGAAATTTGCAGAGTGATTCAAAGGCCAAATAAAACCGGCCATACAAAGGACCAGAAAGTCTTTACTAGACTTCTGTCCATCAACAAACAAGTCCGGCTCTCGCCAGACAATAAAAAATACATCAATCACAGATTGAGAAAGGGCATCAACATTTAGGGCTACGACCAGAACTCGACGCACCAGCTCCATCAGTTCTGCCATCGTCCCCTGAAATCTCGCCGTCATCTTCGTCTTCATCATCATCTTCGCCTTCAGACTCTTCAGGAGAGAGATTCAATGCTTGTCTTATTCTACGAACAGCGGCCTTTGTGGTATGCAGCATCTCCTCGACATTAACTTGTCTAGCCTGAATCTGCACGAGCAATGTACGCTTGGCTTCAAGAGCAGCAAGCTTGGCTTTGATTTCAGACTGATCGCGCAGGTTGGCCAAGTCCTTGGTTAATGCGGTCTGAGCACTCATTAATTGAGCGACGTGATCCTTGGCAGCCTGAAGATCAGCCCTGGCTTTGAAAGATCCCTCATTGGCTCTCTGCAGATCCATCTCAAGGGATGCACGATTTCAATAGCCCTGTTCAAAGAAGTTCGACAGTCTTCAAGCAATCTCTCTAAACCCTGAGCAGAGCGTGCGAACCCTTATCTCTCTTCGAGGAGAAGGTCCTTCTCCCTGGTGAGTGCGTTGATTTTCTCAACACGTTCATTGTTGACATCCGTCAACCGGTTAACCTCACCACCAAGGAGACCACACTGCTCAATCAGAGTCTTGTTCTCCTTCAGAGCTTCCAGAAACTCTTTCTTTGTCTCAACTACTTGATCGACGTTGTTAAGCCTGGAGCGAAGCATGAGCTCGGTAGCCAGCATACTTGACTGAAAAAGCAAAACAAGTCAAGGTTAGAAGTCCGAGGCTAAAGTTACTCCCAACACAAAAATAAGAAATACTTACTCGGGCAGAGTCAGCAGCAATCTGAAAGGCTAACTCCTCATCGCTTAGCTCCCTTAGCACCCATTCTTCGCGGGGGCCGATGAGCGAGGAGACCGCCTTAGCCAAGCCGCTTGGCCCAGTTATATAGTTAACATCAGGGGCAAGTTTCAAAGTATGCTTCCTCTCACAGTACTTGGGTTCCCAAGCCTGTTCGGAAGGATAATTTGGCCCAAACTTGTAACGAATATCCCTGATATCCTTCAATTCTGTCTGACCACCGATGACTGACCGCCAGATGAACCTCGACGATGAAAGGTTAGAGTCACCTTCCACTCCAGGGTTTATCATCTCGCACTCGCGAAGACCAATTGGCGTCGCCCCCTCAGTAGCCACGTTCTCCATGTCCTCGAAACGAAAAACACGAGGACCCCGGCTACCCTCTTGGGGAACTTCTTCCCTGACCTCTTCTTTCACTTCTTCTTTTTCTTCTTCTTCACCCACCTTTCTTTTCCCCTTGTATACACGAGAAGGACCTGCCTTCGCCCCGTCATCAACTCGGGGACTCCTCTGCGGAGTATGGACAGCCTCCTCCTCGGCCCTTCTTCTGTCACTTCGAAGATGAGGTCTTCGCCTAAGAGGAACATCAACTTCGGCCTCAGTGTCCGAAAGATAGATAACCTCCTTGGCCAAACCCTTTCCCCGTGCAGACTCGGGGACTTCAGCAGCAGCATTGGCATTCTCTTCTATGGGCTCCGGTACACTGGCCCTAGAAGAAAGATCACCACCAGTCGACGAGGTTTGCCCGGCAGCCACAGAAGTCTTACGAGCAGACTTTTTCCGTGCTCCGCCCTCTCCCTGGCTCATTTTCTTCCTCTTCAGGGAGCCCAGTCCACCGGACAGGAATTCTTCGCCCCCCTCCCTGCTGCGCAGTGCGTCCACCGAAGCTAGTATAGCCTCAGCCTCAGCAACTGGGTCAGCAACAGGCTCGGAAGGCCCGTCTTGGGGGGGAAGCAGGAAAGAAATCTCCTGAAGTGCCCAAACCTACAAAAAGGTGAAACGGTCAGACATGAAGAAGTTTCAAAGAAGAAGAACGATTATGGAGGCAGAAATATTCTCACCATGGTGTTTCACAGTCAAACTCCTGTGAGCAGCAAAATACGCCCACTCTCTTTTCTCAGGACCAAACTTCTTCAAAATCGGCTCAACCCACGCCGTCAGCTCATCGACAGATATGAGCCCGTCGTAAGGTTGCTTGGCCGCTACATAAAGAAATTGAACGAAGTTAGTAGAAGAAGAAAGGAGAACATAAAAAAAACTCGGGGACTCACGCGTCTTATTCCAGACTTCTGGAAGATGAGCCTTGTCATCAAAAGTCAAGGCCGAGGAGCGCACGAACAGATACCGGTGCACCCAGCCTCGGTCACCAGTATCCTCAGAACTGCGCACCAAGCCCTTGCTTCCGCGCATCCTGGCATTTACATAGCCATCTTTAAAAATTTGTATACTGTACAAAGAAATAAAATGTTCGTAGCCAAAAGATTGATCGGTTTCTGTCGCAAACCAATCTAAAAGTGTAACTATTCTATATATACTGGGGCTCAGTTGCCCTGGGCAGAGAAGGTACTCCCTGCAAAGCCTCTCCAGTACAGGGTGCAAGGGTAACCTACATCCCACTGTGAAGGGGTAGGTGCACATGGCTGTCCACCCAGCTCTATGGGAAGTAATGTTCTCCCCCTCGGAGACCGGCAAGAGGGGAACCTCATCGCCCCAGTTACAGTCTATCCTCACATGTGGGACCACCTTCTTCGTGATCCCAGACTTAAACCTATACGCCGGCCAGTTGCACATATCTCCCTCTCTATTATGAAAGGACTTAATGTTACAGTCCGCTTCAAGTTCACCCCATTTCTTGGGGATTATTTCTGCAGCAGTAGCTTGGGTAGCCCGAGGCCTGGGAGTGGCCGCCGAGGAACTACCAGCAATATCAGTGCTTTGACTTTTCCTAGATCTTGAAGTCATGATTTCAGGAAAAATATGAAGTTATCAAGAAGAAATCAAAAGCTAGTTCAAAGGTTTTTCAAAGAACAGCGGAGAAGAAATAAAGGAAAGTAAAAAGTTTCTCATCAAGCAAACCCCTATTTATAGGAGTAAAAATTCAGCCCCACAACTTCCCTTGAGACACGTGGAGGTCATCAGAGAAACTACGATCAGATCTGGCCGTCGAAGGAAAGAATAGGGTTCATCAAATCTTTATAGTATCATCATTATTCTGAAGAGTAGCGGTCACCTCGCAATCAACAGACGACGTGTGCACGTGACTGAAGCGGTTAAAATCATTACTTTTACCCTTGGGGCACGCAATAGTCACTTCAGAATGGACTGCAGTTCCGTAGGCAAATCATTAAATGCGCACGTCATAAGGGCTTATCACTTAGCTGATAAGGCTCGTACATCATCAAGATACATCACACGAAGACAAAAGTCTACAAAAAAACTCCCGCCAAAACTCTTATCCACTCCTCGAACAGATACTCTGTCCGAGGAGTGCGGGGACTATCTGTATTGGATAAAAGCTGACTAGACTCGAAAAGGTGACACGTGTCCCCCACGTGGCACGAGCAGACGTTTCAACGGACAGACATCTCATGGACAGACGTTCATCACGAACAGACCTAAAGGAGTTACGGAATACTTCAACAGTCAACACGGTCTAAATGAGCAATTATTAGCATTATCATCCACGATCATCCATTTAATGGTCATTAAGGCAATCATTACAACCCAGCGGTTATGACTCCAATGGATAATTGCCCAGCAGTTACTTATCCAGACGGATCCACGCCCAGCGGTTACAAATCCCAACGGGTGCCTATCAGGCCTATAAATAGCATTCGCCTTAATCGATTGTATAACACAACTTTTACTTCCTGTCTACAATATCAATAAGAATACTCTCTTGCTGTTGCTCAGATATTCTCTTTGTTCATATTTTGATTACTACTTTAGTTCTTTGATCGTCTGAAGTGCGATTAGTATCGAAGAACTCTTCCCGGGGACAAGCGATACGATACGGTTACTTCTCCTTGTTTCCGTTTATGCTTTATCTTTATTATTTAATACTTATATTTCGTCCTCGAATTATTACATTTTAGTCCGTCGCTCAAACTCTTAATCTTAATTATTGATCGTGACTCCGCAAATACAAATTTAATTGTTAATTGGCCTAAAATCGGATCTAGGTTAAACAAGAAACAGCTCTTTTGTTGCTTAAATTAATGGTTGCCTTGCTGTTAGTTTTTTAAATAATATATTTGTGCCATTTTTCGGTAAATGTTAATGGTTACCTTGGTGGCTGATGTTTACAAATTAGTTGATTGTTGTTATCAGTCTCGTATATACTTTCATTATGACTTTTTGGTTGATGTATTATATTTTGCTACAATAAAGAAAATTTCTAAATTGATACAGATTTTACGCTTGAGATATTGATTTTCTAGACACAAAAAGTATCACCTATAAAGAAATATTTGGTAAAGATACTAAAACTTTTCTTATCATCTATAATTACAACTAATAAAAATGACTAACTAATTTTTTTATTTTTCAGGTTTAAAGAGATATACCGTTACTCTGAATACATAGGGCAATGCAATAACATAATTTACTTCCATGTAAATGTATTTTGTATAATAGGCTCTGTTACCATAGCTCATAAATCATTCTTCATTGTCTATAAATTCTTATTGATTCAATATTGTAATACAATACATTTTCCCTATTGAAATGATTGTTGCAAACATCTGGCGCCAATTTCCATAATAAATATAAAATATTTTCTTTAACTATAATTTACTTAACTTCTTTTTCTCGTGGGATACACGTGCAACACACGTACACTAAAATTAGTTAAACTAAATCTAACTAGACGATTTCCACTATAATACACAAGTTAGATACATATAATAATTAAAATTAAATAAAAGGTTCATATCCGCTAATTGTTTCTTCCATAGCAAACTTCAACCAAAGATACCTCGTAAAATAAAAATAAATTAGTTAGTATGCCAAAATAAATTAGTAACGATAAGTCAAAAAATTGAAAAGAATGCAATACCAATTAATTTAGAAACATTTCTGGAGCTTCGTCTTGAAAAGGCCCATCCAAATGTACCTCACAAATAAAATAAAATTGATTAGTGTGATAATTAATAATAGTAAAAATAATAATAATGATAACGATGATAATAATAATAATAATAATAAATAATAGCAATAATAAAATAAAGGAGAAAAGGAATTTTTGAAAGTTTAGGCTCAGATTGTTGTAGTTCATCAAGTAGAGGTTAGGGATGTTGGTACGGCTGCAAACACGCCGGCCGGCCGGATGCCATGCCAAGTACCACCAATCCCACTACTCCACCATCGCTTACTTTGTAAAGTAATACGTATCGTCATCGCCTATTTTATTTTCGGGACATGGAAAGGGACATTGTATGTATATGCGACGGAACTGTTTTGGCATCCAAACGTCATTTGCCTAACGGTGTAGTATCCGTTCATATTAGTATATAGGCCTCAAAATAAATATTTTTCATTGGCCGCTCTAACCAGTGTAGTATTGGTTCACAATTAGCAAACAATGTCCAAAGGACTTCATATGAACAGCAGCATCCGATTTCGGTCAAAAGTCCAGCCATATCAGAAGTCAACAACACAAAGCAAACGAATTAACGTGGGCCAACAATATTCAAAAGATCCAAGCAATTTCGATAGCAGGAAGTGTATCGACCCAACACAATAGCCAAAACAAAAGAACGGAACAGTGGTCAAACGGGATGGATGAATGACTGCCAGCTTTGCTTTTCCGGTGAGAAACGCAGTGGCATCGCTGCAACTCTACAACTCCTATTTTAGTTCTTGTAACAAAATGAACAGATCAGAACATGGCGAAGAAGTCGAACGACCATTGATGGGTTTTAATGGCATTCTTAGCCATGACCAGTGGTATCTCCACCACGTCAATGGTGGTAATGTTCACCCTCCTCTCTCTATTTGTTCCGTCACTGCCCTTATCCCTTTTTCTTATTGATTCTGGGATTGTGTGGTGTATATGTATGTATTGCTAGTGGTCACTGCGCCTTAACCATAAACAGTGGTGGTGTTGCATTTGTATCGGATATTGGTGTGTGTGGAGACTAGAAAAGAAGATGAGGGGTGTGTGTGAAAGAGGCAGAGGGTCCTTTTGAACTAGGTATGGTGTCAATGGTGTATGTATTTCTGATCTTGTTCGTGTAGGGGAGAGTGAAGAAAGAGATGATGGCTGGTATGTGTATATGGTGTATGTATCTGTTCTTATCCCGTTCGTGGTCTGTGTGTTTTTTCCTCTCCGCTCACTGGTAGTGATTACCACGATTGATTCTTGATCTCTGTCTCTCCACCACTACTAGTGGTGGTAATGGTAAGTTCCCCATCACTGCCCTCTCATCCCATCCCCATTGGTGTTGCTATCGTTTTATCTAGGTGTATCTGTGTGTCGTTGTTGTCACTGGTCTGTATATATAACCTTAAGGGAAAAAAAGAGACGTTGAGATGACCCTTGAATCAAGGGACTTTGATTAAGACTCAATTAGATGAATTAGCCGAAAATCAGAGAGGAGATACTTACTTGGGGCTTGATTTGGGAATTAGTTGAGGGATATATGGGAGATGGGAGATGGGCGATCTGATTTGGTTTTTTTTTTTTTTTTTGAACGTTAGGGGGGAGGAAATATGTGTGAAAGTGATTTTTGGTTTTATTCAAAATTAATGGAAAAATAGAAATTGATTTTGAAATGTAGGAATTGTATTTGGTTCTAACCTTTGTCTAGGTTCAAAGTGAAAAGATTTAAATTTCAAGCAAATGTAAGAAATTCTTAATAAAATAGGACTGAAATATTCTAATTGGACTAAAATTTAACTAAAGGTGCTGAAATTGAAATAAAAAAAATATAAGCATACATATAATATATATATATATATATATAATAAAAATGCACACATAAAATGATTGGGGTCAAATCAAATTAATTAAGTATAAATAGTTACAAATAAATGCTAAATATTAAAATGAATTAATTTGCACAAACAACCACAAATTGACACGTATTTAATAAATATCCTAAATGATGCAAATTACATTATATAACAGCGATTAAGTATACTGTATAAGTAGGGAATAACACTAATAAATGTATGTTTTCTTATGCAAGTTTGCTCAAACCGTCAAATTGCACATTCAAGTTAAATATAGCCAATTATAGGAAAAGGAAAGACAAAATTGGGTGTCAACAGCTGCCCCTCTTTGCCCGAGGATGATGAAAAGAATCTTTGGACAAAGATAGTTGACGGAGTAGCCAATTTTATCATGACTGGCAAGCAAAATGGTGGAAAAGGAAAATGAGAGTTTTGGGGTGTTTTTGGCCGAACCTCGGTCTCTGAGTTACCTACATATCTCGGGTTTTACGAGAATCAAGTCGTGTGTAGTTCTCGAATGGCATGTTGCCTGTGTGAGATGTTTATGATGCATGATTTAAGGGCCAAAGGTAAACTTATCCAAGTATGCAAAGTTTAGATTAAAGTGTGCTTCGCCAGTTGGCAAGGTAAATTATTGGTGCATATAGCAAAGGCGCTATCAAAGATGAGGTAACGTCAAAGGATCGAGCGTGGGAAAAGAGGCTTGTAATCATCCTAGTTATGAAAATGTGGTGCGCTACACACCAATAAAGAGGAGTTTACACGGACATAGTTTCCACTACATCTCTATAAATGAGCCATCTTATCTTCAATATTATCTTGAATGAGCTGGGAATATTTGAGGAGTAAAGCACGATAATTGCGCACGATTCGAACGGATGGGCACAATTGAGCACGAGAAGATGCACAATTGACACAGATAGGCCTGAATAGGAAGGAATACAAAACTGACATCCAATTTGAAATGAAAGATTAGGTAGAATACTGGTGCGAGAATGGAAATATAGATGTGAGCGCTTTAGAACTCGGCAAAATAGATAGTTTGTGGGTATAGCAGAGACATTGTCGAAAAGACTAAGCTTCTTGAATGGTGTCTCAGAATGGTGCATAGTATGTATTTGTGATTTTGGGGTTGCACAGTTTCGTGTAGGGTAGCGATTTTTCAGGAGCAAGTATGAGAGTATGGAAAAGGGCTCAGTGTTTTGTCAAGAGATCGGAGAGTGCCCTGCAGTAAAAACAAGATAAGTGCAAATAGAGATAATGATAAAGTAAGCTTCCCTGTTGAGCTGATCTCTCTTTTGTGTCCGGAAATGATATGTAAAAAGTAATATTTTGTTATGTCGCTGAGATGCCAGATCATTTTCTGCAATAAAGATGAGCTGTTGCAAATAATATTTATAAACATAAAGTAGACTTTCATGTCATTGGATCGTCTTGCCAGTACCTCTCGTTAGGAGAACCTATATGCTCGTCAGGAGCTGCTAAATGCCTCTTGTCAGGAGAAACTATATGCTCGTCAGGAGCTGCTACTGTATCTCGTCCTGAGAACATATGTGCTCGTCAGGAGCTGCTACTGTCTCTCGTCATGAAAACCTAGATGCTCGTTAGAAGCTGCTATTGCCTCTCGTCAAGAGATATGTGCCTGTCTCGTCGGGCTGTACACCCTGCGTACAAAAAGTAAAGTGAAGTGCTAAAAAATATAGAATGATGTTACTGTGCATGTAGGATTGTCTGGAACACTGTCACGTTGATTGTCATTTTTATTGCCTCTTTGGACCTTTGGTGAATTTTGAGGTTCAAAATTCTGCTCCAGTGTCAGCTTGTGTCTTTTATAATTTTTGAGGGGGTCCTCAAAACTTCTGCCCAAGTTTAGCGCCTGCAAAATAAAATATATGTGCACATTTAATTTTAAGGCGGACGGGCCTATTATAGTAGTGCCTGCAAAACAAAATATATGTGTATGTCCAATTCTTTAACAACCCAATATTTAGACTAGTTAATTTTTATGTTATTTACCTTAACTATTGTTTATTTGTTGAAATAGGCTTCACGCTGAGGCGAGCCATCTATGTATTTATTTAATATATTTTTGGATGTATACATATGTATAGAATTAACTAATTATCTTCAGGACCGTTATTACATGCATATAAAATGATGTCATTGAGACATTAGTCATATAGATGTAAGGTATGTGATTTGTTATCTATTAAGTGGCTAGTGTATCAAGTTGACCATGGATAAGTGGCTAATTGATAAGAATAAGATTTACGTGGTGTCTTTTTTTCATTAGATTTAAGGGTGACCTTAGTGGACTAAGGCCCACCCCGTTGAAGTACAACTTCAGTGACCTAGGAGTATATTGTTTTGGTTGAGGAAAAATTTGACGGTGTCACCTACATTTCTAAGCTCATCTGCCATTTCAATAGTTTAAATTTTATTATTGATCAGAAAGTTTTGCATTGTTGTAAAGGAATTCATTGGTTACCAAACTAATCAATGCAAATAAGAAAATATATGTGAGAGAGTACTTCTATTTTCGGCAGTTTGGACAGCAAAAGGGTAAGATCGAGTTTGTGCCATTGGAGATCAAAGTGGTAGTCTTCCTGTTATTGTTTGGTCATACTACTTTGTCGGATGCGAGGTAAGGGAGACTTAAACTTCTACTTACTTGATTTTCAATTAAAGAGCCTAAGCTAAATCTTGCTAATACCATATTTATGATTCCTAATGTTTTAATAATATTGAATATGAGTTTGGTAATTGAACTAATGATGAGTCGTTTAGATGATTTCTCTATCAATTAATTATTAAGCTTATTTCTATTTTTAACTTCAAATAATGCATATTGTTGTGAATAATTTAAATCTAAATTGCTTAAAGTAGATTATTTACTCGGTGATGGTAGCTTACTTGGCTTTTGGGCTTGATTGGTAGTGTTGATGTTACTTATTAAGTTGCTCTATATTTTGCAATTAAAGTCGTCTAATAAGACTGTATGCCTACATGTTGGAACGGCTATAAAGTCGTCTAATAAGACTGTATGCCTACATTTTGGAACGGCTATGGGCCTATGTCATGAGAGGGTTACAATTAGTTATGAGTTAGTGTTGATCTATTTGGACACGATACCACATCATGACTTGGTTGCGAACACATATTATGGTTGTGTTTTCTTTTATGATTATCATCCCTGCTTTTACTTGACTTGCAAGTCTTGTGGACTTGTACTGATACATACTACTTACTTACCTAATTTTACACATAGTATAATACATTCTTATCTATGTCAGAGCTGTTATGTTGTAGTTGATTGCGATAGAGGCACACTTGACAAGGGGTATGGTGTGGCCTGGTATGTGACCTAGTTGACATGCTGAGAAAATATAGCCACTGGTCTAGCCTATTATGTTGAGGGCCTATGCTACGGATATAATATAGCCACTGGTCTAGCCTATTATGGTGAGGGCCTATGCTACCGATATATATAGCCACTGGTCTAGCCTATTAAGGTGAGGGCCTATGCTACCAATATAAAATGGCCATTGGTCTAGCCTATTATGGTGAGGGCCTATGCTACAGATATAATATAGCCACTGGTCTAGCCTATTAAGGTGAGGGCCTATGCTACCGATGTAATATAGCCATTAGCCTAGCCTAATATGGTGAGGACCTATGCTACTGAGAAGATACAACATCTAGCCTTTATGGTGAGAGTTGATTTGTTGTTTAGGATGAGTTAGACTCGGCTTGGTTGATAGTGCGATTGAGCTAGGCTCCTATGTTCACTTTATAACTACATTAAAGAAGGTTTATCTAGTGATCTTACTCCAATTATACATATTTATCTATACATTACCTACTAGATTGTTTTCTTTTCTTTAAAAAAAATGTTAAGGACAGGAGGGGTTGTCAATGATCTTACGGGGTCTAGTGAGACTCATTCTCTTCTAGTTTCTATGTGCAGGTCATTAGATGAGGCATTGAGGACATTCTTGGACCTATTCATCATTATCTCCCAGTGTTATACATAGATGCCGCCTCACAACTCGTAGTATCTGGTCTTTTCTTTGATATTTCTACTTTGGGTTTGGACCCAAAGTTATGTAATTAAACTCTTAGATGCTCCATGATTAGCTGTTGGATTTTGGGTTAGTGCAAATTGATTAGTCTTTTATTTAAATTATTAAATTTATGTTGGTATCCCTTGTTTCATTAAATCCCCCGCTTTACCTTTGTTGTTCGGTTTTGTTTGCAACCTTGAGTTTTCATTAATGAAAATGTTTCGATAATTTGGTTCACTTAAGGGGTAGATCTCTTAAGTGCCATCACAGACCTGATTTTTGGGTCGTGACAAATTCTAAGGCAGACGAGCCTATTATGGTAGTGCCTGCAAAATAAAATATATGTGAATATCCAATTTTAAGGCGGACGGGCCTATTACATGCAAAACAAAATATATGTGAATGTCAAATTCTAAGCCTGACGGGGCTAATCGTCATATTATAAGCATGACGAGGCTGGTCGTCATATTATAAGCCTGACGAGGCTGGTCGTCATATTCTAAGCCTGACATGGCTAGTCGTCATACGCTAAGCCTACCGTGACTAGTCGTCATATTTTAAGCCTGACGAGGCTAGTCTTCATATTATAAGCCTGACGTGGAAAGTCGCCATATTATAAGCCTGACGTGGCTAGTCGTCATATTCTAAGCCTGACGAAGCTAGTCGTCATATTCTAAGCCTGACGAGGCTAGTCGTCATATTCTAAGCCTGACGAGGCTAGTCGTCATATTCTAAGCCTGACGTGGCTAGTCGTCATATTTTAAGCTTGACGTGGCTAGTCGTCATATTATAAGCCGACTAGCCATATTTTCAGCCTGATGTGGTTAGTCGTCATATTATAAGCCTGACGAGGCTAGTTGTCATATTATAAGCCTGACGTGACAAAAGTGCTATCGTGTCCATTGTGATATCCTGCGAGTCTTGTGTTTGTGCTGAAGCATCTATTCTCAAAGAAAAATTCGTTAGCTAAAACAAAGTGGTTGTGTTGCATTGAACACCAAAGTATTGGCTTGAATCTGTATTTATCCTTTGGTGTGGCTATTGGGTATCTGAATGACTCTAATTATATTGATACTTTCACTCTCAGACGAAGGTTTGGTATTTGCATTTTGCCGGTTTTGAAGGTTGTCCAAAATTATATTTATCTTGGGTTGTGATGGGATATTTTGTGCTTTTCAGTTTGAATGCCTTAGAGATAACTTTAATTGAAGTATTTGTGGCTCGAGAGTTACAACTCCTATTGGTCTGTTCTTGTTGCATCAGTGTTTTACCTTGGTTAGTCAGACTCTGAATTTCGTATTTCAGTGCTGGGTATTATTTTTCGATGTCATGGTATTGAATGTTTGAGTGATGGGTGTAGATCTTTGTTAGATCAAATTCCAGAATGGGTATCTAGGGAGTAGTTTGTTTGTTGGTTGTGATATCTTTTGACTGAGCTAAAGGAGTAAAGGTGTGAGGTTTTGTCATTTCATCTATCCTTGATTGTGTTGAGCCTGATAAGGTTTTTGTTAAAAGTCTTGACAGAGGGGAGGTTGTTTATTGTGTAAGTTGGGTGCGGTGTGAGGTTGTGAGTTTTTCCAGTTTCGGTTGTATAGTGATTGAATTTCTTTCTTGCGACTTTTGTGTGGGTATAATGCCAGCTGATTTTGTTCGTCCATATTACAAGTTGTACAACAAGGGAATTGGAATAGTCTGAGTTCTCTCGGTGTCATATGTTGGTGGTTCAAAAGACTTTGTTCCATAAGTAAATGTTTTCAGCTCGACTTGTCATTCCGGCTTCTTCTTAATGCAGATTCTTGACCAATTTCGGTGTTTGAATGCAAAATAACCGTAACAAAGTGACTAAAATGCACAAAAATAGAGTTAGCATATTAGCAAGGGTTTTGAAGTAAAAATAACACATAGAGCTTAAGAGAATGCCTAGACTGCGGATGATTAGGTTGGAGACTATGATAGAACGCATAGATATCACGAGAGATTGCTTGAGTGCTTTTAGTAGCAATCAAGGCAAAGATTTTGGTCAAACGACCGATGCTTGTTTAGGCAGGAGATGAGCAGCTGAATGTCAATCAAAAGTGATAAAGATGTTGTGTAAGGGATAGGTTGTGTTGTGCTGCGGAAGAGGAGGTCGACTTTTGTTGAACACCAAGACTTTGAGTGCATTTGTCATCTTTCCTTACAAATTTGTCTGTCATGGTACCTGTGTGTCTTCCAAAGAGATACTCAGATGTCTTTCATACTTGTTAACCAACTGCTACAATATAATCTTTGCACCAACTTTCCTAGTCGAGTAAATTTTTTTTTTTTTGCCAGAAAGACTGAACCCAATGCAGGTTTCCTACCCACCATGTATATTCTTAGATTGTTGCTTCAGTCAAGACTTTTTTAGAGGTTGGTCATATTGTATTTATAATTTCATCGTCATGTCCCCCATAGGCTAGTCGGTAGGTAATAGGGATATGCTTTCGGTTCTTTGTAACATCAAACGGGTTCCTCTTGTTTCTCAACCTCCTTATTGCTTTCTGATAATCCTTTGAACCCCTTTTTTACCATGAATAGGTGCAAGTTTGAAAATGCTTTGGATCGCCTTCAATATATTGCACTGTGGACTTGAGAAACAAAATGTTCCTCAGATTTTGGTGTCAAAAGGTATTGTGTGTGCCTTTGAGTTTGAACAACATATCTTTTGATTCACCAATATTCCACTCCATGTGCATAGTGCTTGTTGTAATATACTTTCTTATTTTGACAAATCACCGACATGTTCACTTTGCTTAGCCATATCTTTTGCCTTAGTATTCAAATTAAGCCAACTTTTTGGATAATAGTCGGTAAGGGATAGAGAATAATCAGGATATGCAAAAGATTTCAGATAGAATTGGGAGAGGAGGTGCATTGATAGGAGATTGGATTTGGGAAGGGATTGACTTAGGAAGAAAGAGACCTAGAGCAATAAGCAAATTCATGTCATGCACACATATCAAATAAGAAATGCATCCTATAGTGCGAAGGACTGCTTTATGCAAGATGATTTGAAAAGCGCTTCGTGTCACATATATCATTTCGTTTGCTAACAAAATACGGAGCCTAAAAGAAAATATTGCATTTATTGGTCTTTATAATATTGGCTGATATTGAAACAATGTGAGAGAAGGAAAAGACTAAACATTGCTAGGAAAGTAGATCATGGCCAAGCGAACATCATTCGTGCTGATCCATCCCCAAAAGATTCTTCCTCTTCTTCGGACGAGTCTCCCTCGGAAGAGCTTGCTTCTGATGATCTTCCTTGAAAATGATATTGTCTGCATCAGTTAAGAGCCGGGATATGTCAAATATGAGATTTTTTAACATTTTCCAAGCCTTCTTTTCTTTCTCCTGCATTCCTTTATTAGCCGTAGAGTTCATTCCTTCGCTCACCCATACACATATAGACTCTATGTGTTTTGTCAGGAGTTCTGCCTTATTGCGCCATTTGTCTATTTCTTTGCTTTTTGCTTCGACCAAACTTTGCTTTTCTGCTATTTTCTCTCGTGCCTTTGCCAGTTGTTTGCGTAGCCTCTTGCACTCAAATTATAATTTATCAATATTTCTTTTCCTTTTTGTTGTTCCTCTGGGTTGAACTGCCCCTGCTATATCTTTCCTAAGCCAGCCCAGGTAATCTTCATCATAGTCTGCATCAAACCTGTCTCGTCCAATAGTGTCGAACGCCATTCGATGCCTTGCTTTCCAAAGTCCTAATATCTTGTCTTCGAATGCTATTATTCCTCCAAAAATATCTGCTTTGAAACTTCCGATGTCTGCCATTTGGGGTACAATATGCTTTCTCCCTGCTTGTCTAAGTTCCTTTAAACGAGCATATGGGTAAACTCCTTTAAACCCAACCAGGATAAGAAATGAAGCTCCTTCCGACGGTGTGATCACTGTGATACTGGAAAAGTAATCAAACATCCATTGTACATTTTTAGATGTCAACTGACAAAACATGTGGTACACACCTTCGACAGTTGTTGGACGATCCCACTTTTCAAGAGCACTGATGTTTGGCATTTTATGCCTATAATTCCTTAATATTTCCTCACATGGATACTTTATTCGCGCGTTTCTAGTTAATGAATGTGATTTTGCACTGATTTTATGTCGTATGATTGTAGGTTGTTATGAAGTGCAATTGGAGCTTTAAAGAGCATGATCGAGCAAGAAAAGATTGGATTCCGATTGAGGATTGGATCGAACATACGAAGGCACAACGCGACGCGAACTGCAGACGAAGGATGCAGGAATTTGGCCTGGTGCTTTGAGTGGCGCGGGGCGCCCCCAAAAGCGCCCAGCCTTCTGGTGCTTTGAGTGGCGCGGGGCGCCCCAAAAGCGCCCAAGTTTCGACGGGTTCTGCCTGGGATGGCGCGTTCGGGGGTGCGGGGCGCCAGCTACAGCGCCCCTGGAACGTTTTTGGACTTCCTATTTCGTCTAGGCTTAGGTGTAACTTATTACTAGGCTTTTGTAAACCATATAAATACTCTTTTACTTCATTTTTAAGGGAGTTCAGATTTTGGAGCAAGTGTTGCAGGAGAGGGGAGGAACCCTAGATGTCTTCTAAACAAGTTCTTTCTCTCTTTCTCTTATGCTTCTCTTTAATTCTATAGTTTGTTCGTTCTAGGGTTAGAGTATTTCATGAAAGTTGATGTTTGAAGATTGATTTCCATTAATTGAATCCCATAACGGATTGCTTATTCTTTCTTGATTTCACTTGTGCAATTGTCAGGCCCGATTATTACGCATTATCTATGGTTTTTAGATTGAACTCGAAAGAGGGAATTTATTAACGCAATAAGAAAGAGTAGGGCTAGATTTTGAACCCGGGCATCGGGGAACCAATTTGTGAGTAGGATAGACATATACTTGCTCGCCTAGCTTAACTAATTACAGAAATCGTTAATGCGTGCACGTGATTCAACCCATAGACATATAGGGATTGGAGTAGCCTGCATAGACCGTGAAGAATTGAAAGGTTTTCACGGGTACATTTAATCTGTTAGTTAGTAATCCGGGATTTAAGAAGTGGAATCAATTGGAAAACTCAACTGGATTGTTCGTAACTCTGACCCTGGACCGTCTACTTATTACTGATAACAACCAATTTTTGCTCCATTGTTTGAATTCACTTTTACCCTTTTAATTACTGCTCTTTAGTTACTAAAACTCTCACCATTGAAGGAAAAGATCCCTGAATAGTTGTTAGAAATTATTTGTTAAGTGTTAGTCTGAATAGTCCTCGTGGGAACGATACTCTACTTATCATTTTATTACTTGTCGACCGCGTATACTTGCGTGTGCGTTTGGGAGCAACAAGTTTTTGGCGCCGTTGCCGGGGACTAAATAATTGACTGATTTCTTTTTGAACGATTACTTATTTTCTATTCAGGTTTAATTTTTGTTTAGTTTAGCCTTGTGTTACTTGTCTTATCATGGCATCTTTTAATGAAAATTTGTCGAGTGGTTGTAATTCTAATTTTGATGATCTTTGTCTGCTTTGCGGAGGAACCCACTTGTGGAAAAATTATCCAACTCTTTCAACCCTACGAGACTGGTTATGCGAATTTTCTACCACCTTTGATTGGAATTTTTGTAAATTATGTGGTGGTCAGTGGAATGATTGTCCTAAGTGTCATACACCTTCCTCTATCTATGTGTGTGATGTTTTTAATGATGTTTGTGAGTCTGACAGGAATGAAGAAGTGCAGGTTGTTAGCTAAAATTTTCTAACGGAGCAAGCCAACCTTTTAGAAGCATATGGGGATTTTAGAAGTGAACTTACAAGTATGATGAGGCAATTTAGGGAAGAAAGAGTGGAGCTCACACAAGAAATTGATCAATTTGGTTTAGCTATTCATGATCTAGAGGCAAATTTGAGTGATATAATTGAGGTGTCTGAAGCCCAATTATCAGTTGTCGTGGATAGTAGATTAGAGATAGAAGAGCTTAGAAGCCAATTTGAGGAGCAAAAAGTGGAATTCCTACCATTCGGCCCAATATTAGTTGATGATGCCAAGGTTGAGGAAATCACATTAGAGTCAAGTGAGGAATTAGAAAACATCATATGTGAGGACTCTAGTGTTTGTGCAAGTGAGGGTGTCAAAAGTAATGCAATTTTAGAATTGAAGCGAATTGGACCTCATTCCAATCATTTTTCAACATTGTGTTTGGATGGTGACATGAAGATTGAGCCACCTGAGCCTATGAAGAAACAAAAGGAGGAGGAACAAGGTGCCTATATTTTAGAGTTTGTGATGCCGAGGAGACAAAACGACATCCCTCATTTAAAGGCCAAGAAGTGCAAAATGCGACAATGGTTACTTGGTCCTTTTGTATTTTTGCCACCACCCCAATACCATAGTTGTAAACTTGAGGCAAAGTTGGAGATTCAATTCATAAGTTCAAGGTGGAGGAAAAAGTGATGAAGTTGTCTTCGTCGTGCCGCGACGTTAAATCAAGCGCTTCTTGGGAGGCAACCCAATTTGTTTGCTTTACTTTAATTTATCTTTATTATTATTTTTATGGTTGTATATTACTTCGGGTGATTCTTTGGATTGCAGGTTCATGTAATGTCGAGTTTAAGTGTGGGGTGTCCTGACCCCTGCCTAATATTGATGACCTGTTGGGAGAAGTCTGAGTACTTCATGTTATATAGAAGCTTGGAGGATGCTAGCGCCAACGGCTAAGCCTATTGGCCTTCAGAGAAGTTTTCTTTACCCTTGTATTTTTATTTTTAGCACTGAGGACATTGCTTGATTTAAGTGTGGGGTGGGGAACTCTCCCTTATTTTTGAGGTTAGGGATGCATGTACCGTTAGGATTTTCTTTTGTCACTTGACTTTATTTTGATTTTTTTCTTGCTTTAATATATGAAAAAAAATTGAAAAAAATTAGAAAACCAATGAAAAATTTCAAAAAGATTTTCTTTTTAGTCTCTGTTAGTGGTACATGTCATCCACCCCGTGGTTTTTCTTATGGCCTCTGTTCTTTTCCACGGGTAGACCTTTGAACCGGGTAGTTTTTATTCTTTCTAGGATTAGAGTAGTTAGTTGTTAGGTGGCCCTAGACGAAGGGAATAGGTAGAATGCTAGGTGCCTTTGATTTGTTTGATACCGGTGGACTTGAACTTGATGCATGTGCTATTGGTGGTGTCCTTTTGTTTTAAATTATGATGCATGCCTAGAAAAAATGGAATGACCCCCTTGAGATGCTCGAGTCCACTCGCTTGACTTTGTTGTGAACCGTTGTGCATTAGTGCTTAATTTTCCACAAGTTGCACTCTAAATGCTTGATTGACAGTTGTTGATGGAGCCTTTTTGTGTGGATCATGTGCAATGTGTGTGTGAGGCATATTCTTGTTTGCTCCATGATTGCATATTGGTGTCTAGAACTTGCCCCGTGTGTGTGCAAAGCGAAATCCTAGGTTTGCTCTAGTCGGGAAATGATACAGGCCTTCTTTTGATTTGCCTACCCTTACATATACACCTTGGACTTGATTGTTGTGACTTCTTTGACCTTTTTGTTGGCACCCACACCCCAAGCCTACCCACTTGTTCTAAATTGTTCTCTTTTGGCCCTTTACTCCTTAAGCACTTTAATTGATAATGTGATATTATTGTGGAGTTGTGGTTGAAATATTGGGAGTTTTTTGAGTGGAACCAATGAGGGGAATAGTTGATAAATTGTGAAGTAGTTGAAGGAGCATTGGCAAGGTTTGGAGTGAATTGAATTGAAAAAGGAAAAAAAAGAAAAGTTGAATTGAAGAAAAAGAAAAAAAAAAGAAAAGAAACGAATATCCATCCTTGATAGTGTGTGCTTAAAAGAAAAAATTGCTATTTGTTGAGAAGGTGTGTGTGAAAGTTGTTGATTGGGTGGCTTTGATGAGATTTGTGCTTAAATTAATTGTGATGTATTAAAGTACTTAGGGAGGTAGTCACTATTATCCATATGTATCCTACCAGCCCCTTAGCCTACATTACAACCTATTTAAAGTCCTAGTTAATCCCGATTGGAGTGAGCTTATATTAGTGGAGTCCTACACTACGGGCAAGCCTATGGTACATCGTGTGTGATATGTGAGCTTTTCATGAGAGTGAGTGAATTCTTTCTATGTTATTTTCCCCGTTCTATTCTTGATATTCATTGTTGTGTCTGATATTTGGGGGACACTCTCTTGCTTCATTTTGGTGAGGGCACATAGTTGCATGAGATAGGTGAAGTTGTGGCTTCTTGGTTGAGCAGATAGGTGTGACTTTGTGGGAGCATGGTTGCAATGAGTTGAGTTTGTGAATTTGAGTTATCTTGGGGTGGTTGTTCTCATGTTTTGAGTTTGATAAATTGTTGGCATGTTTGTTGGACCCATAGTAGTCTTGTATGCATTTGTTCAATGGTCGGTATCAACCATAGTCATAGGCAGACCTGTTCTACCTAGGTTGGGAAGTTATTTATGATTGCTCGAGGGCGAGCAAAGGTTCAAGTGTGGGGTGGTGATGTTTGGCATTTTATGCCTATAATTCCTTAATATTTCCTCACGTTTGGATATTGCACTGATTTTATGTCGTATGATTGTAGGTTGTTATGAAGTGCAATTGGAGCTTTAAAGAGCATGATCGAGCAAGAAAAGATTGGATTCCGATTGAGGATTGGATCGAACATACGAAGGCACAACGCGACGCGAACTGCAGACGAAGGAGGCAGGAATTTGGCCTGGTGCTTTGAGTGGCGCGGGGCGCCCTCAAAAGCGCCCAGCCTTCTGACGCTTTGAGTGGCGCGGGGCGCCCCAAAAGCGCCCAAGTTTCGACGGGTTCTGCCTGGGATGGCGCATTCGGGGGCGCGGGGCGCCAGCTACAGCGCCCCTGGAGCGTTTTGGACTTCCTATTTCGTCTAGGCTTAGGTGTAACTTATTACTAGGCTTTTGTAAACCCTATAAATACTCTTTTACTTCATTTTTTAAGGGAGTTCAGATTTTAGAGCAAGTGTTGGAGGAGAGGGGAGGAGCCCTAGATGTCTTCTAAACAAGTTCTTTCTCTCTTTCTCTTATTCTTCTCTTTAATTCTATAGTTTGTTCGTTCTAGGGTTAGAGTATTTCATGAAAGTTGATGTTTGAAGATTGATTTCCATTAATTGAATCCCATAACGGATTGCTTATTCTTTCTTGATTTCACTTGTGCAATTGTCAGGACCGATTATTACGCATTATCTATGGTTTTTAGATTGAACTCGAAAGAGGGAATTTATTAACGCAATAAGAAAGAGTAGGGCTAGATTGTGAACCCGGGCATCGGGGAACCAATTTGTGAGTAGGATAGACATATACTTGCTCGCCTAGCTTAACTAATTACAGAAATCGTTAATGCGTGCACGTGATTCAACCCATAGACATATAGGGATTGGTGTAGCCTGCATAGACCGTGAAGAATCGAAAGGTTTTCACGGGTACATTTAATCTGTTAGTTAGTAATCCGGGATTTAAGAAGTGGAATCAATTGGAAAACTCAACTGGATTGTTCGTAAACTCTGACCCTGGACCGTCTCCTTATTACTGATAACAACCAATTTTTGCTCCATTGTTTGAATTCACTTTTACCCTTTTAATTACTGCTCTTTAGTTACTAAAACTCTCACCATTGAAGGAAAAGATCCCTGAATAGTTGTTAGAAATTGTTTGTTAAGTGTTAGTCTGAATAGTCCTCGTGGGAACGATACTCTACTTATCATTTTATTACTTGTCGACCGCGTATACTTGCGTGTGCGTTTGGGAGCAATAAGCACTGTCCATGCGAGCTATATGAGTCAACATGTAGTTTTCTCATGGTATGGAATGGAAAGCTTGCTCTGTGATATTCATCTTTTGCAAATGCTCCATCAGCCAAATTTGTAAAAGCAAATTGCAACCCTCGAATAAGCCAGCGCCCTTCTTGCATTTTGCTAGAGCTCGGTACATTTTTGTAACAATAATAGGTATCAAAGTGTATTTCCTGTCAAAGTCCTTGAGTAAGGCATCGACAATCGATATCACACGAACATCAACTCGTCCTTTATGTTCTGGAAACACGGCAGTCCCTAAAAAGTTGGTGACAAAAGTGAGTACCCTCCGCTCTTGCCAATCTGCCTTGTTAATGCTAAAATTATCTTGGAATTCTTGAAATGCTTCTTCATATCCGAACTTAACATAGAGGGAAGTTAAAGAAATTCCTGACTGTGTTATGTTATCTGTGCACAATTCAGGCTTGAGTCCCACCATTTGGAAGAACTCCTTAGGTGTAATAATCTTAGGCATCAATATCTCATCACTTTCAAATGGAAGTCGAGTCAATCCGCCTATTTCATCCAGCAATGGTGTCAACTCTATACTTCCAAAATGAAAAACCGCTCGATCTGCATCCCAATAGTGTACTGCTGCTTCTACTATCCTTTTAGTTATAATATGCTCCATTAGTGAAATCAAATTTCCCAACATAGTTTTAACTCGGTCTTGTGATCTATGTTTAGGTTCCCCCACCAATCTTTGAGTACTTGAGGAATTTCAGCAACCATGTCGAATGTTCTAGTGGCCATGATCTTTGGAAAAGGTAAAGGAAGGAGAAAATAAGGAAAGGAAAATGCCTAAAATTCCGCTTGAAAGAAAACGATTAACGTGTGGCACGAGCTTTTCCTCCCTCCCCCTCGCTCCACTTCGTTTCGCTCATTTTCTCTTTCCTTCTGCCTGTCAAAAAAACAATGCAGCCTAGAATATAAAAAGTATATTGTTTGAGGTTGAGAAACCTTTGGACACTTTTTGGACAAAGGTTGCTATAGGGTTTTTGACATACCAAGGATGTTGAACCTTTATATAATGCCTAAAGAATAAATGGGCATTATGTGTCATCCAGTCTATCAAACGGTCGTTTCTGCTTCAAATTGGGCTTTTAATGCCTCTTCGGTTACCATTTGTTCATTTGAATAGCGCTGAATACAGAATGATTCCAACCATTTAGGAAAAATGGTCGTTTTTTATTCAATTTGGGCTTTTGATGCCTCTTCGGTTACCTTTTGTGCCTTTGAATGACATTGAATACAGAACAGTTCCAATAAACGGTCCACATTTGCACGTTCAATCCTTTAAGTAAATGCAAATAAATCATGTTCAATGCTCTTTGGGGTGAAAAAATCCGTTTGGATTGTTTGAAAAAATTGGCCTATTGGACTTGAGAATAAGTCGACTAATGATATGTCATGATGCATGGCCATACCGTCACCACTAAGAGTTGGGTTAACTAGACCAGGTTTTATTATCCCCCCAAGTGGATGACTCGGGAGCGGGAACGTCTCGGACCAGCTAGATTCCAAGTTGTTCCCCCTAAAGGGCAGTTTGTAAGGTAAGAGGCGGCCGTAACCACCGTATTTTTCAATGCACGATTTTGAAATTGCCAGGAGTGTCGGACGGTATGAGCGGAATGCACAAGTTTTAAAATGCATAAGTTTTTGAAAAATGCCCAAGTAGAAACAATTCACAAAATAATTTTAATAAAGAGAAGGAAAGGAAAAAAATAGGTTTGTCCCGGGGGGCAATATTAAAAAATTCAAATAGAGTTATAAGTGAAACCGTTAAATAAAAGATTTAACAAACTTGTGGATGATTTGAAAACCGTTAAAGTGTGGGACATGTTGTATTATCCTAAAAGAACCTCCAAAGAGTTGGTAATCTAGACACGGATATTGTTCTCCCAGGCGGACAACCAAGGACTAGGAACATTGAGAATTGTTGGATGTACCACGGACTAACTAGATTCTAACCGTTCCTCCTAAAGGGTGCTTTAAGAGTGGAACGACAGTGAGATCCACGTAATCGTTCGTGGTGCGTGCAAGTGTAACTTTCTAGGAGTGGAGGAAGTATAAAGACAACACAGCAAAGTTTAAATGACAAAGGATGCGCCAAGAAACTAAGTTTCTTTCCTGCAAAAGAAAAAGAAAAATAAGTTAGTTATCGAAAAACAACAAATAAAAAAATAAGAGCAAAAATCCCAACATAAAGTCCGTTATGGTTAAAACCTTGATATCCCTGGAACATAGATTTGATTTATTGGAACTCAAGGGTAAGACTTGGAGTCGCCACCTAATAGATTTTTTAACTAGGCGTATTAGGGCACCTACTTTGTTTCTAGCCAATTTTAATGTTAACTCTGAAATTAGATCAACGAACCGAAATTCTGAGTAAGGGTTCAAATTAACCCAAGAAAAAGGTGTTAGGCACCTCTCAGATTCCACAAAGTATGGTTCCCAGCCGGACTAAACAATTGGAATTCGAAAAATAAGTTAAACTAAATCGAACTAGATAATTTCTACTATACTATAAAAGTTAGATACATATAATAATTAAAATTAAATAAAAGGTTCATATTCTCTAATTGCTTCTTCCTTAGCAAACTTCAACCAAAGATACCTCACAAAATAAAAATAAATTAGTTAGTATGCAAAAATAAATTAGTAACGATAAGTCAAAAAATTGAAAAGAATGCAATAGCAATTAATTTAGAAGCATTTCTGGAGCTTTGTCTTGAAAATGCCCATCCGAATGTACCTCAGAAATAAAATAAAAATTGATTAGTGTAATAATTAATAATAGTAATGATGATGATGATGATGATGATGATGATGATGATGATGATGATGATGATGATGATGATGATGATGATGATGATGATGATGATGATGATGATGATCATAATAATAATAATAATAATAAAAGGAAAATAAAGGGGAAAAGGAATTTTTGAAAGTTTAGGCTCAGATAGTGCATCAAGTAGAGGTTAGGGATGTCGGTACGGCTGCAAACACGCAGACTGGCTGATTGCCATGCCAAGTACCACCAATCTCACTACTCCACCATCGCTTACGTTGCAAAGTAATACGTATCGCCATCGCCTATTTTGTTTTCGAGACACGGAAAGGGACATTGTATGTATATGGGACGGGACTGTTGTGGCCTCCAAACGTCATTGGCCTAACGGTGTAGTATCCATTCAAATCAGTGTATAGGCCTCAAATTAAATATTTTTAATTGGCTGCTGTAACTAGTGTAATATTGGTTCATAATTAGCAAACAATGTCCAAAGGACTTCATATAAACAACAACATTCGATTTCGGTCAAAATTCCAGCCATATCAGAAGTCAAGAACACACATCAAACGAATTAACGTGGGCCAACACTATTCAAAAGATCCAAGCAAATTCGATAGCAGCAAGTGTATCGACCCAACACAATAGCCAAAATACGGTAGGGATCCGATCTACAAATGGTGGCCCATAAAGCCGAACGGAATAGAACAATCCAGTAAAAACAAACGAACGGAAAAGTGGTCAAACGGGATGGAGGAACGAACGCCGGCTTTGCTTTTCGGCGAGAAATACAACGGCATCTCTGCAACTCCATAACTCCTATTTTAGTTCCTGCAACAAAATGAACAGATCAGAACATAGCCAAGAAGTCGAACGACCATTGATGGGTTTTAATGGCATTCTCAGCCGTCACCGGTGGTATCTCCACCACTACCAGTGATGGTGATGTTCACCCCTCTCTCTCTATTTTTTCCATCATTACCCTTATCCCTTTTCCTCACTGGTTCTGGGATTGTGTGGTGTATATGTATGTATTGCTGGTGGTCACTGTGCCTCCACCAGAAACAATGGCGATGTTGTGTTTGTATTGGATATTGGTATGTGTGGAGGCTGGAAAAAAAATGAGGGGTGTGTGTGAAAGAGGTGGATGGTCCTCTTGAACTGGGTATGGTCTCAATGGTGTATGTATTTCTGATCTTGTTCGTGTGGGGGAGAGTGACGAAAGAGATGATGGCTGGTGTGTGTATATGGTGTATGTATCTGTTCTTATCCCGTTTGTGGACTGTGTGGTTTTTTCTCTCCGCTCACTGGTGATGATTACCACCATTGATTCTTGATCTCTGTCTCTCCACCACTACCGGTGGTGGTAATGGTGGTTTCCCTTCACTGCCCTCTCATCCCATCCCCCATTGGTGTTGCTCTCATTTTATCTAGGTGTGTCGGTATGTCGTTGTTGTCCTTGGTCTGTATATATAACCTCAAGTAGAAAAAGAGACATTGAGATGACACTTGAATTAAGGGTTTTTTATTAAGACTCAATTAGAGGAATTAGCCAAAAATCAGAGAGGAGATACTTAGTTGGGGCTTGATTTGGGAATTAGTTGAGGGATATATTGGAGATGGGGTATCTGATTTGGTTTGGTTTTTTTTTTTTTAATTTAATGTTAGGGGGAGGAAATATGGGTGAAAGTGATTTTTGGTTTTATTCAAAATTAATGGAAAAATAGCAATTGATTTTGAAATGTAGGAAATGTATTTGGTTTTAACCTTTGTCTAGGTTCAAAGTGAAAAGATTTAAATTTCAAATAAATGTGGGAAATTATGAGCAAAATAGGACTGAGATATTCTAATTGGACTAAAATTTAACTAATGGTGCTGAAATAGAAATAAAAAAATATAAGCATACATATATTATATACAATAAAATGCACACATAAAATGATTGGGTTCAAATCAAATTAATTAAGTATAAATAGTTATAAATAAATACTAAATATTAAAATGCATTAATTTGCACACACAACCACAAATTAATATGTATTTAACAAACATCCTAAATAATGCAAATTACATTATATAACTGCAATTAAGTATATATTGTATAAGTAGGAAATAACACAAATAAATGTATGTTTTCTAATGCAAGTTTGCTCAAATAGTCAAATTGCACCTTCAAGTTAAATATAGCCAATTATAGGAAAAGGAGGAACAAAATTGGGGGTCAATACAGTGTTCTTTGGAACGTTATCGTTCTCGTCCGACATGACTACGCTTTTTTCTTCATCGAAACCTACAATTGTCTGGGCCCCACGGTAGTCGCTAAACTGTTTATGCCTAAAATTGGTCGTATAAGTTAAACAAATATATTTATGAAAGGGTCATAAGTAGTACGGTAAATACGCAGAAAATTAAGTAAAAACTGAATGAAAGGTAATAAGCAAGAAAGTAAATAATCTTATTCCTTGAGAATAGCTGGATTCTGTGTGAATTGCTTGATTGTACAATACAATGTAAGGAGAGGTATTTATAGCTGTGAATGTGATTTACCCATTTCTAATTATTGTAAAATACAAAATTAGGTCGTGGGCCTTTTTACTCAAGGCGGTGGTATATACCAAAGCCTAACTTGGAGACTATTAACCCTAAGGCAGCGGGATATATACCTTGCATCCTACGGCCCGTACCGGCCGAGCAGCTGAGGCTTGAGGAACAGGCATGTATCCTCTACGCCTGGTGACTTGTAAGCTAAGTGTAGTCTGGCCAGCTGGACTCGTATCCTCGTAATTATAGGTGGCGTAATTTTTTCCACACATGTAATAGACATCTTTTGATTAAGGCAAGGCCCGCGCCCTCAAGGGGACAACTTGAGCCTGTTCTATGCAACAAGGTATTTTTGCGTTCAAGCTAGAACGATTGTTCTTGTCCACTCGACTGTTTAAGTCTTTAAAGGCACTATACAAGCGGGCACCCCCACCGACATGTTGGGGAAAGTGTTGAATTGACGATATCAACTTACGATAATTCTTGGTGGCTTAACTAGAAGTGATCTAGCTTGACCGAGTAGTTTACTCTAACTCATGACGAAGACTGAGTGTATTACTTCAATTCAAATATGGCCGAGGGCTATGAATAATTGAATCGTAGATGGATCTTAATATAAAACTGACTAAATAGAATAGTATCTAGTCTTATTGAATGAAGAGAACACTGGCCCGTACTGTTATGGGTGCACAACCCATAACATAAATGAAAAGAAAAATGTACTAGGACTAAATAGCAATTCAAAAATTAATGTATGGAAATTAAAGGAACTAAAGCAAACAAAAAGTTATACTTCCATGTGTCCCGCTCCTACTCCCCCCTAAACTTTCAATCAACCAAGTGACTGGAGTAATCGTATTAGTTGATTGAGGTTCCAGGGTCTTCTCCATCTTCTTTAAGGCTTGCTTTTTCCAGCGTGCTGGTTTTGGCCGCTCCAAGGATGCCTGTTGTATAACATTCCCTTGCCACCTCCTTCTCTCCATGTATCTCTTTATTCCCCCATTCAGTAGGGTATTTGAGTGTTTGGTGCAATGTGGAGGGTGCTGTCTTCATCTAATGGATCCACAGCCGTCTTACAATAGTATTGTAAGGGATACCTCCTTTAATTACTTGGAAAGATGTAATGTGATCTACTCCAGGTGTGTGAACTGCAAGGTTCACCACTCCCACAGACTTTTCACATGAGTTGTTAAAGCCTGCCAAAGTGTAGGCACTCGGAGCCACTTGGTCTGCAATTCACATGGCCTGTGCGGTCTCCTACTTGATTAGGTTTACAGCGTTGCCAGCGTCGACCAGGACGCATTTGACATCCGTGTCTCTTATTCTTAGTGTTATGACCAAGGCTTCATGGTAGGAATACTGCAAATGGCGTAATCCTCGTCACCAATTAGGATTATTTGAGTAGATGGGGTATTTTTGAGCTATGACAACTCTTGGCCTCTCTTTAGCCTTTTTGTTTGTAAACTTCTTGAAGAACAAAGCGATCGCATACTGAAAGACGTGTTTGTGCTTTTGTTACATAGTTCAGCCAGTGCGAACACGGTGAAGCTCATGCGTTCGTGAAGACTTTCGTGAAAACAAAGTGCAATCGCACTCTGAGTGACGCGAAGGCACTGCACAACTTCATTCGAAAAGTCCAGAGACCTCTCAGTTCTATACTTAACCAAAAAAATTCACCCTTTTTAAAGGACGGCCGCCCAAGCATTGGACTCCCTTTGACCTTCCACTCTATTTTTAGCCAAAAAGGATGGCCTACACTGTACGTCGTCCAAAAAGTCCAGAGACCGTGCATTTTTACACTTAGAAAAAATTTTCACCTGTTACTGAAAAGGCGGCCGCGCAACAGAAGGGAGGTTCCCCTTTGCTCACACTAGCACAGTTGTGCAGAAGCTCGTGTGTTTGCGTAAGGTAAAGCTGACCTCCATTGGTGCAAGCACTAGTCTAGTGCAGTCGTGCTGAAGCTTTTCAACTCTAGCCTCATTTTTTGCATATTTTGCCTTGGACTATGCATCTCTCATGCCTTTCCTTGTTCACGAGCAACTCAAAACTGGTTGAACTATGTGAAATGATCAAAAATAATAAATGAAAAATAATCTACCTTATCATGCAAATAGAAAACAAACAAGAATTTAAAGGACTTTGGGTTGCCTCCCGACAAGCGCTTTGTTTAACGTCTTGGCTCGACGGTACCCATCATGCTTTTCCTTCCACTTGATGAAGGTGAATTTCCTACCCAACATGGCATCAAGTGAATTGCTGTGCTCTTTAGGCAGGGTACAAACTTCCAAGCTTGCAAGACCGGATTCTTCATCTTGCATTTCCTCTTCTTCAAGTGAGGAATGTCATTTTGTCTCCTTGGTGTGAAAAATTCAACAATATAGCCACTTTGATCATCATTGCACAAGTCATCCAAAGGTGTTTTTGCTTCCATTTCCCATTCCTCATCCACACAAAGAGTTGAGAAACGACGTGAATGAGGTCAACCTCTTTTCAACACCAATTTGTCACCAAGCATAACATCCTCCTCTTCCAAAGTGTTAAGAGTCTTCATTATCATTGCATTTCATATCTTCAGTAGACTCCAACACCACCTCCATGTTTTTGGAATCATCACCGTGTAGCTCGAATGTGTGGATCTTTCATTAGACTCCATGTTTGGATTTCTGCTCTCTTCTCCAATTTCACCCATTTCAAGCATATCATTCACTATCACTTCTTGTTGGGCCTTAGACGCCTCAACCATTTCATACAGTAAACACCAAGATACGAGCATCAATTTCAAATTAGTCCACCCTTTGTCCTAATTCCTCTCTTTCTTCTTCAAGATCCATCTACATTTCATTAAAATATTCAAGATACGTTTCGCAAACTTCTATTCTTTGAGCTTGATCTTGTAGCAAAGTTTGGCTCATAACCTCTTGTTCTTCAAGAATTTCCTCTTCTTCAATATTTTCTTCTTGAAACCCAAGCTCATCATCCATGTAAGGTCCTTCATGGAATTTTTATACCTCCTTAGCCTTTTGATCATTAAGAGCTTCAATCATTTTCTTTATTTGTTCCTTAAAGTGATGAATGGCTAAGTCATTTTGGTGGACCACCTCTTTTAATTCCTTGATGGCCTTGGCTTCTTCATTACGGTGCTCAAGTATCCGTTGCAATAAGTACTCACATCTATCATATTGACCATGTTCTTCTTGTGAAATGGATAAGTTCACCTCTTCTTGAAACTTTTCTTGGATACCTTGTCATTCGGGCTCAAGTTCCATATTTTTTATCCCATTAGACCTATCACACTCCCAAGACACATTGGCACCATTATGAAAGTCATTTGGATAGAAAAATGGGTTATTTGGATACTTCCCAATGACCCTCATGACCACTACATAACTCACATACATCCTCCCTAAAAGAGTGAGAAGATACACTCAGAAATGATTAGCAAATTTCTTCCATAGTGTCGTTCAAAGTAAGTAGGACAAGGACCATCAACCAAGTATCTATCACAATTTGGCTCATTTTTGTATCTAAGATTGTTAATGCCTAAAATTGGTCGTATAGGTTAAATAATTAAATTGATGAAAGGGTCACAAGCAATACGGTAAATACGCAGGAAAGTAAGTAAAAACTGAATGTAAAGTACTCCCTTTGTCCCACCTTATATGGCACCATTTGACCGGATACGAAATTTAAGAAATAAGTGTTGACCTTGTAAAGTTTCAAATCTACCCTTGAAAAAGTAAGAAAGAGAAGATTGGAGTAATAAAAGTAGCTTGTAAAGTAAGTAGGGTCCAACAAGAATAAAATAGAGATAGTGTATTAAGTAGTTGTCAAATAAGAAAATGTGACATTCTTTTTTAGACATCACAATTTGGCTCATTTTTGTTCTAAGATTGTTAATGCCTAAAATTGGTCGTATAGGTTAAATAATTAAATTGATGAAAGGGTCACAAGCAATACGGTAAATACACAGGAAAGTAAGTAAAAACTGAATGTAAAGTACTCCCTTCGTCCCACCTTATGTGGCACCATTTGACCGGATACGAAATTTAAGAAATAAGTGTTGACCTTGTAAAGTTTCAAATCTACCCTTGAAAAGTAAGAAAGAGAAGATTGGAGTAATAAAAGTAGCTTGTAAAGTAAGTAGGGCCCAACAAGTATAAAATAGAGATAGTGTATTAAGTAGTTGTCAAATAAGAAAATATGACATTCTTTTTTAGACAGACTAACAAAGAAATAGTGCCACATAAATTGGGACAAAGGGAGTAATAAGCAAGAAAGTAAACAATCTTATTCCTTGAGAATAGCCGGATTCTGCGTGAATCGTTTGATTGTACAATACAATGTAAGGAGGGGTATTTATAGTTGTGATTTATCCAGTCCAAATTATGGTAAAATACAAAGACTAATTAGGTCGTGGGCCTGTTTACTCATGGTGCTGATATATACAAAACCCTAACTTGGACATTGTTAACCCTTTGGCAGGATGTATACCTTGCATCCTACAACCCCTATCGGCTGAGCAGCCGTGGCTTGAGGAGCAGACGCGTATCCTCTATGCCCAGTGACTTGTAAGCTGAGTCTAGTCTCGCCAGCTGTACTTGTATCCCCGTAATCATAGTGGCATATTTTTTCCTACACAGTCAGTCCCCCCTCTTGCGGAGTATTGACGTAAACAGTCAGGAAGTGAAAGAGGCGTGATAGAAGACGTATAGATGTGCCTGCACCCGATACTCATACCCTGTCTCTTCGCATGCTTGGCATTGAATGCTAGTACTCAAGTATGATGACGTGCGACCTTGTGATTGGAGGGATTTTTATCTGCGTCTTCCGGTGCTGCAACTGCCCTGCCATATCCCATAGTTATTATTATTCATCACGCAAGTCTGAATTGATCAATGATCCTACGTCTGCAAAAATGATCAACTTTCCTTCTATGACTCTTTTTAGCTTGTATAAGTACACTATAATTATAGAGCCTTTTATTCATCTTCGAACTCCTTCAAAAACTTCTTATCAAGAGAAGTCCTTTTCGCATCCTTCCAAAATATTTCTTCTTCTAAATGGCCCAAGAAGCAGACTTTCTCCCTAGAAATTTAAGGGTTCAAGACTACCTTCCGAAAGTCTTAAATTTTGAAGGCGATGGCAGAATGCAAGTCCTGACAGCCAGGCAAGAGTGTGAGAATGATAACCTCTAGATTGAGTTCTACCCATCTGCCATTATAGAGGACGATGTGACTCATATCAAACTCGTGTGCAAATGGCCCTCCATCATAGATATCATTGTTCCCACTGCTGAGGAAAGAATTTCCACCCATCATGGTTGTTATTTGATGGTTCATATATACCATTTCACTCTGCATCTTAACAAGCGTGTACACTCATTTATTGAGGAAATATGTCGCCATTACAACATTTGGTTAGGCCAAGTCGAGTCCTCTATTTGGCGCTTAGTGGCTGTATTGGATCATCTGGCCAATCATGCTAGGGTGGACTTCTTTCTGGCACCTCCATGTTTTTTATACTCCCCATCTACAAAAACAGGTATTGATCTTCAAAAGACGAGGAAAAAAAGGTATAGTCTCCAACAGGGAGGGTTCCAAAGTTCATGGCTGGTTTAACCCCTATGTGGCGGTGCGTACCCCTGACATAGTCTCGTCCTATCCTTTTTCAGAAGTCTTCAATAGGAAATGTAATGTCCCGCACTATAACTCATTTACTCCTGCTGTCCCTGCCTTGTACTGACTTTTGTTCTTCAATTGACGGCTCTCCCTATCTCCCACGACGCTTTGGCCATGTGGCTCACTGCGATATTTGCTAGCAACCCTGTTAGAACGATGACCCTCGTGACTCTGGCGAGCAAAATATCATTGTAAACCTTTTCTTTAGAGTAATTTCAGGATTTCATACTTCAGCTGCTTTTGACGCCTTATTCCGCATCAGAAGTCTCCCGCGTCCATCACCTGAATTGAGAGAAATTCCAATTGATACTCTATACATTGCTCCCCTTCCTTATGTGTAGGAATCCGGTGGTAGGGTCACTGAGAGAGCTAGCGGATCTCGCTCTTTGATAAGGAAAAGGCCTACCAAATTTGACAATGTTGTGGCTGTTGACGAGCCTTTAGTGATCTCCGATAGTGAGGGAGGAGTCCCCCAAGTGCCTGAGCTTGAGGTCGTTCCTCCTTCCTCTGTTGTTATCTCCCCTTAGTCTGGTTCCTCTACACAAAAGCATAGACATCTCGTTAATGAGGTTCCTGAGGCTGAAGAAGAGTCTGGTGTAAGAGATGAAGTCATGCTCCCGATGGCTCATCTTGGGGCCCCATCGTCGGGTTGGTTCAGATCTCCTCTCTTTTGCTGATGTAGTGTTACACCCCACGTGTCTAAAGTGACGTATATTGCACTAATAATATATTAAGAATGATTTAAGTAAGTTTTAAGTCATAATATGACTATATATGACGTTTATATATTGAATACAAAGTTTGGGAAAAAATCGGATGTAAGTTGCGAAAAACCAACTAAGGATTTGCTTTGTAATGAAGCTTTTTAAGCAATTGATTCCGTGTTTTATCTGACGTCTTTTGGGGACATATCATATACCAAATTGAAGGTCTTGGAGTGTAGTTTTCAATACTCTTAATCATTTATTCATACGACATCTGAATAAAATTATATAAGTGTCTGAAGAAGGGCCAGTGCTAGGGTGTCAAGCTAGCACCTCTTTGACTTTTCAAAAGTTGATATATATGGCTTAAGTCTTCTTTCTTCTTCATTTTTTTCAGAAACCACGAAAAAATAACATCTTTAAACTTCTTCTTAAGCTTTCAACAAGGGTTTCAAGCAAGATTAACATCTCGGATACAAAATTAAGAAGCAATAACATTACAACAATCCCTACGACGTAAATATCATTATACTGCCTCTCTTTTACTCTGTAGTTTGAGTTTTGGAAGGTTCTTCATGGTTAAGAAAACACATAATTTTTGTATTTTAGCTATACAAGAATAAGGAAGGGTGTGAATCAAAGGGAACAAGGTTTGGGAGCTAAACTAGTGAGGTATGTAAGGTCTATCTTCTTCTTTCGACTAAGGCATGTCTATAGTAACTTTCCAAGCTTGTTTTGCCTTAAAAATTGGAAGATTTCATGGTGAGCTTGTATAGCATCATTGTACCCTTATATAAGTAGTTTTTGGTGACAAAAACCTAGGTATAAGGGTCTCCAATCAGCCCCCAAAGAACAGTACGAAAGATGGCTCAAAACTGGAAAACCTATTTTTCACTCCAGACAATTGTTAGTAGTTCGAGTATAACGTTTTGTACAAAACTGATATTGAAGTGAATTAGGATTCCCTGGAACACTAAGAGATATATCTATAAAAAATTCAGATTCTGAAGTCTGTATTTTTCATTTAGGCCCTGAAAGATATGATGCAATACATGACAGTAGTACTGTCCAGAAATTCTATGCAGCCATGGAATTGTTTCGCTGTCTGAACGTTTTGTTTTGTTGTCCATTCTATATTTTATGTAATCCATTAACCTATGCATATAATATAGCATCCCTTATAAATGCATAAGCTAATATAACATGTTTAGGTGCTCATGTTTATCCTAAATCAACAGTAGAAGCTTTATAAAATGATTAGCCGACATTACGTTCATGATTCTATTTTGTCGCTTATTTTTTTATGGTTGATTTCCTTTTGCTCGTTGTTATCATCCTTGCCAATCAATTCCCGTGGATATTGTAGTGTTGGTTTGTTTTTGGAAATCATCCAGTTTTAGGGGAACTCTGCCGAAATTTTTATGAAAATTCAAAGAGTTGGACAAACTCGAATTTTTAGGTTGTGTCTATGATTCCATCTAGGGTTTTCTTATCATTACTTTGAGTCCACATTTATTGTTGCCACACGTGTTTTGCCTCATACATGCTTACGCTTACATTATGATCATATTATATGTGATTTAAAGTCCCCCAAAGAGGCTGGATATTGAACACACAGTCCGGTCACGTATGATATTATCCGTCTAGGAGGCACAACCCATCTGGTTCAGGCGGGAGTTGAAACACCTAGTGTGACCGGGTTTCATTCACACACTCTGACCAGAGAGACTACATATTACTAGCCGGGGGGGAGGACATAGCCCATAACACCTACCAGGTTTGTTATATGCGCGCATATAGCCATAGTATGCACTGCATGGCTATACATGGGGCTTGTTCAGATGTTCGGTTACCTGATTTTGGGAGGATACAGCCCATAACACCAGACAGATACCAGTTCAGATAACAGTGCAGTTTTAGCTCAGTACCAGTTATCAGTTCTAAGTTATCAGCCACTAGTTCTTAGTGTCAGTATCAGTTGACAGCTATCAGTTCCAGTTTCTAGTTATCAGTTATCGATCATATTACAGTCAGTTATCAGTACAGTTCAGCTCAGTCTTTAGTTTCAGATTCAGTTAGACTTCAGTTTATATTCAGATGATGTTTAGTTCATGTTTCAGATCTCCAGCTACATTGCTAAACTTTAGCACAAATTTAAATAATTATATTCCAGCCTTACAGCTTCATTCCACTATGATATATTATATGCTCATGCCTTACATACTTTGTACATATCGTACTCGTGTCCTTTCTATGGCTGTGCATTTCATGCCATGCAGGTACAGATAGATAAACACTTGGGCCATATCTGTAGGCCATCCACCCGCTATTGGAGTGACACGACCCGAAATCCGGTTAGGCCGTGCGGGCACCCGACATCCTCCCCTAGACCCGCCGGGCGAACCCTTACCAATTAAATTAGGAAAATAAATATAACAATTTACAAATAAGGACAAGACTTAAAATAAAAACACAGACATACTGATACCTCTAAGCTGTACAAAAGAAATTACAGCTGACTACCCAACATGCTAGGTTTAGGGCTATCCAGACCAGACATCTAAGAGTACAAAAGAAGACAGATACCTCCTGAAGGGAGCAAAATGCAACTGAAATAATGAACAATAAACTGGTGGCCATCCGGAATAAATCTGGCTCACCCTGACAGCTGAAGTCGTCTTCGCTCCTTCACAACGTGGCGAACTCAATCCTGGAGCGAACCTGCCGAAACGAAATAGATAGACAAGAAACAAACAACAAACAAGGGTGAGTCAAAAGGACTCAATAAGTGGGGCAGACTAGCCACCTCAAAGAATAGGATAGCTAGCCAGGGAGAAAAGAAACGGATAAACCCCAATTCCTCTTATTTAAATTACAAAAAGGCAGAGTCAGATAATAACTAGAAACACGTATGAAACCTTAAACTCAGCCAGGAATACGAGCCAGAAACATATCAACAAATAAGCAATGCACGTATGAGCAGAACAGTAGTTATGTACCACAAGTCTACGCAATGGTATGAAAATGAAATGAAATGAGATGAAATGAAATGATATGAAATGTGATGCAAAGGGTCACATGTGCCCGTCCTCCCATCTCGAAGCGGAATACTCCTGCATTCGAGGGGAATCCAATCTGATAACCAACTGGAGCGGAATACTCCTGCTCCTGGGGCGGAATACTCCTGCACCCGATATAATATAAACCAAAACCAGAGGCGGAATACTGATGTTTGGCATTTTATGCCAATATTTCCTTAATATTTCCTCACGTTTTAGTACCTTATTCGCTCGTTTTATAGTTTATGAATGTGGTTTTGCACTAATTTTAACGCGCTTGTATGTAGGTTGTTATGCAATACAATTGGAGCTTTTAAGAGCATGATTGAGCAAGAAAAGATTGGATTTTGATTGAGGATTGGATCGAGCACACGAAGGTACGACACGAGCGCGCAAAAGAGCAAGGAACGAAGCAAAATGGCTGGGCGCTGTGGGCCATGCGCCGCGCGTCCCACAGCGCGCCACCCCCAGCGCGTTTTGCCATGCGCCGTAGGTCCAAAGCGGAAGGATTTTGACGTCTTCTGGTTGTCTGCACGCGATCGTGGGCGCGGGGCGCCCATTATAGCGCCCTTGGTGCGCGATTTTATGTCCTATTTCGTCTAGGCTTTGGTCTAACTTATTACTAGGCTTTTGTAAACTCTATAAATACTCTTTTACTTAGTTTTACATGGGAGTTCAGACTTTGGAGCAAGTTTTGGAGGAGAGGGAAGGAGCCCTAGATGTCTTCTACACAAGTTCTTTCTCTCTTTCTCTTATACTTCTCTTTAATTCTATAGTTTGTTCGTTCTAGGGTTAGAGTAAATACATGAAGGTTGATGTTTGAAAGTTGATTTCTTCCTATTGATTTACCATTACGGATTGTTTATTCTTTCTTGATCATAATTGTTTGATTATAACGGCCGTATAATTGAACACTCTCTACGGTTCTTAGATTGAACTCGACAGAGGGAATTTATGAACGCAAATAAGAAAGAATAGAACTAGTTTGTGAACCCGGGCATCGGGGAACCAATTCGCGGGTAGGATAGACATATACTTGCTTGCCTAGTTTAACTCATTACAGGATCGTTAATGCGTGCACGTGATTCAACCCATAGACATATAGGGATTGGAGTAGCCTGCATAGACCGTGAAGAATCGAAAGGTTTTCACGGGTACAATTAACCTGTTAGTTAGCAATCTAGGAAATCAAGAAGTAGAATCAACTGGAAAACTCAACTGGATTGTTTGTAACTCTGACCCTGGACCGTTTCTCCATTATTGATAACAACCCATAAATTGCTCTATTACTTGACTTCAGTTAATTGTTTTAATTATTGTTTAGTTAGTAAAATCTCAACCATTGGAAAAAGATCCCTGAATAGTTCTTAAGAAATTGTTTGTTAGGAGTCCAGTCTGAATAGTCCTCGTGGGAACGATACTCTACTTATCACTTTATTACTTGTCGACCGCGTATACTTGCGTGTGCGTTTGGGAGCAACAAATACTCCTGCACTCTCTTGGGGCGGAATACTCCTGCACCCGATATAATACAATGGAGCGGAATACTTCTGCTCCTGGGGCGGAATACTCCTGCCCTCAATATGATATGCCATGTAATGCATATGAATGACATATAATGCATATGAATGCAATGTGATGCAATAATAACCTTTCACCGGCGCGGGACCCTCATCGACAGCCGGGAAGTAGATGCCAACTTACAGTCAGGGTACAATGCTCAGATCCTCATTGCAATACAAACAATAGGACATAACATATAATATACAATGTAAATCCAAAGCTAAGGCGTAATGAGTACGCCTATCGGCAGCTAGACACGTAAGGAACACGTGGTAGAAAATCCACGAGGCCAGGTGCCTCCAAAGAAATGGATATAAACACTTACCTTGTTACAAAGTTAGCATTGCGACCAACAACCGCGTTATTTTTTTGAATTCATTTCCAAACGATCCCACTGTGATCAATAAGCAGAAAAATATATCACATTAGGCTAAAGGCTTCATTCCTCACATCTTAGGGCAACCCAGTTAAGAACCTGATACCCTATTGGCATACGCAATACGCAGGCCAGGCCTATATACAGGGTTTAAGGCCACATAACCAAATCCCAAATAAATTACATTTATAAGTTGCCCATAACTCACTGAGTACGAATATATAATCAATTTCATTATCAGGGTCCATTTGACCCTTCAAACTATTAATTGAACTTGTTAAAACGATGTCTAATATTCCAAGTTTTACCATTAAAACATATTCAAACACACGTAATAAACTCAAATAATATATTAGGATCATTACCTGAATGTTTCAGGGTGAAAATTCTACTTTTCTCCGGCTCCTTTTCTCATTTTCTGGCATTTTTTTTCCACTGAGTCATTTCATTTTCACGGTTTTAATGTTTCTGTTCTCATTCCTTTTTTGAGTCCCCTGTTTCTAACGTTATGATGGTCCTTAGCTAAAAGCTAAGGACCCACCGCCACACTTTCATTTTTTTTTTCCCTTTTTCCTTTTTTTTTTTTAAATTTCTTTTCGCGACGAAAATTAAAACAGAACCCTACGATATTCAAAATATTTCCAACTTTTGCATACAAGTTATACAAAATATATGTAACATACTCGCAAAGGCGGATTTCAAATTGGACTCGCGAAACTCAAGATGCGAATTTAAATGAAAAAGGTCAAATTATTTAACTTTCGGCATTTTAGCGGAAACTAGCCGAACAACATCCAAATTCACTTTCGAAAGTTCACAAAGGTCATAAATAATCATACGAACCCAACGGCGCTTTCGGATTTCGAATCGGAGCTCATTCGGCAAAACCGAGCTCGAAAATCTCCTTTTAATATTAATTGCCAATAAAAACTGAAACCTTCTTCCGATGCCTACCAAACGAGGTCTGATTTAGCTCAAATTTTACAGACAGGTTCTAATGGATATTACGAATATTTTAAAATTATCAGCACGCCAATCGGAGTCCTAACTTCCGAAACGACTGACCGAGGTCGTTTCATTCTCCTCCACTTAAACTCTCGTTCGTCCTCGAACGAGCCTAAATCTAAAGCAAGATTCACGCAAATAACAAGAGAACTTGCACGACCTTCATAAACTATCCCACAGAATTTTTCTCATGATTACAGAATTAAAACTATAACACGAACACCGAACTCTTGGAATAAAATATATTTGGATAATATGATAACACCTTTGGCCGAATTATTCTGACTAAGATGATCCTTCCTCGATCACGAGAGAAGAGTTCTACATTTTTGAAACAAAAATACACAGAACTTTGAATGGGTAACATGGTTCAGCCGATAATCACCTCTTCAATATACCTTTCGATATAGAACAATTCGATGGAACTAGGAATTAGCTCACTCTTGATACAACAAGGGAAGATTTTGAAGTACCTTGTCAGTACACACTCTAGAAGATTTGATGCAAGCTATATTATTTTTACGAACGCACTATGCAACATCTCAGTTGATCTTAGTGTTGTTTCGCAAGCTCCTCGTGGGAATGTAGTTACTCATATTCTAATGTATGCCAAAAGCTCATCTGAACAGGGTCTATCGTATAAGGATAAGGATCATGCAACTACTACTGGATAGTATGATGCAGACTAGGAATGATCTTCAGACTAAACATCTACTTCAGGGTATTGTCTTTGGTTTGGAAATATTATAACTTGAAAAAGTGCAAATAAAAGAGACATGTCGTTGGACCTTCATCTGAGGCAGAATACCAGCAATAAAGTTGATTACATGAGCACTTACAACGCTAAAGTAACCTCTCAAAGAGTTTAGGTGTGAAAGAGATATACATACCAATGATGGATTGTCGACAAGCTGCACTAGACCTTTAACTCTAAATTTCCATGAAGGAAAACATCGTCATTATGAGGATCCAGTTCCAGTTAAATACATACAGATAGCCAGAAGAAAACTGAAGTCACCACACAGAGTTACTACTGACGGTGTTCCCATGTATAAAGATAGACTTTGTATTTCTGATGTTGCAGATTTACGTGGATAGATTATGATAGAAACACATTATTCCAAATACAATATTCATCCAGGTTCGACTAAGATGTACCATGATCTTAAGCAGATTTATTGATGGGACGGAATGAAGTGTGACATAGTAGAATTTATGGCTCAATGTTCTAATTACCAGCAAGTTAAAGTCGTGTCATCTTTTCCAAACTTTATGCTTTCAGCAGATAGGTACGTATATATGATCAGGTTTCCAGCTTATCTCTGTCAGTGATAGATTATTAGTGGGTTTAGCAATGATCGACACTCATAGTAGATTTCTGTCGTGGCCTTACTTTGGGTTGTGAGAAAAGTGGTATCAACACCTTAGAGATTTAATATTATAATTCGGTATCAATTGGAGGAAGACTCCTCCACTTAAAGCATAAACTCATACAACTAATTTGAATAGAAATAGTCATCCTCGCACAACCTGCTGGATTAAAGAAGACCTAGCTAAAAGCTGAACATAGGCAGATCTAAACTACCAAACTACCCTTTCGAGTTGCCAACTAGCTGCAACTCTCGAGTTCACAACTACATGCCTTTGCTGTAAACACCACCGCCTGATGGATGGTACTTCTATATAAAAATTTCGACAGAGTTTCCCCTGAAACTGGATGATCCGCAAAAACAGAACCAACACTATTCTATACATGGGAATGGATACCCGGATAAACTGATAACATAAACATGTTAAACGGATAACAAGATGAGACAACTGGGCCAAAACAATAATATGCTTACCCAGCCACAATAACACGTACTCTGGCTCAACACAGGACACGTCACAAGCGGCTACCAATCGCCCAAGCTCACTAGTGCCGGACGAAGAAGAAATGGAAATAGATCGAGGATAGAAATAATTAAAGTTTCAGGAAGTTCATCTTCTTATTTGCTTGACTACCAGAGCTAGACTACTAACGAGTCAGGCTAATCGAAGAATCACAATTGAAGAAATAGACATTAAATGAGCTTTATGGAACAAAATGTATCAATTTAACCTTCTCATAAGAAGAAACTCCAACAATTTATCAGTAAACTCTTTTACAACTGAGAAAAGCTCATGGAATAACATGACTCTACTAGCATCTTGAACCAATAGGAGACACGTAGATCGAGTATCACTTACAAATCACTTTACACCGGAAGAAACAATGACACTTTCTGATGGTGACAAATAAGAATCCCATCATCCTACCGACACTGAGTTCTAAAGAGAGGTAGACTGACTTGACATTATAACAGAATGAGGCATAACAAAATGCCAAGCAAACAATACCGATACTCATTCACAAAACTCTCGCATTTAAACCAGATAAACTAGTAGGGTCTCATAAATGCCAGGAATAAATCGTATCAGAAACTCACTCCTCCACCACAACCGATTCTTAATTACGACAATATCCAAGGAAACCGTCGAAACATGATATGATAGACAATCTCCAGATCGATCGGAAGAGTCAAATCTTATTCACATTTAAGAGAAGAAGAAATACTCGGGTCTACTACATCGGATGCCTCAGCATCCTGCCAGACTGGCAGTTCATAAAACTGCCTTTGCGGCTGAACTAAGCCGCTACACTGATAATTACTTCTAGAAGAACCACTACCACTGCGCTCTCGACCTCTACTGGATTGTGGCATTTCTCTGATTTATTAATATTTAAATGAAATTCCTGCGACTGTGCAGGTGACTGAGGGCGAAAAGAAAGACCATTGTCTACTTGCTGGAGTAAGGAAAAACTCCTTAAAGGATAACCAGACTCATGACAGTGATAACAGATTTTCATTGAAAATGGAAGTTGGACATATTGTCGATAGCTATAAAGAGAAAAACTGGGTCTAATCTTGATGAACTACTCGCGCACTCTGAGAATCATGCTCTGCAAGCTGAGATAACTTGGAAGGTGACCTCCCAAAATAATCAGAACTCTTACCTCCAAATGAGGTACCATGGTTACCCACCAGGGTCATGGGATCTCTTACTTTCCCGATCTAACTCTTCCCGCTCTAACTTATGGTATGCCTCGAACCTTCGGGCAATATTAACAACAACATCAAATAAAATCTAGACCTCAATTTCTCGAGCCGTCTGGGATTTCAAGGAAAAATATAGATGATTAATAAATCCCTGAATCTCTCAAAAGGCTCATGAACTAGTTCTAATGCATATCCAGCCATTCTATAGAATCCAATCTCATATTCTGAAACACCAACAGGCTAACTGACACGCTACCCTGTCCCATCCACTCAAACTGGGAACACTTTTCATCTCGCTCGCTACCCGAAAGAAACTTTTCCACGAATCTAAAAGAAAAAACCGAACCAGGTCAGCTAATAAGAGAGCGGCCCACCAGTTCAAGACTGGACCCCTGAAACTGGAAAGCAGAATAATCAACACCATACCGCTCGATATAATCAAAAGCCTGAAGGATACTCTGGCATCATTTTATTTTTAGAAAGAATCACAAGGTTTATCTGATGCATTTCTTAAGAATATCGGAAGGTTCAACCGCGTAAAATAATGCAACCTCTTTGGGCGCTCGAACCGAACTGTTACCTCGGTTGGCTAACCAGCCGGAATAATTAGAGGTACAATACATGCTACCTCTGGAACATAATTTACTGCGGCAATATTAAGAACAGGAACAGAAGCTCACTAACACCGAATGTCTGCACATGTGGCACCCTGATAGGCTGCCCAGCGAATAATAGATTCTTACGGTATCTGCATCGCCAAGATTCTCGTAAAGCATCGTAGAGAGCCAAGGGAACTACAAGGCCCTGCTCCCTTGCCCATCGCGAACTCGTACAACTGGGACCTCCATAAGTAGATCGTCAGCACGATAAGAAAAACTCTCGGGGATTCGTCGGTGCTAGCCCCTGGCTAGACTGCTTCGTCTTGAACCCATACCGTTTGCTAATTTGTCGCACGAGGGTTTCACAATTACCGCGAAGGAATTAAAAAAATTAACGAAAATACTTTTGCATTCTAGACCAACGCACGATAAGAAATAAAGGAAGTGAAACTTCCTAAATGCCATCATAGCCTCTCGTAGATAAGTACGGACGTCTACGTACCCATCAGCGAGACTCTACTAGACACTGTCTTAGTCTGGATAGACTCTAAACATGGCTCTGATACCAACTGACACGACCCGAAATCCGGTTAGGCCGTGCGGGCACCCGACATCCTCCCCTAGACCCGTCGGGCGAACCCTTACCAATTAAATTAGGAAAATAAATATAACAATTTACAAATAAGGACAAGACTTAAAATAAAAACACAGACATACTGATACCTCTAAGCTGTACAAAAGAAGTTACAGCTGACTACCCAACATGCTAATTTTAGGGCTATCCAGACCAGACATCTAAGAGTACAAAAGAAGACAGATACCTCCTGAAGGGAGCAAAATGCAACTGAAATAATGAACAATAAACTGGTGGCCATCCGGAATAAATCTGGCTCACCCTGACAGCTGAAGTCGTCTTCGTTCCTTCACAACGTGGCGAACTCAATCCTGGAGCGAACCTGCCGAAACGAAATAGATAGACAAGAAACAAACAACAAACAAGGGTGAGTCAAAAGGACTCAATAAGTGGGGCAGACTAGCCACCTCAAAGAATAGGATAGCTAGCCAGGGAGAAAAGAAACAGATAAACCCCAATTCCTCTTATTTAAATTACAAAAAGGCAGAGTCAGATAATAACTAGAAACACGTATGAAACCTTAAACTCAGCCAGGAATACGAGCCAGAAACATATCAATAGATAAGCAATGCACGTATGAGCAGAACAGTAGTTATGTACCACAAGTCTACGCAATGGTATGAAAATGAAATGAAATGAGATGAAATGAAATGATATGAAATATGATGCAAAGGGTCACATGTGCCCGTCCTCCCATCTCGAAGCGGAATACTCCTGCATTCGAGGGGAATCCAATCTGATAACCAACTGGAGCGGAATACTCCTGCTCCTGGGGCGGAATACTCCTGCACCCGATATAATATAAACCAAAACCAGAGGCGGAATACTCCTGCACTCTCTTGGGGCGGAATACTCCTGCACCCGATATAATACAATGGAGCGGAATACTCCTGCTCCTGGGGCGGAATACTCCTGCCCTCAATATGATATGCCATGTAATGCATATGAATGACATATAATGCATATGAATGCAATGTGATGCAATAATAACCTTTCACCGGCGCGGGACCCTCATCGACAGCCGGGAAGTAGATGCCAACTTACAGTCAGGGTACAATGCTCAGATCCTCATTGCAATACAAACAATAGGACATAACATATAATATACAATGTAAATCCAAAGCTAAGGCGTAATGAGTACGCCTATCGGCAGCTACACACGTAAGGAACACGTGGTAGAAAATCCACGAGGCCAGGTGCCTCCAAAGAAATGGATATAAACACTTACCTTGTTACAAAGTTAGCATTGCGACCAACAACCGCGTTATTTTTTTGAATTCATTGCCAAACGATCCCACTGTGATCAATAAGCAGAAAAATATATCACATTAGGCTAAAGGCTTCATTCCTCACATCTTAGGGCAACCCAGTTAAGAACCTGATACCCTATTGGCATACGCAATACGCAGGCCAGGCCTATATACAGGGTTTAAGGCCACATAACCAAATCCCAAATAAATTACATTTATAAGTTGCCCATAACTCACTGAGTACGAATATATAATCAATTTCATTATCAGGGTCCATTTGACCCTTCAAACTATTAATTGAACTTGTTAAAACGATGTCTAATATTCCAAGTTTTACCATTAAAACATATTCAAACACACGTAATAAACTCAAATAATATATTAGGATCATTACCTGAATGTTTCAGGGTGAAAATTCTACTTTTCTCCGGCTCCTTTTCTCATTTTCTGGCATTTTTTTTCCACTGAGTCATTTCATTTTCACGGTTTTAATGTTTCTGTTCTCATTCCTTTTTTGAGTCCCCTGTTTCTAACGTTATGATGGTCCTTAGCTACCCACCGCCACACTTTCATTTTTTTTTGTCCCTTTTTCCTTTTTTTTTTTTTTAAATTTCTTTTCGCGACGAAAATTAAAACAGAACCCTACGATATTCAAAATATTTCCAACTTTTGCATACAAGTTATACAAAATATATGTAACATACTCGCAAAGGCAGATTTCAAATTGGACTCCCGAAACTCAAGATGCGAATTTAAATGAAAAAGGTCAAATTATTTAACTTTCGGCATTTTAGCGGAAACTAGCCGAACAACATCCAAATTCACTTTCGAAAGTTCACAAAGGTCATAAATAATCATACGAACCCAACGGCGCTTTTGGAATCGGAGCTCATTCGGCAAAACTGAGCTCGAAAATCTCCTTTTAATATTAATTGCCAATAAAAACTGAAACCTTCTTCCGATGCCTACCAAACGAGGTCTGATTTAGCTCAAATTTTACAGACAGGTTCTAATGGATATTACGAATATTTTAAAATTATCAGCACGCCAATCGGAGTCCTAACTTCCGAAACGACTGACCGAGGTCGTTTCATGGAGTCACTTCACTTACTCCCGGAGTTACTTATCGTTTGGTATGTGTACTGTCAGTTAGTTTGGGTATGAAGGGGCCCTGTTCCGTCTAGTATTTGTTCAATTCAGTACTCTTAGTGGCTTGTAGATATGCACCTGTGCAGTTAGTATGTCTTATTATGTTAGCTTGTGTTTGCCTTGTCGACTTTTCAGATTGTACAGTTCTTATGAGCTAGGCTTATGCTTGTTCAGTTTATTAGTTATACTCAAGGTTAGAAGATTATCAGCTGGTTTAGTAATGATCAGCACTTAGTGTCGGTTATTCATTGCGGCCCTAGGTTGGATCCTGATATGTAGTTATTTCATACGTCTTATGAATGGTTATCCATCGTACACATGCAGAACGTGTTACCTTGTCTACTGCCCCTGAGCCGACAAACTCTCCTCAGTATCGCCCTGAAAAAGAGGTGGTCGTTAATACGGATGACATCATAGAGCCCGTTAGTGGATCCCATGAAGTTGTCATTCCTATTGCGGCGGGAGTTAACTTGTTTAAGAGTCCGGGCACTGTTACTAACCATACTGCTGAGCTGATAGGCCCCTCTGAACAGAAATACCTTGCCAATTATAGTCATCAGAATTTGCTCAAGGATGATGCACCTCGTTCACTTACTTAGTTGCTTTGTTTCGAATTGGATATTCACCCCCTTTTGAACATCCCTTTTGATATCTGTTTAGGGGTTGATTGTTTATCATGAAATTCTTCACCGAGGATGCTCGGATGAACTCCTGAGAGAGGAGAATGATGCTCTGCGGGGACAAGTCACCAATTTGCGACCCTTCGTGACAAAGGCAGAATAGCCAAAAGATGAACTCTTAAACAGGCGTAAAGCTTACCACTTGGAGTAGATGAAAAATGAAAACCTTAATACTGTAGTGAGTGCTGAGGTTTGCAAGCGCAAAGAGGATGTAGAGGCCCTACAGTCATCCCTTTAGGAAGCCAGGCTCACGGGGCAAGTGCATTATGCCAATGTGACTTGCTTGGAGGCAGTTGAGGTCGGCTTGTGGAAAAGGTTATCAGAGTGGGAGAAGAAGGCCAAAGCCGCTGGGAAGAACACTTCTGAAGCTAAGAGCCTTTCTGTATTCCTTCAAGATGAAAATGATAAGCTACAAGTAAAGTGGCATCCCTAGGGAAGGTCCGTTACAAGCTTCGCAACGATTCCCACCAGATGGAAGAAAAGATGAATGCCATGAACACCCGGCATGTGGTCGAAGTAGACTGTGCGAATATGGCGGCTTCACTTGCTATGCTTCACTGGGTTCGTGATAACCCTAACTTGGATCTAGCTGCCAAGATTGCTTCACTGACAAGACTTGATGACATTAATTACCTTTTATTTTGCTTGTGACAATTTTAATTTTCGTTGTAAACTGTTTTTAGATAATGAAGTCATGCCTATATTGAGGTGTTCACCAAGGACTTAGGCGGCTTGAATTGTGCCTGTGGTAGACGACTTTGGTTAAGGCAAGGCCCGCGCCCACAAAGGGACGTCTTTAGCCCGTTATATACAACAAGGCATTTTTTGCATTCAAGTTAGAACATTTGTGCCTGTCCACTCGAGTGCTTAAGTCATAAATGGCACGATGCTGGCGTGCATCCCCACAGATATGTTGGTGCAAGTGTTGAATTGACAATTTCAACTTACCAATAATTCTTGGGAGTGATCTTGCTTTAAGCGAGTAGTTTACTCTACTTTTTTAAATGAAAAGTGAGTGTATTACTTTGACTTAAGTTGTGTCGGGGCTATGAATAGTTGAATCATATATGGATCTGATTGAAAAACTGACCAAGTAAAATAGTAGTTTTATTGATAAAAAGGGGCACAGGTCCCGTGTTGTTTTGGATGAAGACCCATAACATAAATGAGCATGAGAATACTGTAATTTGACAACTAAAATTCGAAAAGAAATTAAAACATAAATTAAGGTAAGCATTAAAAAAGAGTTGTACTTCGAATGTCCCATTCCTTCTCCCCCCAAAAAACTTTCAATCAACCTAATAACCAGAGCAGTCGTCTTGGTTGATTGAAGTTTCAGGGTCTTCATCAGCTTCAAGGAGGCTCTCCTTTGACACCACATTCGGAACAGATGCTCCAAGGATAGCTGTCGTATAACTCTCCCTTGCCACTTCCTGATCTCCATTGATCTCCTTCACTCCCCATTTAGTAGGGTACTTGAGTTTTTGGTGCAGGGTATAAGGTATTGCTTTCATTTGGTGTATCCATGGTCGTCCTACAATAGTGTTGCAAGGGATTTCTCCCTTGATCACCTGGAAGAACGTGATGTGATCTGCTCCTGTGTGCGTATTGCAATATTTATTTCTCCAATAGATTTTTCATAGGAATTGTTAAAACCAGCCAAAGTATAGATAGTTGGGGCTACTTGGTCTTAAACTCTCATTGCTTGTATGGTCTCCCACCTGATAAGGTTTACTGTGCTGCCAGCGTCAACCAGGACGCATTTGACATCCGTGTCGCCTATTCTCAACGTTATAGCCACAACGTCATGGTGAGGAGTACTACAACTGGTGTTATTCTCGTCATTGAGCAGGATTACCTCCTCTCGCATGGCCTCTATTGGGCTTTGCCTAATTCTGATCTGGGTCGTTAGGTAGCATTGGTCTGCCAACTATTACATTGATGGACCTTTTTGGTTCTTCCAGGTCCGGAGGGGCCTCTAAGCTCATATTTTTGGCATATGTTTGCTTCCCCTATCTGTCAGCAAATCCTTCAAGTATCCTTTGTTCAGTAGACTCATTACCTCTAGAATGAAGCCCCTGCTGCCTGGTGAATTTCCTTTTGATCGTTGTTATTATCCTGGCTGGGTATCTATTCCCGTGTATATTGTAGTGCTGGTTTGTTTTTTCAGATCATCCAGTTTTAGGGGAAACTCTGCCGAAATTTTTTTGGAAATTCAAAGAGTTGGACAAATTCGAATTTCCAGGTCATGTCTATGATTCCATCTAGGGTTTTCTTATCATTCCTTTGAGTTCATATTTATTGTTGCCACATGTTTTTTGCCTCATACATGCTTATGCTTATATTATGATCATATTATGTGTGATTTAGCGTCCCCCAAAGAGGCTGGACATTGGACATACAGTCCGGTCACCTGTGATACTACCTTTCTAGGGGGACACAGCCCATCTTGTTCAGGCGAGAGTTGAGACACTTAGTATGACCGGGTGTCATTCACACACTCTGACCAGAGAGATTACATATTACTGGCTGGGGGGCATAGCCCTTAACACCCACCAAGTTTGTTATATACGCGTATATGGTCATAGTATGCACTGCATGACTATACATGAGGCTTGTTCAGATGTTTAATTACCTGATTTAGGGGGATACAACCCATAACACCAGACAGGTACCCGTTCAGATAACAGTTCAGTTTTAGCTCAGTACCAGTTATCAATTCTCAGTTATCAGCCACTAGTGCTTAGTGTCAGTATCAGTCGACAGCTATCCGTTCCAGTTTCTAATTATTAGTTATCGATCATATTACAGTCAGTTATCAGTATAGCTCGGCTTAGTCTTCATTTTCAGATTCAGTTAGACTTCAATTTATATTCAGATCATGTTTAGTTCATGTTCCAGATCTCCAGCTACATTGCTATACTTTAGCACAGATTTACATAATTATATTCCAGCCTTACAGTTTCATTCAACTATGATATATTATATGCTCATGCCTTACATACTTTGTACATATCGTACTCACATCCTTTCTGGTGTGTGGCATTTCATGCCGTGCAGGTATAGATAGATCAATGTTTGGGCCATATCTGTAGGCCATCCACCCGCTATTAGAGTCACTCCGCTTACTTCTGGAGTTACTTATCATTTGGTATATGTACAGTCAGCTACTTTGGGTATGACGGGGCCCTGTCCTGTCTAGTACTTGTTCAACTCAGTACTCCTAGAGGCCTGTAGATATTCACATGTGCAGTTAGTATGTCTTACTATGTCAGCTTGTGTTTGCCTTTTCGGCTTTTCAGATTGTACAGTTCTCATGAGCTAGGCTTATGCTTGTTCAGTTTATTAGTTATACTCAAGGTTAGCAGATTATTAGCGGGTTTAGTGATGATCAGCACTTAGTGTCGGTTATTCGTTGCGGCCTTAGGTTGGGTCCTGACATGTAGTTATTTCATACGTCTTATGAATGGTTATCTATCGTACATATGCAGAACCTTCTACCTTGACTACTGCCTCTGAGCCGACTAACTCTCCTTAGTATCACCCAAAAAAAGAGGTGGTTGTTAATACGGATGTCATCATAGAGCCCGTTGGTAGATCCCGTGAAGTTCTCATTCCTATTGCAGCGGGAGTTAACCATCTTAAGAGTCCGGGCACTGTCACTGGCCATACTGCTGAGTTTATTGGCCCCTCTGAACAGAGATACCTTTTCGTTTATAGTCATTAGAATTTTCTCAAGGTTGCAGCACCTCGTTCACTTACTTAGTTGCAATATGTCACCCCCCACCCTTTTGAACATTGTTTATCATTAAATTTTTCGCCGAGGATGCTCGGATAAACTCCTGAGGGAGGAGAATGACGCTCTGCAGGAACAGGTCGCCAGTTTCCAACCCTTCATGACAAAGGCAGAATTGCTAAAGGAGGAACTCTTAAACACGCGCAAAGCTTACCACTTGGAGTAGATGAAAAATAAAAACCTTAATGCTGCAGTGAGCACCGAGGTTTGCAAGCACAAAAAAGATGTAGAGGCCCTATATTCATCCCTTCAGGAAGCCAGGCTCACCGGGCAAGTGCATTATGCTTATGTGATTCGATTGGAGGACATTGAAGTCGTCTTGTAGCAATGGTTGTCAGAGATGGAGGAAAGTCAAAGCCGTTGAGAAGGACACTTCAGAAACTAAGAGCCTTTCTGCATTCCTTCAAGATAAAAGTGATAAGCTACAAGGTAATATGGCATCCCTAGGGAAGGTCTATGACAAGATTTGCAATGATTCCCACCAGATGGAAGAAAGGATGAATGCCATGAATGCCCTGCATGTGGCCGAAGTAAACCGTGCGAATCTGGCGGGTGCACTTGCTACCCTTCACGGGGTTCGTAATAACCCTAACTTGGATCTAGCTGCCAAGATTGCTTCATTGAAAACACTTGGGGCCAAGCAGATGCTCAGTTAGGATCCGACCTTGAGGAAAGCTCTGAGGAAGTTAGTGGTGAAGGAGAAAATGACATCCCAGCTGGGGAGCTTGCAGTTAATGAAGTAACGCTTTCGCGGAGTGTTGACGTGGAAGGAAGTCCTCTGAGGGAGAATTAGTGTTTACCCCCCATTTCTTTTTGTAATGATAATTTGGACAACTGCCCGTGTTTAGGGTGTAGTTGATATGTTTTTGCCCGTTTTGAGGCTTTTTGACTTCAATTAACTTTTATTTTGCTTGTGACGATTTTAATTTTCACCGTAAACTATTTTTGGATAATTAAGTCACGCCTATATGGATGTGTGCACCAAGGACTTGGGCAGCTTTTATTAAGTAACAAACGCCCTATTTATTTCAATGTTTAGAATGTTTTATAGTGAGCCTGCTTGAGCATGTACGTCCGTTGATTGCCCGCTAGCGAGTAGGGGCTTGAATTGCACCTGTGGTAAACTACTTTGTTTAAGGCAACGCCCGCGCCCACAAAGGGACGTCATTAGCCCGTTATATGCAACGGGCCATTTTTGCGTTCAAACTAGAACATTTGTGCTTGTCCACTCGAGTGCTTAAGTCTTAAATGGCACGATGCGGGCGTGCGTCCCCACCGATATGTTGGTGCAAGTGTCTAAATGATGATTTCAACTTACCAATAATGCCTAGTGGCTTACTAAGAGTGATCTAGCTTTGAGCGAGTAGTTTACTCTACTTTTGTAAATGAAAAGTGAGTGTATTACTTCGACTTAAGTTGTGCTGGGGCTATGAAAAATTGGATCGTTGATGGATCTGATCATAAAGCTAACCAAGTAAAATAGTAGTTTTATTGATAAAAATGGGTGTCGGTCCCATGTTATTGTGGGTGAAAACCTGTAATATGAATGAGTATGAGAATACTGTAACTCGACAACTAAAATTTAAAAAGAAATTAAAACTTAATTAAAGTAACCATTAAAAAAGAGTTGCACTCCGAATGTCCCGTTCCTTCCCCTCTCCCCCCCCCCCCCCCAAAAAAAAAATTTCAATCAACCAAATAACCAGAGCAGTCGTCTTGGTTGATTGAAGTTTTGGGGTCTTCATCAGCTTAAATGAGGCTCTCTTTTCGCACCTCACTTGGGACAAATGCTCCAAGGATAGATTTCGTATAACACTCCCTTGCCACTTCTTGATCTCTGTTGATCTCATTCACTCCCTATTTAATAGGGTACTTTTTGCTTTTGGTGCAGGGTGGAAGGTATTGCTTTCATCTAGTGTATCCATGACCATCCCTCGATAGCGTTATAAGAGACCCCTCTCTTGATCACCTGAAAGGACGTGAGGTGATCTGCTCCTGGTGTGCGTACTGCAAGATTTATTTCTCTAACAGATTATTCACAAGAATTATTTAAACTTGCCAAAGTATAGATACTTGGGGCTACTTGGTCTTCAATTCTTATTGCATGTATGGTTTCTCACTTGATAAGGTTAATGGCGCTGCCAGCATCGACCAGGACGCGTTTGACATCCGTGTCGCCTATTCTCAGCGCTATAACCAAGGCGTCGTGGTGAGGAGTACTGTAACTGGTGCTGTCCTCGTCACTAAGTAGGGTAAACTTCTTTCAGGCGTGGCCTCCATCGGGCTCTACCTTGTTCTGATTTGGGTTGTTAGGTAGCATTGGTCCGCCAACTATTACATTGATGGATATTTTTATTTCTGGCAGGCCTAGAGGGCCCTCTGATCTCCTATTTTTGGCGTATGTTTGCTTCCCCCTATCTGTTAGAAAATCCTTCAAGTATCCTTTGTTAAGTAGACTCATTACCTCTAGAATCAAGGCCCTGCAGCCTGCGGTATAATGCCCATGATCTTTGTGAAAATCACAAAAGAGATCCGCGACCCTTTTTCCCGGTTCTGCTCTCATGTTGCTAGACCAGCGTACATGTGTATTTTTTATGTGATCCTTTACGAATTTCACGGTGTTGACACACAGTCTTAGTTCCTTAAATCTGTTGGTTGTTCTGTCGATACTGGGCGACCCTTTGTGAGGGTATGCCGGTGCTTTTCTAGTGTCCTCCTGCTTTTTAACGGGTCTTGGGAAATCAGCTCTGTAATCTCTCCTACTTCGCTTCCTCTATCTCCAGCTCAAGGTTCTTCAGTGTGCTCCCATTTCTGACCCTGCCGACTGATGTCCTCAATAACCAAACAACCACTGTCGTTGAAGGTCGAGGATTGTTCGGGCTCCAGATAGAGTTTCTCGTTATACGACTGGTGTAGGGCATTCCATGTTGTCACCGGGTGCTAAGTGAGACTCTACTATAATGTTGTTGCTAGCGAACCTCTGGAGTTCAAGCTCTTACCGAAAGCTACCACAATAATATTATCGGGAACTGGAGGGAGCTCCATGCTTTCCCTCTGTAATCTCTCCACGTAGTCTCTTAGTTCCATGTTCTTCTCATGCTTTCGGGCTTCGGAATATGCCTTCTTGAATAGATCTTGCATCTGGGTGAATGACTCGATTGATCCCAATGGTAGCTGGGTGAACCATGAGAGGGCACCTTTAGTTGAGGTCTGACACGGCCCAGATTTCTAGTTAGGTCGTGCGGGCACCCGATATCCTCCCCCAGACCTGTCGGGTGAACCTTTACCAATTGAATTAGGAAAATAAATATAAAAACCAACTCATAAATAAGAACAAGACTTAGAAAAAAAACTTCAGCATACTGATACCTCTTGCCTGTACCAAAAACATTTCAGCTGCCTACCCAGCATACTAGGTTTAGGGCTGTCCAGACTAGACATCTAAGAGTACAAAAGCATACAGACAGCTCCCGAAAGGAGCAAAACTAGCACTGGTGGTCGTTGTGGACAAGAGTTGGCTCACTCTATCAGCTGAAATCACCTCCGCTCCTCAATCGAACGATGAACTCGATCCTGGAGCGAAACCTACCGAAACGAATAGATACAACAAGAAAAAAATAAGGGTGAGTCAAAAAGACTCAATAATTGGGGGCAGACTAGCTGGCTCAAAGCATAGGATAGCTAGTTAAGGAGAAGAGCTAAGCAAATATAAACCAAAAATGCATACAACTAAAGCATATAAGCAATTAGGGACACAAGATAGCCAGAAACACATAGGCAAACTGAAACATGTCCACAACAGGTATACATATCGCATACACAAAATGCAACACAATAGTCACACAAAAGTCAGTATCCAGTGTAATAAAATGGGATGAATGCGGTATGATACAATGCAGTCACATGTGCCTGATACCTATCTTCGGCGCGGGACTCTCATCGTCTACCAGGAGAAATATGCAATAATAACCCTTCACCAGCGCGGGACTCTCATCGACTGCTAGAAAGTATATGTCCAACCCATAACTGGAGTACAAACTCCTATGCTCAATGCTCAGCCATGAAGATGTAATATGCAATGCCACACAGGTTGAGCTATCACACAATAAGTAAGCCTTGCGACCCGATAAGGATTTTCCAACCTAGCAAGATACTTCTATCTTCTAATTAATATTCATAATCATACACGAACTTCCATTCTCAATTCAATACCAGGCTTACAGTTCAGAAATAGGTATTCCAAACTATAATGGAGCTTCTATCCTCAATATAACATTTGTGCGTCGAAGCCTTATAGTTCAAGTTCATATCTCAAACGAGATATTTCTATTATTGGCTCAATACCGAGCCCAATGTGATGCACCTATCATAAGGCTGCATATCACAAAACAGTAAATCCTTATTCAATCAATACCCATAGTCCACTCTAAACCTTTGTATTCTATTCATAATCTTAGGCTTATAGCTCCCCAATAATACTCATAGCTAACATAACTCTCTTATCCTCAACTAAAAAATAAATACAGTATATTTTAATACACATACCAGGAAAACAGAACATGTCACGCTCACAGCTGGATTATAATACTCCCAATTACACAGTAAATAACGAACAACACTTAACAACATAATAAAAAACTAGACACGAAGCTCCGGCATAGTAAGAACACCTCTTTGGCAGCTACGCACATGAAAAATATGTGCATAGAACATCCATAAAGGCCAAAGGCCTTGAAAGGAAGGATGAAACCACTTACCTCCGTCTGAAGAAGAAAGACACTACTCAACAACCACTTTTTCCAGTCGAATCTCCTCCAAACATTCTCACTCTAGTAAAGGAACGAAATACAATCAACACTAAAGCTATTAATTAAACACTCCAAACCTTAAGCTAAAACAGTTAAGAAATCAACTTAAAAGTTAACCCCGGGCTCACGGGGTCAACCCAAAATCGAACTCACAATCGTTTTATCCAATGACACACAAGTCCAAATATATCTTCAAGTACCTATTTAAGCTCTCCAATCTTAATAAAATGAAAGGAAATTATGAAAAATATCAAAAGTGAACCCAGTTTGTGAAAATTATCCGAAAATTTAAAACAGAAAATTTGGGCAGCACCACACCCTGTTTTACAGCCCCTTTTTGGTACAGTAGACAGCAGAATCAGATATTCCAATGAAATGAATGTTTTAGATCCATAAGTTCTCTTTCTAGAAAATCTAAATCACCTAAATCAGAGTTTCACATCAAAAGTTATGCTCGAAATTCCCAAGGTTGTGCAGTGTAAAAACGGGACAAAAAAATGCAGTGCTTTGAAGCTCATTTTCATCATAGTAAAAAAGCAGAATCAAATCTTTTAATAAACATGAAAGTATTAGATCTACAGGTTATCTTTCCAAATAATTTCAGATTACCAAAATCTAAGTTTCATATCAAAAGTTGTGCAAAGAATTCCAACAGCTGTACAATACAAAAAGGGGAACTAAAACATGCACTGTTTTGAAACCCATTTTTGACATAGTAAAAAGTAGAAATGGATATTTCAATAAACTTAAAAGTTATAGATCTATAAGTTATCTTTCTATAGAATTTTAAACCAACTCAATATGACTTTTGTAGAAAAAGTTATGTTTAATAAACTAAGGCTGCATATTTTAAAAACGGGATTCCAAAAAACATACCACCAAACAAAGCCTTAACTTTTGATTCAACCCCAAAGCAAGCCTAATGCTTAGAAAATTTATGAGCTTCAATTTTCTATTCAAGATCAGCCGTGCCTCTCTTCTTTTTATTCTAGTTCCTTCTAACATAAAGATGAAGGCAATGTTCTATTTATTTGCCGTAAAAGATGTGAGTTAGCAACAATCGGAAAAGAAAACATTCTATGAAAGCATAACATACGAAGTCCATATCAATTTAAATGTTACAGACATGTTCTAATGGACCTTATGGAGCTTTTAAGACTGTCGGCATACCAATCGGAGTTCTAACTCCCGAAATGACCAACCGAGGTCGTTTCAAGGTCGAGCCAAACCTCTTCACCAGAGCAGATTGAGTTTATTCCTAACAAATCTCGTTGCTCTTAACGGCTGTATAATAAGAAGCGATGTGCTCATCTGGATCAGTGGTTCCATCATACTTGAGGTTATCTAGCAGGCGGAAGTATTTGGGTACGCAGAACGGTGCAACACTTTCTTTATATACGTGTTTGTAGAACTTTTGCTAATCTACAACGGTAATTTGGGGTTGAGCACCCGGTACGTTACAGATCCAATCAAGGATGACCTTTAGCTCATTCAGGATGTCTTGAATGGCAGGTGTTCCTTCGAGACTTTGATTGATCGCCGCAGTAGAGCTTCTAGGGACGGTCTCCATGTTGAGTCTTCGATTGGGAACGGAAGTTGGTGACTCGTTCACGGATGTGGGTCCTAGCAGGGATGGTGGCCTCTGGGACGAACCAATAAATATTGCTCCCAACTTTTGAACCATGTTTTCGACCAAGTTGGTCGAGTTTTGCTCTTCTCGTCCCACCTGGGTTTTGAAGAGACCTCCAAGGAAATCTTTGAGTGTGGAGTTGCTTCCGCGTGGTTGATCATCTTTGCCGTCACTTCCTACAGAGATCAGATCTCTGGTAGGGTCCTTTGGCTATCCGTCGGGGTCGCTGGGATCCTTTTGCAGAGTTGTCTACTGCATCAGCAGTGTTCTTCAGAACCTTATCGTTGTCGTCCGACATGGCTGCACTTTTTCCTTCGTAGAAACCTATAATAGCCTTGGCCCCGCGGTGAGGACCAAATTATTTATGCCTATAATTGGTCATATAGGTTAAAAGTTAATCTTATGAAAGGGTCACAAGCAATATAGTAAATATGCAGGAAAGTAAGTAAAAACTGAATGAAAAGTAATAAGCAAGAAAGTAAATAATCTTATTCCTTGAGAATAGCTAGAGTCAATGTGAATCGCTTGATTGTACAATACATTGTAAGGAGGGGTATTTATAGTTGTGGTTTACCCAGTCCTAATCTCTCTCTCTCTCTCTCTCTCTCTTTCTCTCTCTCTGTATATATATATATATATATATATATATATATACATATATACATATATATATATATATATAAGCTCAAGCCTGCTGATGTGGCACCTCTCTTTAGCTAAGGATTACAATTATCTTTTTTCTCCTTTTTTTGCCATATTTCCCTATATCTCTCTCTTTACTAAACAAATTTTTTATGTATTTATTATTTTTAATTAAAATCTCATTCACTTCATTTAATACCCCACAACAGAACAGCCCACCACCAAATCATATACCCCTTCAGGTGTTTCTCCTATACCTCTTTTGGCGTTTTTCCTTCCACACGACACTATCTGTTTTCGCGTCTCATCTTAGAGTACGAATACTCCTCCAAGTTAATTGACCTTTTCAATTGAACCGTTGGAAGGTTATTACATTCTTAATTTAGTCTTAATCAATTTCTAACCGTTAATTCATTCCCATGATTTTAAAATTTAATGTGCAATAATCCCTGAAAATTTTCTTTTTCGGTACTATTTATAGGTAGGTATTGAATCTCCCATATGCTGCAGCTTCCACCCTCTAATTTTCTTTTCCTCTAATTTTCTTTCCTGCTTTCCAAAATGGCTTATTCGTTTCTTTGCGATTTGAACAGTAACATGGATGATTGGATGGTACAGGTTAGAGTATGAAGGATGTGAGACTCCATCAACACGAATAAGAACGGAGACTTGATCAGTTTGGATATGATCTTCATTGATGAAAAGGTACCTAAATACATGTTTATTGGATTTTTTCATACTTGAAACATTGACTGTTTATTTTCTTCTAGGAAACTTTGATCCATACCACAATCAGAAAGAATATGGTTAACCGGTATAGGCACCTATTGAGTGAAGGTTCACTCTTTGTTATCAAGAACATCAAAGTAACTTAAGCTACGGGGGAATATAGACCCGTTACAAGTACTTTAAAAATTATTTTCTTGCTCACAACATCGGTCAAGAAACTATCAGAAGAAATCGTCAATATACCTACCAACGGATTTGACTTTGTTAAAGCTAACATAGTTGACTCGAGAGTGAACAAAAATATTTTTTTATCAGGTATACTTATTGGTGTCAATTTTTTATTCTTAACATATACGCCACTGTAAATTAAAAATAACTACTTTTCACTCTTCATATTGTAGATGTTGTAGGTTGTCTATGTGGAATTGGCGATATGGAGAGTGTTGGATTGAAGTGGAAAAAGCGAGACATCCAAGTTGTTACCGATTAGTAAGCACTTATCCCATTCACGAATATAAGTATCAAAGATATTTAAAAGTGTGTGTCATGCTGCCATTAGATATCCTGAGTTTTCTTCCTTTCATTATGAAACATTTAGTACTCCTTTCTGAATATAGCCACTAACTTTTGTGAATGTATTTTCTTAAGGAAAATGATTAGATGTGTTTTTCTTATAAGTATCAAAGATGTTTAAAGTGTGTGTCATGCTATCTTTAGATATCCTGAGCTTTCTTCCTTTACATTATAAAACAGTTAGTACTCTTTTCTGAATATAGCCACTAAGTTTTCTGAATGTATTTTCTCAAGGAAAAGGATGGTGTGTGTGTGTATATATATATATATATATATATATATATATATATATATATATATATATATATCTTTATATGCACTTTCCAGTATAGTGATCTAACAAATATTTTCTTTATATGCACTTTCTCCTTGGCAGTTTGGTGAAATCTAAAATAACTTTGTGGGAGGAATTTGGAGAGAAGTTTGATCCTTATCTGTACAGTAAGGATTCAGGGCCTTACATTATTATAGTAACTTCTTCAACAGTCAAAGAATTCTGTGGTAATAGTCTTATCATTAATGATCATTTTTATGCATTTTATCACCAATTCTTGAAGATATGTTAAATTCTATTTATTGTTATATTCGTTGTTAACAGGCGAGGTTATTTTCGGCACCACAAGTGCCAGCAAAATATATGTTAACCTTTGTATAGATTACATAACATCTTTGACTCATAAGTTTGCTACCACATCTGTCGAGATACAAACTCTTTAAAGCTCTAATGTTAAGAGCATTTCGGTCGAGGAAGAGATGTTTATGAACAGGATGAACATGAAGGAATTGTTGGAGTCTGATTGGAGTTCTGAAATACAGTTTCTTTCATTATTTTGCATCTTACATCTTTAGCTTTCTCAAATTTGCAAGATGTTTGTATTATATATGCTTCTATTTATATAGATTTGTGTTTTTCTAATGGTAGGATTACATTGTCACTGTGAGGGCCAAAATTACAGATATAAATAACTATTTTAGCTGGTACTATATTTCGTGCAACACTTGACCAAGGAAGGCCAAACTTTCAAATGGTGTCTACAAATGCGATGTGCTAAAGAATGCAAGTATCTGTTGTTTAAGAAAGGAAGCAAGCGTAAACCTAAGCAAGTGTCAATATAAATTTTCTTTAAATTATTATTATTTAATCTAACTTATTTCCTAAATGTAGGTATAAAATTGACCTTATCTTGGAAGACGATACTAACAAGGAGACTACATTTGTTTTATTAAATACTGTTGCTGAGAGGCTCCTAGACACATCAGCTCACAAGCTGTTGAATAGGCTTCTTGCAGATAGCAAGGACGTACCAGCAGAAATACTAAGCCTATGCGACAAGGAATTCGTTTTCAAACTGAAATTAACTGACTATAATCTGATAGAGGGCCTTGAGAATTTTACTGTGTCTAAAGTTTTCATTCCAGACGAGAATCTGGAATTACAATACAAAATAAGTAAAGAAAAAAATGTACTGTAATATAAACTTCTTCACTTTGTAATCCATAATTACATGCACTTTATGAATAACAGGGTCATGTTGCTTTTCTAGGAAAAAAGTAAATTGGAGGTTGACAGTGATCCTAGAAAACAGAATACCAAAAGACTTATCAAGAAGAAGAAGTTGAAGACTGATCAAGAACCTGCTAATCTGTTTTTTGAGTTGGAAGAAGCTGAAGAGCTTGAACATGTTGACGAAGGTGTTGGCATTAAGAGTAGGAAGAGAAGAAATGTAGTTATAGATGATGAGGACTTTAGTGATGAAGACACAAATAAATCTAAGAAGTAGAGTATGTGTCTTCTTCGCCTTTTAATGTTGTGTTAGTTGATGAGAGAAATTGTTTGGGCGTTTAGTTTTTACAGTTATTGAAGTAATAATATCCAATTTTTTTCATTAATTTTTCATTGGTCTATTTGTTATGTTACATACACCCTGGACATGGCCATATAAACAACTGTTAGGGATGTTTGTCATATTTGTTCGTATTATAAAATATTGAATGGCATCATACATCACTTGGGATATCATATTCTGTCCATGGCTGCATCATTTCCTAATAGGCCTTCATGGCTTAGAGTAGTTACTACTCTAGGTACTGTGGGTAATATATATATACATGTTCATATCTGCAGGTGGAAAAACAAGAAACAATAGTTGTAGTAAATGTGTACCAACATGATGACATAGAGATTTGTTTTGTTTTAGTTGATAGCTTGTAATTTAGTTTCACTACTTTACATGAACCACACCATTTCGCTCCACTATAAATATTATTACGTACAGTAGCAGATGGGTTGCATCACATAATAGTTGGAGGATATAAATCATTAAAACGTGTTATCAATGTTTGAAGTTACTAATATGAGTAATTAGATTACCAATAATATCTCAGTTGTTAGTTCAAAGTAGTACAAATACGATAGGAAAATTTTAATTTTCAGAAACCAACAACATCTCAGCTATTAGTCGCACCTGGGCAACCATAACTTTCCTACTTAGTATTTACTACTGTATTTTTATTTGGTTATGTTGTTTATTCAGTAGTGTTGGTAATTTACATTAAAGTATTTCTCAAAGACATTGAAATTCAAAATTTATAATCAGATTTTTCGGAAAAGACCTTCTCCTGAATTGTGCTCACCTGTAGCGAGTAGAGCAACCATAATACTGAAATTCAGTTGATGACCTGCATACTCAAACCCACAGTGAAGAGATCCATGATAGAGGTAGAGCTTCCGTTAGAGTTAGTCCTAGCCATGGCAGGAGAGAACCCAAAAATACTGTTAATAAGAAGCCATGAGAAGAAACTGGCAGTTGTATCTTCTACACCAAATCACAAATAGTTTTTTCCTATTAAATACCTATATAAAACCCAAATCATCCTATTAATTAACAATACAACAGCAGTGATAGTCATCATTCCAAAATCACTAACGGATCTTTTTCTATTATTGTTATAAAATAATCATCAACTATTTTCCCACTTACAACATCAACACTTATATATTCCTTTATCTCCCTTATTCATCTGTAGTTTTTGATGCTAAATAGTTTACTTCTCAAGCTTCTTTGCTACATGATCATACTTACATTTGGACCTAAGAAGCATCTCACTTTTTAAATTAAATATTTGTTGCTATTTAAGTGTTATAAAAGTGCTTTGATGGATTTGGTATCTTCTATTGTTCAAGAGTTTAGTGGCGAAGTGAATATCCCATTGGAAATTATACTACTACAATAGCTTTTACCAGGTTTAGCTCGGCAATAGAGGATGATAGAGGAAAACTTGACGCGAGATGCCTCAACTGTCCAATTTAATCCAAACAATGAGGAATCAATTGCTATGAAAAATTACAAGTGCAGATATGCCAGAATCAAGCGAAAGGTCGCAGTTATACTAAAGAAGTATAAGAATCGGTCACAAAACAAATTACTTATGCTTCTATATGCTTTCAAACGATTCACAAAATCGATGGAGTCAGAAAGCTTGGAAAGTAGAGATGTCCCTATTCAACAAAATGGTATGTTATTCTCTACCAAGCTTTATCTATTAACCAGAATACCAAAGTTATTATTTATACTTTTTGTTGATGTGTAAAAATAAGTCTTAAACACTTCATTTAAAAAAATGACCACAATTATCGTTGCTTTTATGTATAAAATACATAAATTGATATTACAATGTTGGAATTTGCCAGGTCATTATACAAAAACTTGGAATTTTGGCCCACTTACGTATACATGCCAATATTGTGGTGCCATTTTATGGTATGAAGAACGGACAACAAAAACTAAACACACCTCGCAACCTGAATTCTCATTTTATTGTATGGAAGGTTGTGTATGACTGTCGTTATTGCCTGAAGCACCACCATATCTCAATTAACTTATGGGAAAAGATTCTGGACAAGAAGGTACAAATTTTTGAAAAAACATAAGGATTTATAATTCGATGTTTGCCTTTACATATATGGGAGGTCGAGTTGATGGATCTATCAATCGTTCAGAGGGGCCATATGTTTTCAGGATGAGTGGTCAAAATTACCATCGCATAGGCTCATTATTGCTAGAAATTGGGAAAAAAACACAGTTTGCTCAGCTATACATATATGATACTGAAAACGAGTTAAGTAACAGAATGAATACTCTGCAGCAAGAAGAAGCTGATCCAACAATTGTTCAGGGCTTATCTGAAATGCTCGACGAGCATAATATTTTGGCAAAATCATTTCAAATTGCAAGGGATAGATATAAAGAGCAACCATAATCTGTTTTTCGCCTACGATTGCTATCCGACAGACCAAAAATGGTCAACAATGCAATATGCCAACGGCTTCTAAAGTTGCTGGATTAATCGTTGGTGACTTTAGTGAACAAAACTTCCAGCGAGGTGTTATTGTAATACATCGAAAAAATGGACTTCAAAGAATCACGAATTTACACCCAAGTTTCATGTCTCTGACTTATCCATTAATTCACCCTTGTAGTGAAGATGGATATAGACTTGGAATTCTACTAGCAGGTGGTAAAAAAAAAACTACAAGAGGAAAAAATTTACGATGAGACAATTCTATGTCTTCAAGATACAACAAAGATTTAATGAGGGGCACACTCTTCTACGAGCTGGTAGACTATTCCAGTAGTACGTTATTGACAGTTACATGGCAATAGAAGAAGAAAGATTTCGCTTTATCCGCAATAATAAAAAAAACTCAGAGCTGTTTTGTACAGCAGATTAATGGATGTTGTCATCCAAGGTGATACAGATTGTTCAATGGTAGGAAAAACTACTATCTTGCCTGCGTCTTACATTGGTGGACCTCAATACATGGCGCAAAATTATCAAGATGTAATGGCAATTTGTAGGTGGGCTGGATATCCAGATTTCTTCCTTACTTTCACTTGCAACCCAAAGTGGGAAGAAGTTAATGAACTGCTCCGCTTAATTGGACAAGAATGTGATAATAACTGCCTTGACATCGTATGCAGAGTTTTCCAAATCAAACTATTCAAACTAATGCAAGACTTGAAAGATCAACAACCATTTGGAAAAGTAATTGCCTATAAGTTCAACTTATTAAATACGCATTTCACGCATTACTCATTTATGTATAAAAGTTTCAACAACATCGTTACAAAAAAGGCAGTTAATTCATCATTACTAATTCCAAAATTATCATTTTATCTTGTAATTTTAATGGTTTTATGGATTTTGTCATCTTTAGTACATTTGCATATTTGTTTTATAAGCATACATTTAGTAATACAATTGTAATCTCTATGTCATAAAGTATGCACACCTTATACCATTAATTCTACAGGTCTATATACAATTGAATTTCAGAAAAGAGGACTTTCCCATGCACATATACTGCTCTTCCTGTATCCTTCATTAAAAAGTCCCTCTACAGAACATATTGATCGAATAATAACAGCAGAAATACCTGATCCGGAAGTTGATCGCGACAGATATAATGCTGTCAAAGACTTCATGATGCATGGACCTTGTGGAGAAGCTGATCCCCATTGCCAATGTATGAGGCAAGGAAAGTGCACGAAGCATTTCCCAAAAAAATGCAACAACAAAACAACTTTTGATGCAGATGGCATCCCTATTTATAGGAGAAGGAACACAGGTACTCAAGTCAACAAAAAAGGCATCTACTTGGACAACAGATTTGTCGCCCCTCACAATAGGGATTTGATTGTCAAATTTGATGCACATATTAATGTAGAGTTATGCAATCACTCAAGATCGGTCAAATGCCTATTCAAATATCTCCATAAAGGGTCAGATAGGGCAACTACAACTATAGAAAGTGCAGATACAGGTAGAGAATTTGATGAGATCAAAAGATATCTAGACTGTAGATACATAGCGGCTGCAGAAGCTTGCTGGAGGATCTTTGAATTTGACATACATTACAGAAAACCAGCAGTTGAGCGACTACCATTCCATTTAGAGGGACAAAATACAGTAATATTTGAAGAAGAAAGGCGAGCTGAAAACGTGCTTAGACGGCCTGGAATAGAAATTACAAAATTCACAGAATGGTTTGTGAAACGACCTCGGTCAGTCGTTTCGGAAGTTAGGACTCCGATTGGCGTGCTGATAATTTTAAAATATTTTTAATATCCATTAGGACCTGTCTGTAAAATTTGAGCTAAATTAGACCTCGTTTGATAGGCATCGGAAGAAGGTTTCAGTTTTTATTGTCGATAAATATGAAAAAGATATTTTCGAGCTCGGTTTTGGCGAATGAGCTCCGATTCAAAATATGAAAGAGCCGTTAGGTTCGTATGATTATTTTTGATTTTTGTAATTTTTCGAAAGTGAATTTCGATGTTGTTCGGCTAGTTTCCACTAAAATGCCGAAAGTTAAATAATTTGACCTTTTTTCATTTAAATTCGCATCTTGAGTTTCGGGAACCCGATTTGAGATCCGCCTTAGCCAGTATGCAACATATATTTTGTATAACTTATATGCAAAAGTTGGAATTATTTCGAATATTGTAGGGTACTATTTTAATTTTCATTAAGAAAAGAAAATAAAATAAAAGAAAAGAAAAAGAGAAAATGACAAAAACAAGAAAAAGAAAGAAATTGCAAAGTTAGGCGGTAAGCTAAGGACGAGAAGTTCCATTTTAATCAGAAACGTGAGAACAAAGAGCCAGCGAAAGATGTAAAAATGCCAGAAAATGAGAAAAGAGCCGGAAAAATAGTAGAATTTTTACCCCGAAACATTCAGGTAATGATCTTAATGCATTATTTGAGTTTATTACGTGTGTTTGAATATGTTTTAACGGTAAAACTTAGAATATTAGACATCGTTTTAATAAGTTCAATTAATAATTTAAAGGGTTAATTGGACCCCAATAATGGAATTGATTATATATTCGTACTCAGTGAGTTATGGGCAACATATAAATATAATTTATTTAGGATTTGGTTAGGTGACCATAAACCCTGTACATAGGCCTGGCCTGCGTATTTCGCATGCGAATAGGGTATCAGGTTCCTAACCGGGTTGCCCTAAGATGTGAAGAATGAAGCCTTTAGCCTAATTTGATATATTTTTTTGCTTATTGAATAGAGTGGGATCGTTTGGCAAAGAAACCAAAGGATAAAGCGGTTGTTGATTAGTAATGCCAACTTTTGGAAGAGGTAAGTGTTTATATCCATTTCTTTGGAGGCACTTGGCCTTGTGGATATTCTACCACGTGTTCCTTGCGTGTGTAGCTGCCGATAGGCGTACTCATTACGCCTTAGCTTTGAATTTACATTGTATATTATATGTTATGCCCTATTGTTGGTATTGCATTGAGCATATGAGCATTGCACTCTAGTTTTGAGCATTGCATATACGTCCCGGTAATCGATGAGAGTCCCGAGCCGGTGAAGGTTCATCATTGCATATACTTCCCGGTTGGCGATGAGAGTCCCGCACCGATGAAGGATCATTATTGCATATACTTCCCGGTAATCGGTGAGAGTCCCGAGCCGGTGAAGGGTCATCATTGCATATACTTCCCGATAATCGATGAGAGTCCCGAGCCGGTGAAGGGTCATCATTGCATATACTTCTCAATAATCGATGAGATTCCCGAGCCGGTGAAGGGTCATTATTGCATATATCTCCTGGTAGACGATGAGAGTCCTGCGCCGGAGATAGGTATCAGGCATATGTGACTGCATTGCATCGTACCGCATTCATTCCATCTCATTGCACCGCATACAGACTATTATATATATTGTGTTGTGTTTTATGTATGCGGTATGTATATTATGTCGTGGACATATCTCAGTTTGCCTATATATTTCTGGCTCGTATTTTGAGTTGCGGGAATCGGGTTGCACGCCGCAACGGTATAAATATATGGATCGGGTTGCACGTCGCAGCGGTATAAATATATGGGTCGGGTTGCATGCCGCGATAGTATGAATATATGGATCTGGTAGCACGCCGCAACAGGATGAATATATAGATCGGGTTGCACGCCGCAACAGGATGTATTTTTGATTGTTGATGTGTTCGGGATACCTATATATTCTGGCTATCTTACGTTCCTGGTTGTTGATGAGTTTGTGATTCCATACATATTTCTAGTTATTTTCTGGCTCTGCCTTTTCATAATTTAAATAAGAGGAATTTGGTTTATCTGTTTCTTTTCTCCCTGGCTAGCTATCCTATTTTTTGAGGTGGCTAGTCTGTCCCACTTATTGAGTCCTTTTGACTCACCCTTGTTTGTTGTTTTTTTTTCTTGTCTATCTATTTCGTTTCGGCAGGTTCGCTCCAGGATTGAGTTCGCCACGTTGTGAAGGAGCGAAGACGACTTCAGCTGTCAGGGTGAGCCAACTTTTATTCCGGATGGCCACCAGTTTTGTGTTTATCATTTCAGTTGCATTTTGCTCCCTTCAGAAGGTATTTGTCTTCTTTTGTACTCTTAGATGTCTAGTCTGGATAGCCCTAAATCTAGTATGTTGGGTAGTCAGCTGTAATTTTTTTATACAGCTTAGAGGTGTCAGTATGTCGGTGTATTTTTTAAGTCTCGTTCTTATTTATGAATTGAGTTATATTTATTTTCCTAATTTAATTGGTAAGGGTTCGCCCGACGGGTCTAGGGGAGGATGTCAGGTGCCCGCACGGCCTAGCCGGATTCCGGGTCGTGTCAGTTTGAGGCACAAACGCTGACATATTCGGATTTTCCAACACGTTGGGTCTAGAATGCAACTTTCAAAATGTGGACCAAAAGGAAGAGTGGAAAGCAGTAGGCATATTCTACTTTGCACATCCTTCAAGTGGAGAACGTTTTTATTTGAGAATGCTACTAAATTTTGTCAAAGGATGCACCTCACACAAAAGCATCCGAGCTATAAACGGCGTGGAGTATAAAACTTTTAGGGAGGCATGCTACGCATTAGGATTATTAGATGATGATAAAGAGTGGAATGATTGCTTGGCTGAGGCAGCACACTGGGCTACTGGAGATGAGTTAAGACATCTCTTTGTAACAATACTTATTCACTGTCAAGTATTTAATTCACGCAAGCTTTGGGAGAGCAACCAAAGAGTTTTATCAGAAGATGTAACATCATTACAGAAGAAAATATTCCGGCTGAAAGATTTACTATTAACTGAAAAACAAGTTGAAGCATATATGTTATTCAAAATCGAAAGCATCCTATTAAAGATGAGAAAAAGTTTGAAAGACATCGATGGAATGCCATAACCAGATCCTTCATTACTGAGTATGGTAAGAAATCGCCTGATCAATGAGGAGCTGGACTATGACAAAGAGGAGCTAAAGACAAAGCACGACAAATCATTTGATCTCCTAAATGCATGTCAGAGGTCAGCTTATGAAGCAATAATCACATCCGTCGAGAAAGAAGAAGGTCGCTTAATTTTTATAAATGGACATGGTGGTACTGGAAAGACATTTTTGTGGAATACGGTAATTGCCAAACTCAGGTCACAATCAAGAATAGTTCTCCCTGTTGCTACTTCTTGTATAGCAGCTTTGTTATTACCAAATGGTAGGACAGCTCATTTACGATTTCATATTCCATTGGATGTCAATGCGGAGTAAACTTGTGAAATAAAACAAGGAACCCAGCTAGCTGAACTTCTTATAAAAACTTCTTTGATTATTTGGGATGAGGCGCCAATGGCAAATAAGTTTTGTTTTGAAGCATTAGACAAGACCTTGAGAGATATCCTTCGAGTGCGGTATGAAAATAGCTCAGAACAACCTTTTGGAGGACTTACAGTCGTATGTGGTGGAGATTTCCGTCAAATACTGCCAGTAATTCCAAAGGGTACACGAGCTGATATTGTGGATGCATCACTAAACTCCTCTTACTTGTGGCCACATTTCACAATATATAAGTTGAAGGAAAATATGCGACGCAATGGAACAGTGACTGCTTTCGAGGCTGCTAAAATTGCTACTTTCGATAAATGAATGTTACAAATTGGAGACGGATCCTTCTATGATGATATTAACAATGAGCTGATCAAGCTGCCTCCTGATGTATGTATCAAATCGTCCAATGATCCAATCGGATCAATTGTCGAGGCAGTTTACCCATTCTTACTGGAAAAGTACGATGACCCATTATATTTGAAAAAAAGAGCAATACTAACCCCAAAAAATGAAATGGTGCATGAGTTGAATGATAAGATTATAAAAATGATACCGGGTGAAGGAAGAGTATATTTGAGCTCAGACAATGTATGCAAAGTAAGTATCAACACTAACAATGAAGATCTGTTGTATCCAGCCAAATTTTTGAACAGCTTAACCTTTCCGGGTATCCCGAATCATGACTTACGCTTAAAAGTTGGAACTCCAGTTATGCTCCTGAGAAATCTGAATTAAAGTGAAGGCCTTTGCAATGGAACACGATTGATTATCACACATCTTGGTAATTGATTTGTCAGCGCAAATATCATTTCGGGAAAGAACATAGGTTCAAGAGTAACAATACCAAGAATTATTATGTTTCCTAGCGATTCAAAGTGGCCATTCAAGCTTAATAGACGACAACTACCTTTATCACCATGTTTTGCCATGACAATCAATAAAAGTCAAGGTCAATCCCTTAATCATGTCAGATTGTATCTTCCAAAACAGGAATTTACCCATAGCAAACTATATGTAGCAGTCTCCCAAGTAACAACAAGACAATGATTAACCATACTCAATACCGATGACGACATAAACGACCCTGCGTTTATCAAAAATATTGTCTACCAAGAAGTATTCCAAAACATATGTCCAACAATGGCAGAAAGCACCAGGTATCATTTTAACTTAACCTTCTAACAACATTTACGATTAGATAGTATTAGCAATGATTAGTAGATTTTAATTAATTCCTAATGCTCTTTTTCCAGATAGCTTCATATACATTTGAAAATTGATGATGAAGATTACTCAACATCGAATGCAAAAATACACAAGGTAATTATTTAGCAATCCATGCGACCGACATTAACTATAACTTAATCTTATCAATGGTGGTTAAGCTGATTTTAATTATTCCTAATTGCTCTATAACCAGATAGCTCAATATATACTGGAAGAATGATGATGAAGATATTGGCTACCAACAATCTGGAATGCACCACAATTAAATGGATTTGATACACTATAAAAGTTATAATCTTTTAAATATATCATTTATTTGCCATTTACCCACTACTTACTAATCACTATCATTTATATGTTTAACACCAAATAAAGTAACGGTCATTTACAAATAATTATCCCAATAAATCACAAATCAACTTTTTAAATTACAATATAATCTTACCCATCACTAACGGCTCCTTTTGGTTTTATTATATATATATACATCCCTACTGACTGGACTTCTACATAGTCTTGAGCCATTCAAAATTTCATTCATTTTCAAATTATATAATCAACAGAGAGAATAGCCAAGCAAGGGAACAAGCTGCATTACTGATTTAGAAGACATCAGAAGAAGCAAATACATAGCCTTATACAACAAATACATCATTAATATCAGGTCAGACTAACAATTCATTTCAATTCTATTCAAAACACATTCTTCACAACACAACACCACCACTCCAGGAACCATAACATTTCTCTTACAGGATATCTACCATGGATAAACAGATTGTTGATCATTCAAGCAAAAATATTCACATTAACTCTCAAGGTAAATTGTTTATGGTACATTCCAAAAAAAAAAACCAATTAGCCATTTGGAAAATATTAATTTCTTCATTGATCTTCTATTACAGATGCGTATAAAGAACCACAAGAATCTATACACAAGAAGTATACAAAAAACACACAAAGGCGTATTCAATATCTCAAAAATCAACAACCAAGATTGCGAACTGAGATATACATAGGATCGTGTCTAGAAGAATCCTCAAAATTTCCAAAAAACAAGATCATACTCGACACGACCCGGAATCCGGTTAGGCCGTGCGGGCACCCGACATCCTCCCCTAGACCCGTCGGGCGAACCCTTACCAATTAAATCAGGAAAATAAATATAACAATTCACAAATAAGGACAAGACTTAAAAGAAATCACAGACGTACTGATACCACTAAGCTGTACAAAAGAAATTACAGCTGACTACCCAACATACTAGGTTTAGGGCTATCCAGACTAGACATCTAAGAGTACAAACGAAGAGAAATACCTCCTGAAGGGAGCAAAATGCAACTGAAATAACAACCAATAAACTGGTGGCCATCCAGAATAAAAGCTGGCTCACCCTGACAGCTGAAGTCGTCTTCGCTCCTTCACAACGTGGCGAACTCAATCCTGGAGCGAACCTGCCGAAATGAAATAGATAGACAAGAAACAAACAACAAACAAGGGTGAGTCAAAAGGACTCAATAAGTGGGGCAGACTAGCCACCTCAAATGATGGGATAGCTAGCCAGGGGGAAAAGAAACAGATAAACCAAATTCCTCTTATTTAAATTATAAAAAGGCAGAGCCAGATAATAACTAGAAACACGTATGGAATGACAAACTCATTAACCACCATGAAAGTAAGATAGCCAGAACATATATGTATCCCGAACATATCCACAATCAGAAATACATCATGTTGCGGCATGCAACCCGATCCATATATTCATCCTGTCGCGGCGTTCAACCCGATCCATATATTCATACTGTCGCGGCGTGCAACCCTATCCATATATTTATACCGTTGCGGCGTGAAACCCGATCCCCGCAACTCAGAATACGAGCCAGAAATATGTAGGCAAACTGAAATATGTCCACTATATGGTATACATACCGCATACACAAAACACAGCATGATAGTCACACAATAGTCAGCATGCGGTGCAATGAAATGGGATGAATGCAGTATAATGCAAGGGTGTCGCATGTGCCAAATAGATGTAGCGGAATCCTCCTGCTCCGAGGGCGGAATCTTCCTACCCTCAATATGATGCAATGGAGCGGAATCCTCCTGCTCCGAGGGAAAAATCCTCCTACCCTCAATATGATGCAATGGAGCGAAATCCTCCTGCTCCGAGGGCGGAATCCTCCTACCCTCAATATGATGCAATGGAGCGGAATCCTCCTGCTCCTAGGGCGGAATCCTCCTACCCTCAATATGATGCAATGGAGCGGAATCCTCCTGCTCCGAGGGCGGAATCCTCCTACCCTCAATATGATGCAGTGTAATGCATATGAATGCAATATGATGTAATAATATCCCTTCACCGGCACGGGACTCTCCTCGACAGCCGGGAAGTGTCTGTCAACTCACGGCCAAAGTACCATGGTCAGATCCTCAATGCAATACCCATAACAGGACATAACATATAGTATACAATGTAAATCCAAAGATAAGGCGTAATGAGTACGCCTATCGGCAGCTACACACGTAAGGAACACGTGGTAAAAAATCCACGAGGCCAGGTGCCTTCAAAGAAATGGATATAAACACTTACCTCTTCCAAAAGTTGGCATTGCTAATCAACAACCGCTTTGTCCTTTAGTTTCATTGTCAAACGATCCCACTCTATTCAATAAGCAGAAAAATATATCAAATTTGGCTAAAGGCTTCATTCCTCACATCTTAGGGCAATCCGGTTAGGAACCTGATACCCTATTCGCATATGCAATACGCAGGCCAGGCCTATGTACAGGGTTTAAGGTCACATAACCAAACCCTAAATAAATTGCATTTATATGTTGCCCATAACGCACTGAGTACGAATATATAATTAATTCCATTATCGGGGGTCCATTTGACCCTTTAAACTATCAATTTACGTCATTAAGGCGATGTCTAATATCCCTATTTTTACCGTAAAAATATATTCAAACATACGTAATAAACTCAAATAATATATTAAGATGATTACCTGAATGTTCCAGGGTGAAAATTCTACTTTTCTCCGGCCCCTTTTTGCATTTTCTGGTATTTATTTTCACTTCTGCGCTTTTGTCACATTTTCTGCTCTATTTTTCCTTTGAGCTTCCAACTGCTGCTCTTTAGTAAGGGATATACATATCCCTGCATATGCCACCGCTTTCAATTTCAATTTCTTTCATTTATTTTGACTTTTTCTCTTTTCCTTTTTTATTTTTGTTTTCTTTTATTTTATTTTCTTTTCTTAACGAAAATTAAAACGGTGCCCTACGATATTCGAAATAGTTTCAACTTTTGCATATGAGTTATACAAAATATATGTAACATACTCGCGAAGGCGGATCTCAAATCGGGTTCCCGAAACTCAAGATGCGAATTTAAATGGAAAAAGATCAAATTATTTAACTTTCGGTATATTAGCGGAACTAGCCGAACAACATCGAAATTCACTTTCGAAAGTTCAAAAAAGTCATAAATAATCATACGAACCTAACGGCGCTTTCGGATTTCGAATCGGAGCTCATTCGCCAAAACCGAGCTCGAAAATCTCTTTTTAATATTTATTGACAATAAAAACTGAAACCTTCTTCCGATGCCTACCGAACGAGGTCTGATTTAGCTCAAATTTTACAGATAAGTCTCAATGGTCCTTACGAATATTCTAAAATTATCGGCACGCCAATCGGAGTCCTAACTTTCGAAACGACTAACCGAGGTCGTTTCATTCTCCTCCACTTAAACTCTCGTTCGTCCTCGAACGAGCCTAAGTCTAAAGAAAAATTCGCACAGATAACAAAAGAACTTGAACGACCTTCATAAGCTACTCCACGGATATTATCTCATGATTGCAGAATCAGAATTATAACACGAACACCGAACTCTTGGAATAAAATATATCTGGATAATATGATAACACCATTGCCCGGATTATTCTGACTAAGACGATCCTTCCTCGATCACGAGAGGAGAGTTCTACATTTTCGAAACAAAGATACACGGAACTTTGGATGGATAACATGATTCAGCCAATAATCACCACTTCGATATACCTTTCGATATAGAATAGGTCGATGGAACTAAGAATTAGATACGCTCTCACAATGCCTTAGAGATTTAATATTTATATTCATTATTGGAGGAAGACTCCTCCACTTAGAGCTTCAGCTCATACAGCTAAGTTGAATAAAAATAGTCATCCTCGCACAACCTGCTGGATTAAGGAAGACTTAGCTAAATAGAGAACGCGGGTCAGACCTGAGCTACCAAATTACTCTCTCGAGTTGCCAAACAGCTGCAACTCTCGAGTTCACAACTCCATACATTTTCTATAAGCACCACTGCCTGATGGATCAAATCAAAGCTCAAATGACGCCTCTCATTACCGTTAGTAGCCTTAAAAAATAACAATGTGCTTACCCGGCCACCTTGACACGCACTCTGGTTCAACACAGGGAACATCACAAAAGGCTACTGACCGCCTAAGCTCACCAGTGTCGAACAAAGAAGAGATGGAAATGGACTGAGGATAGAAATTATTAGAGCTTTAGGAAGCTTATCTTCTTATTTTCTTAGCTACCAGAGCTAGACTACTTCTGAGTCAGGCTAACCAAAGAATCGCAATTGAAGAAATAGACATTAAAAGAGCTTTATGGAACAAAATGTATGTCAATTTAACCTTCTCATAAGAAGAAAACTCTGACAATTTACCAGAAAACTCTTTTATAACCGAGACAAGCTCATGGAATAACATGACTCTACAAGCATCTTGAACCAAAAGAAGACACATAGATCGAGTATTACTTACTAATAACTTTACATCGGAAGAACAATGACACTCTCTGATGGTGATGAACTAGAATCCCATCATCAAACTAACACGGAATTCCAAAAAGAGAGGTAAACTAATTTGACATAATAATAGAAGGTGGCACAAAAAGATGCCAAGCAGACAATACCGACACTCAATCACAAATCTCTCACATTTAGACCAAATAAATTAGTAGGGTCTCACAAATTACTTGAATAAATCATACTAGAAGCTCACCCCTCTACCGCAATCGATTCCTAATAGAAACAATATCCAAAGAGGCCATGGAAACATGGTAAAATAAACGAAGTCCAGACCGATCAGAAGAATGAAATCTTACTCACATATAATGGAAGAAGAAATATATGGGTGTACTACATCAGATACCTCAACATTGAACATCCTGCCAGACTGTAGTTCTTAGAACTGCCTCTGCGGCTGAGCCGAGCCGCTACCCTGATAATTACTTCTAGAAGAACCACTACCACCACACTCTCGACCTCTATCGAATGAGGACATATCTCTGGTTGATTAAGATCTATATGAAATTTCCTGCGACTGTGCAGGTGCTTGATGACGAGAGAAAAGACGACTGCCTGCTTGCCGGAGTAAGAAAAAAAACTCCCCAAAGGATAACCAGACTCATGACAGTGGTAACACCCTTTTCGCTAAAAATGGAAACTGGACAGATTATTGATAGCTACAAAGAGAAAACTAACTCTGATCTTGACGAACTACCTGCGCACTTTGAGAATTACGCTCTACAAGCTGAGATAACCTGGAAGGAGACCTCCAAAAATAATCCAAACTCTTACCTCCAAATGAGGTACCATGGTTGCCCACTAGGGCCACGGGATCTCTTGCTCTCCCGCTCTAACTCTTCCTGCTCTAATTTATGGTATGCCTCGTACCTTCGAACAATATCAACAACGACATCAAATGAAGTCTCAACCTCAATTTCTCGAGCCATCCGGGATCTGAAGGAAGGAGAAAGGTCAGCAATAAATCTTTGAACATTCTCGGAAGATTCATGGACTAGTTCTAATGCATATTCAGCCATTTTATAGAATTAAATCTCATATTCTGAACCACCAACAGGCTAACTGACAGGCTACCCTGTCCAATCCACTCAAACTGGTAACATTTTTCATCTTGCTCGCTACTCGAAAGGAATTTTTTTTTCCACGAATCTAGAAGAAAAATCGAACCAACTTAGCTAATAAGAGAGCGGCCCACCAATTCAAGGCTGGACCCCTGAAACTGGAAAAAAAAATAATCAACACCATACCGCTCGATATAATCAAGAGCCTGAAGGATATGCTGACATCATTTTATTTAAAAAAATCACGAGGTTTATCTGATGCATTGCTTAAGAATATCGAAAGGATCAGCCGCGTAAAATAATGCAACCTCTTCGGACACTCGGACCGAGCCATTACTCAGGCTAACTAACCAGCCAGAATAACAAGAGGCACAACACATGCTGTCTCCGAAACATAATCCACTGCAGCAATATTAAGAACCGAAAAAAAAACTCCCAGAGATCGAACGTCTGCACATGCGGCAACCTGATAGGCTGTCAAGCGGATAATAGGTTTTTGCGGTATCTGCGTCGCCAAAATTCTCGTAAAAGCATCGTAGAGAGCCAAGGGAACCACAAGGCCCTGCTCCCTTGCCCATCGCGAGCTCGTACAGCTGGGACCTCCGTAACTAGATCGTCAGCACGATCAAAACTCTCGGGGCTTCGTCATTGCTAGCCCCAGGCTAGACTGTTTCATCCTGAACTCCTTCTATTTGCTAATTTGTCTTACGAGGGTTCACAATTACCACGAACGAATTAACGAAAATACTTTTGCATCCTAGACCGACGCACGATCAGAAATGAAGAAAGTGAAACTTTCTAAATGCCAACATAGCCTCTCATAGATAAGTACGGACGTCTACGTACCCATCACCGAGACTCTACTAGACACTGTCTTAGTCTGGATAGACACTAAACTGGGCTCTGATACCAACTGACACGACCCGAAATCCGGTTAGGCCGTGCGGGCACCCGACATCCTCCCCTAGACCCGTCGGGCGAACCCTTACCAATTAAATCAGGAAAATAAATATAACAATTCACAAATAAGGACAAGACTTAAAAGAAATCACAGACGTACTGATACCACTAAGCTGTACAAAAGAAATTACAGCTGACTACCCAACATACTAGGTTTAGGGCTATCCAAACTAGACATCTAAGAGTACAAACGAAGAGAAATACCTCCTGAAGGGAGCAAAATGCAACTGAAATAACAACCAATAAACTGGTGGCCATCCGGAACAAAAGCTGGCTCACCCTGACAGCTGAAGTCGTCTTCGCTCCTTCACAACGTGGCGAACTCAATCCTGGAGCGAACCTGCTGAAATGAGATAGATAGACAAGAAACAAACAACAAACAAGAGTGAGTCAAAAGGACTCAATAAGTGGGGCAGACTAGCCACCTCAAATGATGGGATAGCTAGTCAGGGGGAAAAGAAACAGATAAACCAAATTCCTCTTATTTAAATTATAAAAAGGCAGAGCCAGATAATAACTAGAAACACGTATGGAATGACAAACTCATTAACCACCATGAAAGTAAGATAGCCAGAACATATATATATATCCCGAACATATCCACAATCAGAAATACATCCTGTTGCGGCGTGCAACCCGATCCATATATTCATCCTGTCGCGCCGTTCAACCCCATCCATATATTCATACTGTCGCGGCGTGCAACCCTATCCATATATTTATACCGTTGCGGCGTGCAACCCGATCCCCACAACTCAGAATACGATCCAGAAATACGTAGGCAAACTGAAATATGTCCACTATATGGTATACATACCGCATACACAAAACACAGCATGATAGTCAAACAATAGTCAGCACGCGGTGCAATGAAATGGGATGAATGCAGTATAATGCAATGGTGTCGCATGTGCCAAATAGATGGAGCGGAATCCTCCTGCTCCGAGGGCGGAATCCTCCTACCCTCAATATGATGCAATGGAGCGGAATCCTCCTGCTTCGAGGGTGGAATTCTCCTACCCTCAATATGTTGCAATGGAGCGGAATCCTCCTGCTCCGAGGGCGGAATCCTCCTACCCACAATATGATGCAATGGAGTGGAATCCTCCTGCTCCGAGGGCGGAATCCTCCTACCCTCAATATGATGCAATGGAGCGGAATCCTCCTGCTCCGAGGGTGGAATCCTCCTACCCTCAATATGATGCAGTGTAATGCATATGAATGCAATATGATGCAATAATATCCCTTCATCGGCACGGGACTCTCGTCGACAGCCGGGAAGTGTATGTCAACTCAAGGCCAAAGTACCATGCTTAGATCCTCAATGCAATACCCATAGCAGGACATAACATATAGTATACAATGTAAATCCAAAGATAAGGCGTAATGAGTACGCCTATCGGCAGCTACACACGTAAGGAATACGTGGTAGAAAATCCACGAGGCCAGGTGCCTTCAAAGAAATGGATATAAACACTTACCTCTTCCAAAAGTTGGCATTGCTAATCAACAACCGCTTTGTCCTTTGGTTTCATTGTCAAACGATTTCACTCTATTCAATAAGCAGAAAAATATATCAAATTAGGCTAAAGGCTTCATTCCTCACATCATAGGGCGATCCGTTAAGGAACCTGATACCCTATTCGCGTATGCAATACGCTGGCCAGGCCTATGTACAGGGTTTAAGGTCACATAACCAAACCCTAAATAAATTATATTTATATGTTGCCCATAACGCACTGAGTACGAATATATAATTAATTCCATTATCGGGGTCTATTTGATCCTTTAAACTATCAATTTACGTCATTAGGGCGATGTCTAATATCCCTATTTTTACCGTAAAAATATATTCAAACATACGTAATAAACTCAAATAATATACTAAGATCATTACCTGAATGTTCCAGGGTGAAAATTCTACTTTTCTCCGGCCCCTTTTTTCATTTTCTGGTATTTATTTTCACTTCTGCGCTTTTGTTACGTTTTCTGCTCTATGTTTCCTTTGAGCTTCCAACTGCTGCTCTTTAGTAAGGGATATATATATCCCTGCATATGCCACCGCTTTCAATCTCAATTTCTTTCATTCATTTTGACTTTTTCTCTTTTCCTTTTTTATTTTTGTTTTCTTTTATTTTATTTTCTTTTCTTAACGAAAATTAAAACGGTGCCCTACGATATTCGAAATAGTTTCAACTTTTGCATACGAGTTATACAAAATATATGTAACATACTCGCAAAGGCGGATCTAAAATCGGGTTCCCGAAACTCAAGATGCGAATTTAAATGGAAAAAAATCAAATTATTTAACTTTCGGTATTTTAGCGGAACTAGCCGAACAACATCAAAATTCACTTTCGAAAGTTCACAAAAGTCATAAATAATCATACGAACCTAACGGCGCTTTTGGATTTCGAATCGGAGCTCATTCGCCAAAACCGAGCTCGAAAATCTCTTTTTAATATTTATTGACAATAAAAACTGAAACCTTCTTCCGATGCCTACCGAACGAGGTCTGATTTAGCTCAAATTTTATAGATAAGTCTCAATAGTCCTTACGAATATTTTAAAATTATCGGCATGCCAATCGGAGTCCTAACTTCCGTAACGACTAACCGAGGTCGTTTCAATACTCCCAAGGAACAACTACGCAAATACTATATGACATGCTCCAGCAGGTGAAAAGAAGAAGCTGCTTGCACGCTAACACCTCATAAACAGACGTGTCCGCATGTATAACATCTTCTGTGCTTTATAAAATTAAAATTGTTATCCACGATACGTGCTGTAATAATTCTAAAATGAACCAGCTCTTCTTTGTCAGGGTACCAAGTTCTAAAATTATTTTTGTACGAATTTAAATAAAAATAACTACCAGATAGTTGCTACCAGCTTTTTAACAACATTTACTTCTCTTAAAAAGGAAAAAAAGATTGTATAATCATAAAAAGAGCAAAATGCCTATAATACAGTTGTGTTAACATCTGTAATAAAATTTTCTTTAAATACAAAAAAAATAGCTAACCAACATTTCCAAAATATATTTGAATACGAAAAAATATCTAACCAACATTTTCAAAATATATATGAATAATAACAACGATTAAATAGATCTTTGAACAACGCGCATCGCGCGGGTAGATTACACTAGTTATGGTAAAATACAAAGACTAATTAGGCCGTGGACCTGTTTACTCAAGGAGGTGGTATATATAAAACCCTAAAATTTGAAACTGTTAACCCTAAGGCAATGAGATGTATGCCTTGTATCCTATGGCCCGTACCGGCTGAGCGGTCGTGGCTTGAGGAGTAGACATGTATCCTCTGCGTCTGGTGACTTGTAAGCTAAATCTAGTCTCGCCAGCTGGACTCATATCCCTGTAATTATAGGTGGCGTATTTTTTACCCACACAGAGATGCCATTTCAATTCCATATAATTAACTACTTAACTATCCATACAATTAACTACTTAACTAACACAAATATTTATATACAACGCACAAGCTACTATTCACAAAGTTTAGAAACAAAGCCAACAAATTCAACTCTTCAAACTGCCATAATATGCTAATTGTTCCCTGGCAAAGGCGCCAAAATTTGACGACCGTGAAAAACACCTCTCCGAAGAGTACTGACATGGTCGTCGCAATATAGCTACCCAACTATGAATCGAGGTCGAATCCACAGGGGACAATGTGATGCGATTAAGACAATAGAGGAACTAAACCTATTGACGAAGCCAAACCAGGGGTGATAACTAGAGAACGATGCTAATAACTAACAACTACACTACGAAAGCACGTAAAGATGATCAATGGCAACTCAATCAAGGATTCAAAGTAGTAGAGCTTAGGGAATGCAAATGACCCAATGTTAATAAATTTCACGTAAAGAGCCCCAACCAATTAAGCTTAGGCGCGCACTATGACACTCGAGCTATTTTACCCGGATAGCCCATCTCGGTGACTACCAAGCCTAACATCTCTCACCCTCTTGGTACAAAGAGTTGTTGCATTAAGCTCAATCGATATTGTGTCCAGGTAAGGTATGCCCTTCTCGGTGTTCAACCTATTAATCCAGGGTAACCGCGACAACACCTTCCCCTGGTACCCCGTTAATCACTGCTTCATTCCTAGAAACAACCTCTCAGTCTAATTCTAGTACTTATAAGGCTAGAACTAGTATTTACAACTACCAATTCATGAGAACTAAAACAAGTAGTGGTTAAATAGCCAAAGAGCCAAATCAAAAATGGTAAAAGGTAATCAATAGCACAAAAGCACAAAGGTGTCAATATACAACTCCTAGCTCAACCAATCTATCAACTACACTTGTTTATGGTGTCAAAATTACACCAAGTCAAGATAATGAAATACAAACCAAAGGAATGAAGAAAAGGCAAATAGATTGAACAATTTAAACTCCTAATCTCCAAACCTTAGACTTGGTTGATGAACACTTGCCCCCAAAGCTTGAGTAATAAGCCAAAAGATACTCCCAATGTTTTCCAAGGAGCTCTTTGTATGTTCTACAATCCACCTAAGGTGAAATCCCAATTATGTCCAATGCAGCCCAGGCGCGACCTCGCGTGGTCTCGTCATTAGTAGCGCAGTCAGGCTGAAGACTTTTGTTGAACCTTCGCAATCACTCTGTCTCTGATGCTATCTGATCACGCCCAACTATGCCCTATAAAAGGGACTAAGTGGTCGCAGCAAATATAAATTGGTACTTAAAGTCCCGAGGTCGAATTCCAAAGGGAACACTCGAAATCTAGTTGCTAATCAAACTAATTTATCTAACCAATTAACTTCGAGGTTTTGTAATTGTATAATAGTTTCAATGTAACAAAAGAAAATTGCAAAGTATTAAGAAATAAATTGATCAAGGATTTAGAAGCCTAGGATTGATTTACCCAACTTCTACCTATGTGTTAGAATAATTCTTTGAATAAATTCAACTTGGTTTTCTTCCTATTGAGCACTTGCTCCAATTATACCACTATTCACTTCCATGTAATAGTAGTAACTTTCACTAACCAATTTTCCAATTACTTAATGAAGATAACTAGGACTACAAGTTTAATTCACAATCAGGGTCAATGGTCACAAATCACCTTATTGACAACCTAAGTAATACCTTGGTTTTAGGTTGAAATATTGCTAAGTGTTTAACCCAAACCTATGAATCTATCCCTAGACACACAAGAATAGTGGGAACAATCAATTGGGAGCTCTTCCAATTAATAGCAATCAAAACATAAACACTTAGATAGGAAGGATTCACAAGTTTCATTCATTGAAATAAATATTCATAACACATAAATATTGGAGTGGTTCAATCAACCCTCAAATGGGTAAATTAGCCACTCATGTTCATGTTAGTCATATCAAAATAATTCATGAATGAATAAATTACAAAAAGTAAGGAAGAATTTAGGAAAAACTCGTGTTCTTGAAGTCTCCAAAGCTCTAGCCTCCTTTTTACCTCTTTTCCCGTGTAAAAATCATAATGGAGGCAAAAGAAGCTTTTATACCCTGTAGGAAACTAAGCAAAAGTACAAAACTGCCCTTGAAAATTCGCCCATAACACTGTGCTCCGCGTGGCACCCGCGTGCCACGCGGACTAACTTTCTTCATGCAATTTAGCTCGCGTGGTGCCCGCGTATTTGGCCTAAATGCGCTGAGATTTTTTTCTTCATTCCTAAGCAAAGACTCTATTTCTTCCCGTGTCACTCGCGTAGCACACGGATCACTTGAACTCTTCGACATCTTCACTTTTAGCTCCAAAACTTGCACTTTCTTGCTCAATTCACCATGTTCAAATCCTACAACACCAAACAACTCATATAGTATCAACTCTTGAGAATTTTGCATATAAACTCTTAGGTGCACTATCATAACATGGTAAAACTACCGTGAAAATATAGGTAAAATAGCCAAATATCACAACCCCACACTTAGACTTTTGCCCGTCCTCGAGCAAAGAAGAAGAATACACAGAAAGCGGGCAATACATCAAGATTAGATAAGGACTCGTGACAACAACTTCGCAAAACTCACCCATAAAATTCAAACACCCTTTCTTTTGGTCATAGTCAAGTATTGAAAGTAGAAACCTATAGACCACTCAAGTTCCAATGTACCTCACAGAAAAAAAATGCCACCAAACACACAACATATGATTTCAAGAAAAATTGTGGCATATCAAATATCAAATACTCTCACACTCACAAAGAAATTTCTCATGTCCCACAGAAAAGTACCATAGGCTTGCCCATTTTGTCGTTATCCACTAATGTAGGAGTCTCAATCAAAAGTCAAGTAGGGCTTTTTCATAGCTTGTAATGTTGGCTTGGGGTAAGGTGTGGTACACTTTTGGGTATATAGTGACTAATTCTTCCCCTCAACACTTTAAACATCACTTACTACTAATTTTCCCTTTCTCCTCGTTTATTCATCAACTCATTCTCTTCTCTCTTTTTTTCTTCTTTTTTTTTTATGATTTTCACAACACTTGGATGATTGGGGCCCTAAGAGTTCAATGAGATACATCATCCTCACTAGGGTGCCTTTGGCGTGTTCATACTCGAGGCCTTTATCACCCTTAACCGAGCATAGGGACATTGCCCCCATCCTTCAATTTTTTTCTTTTTTTTATACAAAGAGAATATCAAGTATTTCATTCCTTCATTCTTTTGCAACTTTCCTCCCAGATACACAACAACTCTTATTAATAACCCACAATCTTTCCAAACACACAACCTAAAGTAGTTAAGGGGAAGATGGGTAACAAGAGAGGTAAATAGAAAAATAGATAAGGCTTGTAATTCAAGTTGCCAAAGAAAAGGTCAATAGGCTCAAATTGGGGACTCAACGAAATATATTCATTAGGTAGGCTAATTTGGGAACTGGCGGGCCAAAGAAGGCCTACTTTCATTCTTAAGATCAAGACTACCTAGGATTTCGCCTCAAACAACAAGCAGGGCAAGTTCTAGACTTAACATGAAACAATGAGAAGTATATAAATAACCTCACCACACACTGTACATGGAACTCAAAGATCAATTCAGTTTCACCTCGCAATCCTCACTATGAACTCAAAAAGGAAGTAAAAAAAAATATGTAGGTAGTTCTAGCTAAAGGCTGCATTTTGAATCCCTCACTTCTCTCTTATTCTGCCTACTCTCCATTTTTCCTCCTTCTGAGCTCTTAGGCATTTTTTTCTTTTTTTTTTTATTTTTAATTATTATCTAACCTACAGACTGCCTGGTTCAGCATAAATAACTCAATGGGAAAGAACCAAGGCTAAGAAAACCCAAAGAGATTATTGATAAACTAAGAATTAACTAAACTAAAAATTAACTTTAATATTAATGAACTACTAAACATTTATAATACTATTCTATTACAGGCCATGAATATATAGGATATTACAGACCCAACAAAAAAACTAGAAAGCAAGAAATAAATCAAAAACTGTCAAGTGACAAGAAAGTATGAAAACATCCTAAAATAAACAAGTACCACACAATAAACTCCCACCCCAAACGTAAGATTAAACAGTGTCCTCACTGCACTATAACAAAAAAAATATATTTAACAAGTAGGGTGGTGGTACTCCCTGTCAAGCAGTAGTAGTCGAACAGCTTGCGCTCGCATTAGGACGGGCACCAGGAACAACATCAGAAGTAGTCACAGCAGCTACTGCAGTATCAGCAGGCCCACCAGCAGAGGTGGTAGCAGCTCTCGGAGCATCCACAGGGGGTAGAAAAAGAAGGAGTAGAAACTACCTGGGATGGTGCAACCATAGTAGAAACAACAGGTAGCTCAACCTCAGGCGCAAAGCCAACTAGCAAGCGCTCATCAGCAGTATAGGGCAACTCAGTCATAAGAGGAGTGAGATCCACGCCCTTCATCTTCATATCAAGCTTTGTGGCACGCCATTGGCGAAGTAGCATCCGCTCAATTCTATCCAAGTGTCGCTCATAAGATAATTTCTCCACTCTATCTTCATCCAGGCTCTTGACATTCGTGATATCGACTCTCTTTGGATTTTCTTCTTCCTTTTCATCGCCGTCACATATATTTGGTCACAGTGTTAGGAAAGAACAAGCGTCACTGCATATTCTCTCGAGTGCGCTGCAACTCTTGAAACATCAAGTAGCCCACATTAATATCAATTTTCTTCATCAACGCATAGGTGGTAATAACCCTCTCAAAGCGTATGTCTGTCATGTGCTCAAGGGGGATCAAACGCAAGCAAACAAATCTCAGATACACTCTCGCTTTCTTAGAGAAATATTTGAAAGCCAGAGTGTTGTGGGGAGACCCTGAACTTGCCTTCCACTTTGCCTTCGGATTATCATCACATATCACACGTCGGATATCATCAAGATATGGTGCAGTCTCAATAGCCTGCAGTGCAGCTCTATCAACCTGTGGGAGCCCCAAGAACTCATTCAGCTTAGCAGGAGATATGTCAACCATTTTGCTACGAACATTTACCACATTATCAACATCCACCCTCCAATTTGCCAGCAGCTCACGAACCCAAGATATGTTGGCTTTGCCAAACCCAGTTAACAACACATCCCACTGTCTCCTTTGAATTTCCTCCAACGCATCTGGGAACTTCCTCCTACACATCTTAGTCTCAATAGGTGATTCACTCAGAAATGTCTTACCACAAATCTCTTTGTAATCTTCTTTGGCTCGATCATCACGCCAAACAGTGTAACAGACTGTCTTGCGCCGCTTGGCTGCAAGTTGTTGCTCTGAATCATTTTCCTTCTCTTGTCCAGTATTCTTTCTGACACGTCCCATTTGGACTCCTACAATCAAAGAGCAAACAACCCAGTAATAAAACAGAATAGGCCAAAAATTCAAAAATTTAGCTTAGCAACACATAAAGAGCAATGCATAACATGAAACACCGCGACAAAGAGCCTTTGAATCAACTGACGACTTGCACAACTTTAAATACGCAACAAGTGACTTCAAATATCATTCCAATAGCACAAAAAGTGGACGGGTATTCAGACTTCCCCGCTTTAATTCAAAGCATCAATAAGGTCTCTAACAATTTTATACCAATAAAAGCATCCCGGTATACATAAAAAAAACAGCTCATTCGGCGCCTTATAATTCACCACCAAACAGTTACACACGGTCAAAATGCTAGCATTGAGTCATATACATATGCACTCGCACGCTTAGCAAACCAACAAAAGAAAACTAAATCAACTCGCCCTCACGGGTAACAAACCCAACAGCCTTTACGGCAAGAATTACCGTAGTATATAGCAATAAAGTTGGTCAGTTTTCAGCCCAGAATTCACATATATAGCAGCATATACAGTACCATAATCAAGTAAAGTAGACTGAATATTTAGCTCTGTAGGCCCAGACCAATTGTTAATCAACAACCATACACTTCATAACCTTAACGGGTTTAAGGGGTAGGAGGGATCGGGAACAGGGGTGGTATGCGAACGGAATAGGTGTGGGGGTGGCGCTGCAGTAGTGGGTGCACGAGAACAGGGGTGGGGAGTGGCGGGATACAGGGCAGCGGGGTGAGGGAGGGCAGCGGGAACAGGGAACAGGGCAGCGGGGTGGGGACAGTGGAACAGAGGTGGGGAGTGGCGTGGGATCAGGGTAACGGGATTAAGGGGACGGGAATGGAGTCGACGGGGTTAAGGAGGTGACTGGAATGGGGCAACGGGGTGAGGGAGATGGCACACAGAGATGGGGGGTGGCGGGGGAAAGGGGTGACGGGAACGGGAGAAAAAAAAATGAAGGGGAGCATACCTGGTGGCCGGCGATCAGCGGTGGTGGCTGCTGCACAGGTGGTGCCGATTGGGGTGAAGGGTTTTAGGGGATGGGGGTGTCGTCTGTGTTTGAAACGTGAGGAAGGGAACTGCTTGTTTCAGCGTGTTTATTTTGTGTTTTTTTTTGTTCTTTTGTTTTGTTTTGGTTTTTTTGTTCTCTGTTTTTTTTAATTAAAATTACTTACCTGGCCTTTTAAAATTCGCGTGGTGGCCTCGTTTGTGAGCCTCCATGCGCTGTATTTTTTTAGCTCTGGCACAAAAATTTCTCGTGCTAGCACGAGACTTAAATGCTCCTCAGGCCAAATATCTCGCGTGGTACTAGCGTGCCACGAGCCCTTCACAATTACTCACCTCGTTTCACACCATTTTTCAGCTTGCTCATCTTGATTCACCTTCGCCCGTTCCACGAACTCTGCAACTGTCAATTAACCCTACAACACTTGATCAAACATTAATACCCTACAATTAAAATAAAAATTAGTAAAACAATAAATACTAACTAAAATCGTGGGTTGCCTCCCACGTAGCGCCTTATTTAATGTCGCGGCACGACTCTTTTTGTATTTTTTTTTTAATTTTCTTTTGTTTACAATTACAAACACGGGTTGCCTCCCAAGAAGCGCCTTATTTAAAGTCGTGGCACGACATTATGCAAGCTTCAATCACTCATAAAAGTACCAGACAGAGATCACCTTGACCTCTTCTTCCATTCCATAGTAAATTTTCAACCTTTGCCTATTTACCTTAAATCGTCTTGAACCATCCTCGGTCTCTACTTCTACAGCTCCATGAGGCGCCACTTGCACAACTTTAAATGGTCCAGACCACCTCGACTTAAGCTTACCAGGGAACAAACGAAGTCTAGAATTATAAAGCAATACCTGTTCACCCGGCTCAAAGCTCCTATCTATTATCCTCTTGTCATGCAAGTTTTTCATCCTCTCCTTGTATAGTCTCATACTCTCATAAGCGTTAAAGTGTCTCTCCTCAAGTTCATGCAGCTCGTTGATCCTGCCAGAAGCTGCAGAGTCATAATTCAAATTTACTCTCCTAAGAGCTCACAAAGCTCTATGCTCTAAATCTACAGGCAAGTGACATGCCTTCCCGAACACCATCTTGTAAGGAGTCATCCCTATAGGTGTCTTGTAAGCAGTCCTATAAGCCCATAAGGCGTCATCCAGCTTCCTTACCCAATCAGTCCTGGTAGCATTTACAGTCTTTTGAAGCACACTTTTAATCTCTCTATTTGACACCTCAACTTGCCCGCTGGTCTACGGGTGGTAAGGTGTGGTAACTTTATGATGAACACCATACTTTTCCAGTAACCTCTTGAACACTTGGTTGCAAAAATGACTTCTCCCATCACTAATGATAGCCCGAGGAGTACCAAATCTAGAGAAGATGTTCCTTTTAAGGAACTGAGTAACTCCCTTGGCATCATTAGTGGGGAGAGCAATAACCTCGACCCACTTGGAGACGTAACCTACTGCTACAAGTATGTACTTGTTCCCATAGGAGCTAACAAATGGACCCATGAAATCTATCCCCCATACGTCAAATACCTCAACCGCCAAGATTGGTTTCATAGGCATCTCATGACGACGAGAGATATTGCCGGTCCTCTGGCACTCATCACAAGCCCAGACCCAAATGTTAGCATCCTTGAATAAAGTAGGCCAAAAGAAGCCCGCTTCCAATACCTTAGCAGCTGTCGGGGTCCCTCCAAAATGTCCTCCATAAGGTGAAGAAAGACGTGCCTGCAAAATAGAATATTGCTCTATCTCGGGGACACATCTCCGGATCATGTTATCAACACATATCTTAAACAAATAAGGTTCATCCCAAAAATAAGATCTACATTCATACAAGAACCTTTTCTTTTTCGCTGAGTCAAAATCATGAGGAATTATTTCACTTACCAGATAATTTGCAATATCAGCGTACCATGGAATTTCTTCTAATGTAGTGGCCAACAATTGTTCATCTGGAAAGTTTTCCCAAATCTCACCTTCCTCAACTCGCTTCTCAGCTCCTTCAAGTCTAGACAAATGGTCTGCAACCTGGTTCTCAGTACCTTTACGATCACGGATCTCCAAATCAAACTCTTGTAGCAGCAACACCCACCGTATCAAACGGGGCTTAGAGTCCTTTTTCTCCACCAAGTACCGGATTGCACCATGGTCTGTATACACCACCACCTTCGAACTAAGTAGGTAAGAACGAAACTTGTCAAAGGCGAATACTACAGCTAGCATCTCCTTCTCAGTAGTGGTGTAATTCAATTGTGCTCCATTCAGTGTGCGACTGGCATAGTAGACTGGGTGCATTATTTTATCTTTTCTTTGCCCAAGCACGGCACCAACAGCATAGTCACTTGCGTCACACATCAACTCAAATCCCACTTAGGTGCTACAATGATTGGTGCTGACACCAACCTCTCCTTTAGCTCCTTGAAAGCTAGCCTGCACTCATCAGAAAATACAAAGGGGTGATCCTTTTCAAGCAATTTACACAAGGGATGAGAAATTTTAGAGAAGTCCTTAATGAACCTCCTATAGAAGCCAGCATGGCCTAAAAAGCTACGAATCGCCCTCACCGAGGTGGGTTCAGGCAACTCCTTAATTACCTCTACTTTGGCTTTATCAACCTCAATCCCTCTACTTGACACTTGGTGCCCTAAGACTATCCCCTCTTGTACCATAAAATGACACTTCTCCCAGTTAAGCACAAGATTAGTTTCAATACATCTTTTCAACACTCTCTCAAGATTAGTCAGACATTCATCAAAAGAGTTACCTACCACAGAGAAGTCATCCATAAATACTTCCATAATATCCTCTATCATGTCCGTAAAGATAGCCATCATATACCTTTGGAAGGTGGCAGGCGCATTACATAGACCAAAGGGCATCCTTCGAAAAGCAAAGGTGCCATAGGGACATGTGAAGGTAGTTTATTCTTGGTCCTCAGGGGCAATGTGAATTTGGTTATACCCCGAGTAACCATCTAAAAAGAAAAAATGGGACCTCCCTGCCAATCTGTCAAGCATCTGATCAATAAAGGGAAGAGGGAAGTGATCTTTTCTAGTAGCTTTATTCAACTTCCTACAGTCCATACAAATTCGCCAGCCAGTTACAGTTCTAGTGGGGATTAGATCATTATTCTCATTTTTAACCACAGTCATCCCACCTTTTTTTAGCACACACTGGACTGGACTTACCCATTGACTATCATAAATTGCAAAGATAATACCTGCATCCAGCCACTTTATTATTTCTTTCTTGACTACCTCTTTCATGTTTGGGACTAGCCTTCTTTGATGCTCTATTGAAGGTTTAGCACCCTCCTCGAACAGAATCTTGTGCATGCAAAAAGCTGGGCTTATTCCCTTGATGTCAACAATCGTCCATCCAATCGCCTGCTTGCACTCCTTCAAAACCTGCATTACGCATTTGACAAACTAGTTGAGATAATAACAGGCAAAGTAGAGTTAGGTCCCAGAAAAACATATTTCAGATGCTCGGGCAATGGTTTGAGCTCCAACTGAGGGGGCTCCTCTATAGATGGTTTTGCTGGTGGCACTATCCTATTAGCCAAATCAAGTGACTCAAATGTGGTTCTCTATGCCAAAACCCGCGCCCTTCTAAGGCCAATATAGTCTCATCCCATTCCTCTCCATCAAGTATGTCCATATTCATAATACAAGCTTCTAGTGTGTCATTAGAATAGTAAGAATTATCTTCCTCAAATTCATCTACCTCTAAGACATTGGCCATGGAACAATTAGCAAACTCACTAGGTCTCCTCATGGATTTTTGAACACTAAAAGTCACCTCCTCGTCATTTAACCTCATCTTCATCTCACCAGCCTCACAATCTATAATAGCCTTCCATGTAGCAAGGAAAGGTCTCCCTAAAATAATAGGGGTATCCTCATCAACTGCACAATCAAGAATTACAAAGTCTGTAGGGAATACAAATTTATCCACTTGCACTAGAACATCATCTAAAATCCCTGCAGGTCTCTTAACACTCCTATCAGCTAGCTGAAGACTCGTAGAGGTGGGTCTAGCTCTGCCAATACCAAGCTTTTTATAGATAGATAGAGGCATCAAATTTATACTAGCTCCTAAATCAAGTAAGGCTCTAGCAAAAGTGTGCTTACCAATCGTGCAAGGTATAGTAAAACTACCTGGGTCTGCCATCTTTTGCACCACCGGCTTAATCACCACAGCACTGCAAGTGTGAGTCAGAGTGACCATAGCCAGATCCTAAAAATCAAACTTTCTAGACAAAAGATCTTTCAGCATTTTAGCATAACCAGGTACATCTCTAATTACTTCAAGTAAAGGAATGTTAACATGTAATTGTTTAAGCATATCAATAAATTTCTTGTACTGACTCTCTTTTTGCTGTTTTACGAGCCTTTGGGGGTAAAGGGGAGGAGGTGTCTTACGCTTTACACTTACCTCTTCATTTACCTTTTCAGTTGGTTTAGTCACAGGGTCAGGTGTAATCTCTTTTTCAGCTTCATCTTTGTCAACAACTTTAGCTGGAACATCCCCAGGGTTAGCTTTTGGCACATTGGGCACCTCTTCATTAGCCAATTCTTGCTCTTTGTCTAAATCTCTACCATTCCTCAAGCTAACTGTCATCACTTGGTTAGGATTTGCATCCTTTGGATTTACCATTGTGTCTCCTGGCAAGGTACCCTGAGGTCTATTGTTCAAAGCAATGGCTAGTTGTCCCAACTGCGTCTCAATCCCCTTAATGGCAGTGTCATGGGCTGTAACTTGATCTTGCAACTTCTTGTGCACTCCCACCATGGACTGCACCGTACTCTTAATGTCAACTATGTCATTAGCTTACTGTGTAGGTAATACAATAGTTGCTGGTTATCATAAGCTGCTTGTCTCTGGTAAGGAACTTGTTGTCCCTGCTGTCTGGCAGTGTTGTATGGAGCTGGTTGCTGTGCCTGCCTAACTGGAGCTTGCTGATTGTATTGTTGCCTCTGCCCATAATTCAGAAAATTCACATCTTCAGTATAACCCAATAAATCAGAGTCAACAAAATTACCAGGATCAGGTGTGTCCACTTGGTTAACGGGTTTTAGCATGTTTTCATTAAATTGTTTCAAAGCCACATCCAGCGTAGTCTGCAGCCTTGACATTTGCTCTTCAACCCCATGATCAATTCCAGCAGCGAAAACCTTTGGGCCTGAACCAGCAGATGCATCTCTAGTCAACCAGCCTGAATTTTGAGCCATGGTATCGAGTAGAGCTTTTTGCCTCAGTAAATGTTTTGCTCAAGAATGCTCCTCCAGCAGCTGCATCTAAATTGCCCTTGATCTGATCATTCATGCCCATGTAAATTCTTTGTCCCAATATCTGATCAGGAATTCCATGATAGGGACACTTCCGCAAGCAACTTTTGAACCTCTCCCAAGCTTCTGGCAGAGTCTCGAGCGGGGTCTGCCTGAACATGAGTATCTCATCAACCATCTTCGCAGTTTTATTTGGTGGGAAAAATTTCTTCATGAACTTGATCACCAGCTAATCCCACGAAGTGATAGAATTGACTGGTAAAGAGTCAAACCAGTCACTAGCACCATCCGTCAAAGAGAACGGAAATAGCATCAGTCGCACGACCTCAGCCGGAACTTGGGCATGCTTCTGAGTTTCACACACCCTCATAAACTTTTTCAAATGCTTCTGAGGATCATCAGTGGATTTACCCGCGAACAATCCAGCATTGGACAACAGACTAACCATGGTTTGGGTGATGTAAAAACTCTCACATTCAAAGTCCGGAAGCTGAATAGCGGAAGCCAAGTTTCCAGCCATAGGCTGAGCAAAAGCATTAACTGCCAAATCTTCAGCCATCTCAATTTCTTTGGTTTCTGATTTTCTAAGTGTATTGCCAACAATATTCGCCATTTTTAAGGTCCTGCCTATTGTCATTGAAACTGATTCATTGCTTCTTAAAAACATAATTGATGAAGTTTGGGAAGTGGTGTGGAGTATAGTAGAAATTGTGGAGGATATTATGTTGATGAAGGCTCGAGGTAACTTCACCTTTTTACATGTCTTGCGCGAAGGAAATCGACTAGCAGATCACTTGGCGAATAGAGCTTTTGTTGTGGAAGATCAAGAATTTAGTTGCTTCACAGACTTGGATGTGCAAGGAAGGAGAATTTTGAATTGGCACAAGGCACAACTCCCAACCTATCGTCCTAAACTAGTCAAGAATGGAGCAATTAATCTATAAGGAGGAGATGGTCACTTTTTTTCCTAACACTGTTTGTTCGTTTTGCAGGTTGCACATTAATTTAAAGGAAGCTTGGCATTACTTTTGTTCATGGTTTTCTTCTCAGGACGTCATGATTTCCCAACTGATGTTCACGCCATGGCCAGCGCGCCGCGTACCTGCAGATTATACTCACGCCATGGTCAGCGCGCTGAGTGTCTCATCGCGCCGAGCCAACCAGTTTGTCCATTTTTTTGTGCGCGACTGGGGTGCGTCGCGTGCTTTATCGCGTCCCTGCTTTTCTTTTGCTTCACTTCTCTTTATATCTTTTGGAGCAGTAGGGGCCTTAGGCTTGTGGATTTCAATGCTACTTAGTGGGATTTGCTTAGAAGTGCTGCACATTCGTGTGGACGATGTGCAACGAGTGTCTTACGTTGTTTCAGCTTTGCTTTTTTCTCGATGGAGCTTCAGGCTTGGTTCTTTATTGTTTCTGGATAATTTTGATCAGGGATATCCTTGGGTGTCCTATATACGTGGTGATTGCTTGGCTTTACGAGGAAGGACTTATGTTTTAGGTGGCCCCCTTTGTGCCAATTCTCTTGGTTCAGTTTCGGCAAGCCATGGGGTGATTCAAGTGCAACTAATTTTTTTGCTTTCAAAGTTCAATTGTTTGTTGCTCTTGATCGTTGCTATTGTTAGTTGTGAGCAGATTTTTGACGAGGAATTTGGCATCGATATACAGTGTTCCACTATGATTGCGCTGGGTTTTGCTTTCAGATCGTGGGACGTTGCGTGCAAGCCTGGATCGTTCTTGCTTGTGAGGATTTGCTTCTTATACTCATGTACAAGATTGTGTGTAATTAAGGTGGAGCACCGTTGCTCCTCAATGTTTTGGTTCCTACTTAAATGTTTGTGCAGTGGATTGGATCGAGTAAAAGGTGCTGAGTGTGCACCATTGCTTCTAGTTGCTGCAGGCTGCCACGTTGGAAATTGGTGGGCTGATTACCATTTGCATGAGCTACATTTGCATGAGCTACATTTGGAAAGCTGCTTGGGTCTTATTTTGGTGCAATTTGTTTCCACTGGTGCTGTGCTTTCATGCCCAACACTTATTTACATAGTATTAATTATTTACAACTTATGTTTAGCATCTAGTGCACATTGTGTTAAGTATTTTGTTTTTGTAAATTATGTCTTCATATTGGTGGTATTAACATGTTATCATGTTCAACCCAATTGGGGATGTAGTTTACAAGTACAAATACATAGGAGTGCACTAGTTACTTTATTTAATTTTTACAAGTTGTTTGTTTTTTTATTTTTATATACTTTGTAAAGACTTATTTATTTTGATTTATTATTAATAAAATTTGTCACTAGGCCTTGAGCTTAGTGATATTCGCTTAAAAAAAAAAAAAAAAAAAGCTCTAGCCTCCTTTTTGCCTCTTTTCCAGTATAAAAATCATAATGGAGGCAAAAGAAGCTTTTATACCCTGTAGGAAACTAAGCAAAAGTACAAAATTGCCCTTGAAATGACACGACCCGGAATCCGGTTAGGCCGTGCAGGCACCCGACATCCTCCCCTAGACCCGTCGGACAAACCCTTACCAATTAAATCAGGAAAATAAATATAACAATTCACAAATAAGGACAAGACTTAAAAAAAAAAAAAAAGCATAGACATACTGATACCTCTAAGCTGTACAAAAGAAATTACAGCTGACTACCCAACATACTAGGTTTATGGCTATCCAGACTAGACATCTAAGAGTACAAAAGAAGACAGATACCTCCTGAAGGGAGCAAAATGCAACTGAAATGATATCCAATAAACTGCTGTCCATCCGGAATAAAAGCTGGCACACCCTGACAGCTGAAGTCGTCTTCGCTCCTTCACAACGTGGCGAACTCACTCCTGGAGCGAACCTGCCGAAACGAAATAGATAGACAAAAAACAAACAACAAACAAGGGTGAGTCAAAAGGACTCAATAAGTGGGGCAGACTAGCCACCTCAAAGAATAGGATAGCTAGCCAGGGAGAAAAGAAACAGATAAACCAAATTCCTCTTATTTAAATTATGAAAAGGCAGAGCCAGATAATAACTAGAAACACATATGAAATCATAAATTCATCAACAACCAGGAACGTGAGGTAGCCAGAACATACAGGTATCCCGAACACATCAATAATCAGAAATTCATCCTGTTGCGGCGTGCAACCCGATCAATATATTCATCCTGCTGCGGCGTGCAACCTGATCCATATATTCATACTGTCGCGGCGTGCAACCCGATCCATATATTTATATCGTTGTGGCGTGCAACACGAGCCATATGTTTACACCGTCGCGGTGTGCAACCCGATCCCTGCAACCCAGAATACGAGCCAGAAATATATAGGCAAACTGAGATATGTCCACGACATAGTATACATACCGCATACATAAAACACAACACAATGCACACAATAGTCAGTATGCGGTGCAATGAGATGGAATGAATGCGGTATGATGCAATACAGTCACATATGCCTGATACCTATCTCCGACGCGGGACTCTCATCGTCTACCAGGAGATATATGCAATAATGACCCTTCACCGGCTCGGGACTCTCATCGATTACCGGGACGTATATGTAATAATGACCCTTCACCGGCTCGGGACTCTCATCGATTACCGAGAAGTATATGCAATAATGACCCTTCACCGGTGCGGGACTCTCATCGCTAACCGGGAAGTATATGCAATAATGACCCCTCACCGGTGCGGGACTCTCATCGCCAACCGGGAAGTATATGCAATAATGACCCTTCACCGGTGCGGGACTCTCATCGCCAACCGGGAAGTATATGCAATACTCAAAACCAGAGTGCAATGCTCATATGCTCAATGCAATACCAACAACAGGCTTAACATATAATGTACAATGTAAATTCAAAGCTAAGGTGTAATGAGTACGCCTATCGGCAGCTACACACGTAAGGAACACGTGGTAGAAAATCCACGAGGCCAAGTGCCTCCAAAGAAATGGATATAAACACTTACCTTGTTACAAAGTTAGCACAGTTACTCAACAACCGCTTTATCCTTTGGTTTCCTTGCCAAACGATCCCACTCTATTCAATAAGCAGAAAAATATATCAATTTGGGCTAAAGGCTTCATTCCTCACATCTTAGGGCAATCCGGTTAGGAACCTGATACCCACGCGACCGGACCGTGTGTCCAATGTCCAGCCTCTATGGGGGACTCCAAATCACACATAACATGATCATAATATAAGTATAAGCATGTATGAGGCATAATACATGTGGAAAAAATAGATATGGACTCAAAGGAATGAGAAGAAAACTCTGTATAGAATTATAGACACCACCTAGAACTCAGAATTTGTCCAACTCTTTAAATTTCCATAAATTTTCGGCAGAGTTTCCCGTGAAACTAGATGATCCGTAAAAACAGAACCAGCACTATACTACACACGGGAATGGATACCCAGATAAACTAATAACATAAACATGTTAAATGGATAACAAGATGAGACGACTGGATAACATAACAAATCCGCTGATAGAATGTCTGGACAGCACCACTGTCATACTTTTCGAGCTAATTTTCAGAGTGTGGATTAAATATATAGACTTCATGGTCTGCATGAAAGTTTTAGATATATGTCTTAGGATTCTGGGGATTCTTAAAGCATCTTAATATTAATTTTGTACAAGGAGTTATGATCAATATACTAACAACTGTCCAAAGATCAAAACAATTTTCCTGATTTTAAAACGTTTTGTCTTGCTGATTTGAACGTCTTTCACCTTGGATTTTAGTACCAAATTAAGTATATACAAGGTTCCCTTGATTATATACAAGTAACCAACAAGAAAAACCATGTTTGGAACAAGAAAAACTTCAAAAGCTACAAGATACATGCCTTGCCAAAAGAAGGGTTTAGTCTTACATACCTTTGATGTTTCTTGCTTCTAAACCTTGTTTCCCTTGAATTCAACACCTTCTAAAGCTTAAACAAGCTATAATACAGCATTTGGATACTTTACTTAGCCATGAAGTAATTCTAAAACTCAAGCTATAGACGAAATTGAAGGTAGTATAATGTTACCTTAATCGCGTAGAGCATTTCGACACAATTTGTCTTCAATTTCGAGTTAAGATTGACGTCCATCCTTCAAAATTATAAAATTTGCTCAAAACTAAAAGAGAGACCTGTTTCTCTCTTTATATTTCTGGAAAATGACGAGATATGAAAGGAATTTTCCTTTTATACTTGAAACATTTCAGTTTTAGTCCTCTTTTACGCTTATGTCCCTCTTTCTGGCCAGATTTCTGATGCTCATATCTTTTTATCTATACGTTGTATGAACAAACCGTCAAAAGTGTTGGAAACTAAACTCCAAGACCTTCAATTTGGTTCATGATATGTCCCCAAAAGACCTCATATAATGTACAAAATTAATTACTGAAAAAGCTTCGTTACAAGGCAATTCCTTTGTCGGTTTTTCCGCAACTTAAATCCGATTTTTCCAAAACTTTATATTCAACATATAAACATCATATATGATCATATTATGACTTTAAACTCACTTAAATCATTCTTGACATATCTTTAGAATGATATACGTCACTTTGGACATACGGGGTGTAACAATCTTCCCCCGTTAGGACCATTCGTCCTCGAATGTTAAATGAAGTACGTAGAAGCATTAAGCAATGATCTGTTACATACTTGTAGTAGTGAAGAGATGTGAAAGGTCAGATTATTTAACTTTCGGTATTTTAGCGAAAGCTAGCCGAACAACCTTGAAATTTACTTTCGAAAAAGCACAAAAGTCACATATAATCATACGAACCTAATGGCGCTTTCGGATTTTGAATCGGAGCTCGTTCACCAAAACCGAGCTCGAAAATCTTTTTTTAGTATTTATCGACAATAAAAACTGAAACCTTCTTCCGATGCCTACCAAACGAGGTCTGATTTAGCTCAAATTTTACAGACAGGTCCTAATGGACATTACGAAGTTTTTAAAATTATCGGCATGCCAATCGGAGTCCTAACTTCCGAAACGACTAACCGAGGTCGTTTCATTCTCCTCCACTTAAACTCTCGTTCGTCCTCGAACGAGCCTAAGTTTAAAGAAAATTCCGCACAGATAACAAAAGAACTGTCACGACCTTCATAAGCTATTCCACGGACATTATCTCATGATTGCAGAATCAGAACTATAACACGAACACCGAACTCTTGGAATAAAAGATATCTGGATAATATGATAACATCATTGCCCAACTTATTCGGACTAAGCTGACCCTTTCTCGATCATAAGAGAAGAGTTCTATATTTTTGAAATGAAGATACACGCAACTCTTGATGGGCTAACATGATTCCACCAACGAATCACCTCGTTGATATACTTTCGATATAGAACAGGTCGATGAAACAAAGAATTAGCTTACGCTTCAGCAACGCCTTAGAGATTTAATATTATGATTCGGCATCAATTGGAGGGAGACTCCTCCACTTAGAGCATAAACTCATACAAATAATTTGAATAGAAATAGTCATCCTCGCACAACCTGCTGGATTAAAGAAGACTTAGCTGAGTAGAGAACGCGGCTCAGACCTGAGCTACCAGATTACTCTCTCGAGTTGCCAAACAACTGCAACTCTCGAGTTCACAACTCCATACATTTTCTATAAGCACCACCGCCTGATGGATCAAATCAAAGGTCAAATGACGCTTCTCATTACCCTTAGTAGCCTTGAAAAACAACCATGTGCTTACCCTGCCACCTTGACACGCACTCTGGCTCAACACAGGGAATATCACAAGAGGCTACTGACCGCCTAAGCTTACCAGTGCCGAACAAAGAAGAGATGGAAACAAACTGAGCATAGAAATAATTAGAGCTATAGGAAGCTCTTCTTCTTATTTATTTGGCTACCAGAGCTAGACTATTTATGAGTCAGGCTAACCGAAGAATCGCAATTGAAGAAATAGACATTGAATGAGCTTTATGGAACAACATCTATGCCAATTTAATCTCCCAATAGGAAGGAAACTCTGACAATTTACCAAAAAACCCTTTTATAACCGAGATAAGCTCATGGGATAACATAAAATGACTGTACTAGCGTCTTGAACCAAGAGGAGATACGTAGATCGAATATTACTTACTAATCACTTTATACCAGAAGAAACGATACACTTGCTAATGGTGAAGAATTAGGATCCCATTATCCTACCAACACGAAATTTCGAGAAGAGAGGTAAACTGATTTGACATAATAACAGAAGGTGGAACAACAAGATACCAAGCAGATAATACCGATGCTTACTGCCAAATCTCTCATATTTAGACTAAAAAAATTAATAAGGTCTCACAAATGCCAGGAATAAATCCTACCAGAAGCTCGCCCCTCTACCGCAACCGATTCTTAATAGAAACAATTTCCAATGAAATCATGGTAAGATAAACGAAGTCCAGACCGATCGGAATAATCAAATCTTACTCACATATAATGGAAGAAGAAATACATGGGTGTACTGCATCGGATACCTCAGCATCCTGCCAGACTGACAGTTCATCAAACTGCCTCTGCAGCTGAGTTGAGTCACTACCCTAGTAATCACCTTATGAAGAACCACTGCCACCACGCTCTAAACCTCTACTGGATGGTGGCATTTCTCTGGCTGATTGAGATCTAAATGAAATTCCTGCAACTGCGCAGGTGCCTGATGACGAGAGAAATGACAACTGCCTACTTACCGGAGTAAGGGAGAACTCCACCAAAGATGACAGGCTCACGACAATGATAACACCTTTTTTGCGAAAAATAGAAACTGGACAGATTATTGATAGCTACAAAGAGAAAACCGACTCTGATCTTGACGAACTACTGGCGCACTCTAAGAATCACATGACACAAGTTGAGATAACCTGGAAGGTGACCTCTCAAAATAATCAGAACTTTTACCTCCAAAAGAGGTACCATGGTTGCCCACCAGGGCCACAGAATTTCTTGCTCTCCCACTCTAACTCTTCCCCCTCTAACTTATGGTATGCCTAATACCTTTGAGCAATATCAACAACGACATCAAATGAAGTCCCAACCTCAATTTTTCGAGCCATCTGGGATCTCAAGGAAGGGGAAAGGTCACCAATAAATCTTTGAATCTCTCGAAAGGCTCATGGACTAGTTCTAATGCATATTCAGCCATTCTATAGAATTCAATCTCATATTCTGAAACCAACAGGCTAACCGACAGGCTACCCTGTCCAATCCACACTAACTGGCAACACTTTTTATCTCGTTCGCTACTCGAAAGGAACTTTTCCACGAATCTAGAAGAAAAATGGAACCAAGTTAGCTAATAAGAGAGCGGCCCACCAATTCAAGGCTGGACACTGAAACTAAACACCATATCGCTCGATATAATCAAGAGCCTGAAGGATACGCTGACATCATTTTATTTTAAAAAAAAAAACTTACACAGGGATTATCTAATGCATTGCTTGGGAATATCGAGATGTTCGACCGCGTAAAATAATGCAACCTCTTTGAGCACTCGGACCCAATAATTACCTCAGTTACCTAACCAGCCAGAACAACTGGAGGCACAACACATGCTGCCTCCGGAACATACTTTACTGCGGCAATATTAAGAACTGAAATAGGAACTCTCTAAGTCTGAACATCTGCATATGCGGCAAACTGATAAGCTGCCTAGCGAATAATAGATTCTTGCGGTATCTGCGTTGCCAAGATTCTCGTAAAGCATCGTTGAGAGCCAAGGGAACCACAAGGCCCTGCTCCCTTGCCCATCGCGAGCTCGTACGGCTGGGACCTCCGTAACTAGTTCGTCAGCACGATCAAAACTCTCGGAGCTTCGTCAGTGCTAGCCCCAGGCTAGACTGCTTCGTCTTGAACTCATACCGTTTGCTGATTTGTCGCACGAGGGTTCACAATTACCACGAAGGAATTAACGAAAATACTTCTGCATCCTAGACCGACGCACGATCAGAAATGAAGGGAGTGAAACTTCCTAAATGCCATCATAGCCTCTCGTAGATAAGTACGGACGCCTACGTACCCATCAGCGAGACTCTACTAGACACTGTCTTAGTCTGGATAGACTCTAACTTAGGCTCTGATACCAACTGACACGACCCGGAATCCGGTTAAGCCGTGAGGGCACCCGACATCCTCCCTTAGACCCGTCGGGCAAACCCTATCCAATTAAATCAGGAAAATAAATATAACAGTTCACAAATAAGGACAAGACTAAAAAAAAAAAAGCACAGACATACTGATACCTCTAAGCTGTACAAAAGAAATTACAGCTGACTACCCAACATACTAGGTTTACGGCAATCTAGACTAGACATCTAAGAGTATAAAAGAAGATAAATACCTCCTGAAGGGAGCAAAATGCAACTGAAATGATATCCAATAAACTGGTGGCCATCCGGAATAAAAGCTGGCTCACCTTGACAGCTGAAGTCATCTTCGCTCCTTCACAACGTGGCGAACTCACTCCTGGAGCGAACCAGCCGAAACGAAATAGATAGACAAGAAACAAACAACAAACAAGGGTGAGTCAAAAGGACTCAATAAGTGGGGCAGACTAGCCACCTCAAAGAATAGGATAGCTAGCCAGGGAGAAAAGAAACAGATAAACCAAATTTCTCTTATTTAAATTATGAAAAGGCGGAGCCAGATAATAACTAGAAACACGTATGGAATCACAAATTCATCAACAACCAGGAACGTGAGATAGCCAGAACATATAGGTATCCCGAAAACATCAACAATCAGAAATTTATCCTGTTGCGGCGTGCAACCCGATCCATATATTCATCCTATTGCGGCGTGCAACCTGATCCATATATTCATACTGTCGCGGTGTGCGACCCGATCCATATATTTATACCGTTGCGACGTGCAACCCGATCCATATATTTTAACCGTCGAGGTGTGCAACCCGATCCCCGCAACCCAGAATACGAGCCAAAAATATATAGGCAAACTGAGATATGTCCACGACATAGTATACATACCGCATACATAAAACATAACACAATACACACAATAGTCAGTATGCGGTGCAATGAGATGGAATGAATGCGGTATGATGCAATACAGTCGCATATGCCTGATACCTATCTCCGGCCCGGGACTCTCATCGTCTACCAGGAGATATATGCAATAATGACCCTTTACCGGCTCGGGACTCTCATCGATTACCGGGAAGTATATGTAATAATGACCCTTCACCGGCTCGGGACTCTCATCGATTACCGGGAAGTATATGCAATAATGACCCTTCACCGGTACGGGACTCTCATCGCTAACCGGGAAGTATATGCAATAATGACCCCTCACCGGTGTGGGACTCTCATCGCCAACCGGGAAGTATATGCAATAATGACCCTTCACCGGTGCAGGACTCTCATCGCCAACTGGGAAGTATATGTAATACTCAAAACCAGAGTGCAATGCTCATATGCTCAATGCAATACCAACAACAGGGCTTAACATATAATATACAATGTAAATTCAAAGCTAAGGCGTAATGAGTACGCCTATCGGCAGCTACACACGTAAGGAACTCGTGGTAGAAAATCCACGAGGCCAAGTGCCTCCAAAGAAATGGATATAAACACTTACCTTGTTACAAAGTTAGCACAGTTACTCAACAACCGCTTTATCCTTTGGTTTCCTTGCCAAACGATCCCATCTATTCAATAAGCAGAAAAATATATAAATTTGGGCTAAAGGCTTCATTCCTCACATCCTAGGGCAATCCGGTTAGGAACCTGATACCCACGCGACCGGACCGTGTGTCCAATGTCCAGCCTCTATGGGGGACTCCAAATCACACATAACATGATCAAAATATAAGTATAAGCATGTATGAGGCATAATACATGTGTCAACAATAGATATGGACTCAAAGGAATGAGAAGAAAACTCTGGATAGAATTATAGACACCACCTAGAACTCAGAATTTGTCCAACTCTTTGAATTTCCATAAATTTTCGGCAGAGTTTCCCCTGAAACTAGATGATCCGCAAAAACAGAACCAGCACTATACTACACACGGGAATGGATACCCAGATAAACTAATAACATAAACATGTTAAATGGATAACAAGATGAGATGACTGGATGACATAAAAAATCCGTTGATAGAATGTCTGCACAGCACCACTGTCCTACCTTTCGACCTAATTTTCAGAGTGTAGATTAAAGATATAGACTTCATGGTCTTTATGAAAGTTGTAGATATATGTCATAGGATTCTGGGGATTCTTAAAGCATCTTAATATTAATTTTGTACAAGGAGTTATGATCAATATACTAACAACTGTCCAAAGATCAAAACAATTTTCCGGATTTTAAAACGTTTTGTCTTGCTGATTTGAATGTCTTTCACCTTGGATTTTAGTACCAAATTAAGTATATACAAGGTTCCCTTGATTATATACAAGTAACCAACAAGAAAAACCATGTTTGGAACAAGAAAAACTTCAAAAGCTACAAGATACATGGCTTGCCAAAAGAAGGGTCTAGTCTTACATACCTTTGATGTTTCTTGCTTCTAAACCTTGTTTCCCTTGAATTCAACACCTTCTAAAGCTTAAACAAGCTATAATACAGCATTTGGGTACTTTACTTAGCCATGAAGTAATTCTAAAACTCAAGCTATAGACGAAATTGAAGGTAGTATAATGTTACCTTAATCGCGTAGAGCATTTTGACACAATTTGTCTTCAATTTCGAGTTAAGATTGACGTCCATCCTTCAAAATTATAAAATTTGCTCAAAACTAAAAGAGAGAACTGTTTCTCTCTTTATATTTCTGGAAAATGACGAGATATGAAAGGAATTTTCCTTTTATACTTGAAACATTTCAGTTTTAGTCCTCTTTTACGCTTATATCCCTCTTTCTGGCCAGATTTCTGATGCTCATATCTTTTTATCTATACGTTGTATGAACAAACCGTCAAAAGTGTTGAAAACTACACTCCAAGACCTTCAATTTGGTTCATGATATGTCCCCAAAAGACCTCATATAATGTACGAAATTAATTACTGAAAAAGCTTCGTTAGAAGGCAATTCCTTTGTCGGTTTATCCGCAACTTAAATCCGATTTTTCCAAAACTTTATATTCAACATATAAACATCATATATGGTCATATTATGACTTTAAACTCACTTAAATCATTCTTAACATGTCTATAGAATGATATACGTCACTTTGGACATACGGGGTGTAACAATCTTCCCTCGTTAGGACCATTCGTCATCGAATGTTAAATGAAGTACGTAGAAGCATTAAGCCATGATCTGTTACATACTTGTAGTAGTGAAGAGATGTGAAAGGTCAAATTATTTAACTTTCGGCATTTTAGCGGAAGCTAGCCGAACAACCTCGAAATTCACTTTCGAAAAAGCACAAAAGTCACAAATAATCATACGAACCTAACGGCGCTTTCGGATTTTGAATCGGAGCTCGTTCACCAAAACCGAGCTCAAAAATCTCTTTTTAGTATTTATCGACAATAAAAACTGAAACCATCTTCCGATGCCTACCAAACGAGGTCTGATTTAGCTCAAATTTTACAGGCAGGTCGTAATGGACATTACGAAGTTTTTAAAATTATCGGCACGCCAATCGGAGTCCTAACTTCCGAAACGACAAACCGAGGTCGTTTCATAAAAATTCGCCCATAACACTGCGGGTGCCACGCGGACTAACTTTCTTCATGCAATTCAGCTCGCGTGGTGCCCGCGTATTTGGCCTAAATGTGCTGAAATTTTTTTCTTCACTCCTAAGCAAAGACTCTATTTCTTCCCGTGTCACTCGCGTGGCACACGGATCACTTGAACTCTTCAACATCTTCACTTTTAGCTCCAAAACTAGCACTTTCTTGCTCAATTCACCATGTTCAAATCCTACAACACCAAACAACTCATATAGTATCAATTCTTGAGAATTTTGCATATAAACTCTTAGGTGCACTATCATAACATGGTAAAACTACCGTGAAAATATAGGTAAAATAGCCAAATATCATTATCGCACAGAATTTTTTGATTATGCAGTGTGGTCGCGCCTACATGTGCGCGATAGCGATGAACACATTTCCAGAAAGATCCTGCAACTTCAACAAATGGCTTTATTTTGACTCGTTTTCATTCTATTCACTCCTGCAGCTCCATTATCCTGCAATATGCAACTAAAACATGATAAGTACGTGTATTTAATCCATAAAATACAACAAAAGCTCAAGCAATAGAAGGCAATGTGTGTCATTTTACCCACACATCAAGCGTCAGTTCCACATTTGACTCCTGGGCCGCATCACTAAACTTGCACTCCATATATTCTTTTTTCGTTCTTCTCTGCCTTGAAATCTTTAGACTCGAGAGTCTGCCTCCACACCTCCAACTTATCATTAACTCCGCCGCGTGTCTCATTGACACGACCCGAATTTTCGGCTAGGTCGTGCGGGCACCCGACATCCTCCCCTAGACCCGCCGGGCGAACCCTTAACAACTGAATTAGGAAAATGAATATAAATCCAACTCATAAACAACAATAAGACTTAGAAAAACCACATACATACTGATATGTCTAAGCTGTACAAAAGAAATTACAGCTGACTACCCAACATACTAGGTTTAGGGCTATCCAGACTAGACATCTAAGAGTACGAAAGAAAACAGATACCTCCTGAAGGGAGCAAAATGATACTGAAATAATAAACATGAAACTGTGGCAATCCTGAATAAAAGCTGGCTCACCCTGACATCTGAAGTCGTCTTTGCTCCTTCACAACGTGGCGAACTCAATCATGGAGCGAACCTACCGAAACGAAATAGATAGACAAGGACAAACAACAACCAAGGGTGAGTCAAAAAGACTCAATAAGTGGGGCAGACTAGCCACCTCAAAGAATAGGATAGCTAGCCAGGGAGAAGAAAAACAGATAAACTAAATTCCTCTTATTATAAAAAGGCAGAGCCAGACAATAACTGGAAACAGGTATGGGATCATAAACTTATAAACAACCAGGGACATAAGATAGACTGAACATATAGGTTTTTAAGTATCCCGAACATAATACTGTCACGGCGTGCAACCCGATCCACATGTTCATACTGTCGCGGCGTGCAACCCGATCCATATATTTATACTGTCGCGGCGTGCAACCCGACCCATATATTCATATTGTCGCGGCGTGCAACCCGATCCATATATTCATACTGTCGCGGTGTGCAACCCGATCCATATATTCATACTGTCGCGACATGCAACCCGATCCATATAACTAAAGCATATAAACCAATTAAGGACACTAAATAGCAAGAAACATATAGACAAACTGAAATATGTCCACAACATGGTATACATGCCGCATATACATAACACAACAAAATAGTCACACACTAGTCAGTATGTGGTGCAATGAGATTGGATGAATGCGGGATGATGCAATGCAGTCACATGTGCCTGATACCTTCACCGGCTCGGGATTCTCATCGATTACCGAAAAGTATATGCAATAATGACCCTTCACCGGCTCGGGACTCTCATCGATTACCGAGAAGTATATGTAATAATGACCCTTCACCAGTGCGGGACTCTCATTGCCAACCGAGAAGATATACAATAATGACCCTTCACCAGCTCGGGACTCTCATCGATTACCGAGAAGTATATGCAATAATGACCCTTCACCGGTGCGGGACTCTCATCGCCAACCGGGAAGTATATGCAATATATGCAATGCTCAAAACCAGAGTGCAATGCTCATATGCTCAATGCAATACCAACAACAGGGCATAACGTATAATATACAATGTAAATTCAAAGCTAAGGCGTAATGAGTATGCCTATCGGCAGCTACACACGTAAGGAACACGTGGTAGAATATCCACAAGGCCAAGGGCCTCCAAAGAAATGGATACAAACACTTAACTTGTTACAAAGCTACTCAACAATCGCGTTGCCCTTTGGATTCATTGTCAAACGATCCTGCTTATTCAATAAGCAGAAAATATATCAAATTAGGCTAAATGCTTCATTCCTCACATCTTAGGGCAATCCGGTTAGGAACCTGATACCCTATTCGCATACGCAATACGCAGGCCAGGCCTATGTACAGGGTTTAAGGTCACATAACTAAACCCTAAATACATTACATTTATATGCTGCCCATATCTCACTGAGTACGAATATATACTCAATTCCATTATCAGGGTCCAATTAACTCTTTAAACTATTGATTGAACTTATTAAAACGATGTCTAATATCCCAAGTTTTATCGTCAAAATATATTCAAACATACATAAAAAACTAAAATAATGTATTAAGATCATTACCTGAATGTTTCGTGGTGAAAATTCTATCTTTCTCCGGCTCTTTTCTTATTTTCTGGTATTTTCTCTTTCGTTTCTAAGTTTTTATCGTTTCTGCTTCCATTTTAATTTTGTTGTTTCTGTTCACTTTGCTTATATATATAGGCTAAGGGATAAATCCCTTTAGCCACCGCCTTTGTTTTAATTTTCTTGTCTTTTCTCTTTTCGTTTATTTTATTTTCTTTTCTTTTTTCGCGACGAAAATTAAAACGGAACTCTACGAAATGCGAAATGATCCCAAATTTCTCAAGTAAGTTATAAAAAATATATGTAACACACTTGCTAAAGCGGATCTCAAATCGGACTCCCAAAACTCAATATGCAAATTAAATGAAAAAATGTCAAATTATTTAACTTTCAGCATTTTAGCGGAAACTAGCCGAAAAACCTCGAAATTCACTTTCGAAAGTTCACAAAAGTCACAAATAATCATATGAACCTAACGGCGCTTTCAGATTTCGAATCGGAGTTCATTCGCCAAAATCGAGCTCGAAAATCTCTTTTTAATATTTATCGACAATAAAAACTGAAATCTTCTTCCGATACGTACCAAACGAGGTCTGATTTAGCTCAAATTTTACAGACATGTCCTAATAGACCTTACAAATATTTTTAAATTATCAGCACGCCCATCGGGGTCCTAATTCTCGAAACGACTACCTAAGGTCGTTTCACTCATCAACCAAAATTATGTCATCTGCGAATAACATACACCATGGTATGTCTCCTTGAATACTCCTTGTTAATTCATCCATCACCATATCAAATAAAAACGGGCTAAGAGCTGACCCTGATGCAACCCCATCTCAATGGGAAAATGTTATGAGTCGCCTCTTGTTGTTCGCACTCAGGTCTTTACTCCATCATACATGTCGTTAGTCGCTCTGTTGTATGCCACAGGTACACCTTTAGCTTTCAGACATCTCCACAGCACCTCTCTAGGGACTTTGTCATATGCCTTTTACTAGGTCAATGAACACCATATGTAAGTCTCTTTTCTTATCCCTATGCTGCTCTACCAATCTCCTAAGAAGATGTATGGCTTCCGTAGTCGATCGCCCAGGAATATTAGTTTTCGAAAATAGTCACCTCCACCCTCATCCTTTTCTCTACCACCATTCTCACGCTTTCATAGTATGACTTAGTAGCTTGATACCCCTATAGTTGTTGCAATTATAATATCCCCCTTGTTCTTGTACAACAGAATCATGCTACTCCACCCCCATTCTTTGGGCATTTTGACCGTCCTAAGGATGACATTGAACAATCCAGTTAGCCACTCCTTGTTATGCCTGCAGTCTTCCAAAATTCAACTAGAATTTCGTCAGGCTTAGTTGCTCGTCCCCCTCTCATCTTACTAGTTGGTACCTTCAATATATTAGACATACACTCTTAATACAATGCACATATAATTGATACATTTTATTCATTTGGTGTACGTAAAATGTATATTCTTTGTATGTCCTTTGTATCTCCATTGTATATACGAGACATACACCAGACAAACAATGAATATAAATCCCTTCCACCTCCACCCACCACAAAAAATCAACATAACCGCCATAGACACCGGTGACATCTCTAGAAAAAGAAAAAAAAAGAATGCGCCAGTGCCAGAAAAAGCAGCAATGCCAGCGACCAAACCAACATCCTTCCATATCTGAAGCTCCGATGCATATTAGCAGCAGCAACGAGGGGGGATGAGGAAGCAACATCGACGACGAGATTGAGAAAGGACGCCGACGACGGGGTTAGGGGAGGGACGACGGCTGGAAAAATAGTGGGTGAGGAGGAGTGAAGAGAGAGAAGAAGTTTGGGTTTCAATAGCAACATTTTTATGTTTTGCTATGTTTGATAGCCATTTTTTAAAATATTGCTATATCTGATAAAATAGATAAAATATTTCTATCTTTTAAAAATAAAATGACTAAATAAACACTCATCGTAATTTTTTCATAAATTTGGGGATTTGTTTCATCTTTATCCAAAAACGTAGTTGAATATCTTTTTTTAATTTTCGCAAAAGTTATTTTGTTTGATGGAGCTTTTATAACCAGAATAAAGAAACTTTTATTTTTTTAAAATTTCCAAATACTTCCCTAAACATAAACAAACTACATATAAAGGACAAAGTAGAGGTAAAAATTAAAATAGTATTCAAAAGCATTAAAGTGACAAATTTGGCAAGAGATGTCAGTACGAAAATGCAAATCTGACCAAACCCGTTTCCCGTCCGGTCCGTGAATTATCTTTTTTCAAAAAAATAAGTATAATCGGCATCTATGACAACGACGTAACGTAACACAATTGCTCCTAACCCCGAAAACTGTCCGGCCCGTTCTTTACTTGCCTTCCTCTATTCGTTCCATTCACGCGCCTTTTCCGTACCTAGCCCCCGGCGACTTTACCCAATCATGAATGCCCCCTTATGTCATTCACATGCCTCTCACGCGCCTTTGCTGTCGCCAACCGGCGCTCCCTCTTCGCCGCTTATTTTCCCCTCTCTCTCTCTTTTCCCCAAAGCCAAAATACCTACTTTTCCTTACTTCTTCTTCTTCCTCCTTTATTTATTCGTAACTTGTGTACGTCTCGACTAATTCATTCATGGGAGAAATTATAGAATATACGATGATGAATCAAACCCCGCCGACAAGGCCAATGCCATTCCGCGAGGATTGTTGGAGTGAAGAAGCAACATCAACACTAGTAGATGCATGGGGAAAAAGGTATATGGAATTAAATAGAGGAAATCTGCGTCAAAAAGACTGGCAACAAGTGGCTGATGCTGTCAATGCTTTACATGGACATACTAAGAAGACTCAACGGACAGATGTTCAATGTAAAAATCGAATCGATACTTTAAAGAAGAAGTATAAGATTGAAAAAGCTAAGATTGTTGAATCTAATGGAACCCTAATTTCATCGTGGCCTTTTTTTAATCGCCTTGATGTTTTAATTGGAAATAGTGTTAAGCATCAGTATCAGGTTGCTAAATATACGCCTCCGGTGATGTCGTTACCGCCTCCGGTGCCGATGGCTGTACCGATGGGTGTGCCATTGCCTTACCCGAGGCCGATAGCAACAGCGACAGCAACACCGGTGATTTTGCCTCAGAAAAGGCCATTGGCGCCGTCTGTGGATGATTCTTACTTCAGGAGGAATTATTCAGCTGTGGCTGCTGCTGCTGCTGCGGCCGCTGATGTTGATTCTGAGGAGGATGAGGAGGACGAGGAGGAAATTGAGGAGACTAGGGAGGAGGGGGAGGGAATTCGGATGCTGGCAAAGGCGATCGAGAAGTTTGGAGAGACTTACGAGAGGGTTGAAGTTATGAAGCAGAAGCAAATGGTGGAGTTAGAGAAGAAAAGGATGCAGCTTGCTAAGGATTTGGAGGTTCAACGGATGCATATGTTTGTGCAGTTTGCTAAGGATTTGGAGGTTCAGAATATTAAGCAAGCCAAACGCTCCGCTTCTGATGGTAAACCTAATTACTTGCGCCATTTATTAGCATCAAAGTTTGAGACTTGCTTTCTTGACATGTATAGTGAATAATGTCTTGAAGATATGCATATCTTTAATTATTTGGCTAAAGACGAAGTTTCTTTCTAATAGTGGTATAAGGAGCTGGTGAGGTTGAGGATTTGTTTTGGTTAAGCAATCTGGACTGGATGAGATTTAAGCTTTAGACTTGTAGGTACACCTACATTTTGTCCAACTATTTCCTAGGAGTTTCTTTATTATCTTCTTTGGGGATTTGTATGTTAGTAGAAAATGTAGATAACTTTAGTGTTACAAACATAATTTATCGAGTATTGGAATGAGAAGGGTCTAATTAGAACAAAATGGATAGTGGTGATTCAATAGCCAACCCAACTAATTTGGTCGTGACACTTAGTTGGTGCAGCAAGTTGATTGGTTCATCAATCTTTGCTGTGAGATTTTTCCTAGACGAAGCTTGAAGTGTAGATTTGAACTATATCTGTGTTGCTTTGATATCCATTATTCTCATTAGTCAATACTCATGTAAGAGCTATGCCTAGTTGCTGTTTTATTTACGTGATATTGGCTTTGTTGAACAAGAATTGTGTGTAAGATTCATTTAGTTATCTCTGTATCCAAAAATCTTGAACTTCTGCAGTTTGTGTTGTCATTCGGCGGTACATTCCCTGTAACTTTGCGGTTGCTAGAACTAGAAGTGCCAAGGCTGTCTGAGTAGTATTGGATGGAAGGCTATCTTCTATCTTACCAGTAATTTTTCTACTTTTTTCTTAACTTCACCTTCTGCTCTGAATTTTGTGTTTAACATTCTCCTTTGGATAGTGGTACTGTACATGTTTAAAGTGAAAATGGTGATAGGACTTTTTTTCCCCTTTTTCTCACTGTAGTTGCTTCTTATAGCTTAGTTGTTAACTAGTGCTTGAAGTTCCTCTTTTATATTTTAAGATTGGTTTTGTTGAGTGGTGTATTGGTGTGCAATGATTGCTTAGCCCAAATAATTCAGAAATTTAATTTAGTAAGGTAGTTTCCATCTAAAATTGCTGCTAGACAATTTTATTTCCCATTTATAATCTTCAGGATTCAAGTCTTATCACTCCGTATTGGTAAAGGGTGCACCACCTGATCAGAATTGTAATGCTGTAGCTTGGTCCCAAATGGTAAAACATAACTTTTTCTGATAACCTAACAGTATTCATGAATCAAAGGACAGAAGAATTAGGACATAATTATTTTGTTTTCCTTCAATAGCTTTGAGATGGTCTGGTATGGTTATCACTTATCAGTAAGTGAGCTTCATTTAGGAAACAAATAGACTGGATTTTCTTTTATTTCTAAGTTCCGTTAGAACATATCCCTTAAATCTTAATCTCAATTCTACTGTCCTATTTGGTCCATCCCAACCTGTCATCTTTTTTTTAATGGTGGAAACATTTCTCACAAAGCAAATACATTTATAGGCAATATTCGCACTATAAAAGGTCAGGTTAATTAAAAATTAAAATTTCTCCCTATGGAACCACACACATTTAAGTATGATAAATGTATTCATAAATAAGTACATATGATAAAATTTCAACTCTTTGTTTAGTATCCATTTCTGGTCAATTATGACATTTAAAATGTATAAATAGCAGTACATATTACGAGCCTGTAGAAGGATCCAGCTACTGCTGGGGAGTTTGACGAGTAACTTCTAATGTGGAAGATTGCACTGTAACTTATTTCAAAACTTTGTTCAAGGGTGATGTTCTGTAGGTCGTGCTTCCTTAACTTTTTGTAAATGAAGTTCAGAATCATGACCATGGAGACATGGAATAGGGCACTTCTTGAGGCAATTGATCTGCAGTTGAATTTTAGGTTTTGACTCAGGTAATTGCGTCAGTAGTGTTAGACTTTTGAATTAGAGTTGCTTGGATTAGACTGATGGCGTTTCAATACGATAGACGTTTAGATGGCAGATACATTACTCATCCCTATGGATGCGAGACAGAAGATGATAAGGGTGTTTCCCGAGGAAGATTATACATTAAAAAAGCGATTAGCTACTTTGACTTAGCTAGTAGATGATTCACTCCCTTTCTAAAAAGGATTAGATGATTCATTCTCTAATCTCTAAGTACTGTTTTAGGGAAAAGTCGATTCAACAATGGCTCGATACTTCAACTCATTCTGAAGGTAACCATTGTCACTGTTTTCCTCTCTCTAAAGTCTTTATCTTGTACTGATGATAGTCATTGAGTTATTTAAGTGCACTACTGTCAAGTATTTTAGATTGACTAAGAACATGGAAACATTTGAAGTTGGAGTTCCTGCTCTTGGACTTCATGTTCTTATGATGTTATGCTAGAGTTTGAGAGATTGCATGAAGGATTTCTTGCTACCTTCCTCTTCTGTTGTGATCCTGAATAGCTCGGTTAGAACTGAGCTCATCATGGAAGATAGAGCATCTTATTGTTGTTTCCTTCCAAAATAGGACTTTTTGTGTTTTCCTTCCTTTTCTTGTAGGTTTCCACTTTCCATGTTTCGTTGTATAATAGCCAAGAAATGCATTCCTTTCCATATTTTTATTTATTTTCTTTCCTGAATTTTAGTTATTTCCTTTCTCGGTTGGAGTTAGAATGTAATAGCTATAAATACTTGGTAAACTCATTCTTGAGAGGAGAACTACATACTTTTGAGATTGATAAATATCATTTTGATGCTTAAAACCCTCTATGTTCGGATTGATTTCTGGAAGTACTTTCAAGTCTGATTCTTGCAAGTATTTTTGTCTTCTTCAAATCTTTATATCTTTGGATCTTTCTCATTGTTCGTTGTCGGGTAATTAGTTTCACATACCAATTGTTACCCTAGATTTAGATAGGGTTTAAGATTCTCTTTGCGCTTCATTTACTTTGGAGCTTCTATGATTCTATCTTTATTAGTTAATTTATTGTATTATTTATTATTCTGTTGCATATAGCACGAATTATATCAGTGGTGCCAAAGCTAATCAGTATTGTATCATCTTAATTTTTTGATTTTCCATTGATATGTCTGCCTGTGGTATAAATCATCAAGTCTTAGACAGACTACGATAGAGGGTTAATCTGCTCTTGATTAGACATTGAGCTGTTCAGGTCTACCAATTTGTGACAAAACTACACAGCACACTGAGCTACATTACTCTGCTCTTGATTACTACAGGCAAAAGACTGCCTACGATAGAGGGTTAATCTGCTCTTGATTAGACATTGAGAATGTTCAGGTCTACCAATTTGTGACAAAACTACACAGCACACTGAGCTGTTGCATCTTGATAATGTTTTACAGTTGCATATATTTATCTGAACTTCTGAAGTGTCAGCTTTGACCTTTTTAGTTTGATTTGCAAATTTTTGGCTGTCTATTGTAGTCACAAATGTACAAGTTATGGAAGTTAATGATGGAACATTTATTCTTGTAATTTGGCTTTAATTAATTTCATTGTCTCGATATTAATTTCTCTTTCCTAATGCTCTGCAGATATCTATAGCTAGCTTGTTGGGGAGAACTTTGGTCATCTTTTATGGAGCTCTTGTAGCTTCGTTTTCTTTCTACTTGTTAAATTTGGTAGAAAAGAAATTGAAACAAACACAGAATACAGCGGGAGGTCCATTTGGTAACTCATATATCTATCCCTAATGCATGTATAGTGATGAGGTAAATTATTGTGATTGCGACGTTTTTCAGCGAGGGAAAGTTGATGGATGTATCTGATGTTACCTTTTATTTATTGACCATTATGATACAACAGTAGACTGTCTAGATCCATGTGAAGACTTTTCTCAATGGAATCAAGGGTTACTTTGTTAACTTATTTCAGTTTGCTGCTAATCGAGTTGGAGAATGATACCTGAAGTTACGTCCATTGCCCATAACTGCTTATTGTGTTTATTTGGCCTCATTAATCTTTTCTGAGATCACTTCATCTTCTTACATGGCAATCTTTGAAATAAGATCTTTAGGGCCTTTTTACTGCCTCGTTTTTTGGAAGCTCTCTTAAGTAGATACAGCGATTGTAAGTTATATGCAACGATTTGGTGGTTGAGATGATTCCTGTTATTCGACCGCAGGATTTGCCTTTAGCTGCGTTTGTATTATTCTATTCAGTTCTTTTTCTTATTTGCTCTATCGATTTTCTATGAGGTGATCACACGCAAAAATCCTCTGAAAGGCCACCTGAGTTGAGATTCTAAAGTAGGTGGGTCTGAAGACCTATTTACCCATTTCAATCTTGCTTATGGCTAAGAAGTATTCAAGTCTCGAGGAAAAGCTATTTGGTTTTCCTTTTCTCCTCCCCAAGGTAGCTTACCGTTAAACTAAGGGAGGGAAGTGTGTGTGTGTATTTGTGGGTGGGTGGGTGGGGGGCAGCTACCTTCTGGGGGGTGCGGATAACTCTGTTTGACCCACTTTTACCAACTTCCATCGGATTTTGACTTTATCATTTGATCTTATTGGTGAAGTAGATATAGGTTACAATTGCCCATTTTGATCATCAAATTCTCAATCTTCATATGTTAAACTTAAATGATTTGTTATGACAGCTCAAAGCATTCACGTTGAAGTATCTATATTTTAGGTTATCTTTCTTAGACCCCCATTGAATGTACACTCCATCCGTCTCGTTTTATTTGTCCCATTTTTTTTACACGTTCCTTAAGAAAACATTAATTAGAAGGTATTTTTGACTATTTTACCCACCATATTATTCTCTCTTCAATAAATGTTAACTCTTGTTTCTACTTTCAAAATCAATTAATACTATAGGCAAAGTGGGAAAAGGATAGTTAATTTTGCCTTAAATTCCTAAATGGACAAATAATTTGAGACGACTATTTATAGTAAGGAGCACAAATAAAATGAGATGGAGAGAGTATACAACAACATACCTAGTGCTATTCCACATGTGGGGACACACACACACACACAACCATAATCGCAAAATTATATAAAATACCGATAGTATACAATTTACGATAGACACACACGCACACAAAAAAAAAAACGTAATCGCAAAATTACATAAAATACCGATAGTATACAATTTACGAAACATAGCAACACTTTTATTACTCTACATATACAAGTTTCAACAAACTCATACTAATTATGGTTTTATCTCATTCTTCCTAACTTCTTCAGCCATCACTACCTACCTCATGGTACTGCTGCCACCACTCACTGCCGTCAGAAAGCCATCGTCGCACAATTTATTTTTTTAAATCTTTTGTTTTGGTAATACGAAAACAAAACATACAAAAATTCACATATATATATATATATATTGAAACCTTTTAGCAATATATTTTGTAACTACATATAACCAAACATACACATACAAAAAAAAAACACAAAATATACAAAGATATACAAAATATACACATAACTTTTCCACTCTAGACACATACATACACATGCATACAACAAGATACACATATACACATACAAAATGAAGATAGACATTGAAATTATACGTATTTATATACAAAATAAATACAAAGTTATACATAACACATGCACATATATACACATATAAAGAAAAAAAAGAGAGGAGCGGATCAGACGGGCAGCACTGCTGCCAAAAAAAGCAAGATCGGAGCAGCTCCGCTGCACTGCAGCAGCAGCAACATCGATTAGAGCGGGGAAGAAGACAAGTAGCAGCCTGATGCAGCCCGAACACGTGCTGATCAAGTGTTCGATCTACCGAGGAGACCGATGACACGAAGTCAAGCCAAGCTGCTGCACGATGTGCACATTCACTTAGCCTGGCCGAAGGAAAACCATTTCCCCGAAGCTGAGTGGCCGGGCTCAAGAACCGAAGGCATTATCTTCAGATTTGAGCCCAAAGACAAAGTGACCGAGGACATTGAGCTCGAAGACAAGTGAGCGTCCGAGGACAATGAGTTCGAGCAAGCGACCACGCACCGAAGTCAAGGCTGCCGAACACAAACTTAACTCAGCCCTGCGTGGCTTGTTTTTATTGGTCACTTGTGACTATTTACTACTTTATCCTTAGCATAGTCTATAAATAGTCCATTTTACTTCATTGTAAAGGATCCAGTTTTTAGTATATGAAAAACATAGCAAGTGCTATTGTGAGTCTCCGATGGAGCCAAACCCCGACGTGGGCTTTTAAAGAACTTGTGTCAATTGGTGTTATTCGTTTGAACAAATTCTTCTTGATCATTCAATTTGCAAGAAGCGGGTCTTTCTTGAGGATTGTTGCATAGTATAGGTGCGTCTTGATTTCCCTTCGATCGAGGTTTGAGACAGGTTCCTCACTGTTCTTTCGAATCGAAGCAAGATTTGTCTTGCTTGTATCTTTACTTTTCTTGTTGTTTTCTTCCGCGTATTGTGTTTAGCATTTCCTTCGGGTTTGCTTGCACCATCTTGGTATCAGAGCAAGGTTTGAGTTTGTTCTTACAACCTCAAATCCTGTTCATTATATTCGTGCTTGTGTCTTCAGTTTCAGCTTTCTTCCGTGTGTTTGATTGTTGTTGCCGAGTGTTTACAAAAAAAAAAAAAAAAAAGTAGAAAAAAAAAATCAAAATTCAAAAATTGTGTTTGATTGATTGGTTGTTTGGATTAAACGACCATAGATTCTTGTTCACCATCGATTCCTGATTCCAACAAGTACCCGACGTACCATTTTCGTGACTAGGGTTTCTTGGTGAAATTTTGGACTGTTTTTGAGCTTTAATGGTGACTGGAACTTGAACCCCGTCGTGTTTGGTTGAAACCGATGAAGATTGGTGGTTCTTGAGTGATTTGGGTTTGTTTTGTAATTAAGATTCGAAGTTCTATATTGGAATCGTTGTCCGTACGCCGGAAAATTGTTACAAGTTGTAACAGTGTACGACACGAAGAACTGAAATCTTAGCTCAAGAACTTTGTTTGAATTCCTCCGTTGTTGTTTGAAACCGGAGTTGAAGAAGCAACCCAGACTCTGTTAAGTTCGTGGTCAGTGAACCGAAGTAAAGATTGTCCGTACACCGGAGCTAAAACTTCACTGTTCCATTGAAGAAGAAAGGGGTAAAGTGTGAACATCAAAACCCCAGGTGAAAAGTTGTCGGCTAAGAAAGGGAAAATTGGATAAGGTAAAAACCCTATCCGTACCAAGGAGGGACCACTCTTGTACAGACAAGAGTTGGTGTGTTCGAAAAAGATTCCAAAAGGGAATCAAAGGGTAGATTCTCCTAGGTTCTCACTTTTCTTCTGACCGAAATTCTAGTTAGTGGATCTTTTGAGTAATTCTTCCTACTCAAGGTTGTACTAACTCATTTGAGCTAATAGGAACTCGTGCGTGGGTGACCGAAGTCCAACTTTGTAGAAATTTCTTTGACTTCCGAAGCGCAAGAATAAATAGCTGTCCGTTCCGATCGAGTCAAATCAACTCACTCTTCCCGAAGTAAGACATCGTAACTTGTCAAATTCGAAAGAATTGAGAGAAGTTGATCAACCGAGGAAGCCATTGGCTGCAAGTTCTTGAGTGACAAAAACTGAACCCATAAATTGAGTGGACCCGAGTGCCACCCATCAAAGGTGAGGGAGTGTGTGAGGTGATCTCTAACCTTAACATTTGTTTGGTCTTTGATTTGTGCAGGTACCATGGCTGGGAATGGAGGCGATGGCAAAGGCATTGAGAAGCCCGAAGTATCGTTGGCCGATCTCATGGCTGCGATACAAGGCATCAGTGCCGAAGTAAGAGGAGTGAGTGCTCGAGTAGCTAACCTCGAGCAAAGGAGTGCGTCCGTGGCCATGCATGGGTCCAGTTCTGGAACGAGTAGCTCCACTCCGATGAAACCTGAGCTGTATGCTGAGCTTGTTCGACAACATCAGTTGACAAGTGAAGCAATTCGAAGAGAACTAAACTTGGGCAATCCCCAAGCACAACAAAACTTGGGCAATCCCCAAGCTGGCTATCAAAACTTGGGCATTCCCCGAGAAGAGAGATTACTACTTCCAAAGGCTCGAAGAGAACTTGGAGCTGTTGTCGAAGAGGTTGATGAAGAGGAATTTCACGAGGACGAATATGAGCATGAGCCGCCATTCGCTCAACGAAGGCAAGCTCACCGAGGTCGTGGAAATTTCCGTGGTCGAGGCCGAGGCGCAAATGTTGAAAGGCATATTGAGCGTGAGGCTGATGATCGAAATGAAGAGTATCCCGAGCAGGTTCGTGCTGCTCGAGACTAAAATTTGAGCAGTGTCAAGATCACTATTCCACCCTTTAAAGGAACTAGTGATCCAGATGAATATCTTGAATGGAAGCTTAAAATGGAACGCATCCTTGAAACCAATGAGATGACTGATGAGAGAAAAGCTGCCCATGCCATTGCTTCGTTCGAAGCTTATGCATCTACGTGGTGGGAAGCTGATAAAAGGCATAGACGAAGGAATGCCTATCCCAAAGTCATTACTTGGCCACAGTTGAAGAGAGCAATGGATGCTCAGTATTTGAGTGCCAAGTATAGGCAGACTCAACTACAAAAGCTCTATGAGCTAAAGCAAGGGTCCAAGTCCGTCCAAGAGTATCATGATGAGTTCGAAAAGGTTCGATTGAATCTTGATCTGGTTGAAGACGAAGAGCAAGCCATCATCCGATTCAAAAATGGTTTGGCTAGGGATGTGTCATCTCAATTGAGGCTACACGTGTACCACACGTTGGAAGATTTGTTCGATGCTGCCACCGAAGCTGAAAAATTGGTGAAGGACGATAAGGCAAACCGGTATCGAGGAGTCACTACTTCTACTTCCTTGAACCGAGGTAAAGAATGGAAGAGTCCAAACCAAAAAAGTGCCAACACTGTTCGAGATTCGAAGAGACCCTTCGAAAGGGGTGTGACCGGTAATCAACCAAGAGAAGTGGGAGGTAAAGTTCAACTAAACTCTCCTAGTGCTTCAAATATACAGTGTCACAAATGCAAGGGTTATGGTCACATGGCAAAAGAGTGTCCAACTCGCAAAGTTATGCTTCTGCTCGAAGATGGTACCGTCCACGAGCAAGCGAGTGACACCGAGGAGGAAATTACCGAGGAGGCTGACCGAGCTGAAGTGTAGATGATCATGAAGCTGCCGAAGCTGATCATCCGGAAATGTTTCTTGTGGTCCGAAGGAATTTGAGCTGCATGACTCTTGAAGAAGAGGACAACCAAAGAGAAAATCTCTTCCATGCCCGATGTCGAGTGAGGGGAAAGGTGTGTTCGATGATTATTGACTCTGGTAGTTGTGAGAATGTGGTGAGCCAAACCTTGGTTTCACAAATGGGACTATCTACGATGAAGCATCCCCACCCTTACAAGTTACAGTGGCTGAATGAGTGTGGAGAGTTGAGGGTTGTCAAACAAGTGTGGATCAAGTTTAGAATTGGCGAGTATCAAGATGAAATGATATTCGATGTGGTGCCAATGCAAGCTTGTCATTTGCTATTGGGAAGACCGTGGCAGTATGACCGGTCAGTTGTTCACAATGGGAGATCCAACACTTACACTGTCAAGCTCGAAGGGAAGAGTTTCATACTCAAACCCTTGTCTCCAAAGCAAGTCACCGAGGACTATAAACGGATGAAAGAATTGAAAGAAGCGGCCAAAGCTAAGCTTCCGATGGGAGCAAAAATTGGGGGCCGAAGAGACAAACTCCCTGCCCGAAGTGAAAGGAATCTGTGCAATCATACAACCGGGTAAGTTTCTACGAGGCAACGACAACGGTCAGATGATGATTTGCCTCGTGCACAAGGGTATCTTTCTAAACTCTATTGATGATTTTTCTAACGATAACCCTTTGCCTAGTGCTGTACAAAGTGTTTTGCAGGACTTCGGAGACATGTTTCCCGAGGAAATGCCAGGTGGATTACCTCCGTTGAGAGGAATCGAGCACCAAATTGACTTCGTACCGGGGTCTCAAATCCCCAACAAACCTGCATACCGGTGTAATCCCGAAGACACCAAAGAGCTCCAACGGCAGGTTGAAGAGTTGTTGAACAAGGGCCTCGTTCGAGAGAGTTTGAGTCCTTGCGCTGTTCCTGTTATCCTTGTTCCGAAGAAGGATGGAACATGGCGAATGTGCGTTGACTATCGAGCAGTCAACAAAATAACGGTAAAGTATCGTCATCCTATTCCTCGACTAGATGACATGCTAGATGAATTAAGTGGTTCTTCATGCTTTACAAAGATTGACCTCAGGTCCGGCTACCACCAAATCCGAATGAAATCCGGAGACGAGTGGAAAACCGCATTCAAGACCAAATCCGGTCTCTATGAATGGTTGGTAATGCCATTTGGCTTATCCAATGCCCCGAGCACATTCATGCGATTGATGAACCATGTGCTCAAACCGTTCATAAACAAGTTCGTTGTCGTTTATTTCGATGACATACTTGTTTATAGCCGAACCATGGATGAACATGTCGAACACCTAAGGCTTGTGCTCGATAAGCTTCGAGAAGAGAAGTTATATGCTAACTTCAAGAAGTGTGCCTTTGGTGTCGATCGTGTGGTCTTTCTAAGATTCGTTGTCAGTGCTAATGGTGTCGAAGTCGACGAGTCAAAAGTCAAAGCCATCAAAGATTGGCCAACTCCAACATCGGTATCACAAGTTCGTAGCTTCCATGGCTTAGCTAGCTTTTACCGAAGGTTTGTTCGTGACTTTAGCACCGTAGCAGCTCCTTTAACCGAGCTGGTTAAGAAAGATCATCTATTTGTGTGGGGAGAGTCCCAAGAAAGGGCTTTCCAAGAGTTGAAACGGAGGCTTTGCTCTGCCCCGTTGTTGCAACTCCCTGACTTCGGCAAAGCATTCGAAGTCGAGTGTGATGCATCAGGAGTTGGGATCGGAGGAGTGCTGATGCAAGAATCGAAGCCAATCGCTTACTTTAGCGAAAAGCTTAAGGGTGCAACCTTGAACTACTCTACATATGACAAGGAGTTGTATGCCCTCGTTCGAGCACTCGCCCATTGGCAGCATTATTTGTGGCCTCGAGAGTTTGTGATCAAAAGTGATCATGAATCCTTGAAGCATCTCTGAGGACAGGAGAAATTGAACCGAAGACATGCCAAGTGGGTTGAATTCATTGAGAGCTTTCCCTATGTAATTCATTACAAAAAGGGTAAAGACAATGTTGTGGCCGATGCGCTATCAAGGAAATTTGCCTTAGCGACCACTCTCGCCTCTAGGCTCATGGGATTTGAAAGCATCAAGTCGATGTACGAAGACGATCCCAAGCTGAAAAGCGTTCGTGACGCAATCTTGAGTGGCCGGAGAGTTGAGAAATATCAGTGGCACGATGGCTACCTCTTCAAGAATGGGAGGGTTTGTGTGCCAGTGTCATCGTGGAGAGAGCTCTTAGTTCGAAAAGCTCACTCCGGTGGACTGATGGGGCACTTCGGTGTCGGCAAAACTCTTGGTATCTTGACCGAGCAGTTCCATTGGCCCAAAATGCGACTAGATATGGAAAAGCTTTGCAACGCTTGTCTCGTTTGCAAGAAAGCTAAATCGAAGTCCAACCCTCATGGTTTGTATACCCCGTTGCCTGTGCCTGATCGACCTTGGGTTGATATATCCATGGACTTTGTCTTGGGGTTACCGAGGTCGGGGGGAGGACATGATAGCATCTTTATTGTGGTTGATCATTTTTAAAAAATGGCTCACTTTATTCCTTGCAAAAAGTGTGATGATGCACAACATGTAGCTACATTGTTTGTTTCTAATGTGTTGAAATTGCATGGTGTACCTCGTACTATTGTGAGTGATCGAGACCCAAAATTCTTGAGTCATTTTTGGAAGTGTTTGTGGGGTGCCCTCGGCACCAAGCTACTATTCTCGACGTCTCACCATCCTCAGACTGATGGACAGACCGAGGTAGTTAACCGAACCTTGGGATCGATGCTTCGAGCAATGACCAAAGGCAAGGTTGGAAGCTGGGCTGATCGATTGCCCATGATGGAGTTTGCATACAATCGGACGGTGCATTGAATGATCAATATGACCCCGTTTGAATGTGTGTATGGTTTTAATCCTTTGATTCCACTTGATTTAACCCCATTACCTCGAGATTCTGTTCTTGATTTTGAAGGTACTCGACGAGCAGCTGCTTTGATCGAACTGCATGTCAAGGTGAAGAAGAACCTCGAGGAAGTCTATGCAAAGGCCGCCTTAAAGAAAAACAAGGGGCGTAAAAAGCTGGAATTAAAGAAGGGAGATTGGGTTTGGGTTCACTTCTGAAAGGAGCGTTTTCCGAACCTAAGGAAAGGGAAGTTGGCTCCTCGAGGGGATGGTCCATTTCAAGTGTTGACTAAGATTAACAACAATGCTTACGTGATCGACCTCCCTGGTGAGTATAACGTATCCAACACCTTTAATGCTGCTGACTTAGCTCCTTGTGTTGTAGGTCAAACTTCAGAGGATGAAGAAGGCTCGATTTCGAGGACGAAATCTTCTTAAGAAGGGGAGGATGATGCAGCCCGAACACGTGCTGATCAAGTGTTCGATCTACCGAGGAGACCGATGACACGAAGTCAAGCCAAGCTGCTGCACGATGTGCAAATTCACTTAGCCTGGCCGAAGGAAAACCATTTCCCCGAAGCTGAGTGGCCGGGCTCAAGAACCGAAGGCATTATCTTCAGATTTGAGCCCAAAGACAAAGTGACGGAGGACATTGAGCTTGAAGACAAGTGAGCATCCGAGGACAATGAGTTCGAGCAAGCGACCACGCACCGAAGTCAAGGCTGCCGAACACAAACTTAACTCAGCCCTGCGTGGCTTGTTTTTATTGGTCACTTGTGACTATTTACTACTTTATCCTTAGCATGGTCTATAAATAGTCCATTTTACTTCATTGTAAAGGATCCAGTTTTTAGTATATGAAAAACATAACAAGTGCTATTGTGAGTCTCCGATGGAGCCAAACCCCGACGTGGGCTTTTAAAGAACTTGTGTCAATCGGTGTTATTCGTTTGAACAAATTCTTCTTGATCATTCAATTTGCAAGAAGCGGGTCTTTCTTGAGGATTGTTGCATAGTATAGGTGCGTCTTGATTTCCCTTCGATCGAGCTTTGAGACACGTTCCTCACTGTTCTTTCGAATCGAAGCAAGATTTGTCTTGCTTCTATCTTTACTTTTCTTGTTGTTTTCTTCCGCGTATTGTGTTTAGCATTTCCTTCGGGTTTGCTTACAGCACAGCCTCTTTGTTTCTCCGGTAGACGTTGGATACAGATCTTGTTGCCGGAGAAGATTCCGGCAGGCGGGGGTGAGCGGGGGAGGATGGGAGAGAAAGAGGGGAAACAATAGGATTTTGTGTTAAAGGGAGAGGGAAATGAAAAATTATATATGTAAGGTAATAAAGTAGAAAATATTGTTATGTACTGTAATTTGTTAAAAAGTATCGTAAAATATGTAATATAGCTAATATATCTATTTAGATTGCCTTCTGACGTAAGTTTTCCTAATTTATATATTTGGCAGCTCTCTTTTCTCTTTTTTCCATACAAAACATAGCATTGCCCGTATAATAGTTGGTTCATGATTTGCTTTTCCGCTTAAATAGTGCGTGTATTATTGGCAGAATTACTTTTTTTATTTTATGCGGGGGTAGTATGTGAAATAAGAATCTGGTTATGAGCAATATGTACTAACACTTAAAAATGACAGGACTAGTCCTCATAATAGTAAAATTATTTTTTTAAAATTTGTTAAAGAATAAACAAATATTTTAAATTATACATTTTAGATTATTGTGTGATATATCAATGATTCAACAAAAAATAATTATACATCATATATTTATCCCTAAATTATAATCACTACATAGAGAATTCTCGGTTTACTAATTTATGCATTAGTAATACACGTATTATTAATCTTTATATTATTAATACTCACACTACTAATCTCTGCATTATATATTCTGATGTTTTTGCATATCTCAATTTACTTTGACATGATTGTGCCAGTAATATGTTATTGGTGCATGTGCATACATGCTTACAAAACTAGAACATGTAGAACAAAGAATTAATTATTCTACTACAATAAAAACCTACACAGTGATATCCCATAAGTGGGGTCTGAAGAGGGTGAGATGTACGCAGACCTTATCCCTACCTAGGTGGAGAGGTTGTTTCTGGCTGAAGAAAAATATTTTTGAAAACATAGTTGAAAACAAGATGAAAATACCACGATAAGGAAAATACTCGCATAAAAGCTAAAAATACCCAAGATAAATAGAAAACACCAGTAACAATAAAGACGACGAATAAGATAGAAATAATATATATAGTAATAATACTACTACTAATATGGCATAGATCGTTCGACTATTATCTAACCTTCTATCTAATACTCGACCTTTACGCTCTCTTATCTTGGGTCATATCCTCGGTAATTTGGAGGTGGCCCATGTCATGCCTAATTACCTCGCCCCAATTCTGCTCTGCCTCTCCGTAGATTCAGCACTGCCAACCCCTCATACTTCCTTACTGGAGCATCTCTATTCCTCATTTTCATACGTCTGAACCATCACATCTGTCCTTCTCGCATTTTGTCCCATTGAGGCCACTCTCACCTAAAATAAAGCATTTTTTTTATAAATGTAAAACTTTCGATCCAAACAGTTTAGGGACCGACTATGACACATATTGAGTACAAAAGTATTCACTCTCTCTTTCATTTCTTCTAACTAGTTTTTAAACCGCACATGTATCTTCAACTAATATGTACGGGCATTTTAATACAATATAATCACGAGAGAAGAACTTGGCTTACAAAGAAACATAAACTACTTCATTCTATAAGAGTAGAATTTTTTTCTACTGCTCTCCTCTCTTCTAATCTAAAAATCTAACAATGGACGAAAAAAGGAGAAGTGCGCGAAGAATCTATTTTGGGCACACATTTAAGATGTAGCCAGTTTTTAAAAGACATTTAATCTTTAGTTGTTGGTTGAACTTCAGTATAAAGTTGGGGATCATCTAGCCTAACTTAAAACTTGAAGGTCTGAAGTTCAGGTTTTAAGTTAGGCATAGACAGCTTCCAAGGTACGAACTTCAACATAGCAATTAAAAATTAAATAATTTTAAAAAACAAATTAAAAATAAATAGGGCGCCTAAAATAGGCTACCATGCAAAATTTTCACGGAAAAGAAGTATTAAATACACTAGGTGTCATTGTAGGGAACTTGTTTTAAAAACATAGCAATATTTTATCCTCTTTACCTAACATAGCAGTATTTTAAAAACATGCTACAAACATAGCAAAGATAAAAAGATATTTCTAAAATCCTAATTCTCCTTTTTTCTCACTTCTCTCTCTTCCTTCTATTCTCTGCGGCACCGAGCCGGCTCTGGCGTCGTTCTGTTCCAGCATCCTCTGATCTTCTCCATCGTAGCTGTTGTCGCATATCTGCTTACCTCCAATCTTCCCCACTGTTGTCGCAGATCTGTTCTCCGTCCTTATCCCTTCCAAGTCCGATCTGTTCTCTGTCCTCCCCTGCGGTGTCCCTTTAAGATCCTGATATGTCTCTTCCTGGCGCCGCTGTTGTTGCATATCTATTTTTTTTCCTTTTTAGTTCTCTAGTGGTATACAGTAGTTATGGTGGCTGATTTCTAGATTTGAAAAATATGTATAGGGATTGTATGTATGGTGTATGCCATGTGTATTGATATTATAAGAATGGTGTATGTCCTATCTATCTTTGTATATACAATGGACATACAATGTATACAAAGTATATACACTTGACATACAATTATCATGGTAGTATATGTGTTGTTTATATACGAGTGTATGTCTTATTTATTGAATATATGCTTATGAAGAATATTTTGGAGAGGAAGTGGGAGACTCCATGGCAGCTTACTAATATTGTGGAGGAAGTCTGACAACTTATGATAGATAAGGAGATTGTGGTATGTCATGTGTTGAGGGAAGGCAACAAACTAGCGGATCATCTTGCTAGTAATGCACTTGATCATTATAATGTGCTTGCAAGTTCCTTTTATGAGTTAGATGTGGATGTGATGAGCTGCGAGGTCCGAGAGGAAGGAAGAAAGAGGCCACGCACAGATACAATATATTTTAATAAAGATGATGAAGAAGAAATCTCCTTCCCGCATCATGATGCTTTGGTCCTTACACTGAGGATCATCAATACCTATGTGGATCCAGGAGGATGTCAACATGATCAGACAAGTTATGCGCGACATGCAACTGTTGGTCCAGGTAATCCCGAGCCCCTCTACACTAAACATCTTTAACAACTCCAGCGAGAGGTCTGTTGGCCAGATAGTCCTATCGGTCCTCGCGCTATGAGCAACCATGCTGACATCCTTCCAAGTCATGACGTGTGATATATCCTTCCTAGTCGCGGATATTGCCATTGAGCCTGAAGAGCTGAGAGGGTCGGACCCTTATGAAATACACGACATCATTAATGACCTAGAAGAAGAAGAAATTTTGAGAGCCACAGTAGACGACCTGGATCCACTGATTCTCAATGAAAAGACACCAGAGAAAAAGTTTTGCGTGTGCTCGAAGTTAATAACCGAGGCTCGAGAGGAGTTCGCCAGCCTCTTCCGCTCCTAGGCAACAACTTTTCCATGGAGACACACGGATATGCCAGGAATTTTAACTCAAGTGATCACCTACTGGCTGAAGAAACGAATCCACCATGTCACAAGGCAGCGACGGACTTCCACGAAACACCGCCCAGGTAGCAGATGACGCAACAAAGGATCCTAACGATCCCAATAAGCATGGGGCTGATCCAGCTAGGGACGTGGTCGATCTAAAAGAAGATGGTAATCACAGTGAATCATGGTCCTAAGAGGGAGACATCACTCGAAGGGAGAGTTCAAACGAAACCAAGAACATGTTTGAAAAGGCATTCGACAAACTCGTCGAAGCGCATAACCAACAGTCAATACCGATGGCTGATACGCTATCGTGGCTTAGAAGAAGTTTTTACAAAATCAGCACTACAAGAATTCCCTCGAGGATAGGCCCTCGGGGAATACCCCAGCCTCTATAGCGCGACAAATAAATATGAATGCAGCCGCATGAAGCTCCGATACAGCCAACACTCCAGCATCTACAGAATCTGCCCTCGTGCAAGAGCTACGTTAACAGTTGATGGAAACTAACGAGGAGATAGATCAGATTCCGGGCGCATCGCCCGTAATAACAATGGTCGATAGGACAAGTTTTATCAACAACCTTACAAGTCTAGTGCCCAACCGCTGGTAGGAACACATGACGCTCCTACTAGTGCTTGATATATATAGCAACTGTTTCTTTCACCAAAAGCTTGAATCCCTTATGTCAGCAACCACGCGGGAACTCCAAAGAAGCTTGCAAAAGCACCCAACAAAAACATGGAGTGCGTTGCATCACCAGTATAGTCAAAAATTACGAATTGGGTTAGATGCCATCAAAACATCTGAAGAAAGCAGTGGAAGGAGTCGTAAAGGTGAAGCAACAGAGAAAGCTTTGTTTGAAGACAAAGGAAGGAACAGGAGGAGATATTCCCATGCGTATTTTCCAAGGTAAGTGGACAGACACGTTGACGCTCTAAGGGGTGAAGGTCCGTTAGGTCCGAAAGGAGGACCCAAGTCACGGCGATTTAAGGATTTGGATATTCGTGTAAATGCAGTAGACCGGGTAAAGAATTATCTTGGGAGGCTAGGACAACGAGTGCACTGGCCCACGTACATGAAGAATAATTCCTGCAAAGACTCTTCAGTCTACTGCAAATTTTACCGGGGCTATAGTCATCACACCACAAACTGTAGAGCCCTCATGCTCAAAGTGGCACACCTTACAGAAGGAAAGCAAACATATGCACAAAACAGGGAGGGCGAGCCGTTCTCGAAGCAGCTAGACATACAGAGGTCGGTCAAATGAGGTAAGAAATACCATGATAGATCAAATACTCACATAAAAGCTTTAACAATAGAGCAGACAGAAGACACCAATGGTGTTAAGGATCCAGAACACGATAAAACTACTATGTATATAAGAACGATAAAGCTAATATTTCAGCAATCTTTTGTCTACTACATAACTTTCTACCCTAATCCTCGACCTCCATAACTTTCGGTGATCTGGAGGTGAGCCATGTCCTCGGTGATCTGGAGGTGAGCCATGTCCTGTCGAATCACCTCGCCCCAATTCTTATTCGATCTACCTCTACCTCTCCGTAGATCCAGCACTAGCAGCTTCTCGCACCTCCTCACTGGAGCATCTATGCTCCTTTATTTCACATGTCCGTACCATCGCATCCTCGCTTCTCGCATCGTATCCACCAATGAAGCCATTCCCACCTTGTCATGAATGACCTCATTCTTAATCTTATTCATCTTTTTATTCCCACACATCCATCTACAACATTGTCATCTCTACTACGCTCATCTTCTGAATGAGTGTGGTCTTGACTAGCCAACACTTTGCTCCATACAACATAGCTGGTTGAACGACCGCTTTATAGAACTTACCTTTGAGTCTAGGTGCCACTTTCTTATCGCATAGGACACTAGACGCGAGTCTCTACTTCATCTAGCCTGCCCCTATACGATGAGTGACATGATCATCAATTTCTCAGTTACCTTGAAGGATTAAGCAAAGATACTTGAAGCTTTTCTTATGCAGAATGACCTGAGAATCAAGCATTACTTCCACCTCTCACTCCTATGATGCATCACTAAATTTTCACTCCATGTACTTTGTTTTCATCCTGCTCAGCCTGAAACATTTAGTCTCTAGGGTATGTCTCCAAACCTCCAGCTTATCATTGACTCTGCCGTGAGTTTCATCAACCAATACTATATCGTCTACAAATAACATACACCATGGCACCTCCACTTGGATGCTCTGTGTTAGTAACGCCAATTCATGATTTAATAATATAATATGCAACTTGTACACAAGGCTTTGGCATAGAAAGTACACCCTATCGGCAGCTACGCACGTCAAAAATACCTGTGTAGAACATCCATAAAGGCCAAAGGCCATCAAAAAAAGGATGAAACCACTTACCTTATAGTCTCCGGCCGAATCGACTATTGAACGAACTCCTTTCCCTCCCGACGCCTCTTCAAGCTACTTTCCCCTATGTTAAAGAAGAGAAATTGCATAAATAAGCGCTTACAATGTGATTCCTTAGCAACTAGCCGGAGTTGGAAGGAAATTATGAAAATATCCCTGGGCCGAGCTCAGCCGAATGCCCAAAAATTGTATAGTTCTGGACTCCTCATACTACCACGAGATCAATTATATAATTGTATTTCAATTTTAGGTTCAATTCACATGAGTTCCCCGATTTCATAAGTTAGGGTTCTAATCCACTTCTTTTCAAGCTAAATCTCATAAATTCATGATCTAACTCAATGAATTAACATAATAAAAGGGATTAGAATCGTTAAATAACTTTATATACTGATTTGGTACCAAGAAATGATGTTGCACAAATTAGGAAATGAGGAATTATGAGTTAGAACTTAAACAACCGACAATGGGTCAATTTATACCCTGAAACCGGCGCCTTCGCACCACCACGGATGTTGATGCGCCACCCCTTCTTTGCCCTCGCACTCCCAAGAGTTTTTTTGTGATTGAGGGAAGAAAAACCAAACGCACATGTGCCCCCACACGTGCAATCGCGCGGGCCTGTCAAGAAGGTGCAGAATTCTACACTAGCACCTGCTGGTTCTGTAATTTGGGTTTGAACTTGACCTTACGAGGCTCGAAATGACCCTAAATTTTGTGCACAAGTCATTCAACACTTGTGTGACATGCTCGCAAAGATGGATCTCAGATCGGATCCCCAAAACTCAAGATAAGGGTCCTACGAGAAGAGATCGATTTCTTGACTTTCGGAGCTTTAGTGAATACTTTCCGAACGACCTTGGATTTCACTTTTGAAAGTTCCCACAGGTTACAAATGACCATACAAATCTAATGCAACTTTTGGATTTTAAATCGAAGTTCATTTACTCAAGTCGAGCTCGAAAAGCTCTTTTAAGCGTTACCGACAACCAAAATAGAATCTTTCCTTGAAAACTTACAAAACGAGGTTAGAATTAGCTCAAATTTTACAGGCAGGTCCTAATGGATCTTACAAATCTTTTAAAACTATCGGCACACCAATCAGAGTCTTAACTCTCAAAACGACTGATCGAAGTCTTTTCAATTATTAACTAAACGACATTGATTTTATAAACTGCAAGCTCTATATTATTACCACATCTGACAATAATACGTTCATAATTGTCTCATTCATATTAGTTACCTAGACAATAGAGGCGATTTTCTGTATGAATAGGCCATTCTTTTTGTCTATCCGACATATGTTTAATTTATGTACTAAACATAAAAAAACATTGTGTATATGAATCAACACAAATAAATAATTTAGGCTTCAACTACACCAACTTAAATAATGTAGTTTTCTGTGACATGCTTGGGAAAATTAAAAATATAAATACATCGACATCTACTTAAATCTAATGACTTAACATATATTTCATAAGAACCAGATGCTATGGGTTCACTATTGGATATGCTATCAATGCTTAGAGATGTATTTCATGTTCACATTTTCTGTATACAACTATGTCTCTAACCAAATTATACTATATATCAATATGGCATGTCTTCCACCTATACTTGGGATTTTTGTATAAACTATTGAGACTTGACTATCACACTTGATTGTCACTAATTCAATAGCACTAACAAAGACACACCCAAATATACTAAAAAGTCATTTAAGCCCAACAACTTTTAGCACAGTTGCTGAAAGTTCTCCAAATCTAGCTTTTATTGTAAATAATGCTGATGATTATTTATTCATTTGATGGTTGAAGTCTTTGTGGGAATGGTGGGGGAGGTAGAAATTCCTCTATTTTCTCTTCTTTTATCTTTACTTTCTCTACTTCTTTCACTTACGCCACTTCAGATTTCTTTTCCCTTACTCTTGACTGCCAACTCTTTACCCCTTAATTCGGGTTATACCAAGACATTGCTCAAGTCTCATTGAGTTTAGTTTTGGTTCAGTATCACCAAGAAGTGCTCTATGTGATCTAGCATTTCGAGCGCTTGCTATCTGCCCTCAGTCCGACGAACAATATAGTTGAGTTTTCCAGTTGATTCTACTTCTTGATATCCTAGATTTCTAACTAACATGTTTAACATATTCATGAAAACTCGTTGATTATTCACGACTCTGCAAGTTCCCCTAACACCTATATTCCTATTGTGTGAGTAAAAATACGCCACTTGTGGTTACAAAGATACAAGTCCAGCTGGAGAGACTAGACTTAACTTACAAGTCACTGGGCGCAGAGAATACACGCCTGCTCCTCGAGCCAGAGCCGCTTAGCCGGTATGGGCCATAGGATGCAAGGTATACATCCCGCCACCTTAGGATTTATAGTTTCCTAGTTAGAGTTTAGTATATACCACCGCCTTGAGTAAACAATCCCACAACCTTATTAATCTTTGTATTTTATCATAATTAGGACTAGGTAAGTCATAGCTATAAATATCCCTCCTTATATTGTATTGTACAATAAAGCGATTCATACAGAATCCAACTATTCTCAAGTAATAAGATTATTTATTTCCTACCTATTAGTTTTTCTCTCTACTTTTATTTAATTTCCTTCATACTTACCGTATTACTTGTGACCCTTCTACAAATTTAATTATTCAACCTAGACGACCAATTTTAGACATAAATAGTTTGTGGCGCCCACTGTGGGGCCCAAGCAATTGTAGGTTTCTATGAAGGAAAAGAGAAATCATGTCTGATGACAACGATAACATTCCAAAGAACACTGCTGACGCAGCAGACGATTCCACAAAGGATCCCAGCAGTCCCAACGGGCAACCAAACCACCCTACTTGAGATCCGATCTCTGCAGGCAGTGATAGCGAAGATGATCAACCACGTGGAGGCAACTCTAAACTTGAGGATTTCTTTGCATGTCTCTTCAAAACCCAGGAGGAGCGGGTAGAGCAGAACTCGGGCAACTTGGTCGAAAACATGGTTTAGAAGCTGGGAACAATCTTCGTTGGTTCGTCCCAGAGGCCAGCGCCCCTATGAGGACCAGCGCCCATGAACGAGTCACCAGCTTCCATTCCCAATCGAAGACTCAACATGGAGGCCATCCCTGGAAGAGCTACAGCGGCCAGCAATCAAGGTCTCGAAGGAACACCTGTCATTCAGGATATCCTGAAGGAGCTAAAGGCCATCCACAATCAGATCGGTAATGTGCCAGGTGCTACACCCCAGATTACCACCGTAGATGAGCAAAAGTTCTACAAACATGCATATAAAGCGAGTGCTGCACTGGTCCGCGTACCTAAGCACTTCCGTCTATCGAGTAACCTCAAATATGATGGAACCATTGATCTGGATGAGCACATCACTCCTTATTATACAGCCGTCAAGAACAACAAGATATTTGAGGAAGAAACTCAATCTGCTCTGGTGAAAAGGTTTGGTTCAACCTTAACCAAAGGTGCCTTCGCATGGTACACTCAGCTACCATTGGGGTCAGTCGAGTCATTCACTCAGATGAATGATCTATTCAAGAAGGCGCATTCTGGAGCCTCCAAGCGAGAGGAATGCATGGAAGACATCTTCAAGATCCGGCAACGCGACGACGAGCTGCTGAAAGACTACCTAGAGAGATTTCAGAGGGAACACATGGAGCTCCCTCCAGTTCCTAAAAACATTGCTGTGGTAGCCTTTGGCAAGAGTCTGAGCTCTAGAGGTTCGATAGCCACTTGAGAGTTATAATGGAGTCTTACTCAGCACCCGATGATGACATGGAACGCCCTACACCAACGATATAATGAAAAACTCCATCTCGAGCCTAAGCCGCCTCTAGAGCCCAGCGAAGACATACAGAGAAAGCGAGCAGGTAGCCCACCTCTGGAAGGGGAAGGGGAAGAAGAAGAACGAAAGAAAGGGCTCAGGAGTCTGGGAGGATATCAGAAAAGCAAAATAGTTCGCTAGGAACTAGACTACACGAGAAAAATGCAGAGCAACGCATCTTCAAAGAATTCGGGCTATGGGTGAATGCAGTAAAACTAGTCCTCAATCACTTTGGAAGACTAGGTTCTAGGGTGCACTGGCCACCCACCATTAAGAGCGCGACTAGAAATAATTTAACGGCCTACTATAGTTTTTATCGGAGTAACGACCATGCTATAATCGACTGTAAAGCTTTGATGCTCGATATCGAGCATTTTTTGAAGGATACCTCAAGGACCTGATCATAGAGGGGGGCGAGACAATCCAGAGCGCTCGACCCCAAGGACAAGCGGAGTGTCAACGCAATCTTCGCTACCCCCGGGTTCGACAAAACTTGGAAAACTGCGGTACCAGAACCTTCTGCCTGCCTAATCGTGTTATGCCTTTAAATGGAGAGGGAACCTACTAAGAAGCCCTCACCGTCCCAGTCAAGGTGCTTGACTCTCAGGTCAAGTAAGCTCTGATTGACCCAGGAAATGATGTCAATGTCATTCGATGGGAGATGAGCGGAATATGGGTCAACATCACCGGATGACCTCGAGCCCCTGCAAAATACCCAGTTTCAACAGCATCTATGAAAAGCCTATTAGGGAAATAGCTCTGCCAATTTATTATCCCGGATGTGATGAGCATAACAGCTTTTCAAGTAATGACTTACAGCCTCTCATATGATGTCATCCTAGAAAGACCTTGGATGCATGGATTAAAGGGAGTGCCCTCCACACTTCATCAAGTGTTCAGATACCCGACCTTGTGCGGGATAGGCGACTTGCGGACTGAGCAGTCCTCACCCAAAGAGAATCAAGCACCCGATTAGGATATTAATGCAAGGTTGATATCAGAAGTAAATATGGTCGAAAGAGAGCCACCATGGGACACATCCATTGAGCGAAAAGCAAGAATAGTAGTAGGGGAGCTCCGAGAGTGGGTGTCAAAGATGAGTAATTTGGTTCCGCGAGTCACAGAACTGTGGTATCAGCTCTCTGAAGTGCTGGTAAAACATGAAGATCCTGAATGGCCGATATTCTGCTGTCAAGTATTGACACGAGTAAAGATGAACCTTATAAGGCCTCTGATGATAACCAAACCGGTCCAGGGGAGAACCTACTGATGTATGTGACAGTCTCGTAAGTGGCGTGGAATGTAGTCCTCGCATGGGAAGAAGGTGGAAGGCAACTTCCTGTACAATATGCTAGTAAGGGGCTATTGGGAGCAAATGCATGCCTTCCACTGCCAGTCTAGTTCGTGACAGTGGTGGCCATGGCAACGCAGGAGTTGCGTCCCTATTTTCTGAATCATACGGTCAGTGTGGTTTCTTTTGTACCATTACAGACCATTCTGTCTAAGCCTGGGCTCTCAAAAAGGTTAGCAGAATGGGCCGTAGAGTTTTGAGAATATGATATTATTTATCAGTCGCGAACGGCCATCAGATCAAAAGCCCTGGCGGACTTCTCAACGGATTTCAGCGTAGAGTTGGCTTCAGAAGTTGAGGAGGTGATAAAGAATGCATAAACGATTGGTCCTGGACAGAGGGTAATCCATACGGGTGTAGTAATCAAAGATGAAGAAGCCGACCTTAATCTATGGATTAAAACACCAACCAGGAGGATCTTTTGCAGAGCTGCAAGATGCCCGTGCAGTGAAGCAGAATATGAACCCATAATTCAAGGTTTTGACTTAGCCTACATATAGAGGGCCAGGGAGATTCGCCTCCGTAGCGGCTCCCGACTGGTGGTCAATAAAACGAATGAATATTTGCACACTGGAGCAGCTAGCTAAAATAAGGGCACTTCTGAAATTTTTTTGCCAATGAAAGTATATTCATTGGGAGGAAGGCACAGAGGCAGATGTACCAGCTAAGGTTGCAAGCATCAACTCAGGCAACCGACTGACAGTGAATGAACTAACCCCCGCGGACCTGATGAACCTCGAAGTTCCAAACACATGATCCGTTCTAGAATGGCGTCATGCATTAATTGAGCACATGGGCAAGGGAACAGTCCCTAAAAATAAGGCGAAAGGCAGACGGTTGCAAAGGTAGGCAGTTCATTACTGTTTTATTAATGGGGATTTGTATTATCGGGTGGTTAACGGCCCACAGATCATACACGCTAGTTCAGTACAAACCAACGGATGGTCCTCAGAGAACACCTCAGAACCTCCCAAAAGCCAATACTTCATCAAGCATGAGGCATGGAAAGGACAACTATCTCTTGGCTTAAGAAGTACTACTCTTGAAAGGTCAACTAGACCGATATACTCGAGATATTTATTTTCTCCTTTCTTGCTCTTGGTTTTTATAATTGCTTTTAACGGGCACTTAGCCCCATCATTTTTTAAAGTTTCTATTGGCTCCGCGCCCCCTTTTTATCAATGAAACTACTATTCTACGTAGTCCATTTTATATTCAGATCCATCTACGATCCAAATATTCATAGCCCAGACATATTCAAGTTGAAGTAATACACTCACTTTTCGCTGCAAAAGTAAAGTCAACTACTCGCATGAAGCTAGATCGCTTCTAATTAAGCCACCATGCATTATTCGTAAGTTGAAATCATCAATTCAACACTTGCACCAACATATTGGTGGGGACGCCTGCCCGCATCGATGCCGTTTAAGACTTAAGCACTCGAGTGGACAAGCACAGATGTCTAGCTTGAACGCAAAAATGCCCTGTTACATACAATGGGCTAAAGACGTCCCCTTATGGGGGTGTGCCCTACCCTAAAAGTCGACTACCGCAGACAGAAAATAAGCCATCATTTGCTGATGCATAAACAACGCCCACACCCATCTTTAAAAGATAAACGCCCAGAAAGGCACCCAGACAATGCTGCTTGGCTACACTACAAGTAATTATGCAAGTACGCATAAAATATTGATGAACATCCGCTTTTATTAATATCAAAGGCCTGTAGGCTTACAATATACAATCAAGTTATTTCAAATACGATACTGTTTGTTTAGGCCTAAATTTGGTCGTTTAGGTAAAAAAAATTAAATTGGTAGAGGTGTTTACACCCAATTGTATCCTGAAATGTTTAAATCAATGTCGAATTAGCTTAAGGAAGGTTAATTTCGAAAATAAAAGCCAAATTGCTAATTCTAAAGGAAAAGGGCCAAATATGCAAGACATAACCCCAGACCTGACCCACCCATATAAACCCCTTATATACTAGGTTAGAGGAATTTTTACATATAAGTATAAGTTTTAGAAGTTATTTACAAAGCATAGCAATATTTTAGAAAAATTATCCAATATAGAGGAAATGAAAAGTTAATTACAAAACATAGCAAAAACATAGCATAACATAGCAAAACCTTACATTCTTCCTCTCATTTCCCCCCATTTCACTTTTCCTCCTTCCATTTTCCCTAATTTCACTTTTCCTCCCACCATTTCTCTTAATTTTACTTTTACGCCTCCTATTTCCTCCAATTTTACTTTTCCTCCTTCCATCCTCAACCACATTATATCTCGCTATATCTCACTGTATCTCGATGATTCTTAACTACCAACCACTCGTATCTCAATGTATCTGAACTACCAACCACCTCGTATCTCGATGTTTCTCAACTACCAACCACCTCGTATCTCGTTGTATCTCAACTACCAACCACCTCGTATCTCGCTGTATCTCAACTGCAAACCACATCGTATCTCGATGTATCTCGCTGTTTCTCAACTAAAAACTACCTCATATATCGATGTATCTCGCTGTATCTCAACTACCAACCACCTCGTATCTCGATGTATATCAACTACCAACCACCTCGTATCTCGTTGTATCTCAACTACCAACCACGTCGTATCTCCATGTATCTCAACTACCAGGCACCTCGTATCTCACTATATCTTACTGTATCTCGTTGTATTTGCATTATTTTGCACCATATCTAACTATTTCTAGACTGTATCTAGCTGTTTCTAGACTGTTTCAACATTATTTCATCTTGTTTGTGCGTTGTTTCTCACTGTTTCTAAACTATTTTATCTTTTTTGTCTTGTTTCACGTCATTTTTTACATTTTGTTTTAGATTTTTTCACTAGCCGTTTCAGACTGTTTCAGCGTTGTATTTCACTGTATCTGCACTATTGTTGCTCCGTATCTAACTGTATCTCGCTGTATCTGTGCTGTTTCAAATTGTTTCAGGGCTGTTTCAACATCATTTTGAGACTGTTTCTAAAATATTTGACCTTTTTTGTACTAAATCTGAGAATGTCCATATTGACGGCTCTTCAAAGTATAAAAAAGATGTGATATAGAAAGGGGCATAAAAATAAAAAAAAGAGAGAAGAAAAAAATTAAAAGTATTGTGATTCATTGGAACCATCAAAATGGAATAGACCTTGAAGACATTTAGGTTATACAAGATCTGTTATGAGTAACACTAAAATTTCGACCATTTTTTTTCTTTTCCTTGCTATGAACTGCATTCGATGCAAATGAATGAGCAGCTTCAGCATTAGCTATAGTTTTATGAGTTTCATCTAGCTTCCTCATAGCAGCTTCATAAACTAGTTTCTTATTCCTGCTCCACTGCATCATTTCTTCAAGCTTCTGAGCCCATATCCTCAACTCTTTTAGCTCGTCATCATACGCAACCGTGGTCACGACGGTGATGAATGAGAAAATAATGGAAACAGAGACGGTGCGGATGCCTAGATCGAGAAGTGTGTGATGGAGTTTTTTCATGGCGGGGAGTAAGGTAGTGGAAGGGTCGGAAAATGTCCCGCCGCCGAACACGCGGTGATGACCTCAGAACCGACAGAATTAAGTGATTAAGGTGTTGGGGATGGTTGATTTTGCATTGTGATGGAGGAATTAGGGTTAGAAGAAGAAGAGAGAGTAAAGTGAGAGATGTAATTTGGGGAAATGAAATTGAAATGCCTTGATTGTTGTGCAATGTGTTAGGAAAAATAATGCTATCTCTTGTAATTTGATAAATGTTGCTATTTTTTTTGTAATATAGGGGCGTAAGTTTGTATATATGTAAAAAAAACCCCAAAATCAGAATTTCCTAAATCCCAACCAGTTTTTCATTTCCTAACCCGTGATTAGAACCCTAAAACCTGAATTTCTCTTCGATTTTCATCCAAACTGCAAAAAATCCCTAATCAAACGATAAGCACTTAACATCCTTATCTTCTTCCTCCGTACAAGAGCGTTGCTGGACTAATCTTGTGTGTTTAGTTGTGTACAATTCTCATCCAAATTGTTAAGCCTTTTGTAACATTCAAATCCTGATCTTTGAAAGATTTGACCACTTTCACCCTTATCAAACAAGGGAAATGATGAAATTAGGGCAAATTCAATTTCAAAAAGGGAATTCGCAAAACCCTAGGGTTCCGATGTATAAAAGGTATATTTTCTCAGTATTTTTGAGGTGTTCCTAGATATAGTTCATAGAGAGAAAAAATACTAAGACAAACAGCAGTCACAGTTCTATTTAAAAAACAAGGGTTTTAATGTCTCCTATTCAGTTTATAAATTTTCAGTTTGTTTAGTTTAGTTACTGGTATTCTTTGGTGGCTTGTGTGTTTTCGCGTCGCTATTCGAGTCGTCGACCTTGTTCGAGTCTTCGCTCTTATTCGAGTCGCTTCTCTCAAATCTTCGCCTCGTTCATTGCCCTAAAAAAGGTCAGATCTGAAATCTTTTCATTGCTTCTGTATTTTGCTGGTTTAAGTGTATACTTGATTTCCTGTTTATGTAAAGACTGTTTAAACATGGTAATAGTTGGTTTTGATAGCAATCAAAACTGTTTCAAGATAAAATTATGCATATATAAAAACTGAACCCTGTTTGTATCTGTGAACTTATTTTGGTCATAACCAATTAAAGTTGGTATCTTTATCTTGTTATGGTAGTTTTAGTGAAGCATTCAAGGTATGTTAGATGTAAATCTTGGTAAAAATGTGTAAGGACTTAGTTTTAATATAATAGTTTGAATCTTCGATTAAGAGGTGTTCTGCTCCTCTCTTGCTTGTCTTCTTTGGAGCCTTAGTTTTTTTCTTGATTTTCTTTAAGCCTAAGCAGCAACATTAGTGATTAGGGTTCCTTCCTTTATTTGAGACATGAATCTGGTTCTGAGAAGTTGAAGTATATTGAAGTTTTAGAGGATGCCTTAGGCTGTAATTCCCTAGTATTTTCATCATGCGAGGTTTTTCCTTTGCTCATCAATGTCTTAAGGGTGAGGTGAAGGTTATTTAAGGGTGATTCTGGGTTATGTTTAGTGAGGCAGCAAGCTGCATTTATGGGAGAATGAAGGGGCTATTTCTGGTCACTTATTTGCTTGAGAGTTTCAGGGAGTCATATGGAGGCTTGATTCTGCCTGGTGAAGTAGAAGGAAGGAGAGAGTGTTGCTTGGTTTTTCTTTTGTGTGTTGATTCTGGAGGTTGCGGGCTATTTCTTGTTGATTGTGAAATGTAGGGAGTTCGGGGAGGTTGTTTCTGTTTTTTTGAGAGAGCAGGAACGAGATGTAGGGTATGATGAGGTTATGTCATGTTGCTGTTGGAGTGTCTGGGGTAGTTCCGGTAGTCCATAGGGTCTGTTTTGGTTCTTTTTTGCTACAGAGGTTTTGAGTTATTGTCAGGGCTGTGTGGACAAGTAGAGGGTGTTAGGAGGCCAGGTTGGTGTTCCAAGGAGTTGAATGGGGGTTGTAATGTTCTAGTTGTTTCATGGGGTTTGTAAGAGGGTTTAGAGAGAGTTTATGATGCTGCAAAGGTAAGAGGGAGTGCAGGTTTATTTTCTCTTGAAAATAAAAGGGTCTGGGGCAGGTTATTGGTGTTGTAAATTCAAGTTAAGTGTGAGGGGATTAGGGAGCGTGTGTATACCTGTTCAAGTTTCTCTTGGTGATTTTGCAAAGGTGGGAGGAGGCTGTAGTTAGTAGGAAATGGATTCTTGCTCGTTGAAGGGTGTGAGTTTATTCCTGTTTGCTTGTCTATCAGTGAGTTATACTTTGGCGGTCTACATGTTGTTTTGAGTTGGTTATTTGTGCTGCAGATTTAGGAAAAATATGAGGAGGTTGAGAGAGTGTGCAAGGGTGCTATAGGTAGTTAGTTTAGGTTCCACCTGGGCTATAGAGTAGGCATCCCTTGTGGTTCTGTTTCATGAGTAGTGTCTGAAAGTTTAAGTTGGCAGTTTTGAAATTTATTCATTCATAGTTTAGGTATTGCTTTAATTGTAAAATCATGTTGGTATGAGTCTATATGTAGAGATGGATCACTGCCTAATTTGAATTAGTGGGGTTGTTTAAGGTTCTTTAAATATAAAATGACTTTTTTTTAGTCAATATAATGTTTGAACTTGATTTAAGTTTTAAATTGGTCTGAATGTCATGAGCTAGTGTTTGAATTACATGAAATTGCATAAATTCACCTATGCCGTTTTAAACTTGGCTAGCTGCTTCAGGTAAAGTTGTAGATTTATGAACAGTGAGGTCTTATTTATGTTTATGACAAGTGAGGTCTTATTTCTATCTGTGACCAGTGCGGTCTTTTGTATTTGAGACCAACGTGGTCTTATTTATCTGTGACCAGTGTGGTCTTATTTATTTGTGACCAGTGAGGTCTTACTGGTTTGCGACCAGTGTGGTCTTGTTTCTTTGTGACCAGTGTGGGGAGATTACATTAGTGTTGTGTGAATAAATGCTGTGCTTGGAGTTAAAATCGCTTTCCGAATTCTATCTTCTAAACTCCCTCTTTCCCCATCCCTTTAGGAACCATGTTTAGGATCCCTGTAAACCGGACTGGAAGTTTTGTAGGATAGATTTTTTGTAGAATAAAATTCTTATTGCATGTTTAGAATTACCTTATGGAATTATTTGTTCCCGTTTCTTGGGGACTTGTCAATTAATTTAAGAAATTAAGAATCTTTTGTTAATTAATGAGTGCAAAATAAAAGAGACGATTAAAATTCATCCATTTAAAATTGTAATTTATACAATTAGCTATTTTATTTAATTAATTAATTAATTAATTAATTATTTAATATAATTAATTAATTATTTACTTATTATTTATATATTTAATAATTTAATCAATTAACTATTTATTTATTCTATCTATTCATTTATTATTAATTTAATTTATTAAGTAATTATTTTATATCCTCTTTTATTTATTTTACCTATTCTCATTCAATTATCTAAGCATTTGTTTAACTGTTTGTTCATTTCCTACTTATTTATCCACTTATCTATTTATTTATTACCTATTTATTTATATACCTTATCTAGCATTAAAACTTCTAAATTATTAATTTTATTAGAATTCATGAAAACCACCGGATTAACCGCCTTTTGGCGGATTTTCGAAGTGCTCTAATAATATGGACCTTCTTTCAAAATTAAATGATCCACTTAGCCAAAGAATCCCTAAAATATGTTTCCTTTTAAATAAGAAAGAATTTACACTCATTAATTAATATTGGTTCCTAGTTTTCCTAAATTAGGTTGTGACTCCAAAGAAACCCTTTGGAATCTCCATAATATTGAACTTATACCCGGAACTAGCCCTTAAACCGGTAAATTTTTGGGGTTCAACAGCATAGCAACTTTACTGGGGATATTTAATGGTTCATAAGGTTTTCACAAATTTACCTTGTTTATGTGTTGAATTGTATGCTTTATTTATGTGTTTGAATTGTATGTTGAAACTCGTATGCGTAGATTGATTGTGTGTATGTATGTCACTGAAGCATGTCTTTATTTGAGCATAAAATCAGCATTTCACTCATATTTCTTCCATTCTGGAAACTGTCAATTCTTTTCACCTCCTCGATTTGATCACGGGGCACACGCTTGACGTGTAGATATTCGGGAAGGGCATTGCCCTTCTCCACTCTTTGAATTTCTTTCGTATCACCAAAAGTTAGAAGGGATAATTGATGCTATGCCGGGTATTGACATTAGCCAGTTTTACTGTTTCATGTGGCCAGGTTCTATACCGCATAGGTGATACGAGGCTAGATGTTATTATATTTCATATACTTTTGCCTTGTATTTATGTTTCTACTTTTTATAATTGTTAGCACTTTGAGCTGAATTTCTCTCATTTGGTATGTTTTGTGTTGTAGGAATTACGTTGATGATATGAGGCATTCGTGGAGCAAAATTTAGTGAAAAGAAGAGTTTTGAAATATGACTAAAAGCCCGAGGGTCAAGCAAGCGAAGAACGGACAAAAAATGAAAAAACCTGGCAAATAACCGGGGGCACGCCGTGAAACACATAGTGCAGCATACTGTGCGCCCCTCTGAATGCATATTCTGAGTTTTAGTAGTTATTTTCGAGGGTGTTTTTGTCTTAACTCAGGTCCTACACTATAAATACACCTTGGAACTCAATTAGACGGGACTTTTGGCTAATCAAGATTCAAGGCTTTTCCTTATCCACCATTATTTTTGTGTAGATTTACATGCTTATAGTTATTTCATTAACTTGATTATGACTATGTGTGGCTAAATCACCCATTGTAGGGTTGATTGAACCACTCCAATACTTATGTGTTATGAATATTAGTTTTAATGAATGGAACTTGTTAATTCTTCCTATCTAAATGTTTACGTTATGCTTTTTTTTTGGTCGAATGAAATTTTTTTTTCAACCAATATAACATTATACATCCGCTAGTTCATATGGGACTCTAGAACTATTCCTCTATTACATTAGCTTTATACTTTCCTTATCTATTAGTCCTCATGGATCATCTATACATTTTTAGACAAGAAAACTACTCATGGATCATCTCTAAGTCTCTGTCTGCTCTCCATGTTAGAGTTCTTGTATATGCGATTGTTTCTTTTGCTCCATACCTGGTACACTATTGCATCAAATAACCATCCAAGTATTTCTATGCGTGGCTTGTGTCTTCTGGCTTGTTTAGAAATCCAATGTAGCTCCTCTTCCCAGTCTCTTATGTGCCTATTAATACCCATCTAGTGCAACAAAGATACCAATATATACTTGGTATAAGGACAACAAAAGTATAGGTGAGTTAGTGTTTCTGTTGCTCCTGTGGTGCATAACACACATTCCGTAGGCACTTGTATCCCCCATCTTTCTAATCTATCTACACTTGCCAGCCTGCCTTGAATAGCTAATCATAATATGAAATGGTGCCTAGGTAGTAACCCATTGCTCATTGCAAGGGCTTTTCAGTATACCTTTGGGAATTGTGGTGTGCAAGAAAGGTTAATTTTCTTGATGCTAAATTTGCTCTTGCATACAGACTGCTGTAGTTCAGCTTTCACTTCTCCATCTCCCATCCCATTTTTTGCATAAAAAATCTTTCTCACAGTCCAGCTAGCTTGCTTTGAAGTGTGAGTGTCCTCCAGGCTCCTTCTTTTTATGTAGAAACTGTGGACCCACCGGACCCATAAGGTATCTTTTTTTGAAGCTAAAAAAAAAAAGATATCCAGTATATACTTATGTGCTTTATGTGCCTATTAATACCCATCTAGTGCAGCAAAGATACCCATATATACTTGGTTTACGTTATGCTTGCTATTGATTGGAAGGGCCCCCAATTGATTGTCCCCTTTACACTAGTGTTTCTAGGGATAGATTCATAGGCTATGGCTAAACACTTAGCAATATTTCAACCTAAAATCAAGGCATTACTTAGATTGTCAAAAAAGTAATTTGTGACCACTGAACCCGATTGTGAACAATACATTTAGTCCAACATATCTTTATTAATTAATTAGAAAATTGGTTAGTGAAAGTTACAATTATTACACGAGAGTGAATAGCTGTGAATTTGGAGTAAGTGTTCAATAGGAAGAACCAAGTTGAATTTGTTAAAGCATTATTATAACACATAGGTAGGAGTTGGGTAGATCAATCCTAGGCTTTACATCCTTTAAATCAATCTTAATCTCTATTAATTGTCGTTTACTTCATTGTTAATTTTTATTACTTATTTATTACTACAAAATGAATCTTAAATAAAAAACCCTCAGAAGTTAGTTGATTGGTAAATTAGTTAGACTAACAACTAGGTTTTGAGTGTTCTCTATGGGATTCGACCTCGGGACTTTAAGTACCGAGCTAAATTTGTCGCGACTGCTTAGTCCCTTTTATAGGGCGTAGTTGGGCGTGACCAAATTTTGGTGCCATTGCCGGGGAACACGATGTTATTTTAGTTGTTTAAATAGATAGTTTTATTTCTCAATTGACTTCACTTCGGTCAACTTGAACTAACTCTTTGGAGTTTTGTGTGCTTCAGGTGTATGTGAAAGATAAGATTTCAGTCTGCAGATTAACCGTTTGACCTACAGATTGAGAGGACATTTCACGCCTTGAGAAGGGAAAATACTGTTGACAATACACTTAGAATATAAGAAGCCAAAGAAATTGAGATGGCTGAAGATTTGGCGCTTAATGCTTTTGCACAGCCTATGGCTGGAAACCTGCCTCTGCTATTCAGCTTTGAGAATTTGAAGCTGCTGTCTAATGTAGAATTGTTCGAGGGGAGGTCTACGGATGACCCACTGATGTTGGATAAACTACGGAAGTGATAAATTAAGATAAAAGCAAGACGAGACTCGAATGATTACCTAAGTAGCAATGAGGAACTATGTCTCGATACACCCCGGGTGAATGTCAAGGAATCACCTATGCTATGCAACTATCCTCAAGAGGCACTCGGCTCTCGCAAATAGAATGATAAAAAAGGATTGAGGTTCAACTTGGATTCTACCAATTAAAATTCAAGCCAAGAACAAGGTTTCATTAGAGAGTATTTCTCAATTGTTTGTGTATTCAAAGATATCTAATGAAGAAAATGGCAAAGGAAGCCTTTACATAAGGTGAAATGTTTAAAAGCCCATAAGAGGGTTAAATATAATACAAGCCAAGTCGAACTAAAATAGGGATTACACATAGAATTTCCGTCCAAAATATAGCAAAACTAGGCGCCCCGCCTAGCAGAGTAGGCACCCCGCCTGTTTCATGGTGCAACAAAGTGGGCGCTCCGCCTAGAAAGTAGGCGGCCCAAAGTCCAGAGAGTGGACATCAACCAGGCGGTCCGCCTAATGCAGTAGGCAGTCCGCCTGGTGCTGGGGCAGCCATTGCGCTCAAGTGGAAGGCCTTCAACTCTTCTCCGAAGCCTCCGTCTTCAAAGCTCTTCCATACCAAGTGTAGGTAAGAACTTTGGATCTCTTTAGCTTGGCTCCGAGTGAATGGTCTTGTGGTAGCTTGGCCGAAATCATCCACAAAAACACCTAACAAAATTTTTAAGGATTTGTGAAACTCAAAAGAAAGCTCGAGTGCCAGCTGAGGTCATGAAATTGATGTTGTTTCTGTTCTCTCTAACGAAGATGCTAGTGATTGGTTGGACTCATTACCAGTCAACTCTATTGCTAATTGGGATTACTTGGAGATTAAGTTCATGAAGTAGTTCTTTCCACCTAATAAGACTGCTAAGCTAGTTGATGAGATACTCATGTTCAGGCAGAACCTGCTAGAGACTTTACCAAAAGCTTGGTAGAGGTTCAAGGGTTACTTGCAAAGGTGTCTCAATCATGGAATTCCTGATCAGATGTTAGGACAAAGAATTTACATGAACATGGGTGATCAAATTAAGGGTATTTTGGATGCAACGGCTGGAGGAGTTCTTGAGTAAAATATGCTCTGAAGCGAAGGCCCTATTTGATGTTATGGCTCAATATCCAGGCTGGTCGAATAGAGATGTATATTCTGCCTTAGGCTCAGGGGCGTCATATGCTGGTATTGTTCATGGAGTGGAAGAACAAATGTCAAAGCTGCAAACTATGCTAGATGTTGCCCTAAAACAATTCAAGAAGAACATGTTGAAACATGTTAACCAAGTGGACGTACCCGATCCCGGTAATTTTGCTGACTCTGATTTATTTAGCTATAATGAAGACGTGAATTTTTTTAATTATGGGCAGAGGCAGCAATACAATCAGCAGGGTCCAGTTAGGCAGGCACAACAGCAAGTTCTATACAACACTGCCAGACCATAGGGTCAGCCAGTTCCTTACCAGAGACAAGTAGCTTATAATAATCAGCAGAAAATTGTGTTACCTACGCAGCAGGCTAATGAAATAGCTGAGATTAAGAGCATGGTGCAGTCTATGATGGGAGTACATAAGCAGATGCAAGATCAAGTGACAACCCATGACACTGCCATTAAGGGAATAGAGACTAAGTTGAGACAACTAGCCATTTATTTGAACAATAGACCTTAGGGAGCCTTGCCTAGAGATACAGTGGTAAACCAAAAGGATGCAATTCCTAAACAATTGATGGTGGTTAGATTAAGGAATGGTAGAGACTTAGATAAAGAGCAAGAACTGGCTAAGAGAGCGGGGCCTAATGTGCCAATAGTGACCCTCTGGATGTTTCGACTAAAGTTGCCGACAAAGATGAAGTTGAAAAAGACACCACCACCTCCTTATCCTGAAAGGCTCATAAAATAGCAAAAAGAGAGCCAACTCAAGGAATTAATTGATATGATTAATCAATTACATGTTAACATTCCTTTACTTGAAACAATTAGAGATGTGCCTGGTTATGCTAAAATGATGAAAGATCTTTTGTCTAGAAAGTTTGATTTTAAGGATTTGGTTATAGTCATTCTGACTCACACTTGCATTGCTGTGGTGACTAAGCCTGTGGCTCAAAAGCTGGCAGACCTAGGTAGTTTTACTATACCTTGCATGATTGGTAAGCCCACTTTTGCTAGAGTCTTACTTGATTTAGGAGCTAATATAAATTTAATGCCTTTGTCTATAAAAAAGCTTAGTATTAGTAGAGCAAAACCAACCTCTATGAGTCTTTAGTTAGCTGATAGGAGTGTTAAGACACCTGAAGGGATTTTAGATGCTGTGCTAGTACAAGTGGATAAATTTATGTTCCCTGCAGACCTTGTCATTCTTGATTGTGCAGTTGATGAGGAGACCCCTATTATTTTAGAGAGGCCATTCCTTGCTATAGGTAAGGCTATTATAGACTGTGAGGCTGGAGAGATGAAAATGAGGTTGAATGATGAGGAGGTGACCTTTAGTGTCCAAAATCTATGAAGAGACCTAGTGAGTTTGCTAATTGTTCCATAGCTAACATATTAGGGGTGGATGACTTTGAGGAAGATGAGTCCTACTATCCTAATGACCCATTAGAGGCTTCTCTGATGAATATGGACATCCTTGATAGTGAGGAATGGGAGGAGACTGTATTGGCCCTGCAAGGGCGCAAGTTTTGGAATAAAGAACCACAATTTGAGCCACTTGATTTGGCTAATAGGATAACGCCACCCGCAAAACCTTCTATAGAGGAGCCCCCTCAGTTGGAGCTCCTGAGCACCTCAAATATATTTTTTTGGGACCTAACTCTACTTTGTCTGTTATTATTTCATCTAGTTTGTCAGATGTGTAGGTAGAAAGGTTAATACAGGTTTTGAAGGAGAGAAAGTAGGCGATTGGATGGACTATTGCTGATATCAAGGCAATAAGCCCAACTTTTTACATGCACAAGATTCTATTGGATGAGGGTCCCAAACCTTCAATAGAGCATCAAAGGAGGCTAAGCTCGAACGTGAAAGGGGTAGTCGAGAAAGAAATAATAAAATGGCTGGATGCAGGTATTATTTTTGAAATTTCTGATAGTCAATGGGTAATGCCAGTCCAATGTGTGCCAAAGTAAGGTGGGATGACTGTGGTTAAAAATGAAAATAGTGATTTAATCCCCACTAGAACTGTAACTAGCTGGTGAATTTGTATGGACTATAGGAAGTTAAATAAGGCCACTAGGAAAGATCACTTCCCTCTTCCCTTTATTGATCCGAAGATTGATAGATTGGCAGGGAGGTCCCATTTTTGCTTCTTAGATGGTTATTCAGGGTATAATAAGATTCACATCGCCCTTGAGGACCAAGAGAAAACTACTTTTACATGTCCCTATGAAACATTTGCTTTTCGAAGGATGCCCTTTGGTTTATGTAATGCGCTAGCCACCTTTCAAAGGTGTATGATGGTTACTTTTACGGACATGATGGAGGATATTATGGAAGTATTTATGGATGACTTTTCTGTGGTAGGTAATTCTTTTGATGAGTGCCTGATTAATTTAGAGAGAGTGTTTAAAAGGTGCATTGAAACTAACCTTGTGCTTAATTGAGAGAAGTGTCAATTTATGGTACAGGATGGGATAAATTTTTAGGCCATGCTGGCCTCTATAGAAGGTTCATTAAGGACTTCTCTAAGATCTCTCATCCTTTATGTAAATTGCTTGAAAAAGATCACCCCCTTTGTTTTTTCTGATGAGTGCATGTTAGTGGTTGGTGTCAACGCCAATTATTGTAGCACCTAATTGGGAGGACCCATTTGAGTTGATGTGTGACACAAGTGACTATGCTGTGCGTGCAGTGCTTGGGCAAAGGAAGGATAAAATAATGCACCCAGTCTACTATGCCAGTCGTACACTGAATGAAGCGTAATTGGATTACATCACTGCTTAGAATGAGATGCTAGCTGTAGCATTCGCCTTTGACAAGTTCCATTCCTATCTACTTAGTTCAAAGATGGTGGTGTATACAGACCATGGTGCAATTCGGTATTTAGTTGAGAAAAAGGACTCCAAGCCCCGTTTGATACGGTGGGTGTTGTTGTTCCAAGAGTTTGATTTGGAGATCTGTAATCATAAAGGCACTAAGAACAAGGTTATAGACCATTTGTCAAGACTTGAAGGAGCTGAGGAGTGAGTTGAGGAAGGTGAGATTTGGGAAAATTTTCCGGATGAGAAGTTATTGGCTACTACACTAGAAGAAATTCCATGGTATGCTGATATTGCAAATTATCTGGTAAGTGAAATAATCCTCATGATTTTGACTCGGTGAAAAAGAAAAGGTTCTTGTATGATTGTAGATATTATTTTTGGGATGAACCTTATTTGTTTAAGATATGTGTTGGTAACATGATTCGGAGATGTGTCCCCAAGATAGAGCAATCTTCTTTTTTGCAGACATGTCATTTTTCACCTTATGGAGGATATTTTGGAAGGACCGGGACAACTGCTAAAGTGTTGGGAGCGAGCTTCTTTTGACCTACTTTATTTAAGGATGCTAATATTTGGGTCTGGGGTTGTGATGAGGGCAAGAGGAATGTCAATATCTCTTGTCATTATGAGATGCCTATGAAACCAATCTCGAAGATTGAGGTATTTGATGTATAGGGGATAGATTTCATGGGTCCATTTGTTAGCTCCCATAGGAACAAGTACATACTTGTAGCAATGGATTACATCTCAAAGCAGGTCAAGGCTGTTGCTCTCCCCGCTAATGATGCCAAGGGAGCTACTCAATTCCTTATAAGGAACATCTTCTCTAGATTTGGAAGTCCTCGGGCTATCATTAGTGATGGGGGAAGTCATTTTTGCAATCAAGTGTTCAAGAAGTTACTGGAAAAGTATGAGTTCTTCATAAAGTTGCCACACCTTACCACCCGCAAATAAGTGGGCAAATTGAGGTCTTAAATAGAGAGATTAAAAGTGTGCTTCAAAAGACCGTAAATGCTACTAGGACTAATTGGGAAAGAAAGTTGGATGATGCTTTATGGGCTTATAGGACTGCTTACAAGATACCCATAGGGATGACGCCTTATAAGAAGACATGTCACTTGCCTTTGGAGTTAGAGCATAGAGCTTTGTGGGCTCTTAGGAGAGTAAATTTGGATTATGACTCTGTAGCATCTGGCAGAATCAATGAGTTACATAAACTTGAGGGGGGATGCTTTCAAGCTTATGAGAGTGCAAGATTATACAAGGAGACATGACAAGAGGATAATAGATAGAAGTTTTGAGCTGGGTAAACAAGTATTGCTTAATAATTCTAGACTTCGTTTGTTCCATGGTATGCTTAAGTCAAGGTAAAGTTGTGCAAGTAGCACCTCATGGAGTTGTGGAAGTGGAGACTGAGGATGGGTCATGAATATTTAAGGTAAATGGACAAAGGTTGAAAAGTTATTACGAAATGGAAGAAGAGGTCAAGGTGATCTCCGTCTTTTACTTTACGAGTGATTAGAGCTTGCATAATGTCGTGCCACGACTATAACTAAGGCACTTCTTGGGAGGCACCTGTGTTTGTAATTGTATACAAAATAAAACAATATAGAAAAAAAATAAAAACACAAAAAGATGTATTGCCACGACCTTAAATAAGGCGCTTGTTGGGAGGCAACACAATGCTTAGTTGTTTTAATAGGTAATACACTGACTCTTCTTGTCTAGTGCTGTTGTTGATGTTTGCAGGGCTTAAAGTGTGTTAGAAAGCATAAAAAATTGGAGAAATTGCACCTCGGGAGCCAAAAATACGGACTGTGGAATGAATTTTCGAGGTTGGAGAAGTCAGAGGGGCACACGATGTACTGCACTATGTGCTGCACGCCATGCACCCCATGGGCTACACAGCGTGGGGGCGAGAAACAGAGAACAGAAAACACTGTGCACTCCGTGCGACACATAGTGCAGCACGAAGTGTACCCCTATTTTTAATTAAAAAAATTAACTTAAGAAACCAGACCCCCCTGGTTCCAGACCCCCCATTCCAGATTCCCCTTGTTTCTTTACAACTCAGACACCCATCCCCCATTCTTTTATTTCCCCTATTTTTTACAATCCCTTTCTTTTTCTATTCTTTACAATCCCTTTATTTTTCTTTCTCTTTAAACACACTTGCAAACTAAAACCCTAACTTCTAATTCTTCACTAAATTCATCAATTTCCATCATTTTTATCCATCTACTTCATCACTAAGGTATGGTTTCTTCCCCTCTCTCTTCAATTTAGGGTTTATGCTATTTCTTTTATTCAGTTTTAGTATTTCTTCTATTTTTTCCTACACACTAACCCATCACCCCATTGTTTATTTTTTCTTTTGATTCTAGTATCTTTTTGGTAGTATTACATAGTTAAATTTATTAGTTTAGTTTAGAAAAACTAACTATTTTATTTAAAAATAAAAATAAAGTAAAAAGTGGGAACTTTTATGCTAAATTGATGGTTGTGCTCGATTTTTGTGGTTGTTATGGTGTTTGGGTGATGATGGTGTCATGGTTGGAGTGGAATGTTGTTGATCTCGGAGTTGGGAAGCTATGTAATACTTTAATTAGTGTAGTAATTTGTTTATTATAGCCATGCCTACTATGCGTTTGATGAAATTCCCCAATGAGTCTTTTTAGTCATGTTAGACAAATTCTTGAGTACTCTTACTTTATTTGCACTTGTGGGAATAGCTTAGGTAGTGGTATGTATTTTTGATTATTGGTGTAAGTTGCTAATATATTTAGACTTTGATATTATTGGTTGAAGTTTCACTTTATGTTGTTTGGTTGTTGAGGTATTCTTTGTTTAGTATCGATCTTGGTTAGTTGGATGTATGGTTTGCTTGTGAATATGCTTAGATATTAAGTGTGCGCTGCACCCACTTTTGTGAGATAGAATTTGCTAAGCTTTTATTCCTCTTGTGCAGGCACCATGGCATCTAAGCGATCTCGTCGTATCACTACGGGTGCTAGTAGGGGTGTTAGCTCTAGTAGCGCACCTGCCTCTGCTTCTCCCCAAGTCGTGGCTCCTCCTGATCTTACCCGACTGAGGCTATTCCCTGAGAGTTCTCTATCACCTTCTTAGAAGTTGTGTCTTACGACATATAGGCCTAGTCCTAACCCGAAGGCAGAGTTTCCTGTTGATGAGAGAAAGTTGCGGGCACTTGAGAGTGGTATGCATAAGCTTATTGAGCAGCTACAATGGAGGTGGATATATCAAAACTTTGGTGAGACAAACGTGTCCATGGTAAAAGAATTCTATGCTGCTTGGGTGCATTGGGATACGTTTGCGGAGTCTGAGGTTTGGGTGACTGTTTAGGGTACAACATTTCAGTGTTCTGCTGCTCCTCTAAATGATTTTTTGGGGGCACCAAAAGTGGATCCTAGACCTTCAAGGCGCACAATGGAGAGGCCTGAGTGTGCTGTCATCCGGGCCTCCTTGTGTAATTGTGACCCATTAACTCTTTGGATTAGGAGAAATGATAAACATCACGAGCTTCCTAGGAAGTATTAGATTACATTGGCTCGTCATTGGTTGCGCCTTGTCCTTGATAAGCTCATCCCTTCATCATGTAATTATAGGATTGAGAAGGTGCTGACTACATTGGTGCACCACTTGATGAGGGGCGATATGTTGAATGTTGGTGTTGTCATAGGTTATGATATGTGTAAATTACCGTTGAAGCTGCAGGTTATGGATGAGATACGCTGTGTGTAGATCCAGCACCATGCTGCCTTGAGTCACTTGTTGCAGAGTGACGATCCGGATGTTTATGATCAGATGATAGGGGGAGGGGGGGTTTCATAGAGGCGACAAGCAGGTGACATCAGCTTACTCTGAGGCCGATACCTGCTAATGAGGATGAGAACTCTGTACCTGATCCTGATGGAGGCTATCGATGCAGAGGTGTAGCGGATTGATTAGGGAGTAATTTTGACATTATTACTTTATCTATTGCACTGAGGACAATGCTTGTTTTTAAGTTTGGGGTGGTCCAAGTTTCTCTGTACTTTGTTGCTGCTTTCTATGTACTTTGATTGAGTTATTTTGATGTATTTTGATATTTTTCTAGTTGGCATTATTTTAATTTGTTTTGGTATTTTAGGATTTGATTGTATTAAACACTTTATTTTAGTACGGTGGGTTGAAATATTTAGAAATAATTCCCTTAATATTAAGTATTTTAGTATTACTATCCTTAATATTATTATTAGTGTACTAGTATTTTTAAAAATGAAAGAAAGAAAAAAAATCAAAAATAGGTACCACCAATGAACTACGCATGGTGCGTATTATGTTTCTCTTCTGATTCGCTTAGCGATATGTAGGCAGCCCTTTAGGGTCTGATTTACACATCCATTATGTATACCATTCTTTAGGTAGATTTGTTACCTTGGTTTTTCTTTGTGCATCGGTTCTTTTTCAAGGGTAGTAGTGTGAAACGGGTACAAAAGGTGTGGATGGATGAGATAGTCTTGGCTTTACTTTGACTAATTTTATATAGATACTTGATTTGGGGTATGTGGACTTTATGCATTTATTTTGTCAGGATTTAATTGCCTTAAGAAGCGTTGAGTGTATTATTTGAAGCCTATGATCATGATGTTGACTGTATATGTGCTTAAGAGTTTGCTTGTGCTTGCTTTGTTTAAGAGCGCGAATTGAGCCATTTTGAGTAGGTTATGTGTCATGTGTGAGTGAGGATTTTGTTTTCTCCATGTTTAATACTTGATGTCTAGAACTTGCCCTGTGTGGGTGCAAAGCGAAATGAGAAGTTTTCTCTGTTAGGATGTGATATAGGCATTCCTTTCATAGCCAATTTATTTGAAGCTTTAGAATAAGATGTTTACCAGTTAAAATTTAACCTTAGCTAACCCTTTTGAGCCTGTAGCCTTTTCTTTTATAGCCACTGGGATTCCTATTTTTTGTGCTAAATATCTATGAGTTGCTTGTAGTGTTATGAGCCTAAAAGGCTAGCGGACAAGTGGAAAATTGTGGTTGTTAGAGGAAGGCAAAAGGTGCTTAGAGAGGATGCTATTTGGATTGATGTACTAAAATCAAAAAGCTTGAAATGTTGTGCGATAATTGAAATATGGATTGGAAAAAAAAAATCATTGTTAGAGAGAGAAAAAAAGTGAGTAGTCCCTATCATTAGCTCCTACCTTTGCTTACTGAAAAAGGTTGGTAAAAGTTGACTCTGAGCTGGTAAAAAAAAAATAGGTTGGGAGGAAAATGCTGGAATTAATTGGTGTATTCAATTGCATGGGGTGGTTAGTCACTATTACCTAAATGTATCCTACCCATCTTATTGCCTACATTACAATAAAAAGAAGTTCAAGTTGATCTTAACTAAATAGATGGACATTAGTCGAGTCCTACACCAAGGGCATGCTTATAGTACGTCGTGCTGCGTGTGAGTTCTTTTCTGAGAGCGATTGTTTCATTTTTATGTGAATTTTCATTCATGTTCATTCTCTTGTGTGAATTCCCTCATTAAACTTTGAATTGATTGTGAGGGCACATAATTTACGAGAAACAGACACTTCTATTAGTCTCTTGAATATAGTGAGTACTTGCATGACTTATTGAGTGAGTTTGGAGTTAATGTGAGATTGGGAGGTTGATTTGGTGCACTTGATAGTTTTTAAATATTCTTGGCAGCATTTTGTGCGAATAAAGCATGATTAATTCACATGCAACTTGTTAGATGCCCATATAAATCAAAATCATTGTGTGATTTGTTTTGGTGCGTCTTGAGTTCAAGGAATAAGTTGCTCGTCCAAGTTTGCTCGAGGACGAGCAAAGGTTTAAGCATGGGGTGTTGATACGTGGCTAGATGTTATTATATTTTCTATACTTTCGCCTCATATTTATGTTTGTAATTGTTAGCAGTTTGAGAGATATGAGGCATTCGTGGAGCAAAATTTAGTGAAAACAACAGTTTTGGAGTCAGAGTAGAAGCCCAAGGGTCAGGCGAGCGAAGAACAGACAAAAAATGGAAAAACCTGTCAAACACCACGGTGGACGCTGTGTGCCCCTCGGAATGCATATTCCGAGTTTTAGCAGTTATTTTTTAGGGTGTTTACATCTTAACTCAAGTCCTACACTGTAAATACACCTTGGAACTCAATTGGACGGGACTTTTGGCTAATTTTACACCTAAAGGAGGTAAAGAAGAGAGAATATCAAGATTCAAGGCTTTTTCTCATCCACCATCATCTTTTGTATCGATTTACATGCTTATAGTTATTTCACTAACTTGATTATGACTATGAGTGGCTTAATCACCCATTCTAGGATTGATTGAACCACTCCAATACTTATGTGTTATGAATATTTGTTTTAGTAAATGAAACTTGTTAATTCTTCCTATCTAAGTATTTACGTTATGCTTGCTATTGATTGGAAGGGCCCCCTTGTGTGTCTAGGAATAGATTCATAGGTTAGGGTTAAACACTTGGCAATATTTCAACCTAAAACCAAGGCATTACTTAGGTTTTCAAAAAGGTGATTTTTGACCACTGAACCTGATTGTGAACAATAGTTGTAGTCCTACATATCTTCATAAATTAATAAGAAAATTAGTTAGTTAAAGTTACTATTATTACACGGGAGTGAATAGTTCTGAATTTCGAGCAAGTGATCAATAGGGAGAACCAAGTTGAATTTATTAATGTATTTATTCTAACACATAGGAAGGAGTTGGGCAGATCAATCTTAGGCTTTATATCCTTTGAATCAATCTTAATCTCTATTAATTGTCGTTTACCTTATTGTTAATTTTTGTTACTTAGTTATTACTACAAAAATAATCTTAAATGAAAAACCCTTAGAATTTAGTTGATACGTATATTAGTTAGACTAACAACTAGATTTCGAGTGTTCTCTGTGGGATTCGATCTCGGGACTTTAAGTACCGAGCTATATTTTCTGCAACCGCTTAGTCCCTTTTATAGGGTGTAGTTGGGCGTGATCAATAGGTCGAGTCAGCCTCAAGCGTTAACCCACTCTTTGATAAGGGGAAAACAACCACAACGCCCTTTACTAGAAACCAAGCCAAAGCAATCTATGATGCTCACCTTCACTTGATATGGAAAGGCTTGGACGTGGTAGATGGGAGCTCCGGAACCACCTTGAAGATCATGCATTGGAGCACCATGGAAGGAGGACCGTCTAGGCCACAAGGAGAGGCTCAAGATACACAAAGTGAGGCCCTTCAAGAGATTTCAGAAACGGGCGGATCGCCTACTCAAAGGGGCGGACCGCCTACCCAACTCTCTGAATCTCAGTAGGCGGATTGCCCCTTTACAGAGGCGGACTGCCCACTTCACTGTGTGGCTAGTCAAGACATGGCATAGGCGGGGCGCCTACTCAGTTGAGCCACCATCCGAATTTCCTATCTTTTTGTTGTGTAATTCCAACTATGGCCCTAATTTGAATTGGACGATTCCAAGTTGAACTTCAATCCGCTCCGATCATTCTATTTGCAAGAACCTCATAATTCTTGAGGATAGTTGCATAGCATAGGTGATTCTTGAAAATGTTTCGGGGTGTAACGAAACATCGTTCTTCGTTGCTATTGGACAATCGTGTGAGTCTCGTCTCATTTTTATCTTGTTAATTTCTTCCGTAGTTTTCCCCTTATCAGTTGGTATCAGAGTGAGGCTAGAGTTACATTCCTACGAACCCTCGTCCTACTCTTCGTGCTTGTTATCTTTGTTTCTTGTTGTTTTTCATGTTCTTGTTCTTATTAAATTGAAAAAGAAGAAAAAAATTCAAAAACAAAAAAAAAATCACAAAAAATTGCTAGTTGTTCTTGGTTATGATGATTTCATTGGTGTTTGTTATCGGGGATTGTATGATATTATATTCCTGTTGATTGGGTACTGACAAAACACATTTTAAGGTTGTGAATCGAAATCTTGAAATTCAACTCCCCAAAAGTTGAAAATCACAAAAAAATGCTAGAACTTGTTTGTTGTTACGATTTTGTTGGTGTTTGATATCGGGGATTGTTCTATGATGTTAACCCGTCGTTTTGATACCCCCATACCATCATTTGGAGTTGCGGTTTGAGAATCGAAATTTTTGAATCTAGAAAAATTTGAAAACCCTTTGAAAATTTGCACAAAATCATGGAACAAGCTTGTTATTGATTGTTTGTTGGATTAAACCATTGGGGTTTGCTTGTAGTAGTTGAATACACATTGGGGAACCTTTGGATTGGGAAAACACCTTGAAAAACCTTTGAAAATTGGGTGCCAAAATCCAAGAAGACGCTGATGAACTGTGTTGAAAATACCAGTAGGCGGGGCGCCTGAAAAGTAGGCGGACCGCCCCCCAAACTCTCTGAGCTTTTGTAGGCGGACTGCCCCTGTTACTAGGCGGACCGCCCACTCCTGGAAGGGGTGTCCGGATAGTCGTTTCGTAGGTTTTCGTGTTTTGTTTGCTTCCGTTACTTCCAGTTAGTACTTTGAGGGTAAATCTCCTACTCGATTAGTACTAATTCATTGAGCGCTTAGGATATTCATGTGTGTTGGTGGTTGAAAATTTCAAGAAGACTCGTAGAATTTCTTTGGCTCAAGTGCTCACTTAAAAAGTCGAACGTCCATAGAGTCCCATTAACTCTACTCTTCCCAAAGAGCATTTGGAACTTGTGGAATTGTTTGGTCGTGGAGGAGGTTGTTCAACTCCGAGGAAGACTTTTGTAATCAAACACGAGTGAACCTACCCCAAACTTGAGTGAACCCGAGCGACAATCAAAAGTGAGGGAGTGCGTGAGGACTTATACTCTAATCTCTTTGCTTGTTTTTGATTGTTTGTAGGTATATGGTGGAAGAAAAGGTAAAGGATACCATTGAGGTTCCAACCGACGTCTTGACTAATCTATTGACCGAGGTGAAGGCTCTAAATCTCAAAATGGAGGTTTTGGAAAGAGAAAGGACCTCGAGTGTCCACAAAGATGTCGGGGAAGGCACAAGTGATGGCTCAACTGTGAGACCGGATCAATTTGCGGAGCTAGCTCGTCGACAACGGTTGAAAGAGGAATCTCTTGTTCGAGAAAGATTGTTGGGCAATCCCCAACCCTTGGGAAATCCCCAAGGTGATGTTCCACTCATGAGGCCCCGAAGATACATAGCACCCCTTGAGCAAGTTGTTGAGGCTCAAGAAGGGGAGGTCCCCGGACTTGGTGACAACTATGATGACTTTGATGCTCCCTATCCAAATAGGAGGGCAATGAATGGAGGCCGGGGAATGGATCGAGGTCGTGGACTTCCAAGGGCTTTTGTGGGGAGGAACTTGGGACGAGAATATGAGGATGTGGATGACTACTATAGGGGCCAACTGGAACCAAACTGTGGAGGTCGTGACAACAACCTAAATAGTGTGAAGATCACTATTCCACCTTTCAAAGGGTTTAGTGATCCGGAAAAGTTCTTAGAGTAGAAGGTTCAATTGGAGCGGGTATTTGATACAAATGACATGTCAGAGGAGAAGAAAGCCACTTATGTCATTGCTTCATTTGAGTCGTATGCTTCCACATGGTGGGAATTCGTCAAGAGGTCAAGAAAAAGAGTTGGGATGCGAATGAACATTACTTGGGAGGAATTGAAAGAGGTGATGAGCACCAAATATGTTACACCCAAGTACCGGCAAGAACAACTCAATAGACTCTATGAGTTGAAACAAGGATTCAAATCGGTTGATGAGTACTTCAATGAATTTGAAAAGAACCGAATGACCCTTGACATGGAAACGGAAGATAAGGAGCAAGCTATCATCCGATTCAAGAATGGTTTGAGCCGGGAGATTGCTTCTCAATTGAGGCTACACATCTTTCATTCTCTTCAAGATGTTTGTGACGCCGCAGTTGAAGTCGCAAAATGGCTCAAGGAAGAGAAAACTCCTCACTTTAGGAGTACTACTTCTACTCCAATGACTCGACCCAAAGAATGGAAGAGCCCAAACACAAGTGGTGCAAGTGGGAGTCGTGATGTGAAGAAGCCTTTTGAGAAGGCTACCACGAGAAGTGACTTCAAAGAAGTGGGAGATAACTCTAAAACACAATTAAATACTCCTTCTTCTTCTTCTTCTTTCCAGTGCCACAAGCGCAAGGGTTATGGCCATTTTGCCAAAGATTGCCCCACCCAAAAAATAATGATAGTTATGGATTATGGGATGGTGTATGAGGAGGAAAGTGAGCCCGAGGGTGATGTTGTTGAGGAGAGTGAGGTAGTTGAGGGAGAAGAGAGAGCGGCGGAGGGTGATGATCCTAATATGTTTCTAGTGGTACGTCGTAGTTTGAGTGCCATGGTGAGTGAGGAGAAGGAGGATGAGCAAAGGGAGAACTTGTTCCATGCTAGGTGTAGAGTGAAGGGACAAGTGTGCTCCATGATTATTGACTCGGGTAGTTGTGCGAATGTGGTGAGCCAATCTTTGGTCTCAAAATTGAAATTGCCTACCCTTAAACACCCAAGCCCCTACCGTTTACAATGGTTGAGTGAGTATGGGGAATTGAAAGTGGTGAAGCAAGTCTTGATTAAGTTCAAGATTGGGAACTATCAGGATGAGCACATATTTGATGTGGTGCCAATGCAAGCTTGCCACCTCTTATTTGGTAGGCCTTCGCAATATGCCAAGCATGTGGTTCATGATGGCCAAGCCAACACTTACACGGTCAAGCATGAGGGCAAGAAGTATGTGCTTACGCCCTTGATGCCGAAGCAAGTGAATGATGACTATAGGCACATGAGGGAGTTGAGAGAAGCAGCTAAAGCTAAGTCTCCCGTGGTGGCTAAGCCTTAGCCGAGACTCCACCATCTTCTACCGGTCGCATTTGTGCCATGAGGAAACCGGGTGAGTACTTGAGAGGTAATGATGGCACCAAAATGCTCATTTGCCTGGTTCTAAACTCCGATTGTGATTATTCTTCTAACCCTAACCCTTTGCCTAGTGTTATTAAGAATGTTTTGAAGGTATTTGAGGACATGTTCCCGGAAGAGATGCCGAGTGGTCTTCCTCTATTGGGGGGATTGAGCACCAAATTGATTTTGTCCCGGGGTCCTAAATCCCAAACAAGCCGGCCTATAGGAGCAATCCCAAGGACACAAAGGAGTTGCAAAAGCAAGTGGATGAGTTGCTCAATAAAGGCTTGGTGCGTGAAAGCTTAGTCTGTGTGCTGTACCGGTCACTCTTGTGCAAAAAAAGGATGGGACATGGAGGATGTGCGTTGATTGCCGTGCAGTCAATAAGATAACGGTAAAGTATCATCCTCCCATTCCTAGACTTGATGACATGCTTGATAATTTGAGTGGTTCAAGTGTCTTTACCAAGATAGATCTTAGGTTCGGCTACCACCAAATCCGGATGAAACTGGGTGATGAGTGGAAAACTGCATTCAAGACCAAGTTTGGTCTTTATGAATGGTTGGTGATGCCTTTTGGCCTCTCCAACGCACCTAGCACTTTCATGCGGTTAATGAACCATGGCTTAAAACCGTTTATCAACAAGTTTGTGGTCGTCTATTTTGATGATATCTTGATATATAGCAAATCAATAGATGACCATGTGGGCAACTTGAGTCAAGTTCTTGAAGTGCTACGAGCAGAAAAGCTCTATGCTAATTTCAAAAAGTGTGCCTTTTGTGTAGAAAAGGTTGTCTTTCTTGGCTTTGTTGTTAGTTCTAATGGCGTAGAGGTCGATGAGTCAAAAGTAGAAGCCATTAGAGATTGGCCAACTCCTACTATTGTTTCTCATGTTAGGAGTTTCCCTGGCCTTGCTAGTTTCTATAGGTGCTTTGTTAGGGACTTTAGCACTATCGCCGCACCACTCATCGAGTTGGTGAAGAAAGACAAGACCTTTGTGTGGGGAGAGCCTCAAGAGAAGGCTTTCCAAGAATTGAAAAGTAGGTTGAGTACCGCCCCATTATTGCATTGCCCGACATCGGGAAGGCTTTTGAGGTTGAATGTGATGCCTCGGGGGTAGGTATTGGGGGTGTTCTCATGCAAGAAGGAAAACCCGTTGCCTACTTTCGTGAAAAGTTGAAGGGTGCAACCTTGAATTACTCCACGTATGACAAGGAGTTGTATGCCCGCTCATTGGCAACACTATCTATGGTCTAGGGAGTTTGTGATCAAGAGTGACCATGAGTAACTCAAGCATCTTAAAGGCCAAGAGAAATTGATCAAGAGACATGCCAAATGGGTAGAGTTCATTGAGTCTTTTCCCTATGTTATTCCTTACAAGAAAGGGAAAGACAATGTTGTGGCCGATGCACTTTCTCGGAAGTTTGCTCTAGCCACCACTCTTGCTTTCAAGCTCATGGGTTTTGAGAGTATCAAGTTGATGTATGCTCAAGATCCTAAGCTAAAGAGTATTCACGAAGCTCTTGAAAATGGAGAAAGAGTTGAGAAATACCAATAGGTTGATGGCTACATCTTTAAAAATGGTAGAGTTTGTGTGCCCGAGTCCTCTTGGAGAGAATTGCTTATTCGTGAAGCACATAGTGGGGGCTTGATGGGACACTTTGGGAGGAACAAAACCTTGGCTATTCTTAAGGAGAAATTCTATTGGCCAAAAATAGAGTTTCAAGTTGACCGACTTCGTAAAAAATTGCTTAGATTGCAAGCATGCTAAGTCCAAGTCCAACCCCCATGGGTTGTATACTCCCTCCCTATTCCTACAAGTCCGTGGATAGATATTTCTACTGATTTTGTTATGGGTTTTCCACGGTCTAAGGGGGGACATAATAGCATTTATATTTTCGTGGATAGGTTCTCCAAAATGGCTCACTTCATCCCTTGTAGGAAGAGTCATGATGCACAACATGTAGCTTCTTTGTTCATTGATAATGTGTTAAAGTTGCATGGTGTGCCTCAAACCAATTGTGAGTGATAGGGACTCTAAGTTCCTTAGTCATTTTTGGAGAAGTCTTTGGGGTTCTCTTGGCACCAAGTTGTTATTTTCTACGTCCCACCACCCCCAAACAGATGGTCAAACTGAGGTGGTGAACCGAACTTTGGGTGCTCTACTTAGAGGTATGACCCGAGGTAAGGCCGGGACGTGGGTTGAGAAGTTACCTCTTATGGAGTTTGCATATAACCGTACATTGCATAGCATGATTGGCATGACTCCGTTTGAGTGTATTTATGGTTTTAATCCTTTGATTCCACTTGATCTAACCCCTTTGCCCAAGGATATGGTTGTTTGTTTTGAAGGTAAAAGCCGAGCTAAGGCAATGCTCAAGATCCACGCCAAGGCAAGAAAAAGCTTGGAGGAAGCCTATGCAAAGTTGACCCTCAAGAAGAACAAGGGAAGGAAAAAGTTGGAACTCAAGAAAGGTGATTGGGTGTGGGTGAACTTCCGCAATGAGCGGTTTCCAAACGTTAGAAAAGAGAAGTTGGCACCCCGAGGAGATGGACCATTCCAAGTGCTTTCCAAGATCAACAACAATGCCTACGTGATTGACCTACCCTGTGAGTACGATGTGTCAACTACTTCCAACGTTAGTGACTTTGCTCTTCTTGATGTAGGTGTTGATGCCGTGGAGGATGGCGCCTTAATTTCGAGGACAAAATCTTCTCAAGAATGGGAGGATGATAAGGGGCAAACCACCACAAGGCCCTTTACTAGAAGCCAAGCCAAAGAAATCTTGATATGGAAAGGCTTGGACGTGGTAGATGGGAGCTCCGGAACCAACTTGAAGATCATGCATTGGAGCATCATGGAAGGAGGACCGTCTAGGCCACAAGGAGAGGCTCAAGATACACAAAGTGAGGCCCTTCAAGAGATTTCAGAAACGGGCGGACCGCTACTCAAAGGGGCGGACCGCCTACCCAACTCTCTGAATCTCAGTAGGCGGACCGCCCCTTTACAGAGGCGGACCGCCCATTTCACTGTGTGGCTGGTCAAGACATGGCATAGGCGGGGCGCCTACCAGGATGGGCGGGGCGCCTACTCAGCTGAGCCAACATCCGAATTTCCTATCTTTTTGTTGTGTAATTCCAACTATGGCCCTAAGTGGCTTCTATTGTTTTAACCCACTTAGGGGTATTTTAGGCTTTTTTTTCCATGTATGTAGAAGACTATAAGAGTCTCCCCTTAGCCTTGAACTCATTGACACTACTTTGAATACACAAAAACATATGATAATTCTCTCTATTGAAACCCTTGTCTTTTGCTTGATTTCAATTGGACGATTCCAAGTTGAACTTCAGTTTGCTCCGATAATTCTATTTGCAAGAACCTCATGATTCTTGAGGATAGTTGCATAGCGTAGGTGATTCTTGACAATTGTTCGGGGTGTAACGAAACATCGTTCTTCGTTGCTACTTGGACAATCGTGTGAGTCGAGTCGAGTCTCGTTTTTATCTTCTTTATTGCTTCCGTAGTTTTCCCCTTATCACTCTTAGAAGAAGCTTTTAAGACATGCATGCATATACACCTTAGTTTGGTCCCGGTCCTTGGTACCACTTCCAGTAATTAGGAAACCATCCTCTTGTAGACGGGTTCTTGAAACCCAACAACGTTTCATATTATTTGTTTATAGGAAGATAGCATGTCGTTCAGGAATATTTATAGTCGCTTGCCAGTGCATCCAACCCAGTTGAAGATTACCAGTTGACGGATCCGGATCCAGCAAGGAGCAAGTAGCCGCAGTTTTTGTATTTTAGGATTGATTTATTGTATTTTTCATTATTTATTTTATTTAAAAGATGAAGCATTACCATATTTTCTATGGTATACTTTTTTTCACTTCTCAAAATAATGTATTACTGGAAATGTTTTAATAAAATGCAATCTTTTTAAAATTTTTATTGTTATCATTATCTCCCAAATTTCGAATTGGCAATGGCTTAGATCAATCTATTACCACCACATTGGTTTGCTATTTAAAATTTAGGCTTACCTCTGGCACAAAAGAGGTACTGTATAGAGTAGGACGCCTTTGCATTTTATTTACGCTCAACTATTTGTAATTGCCACATGCCAATTTGTTGCTATATCTTCCCTATTCAAATTACAAAAGTGTTACGTGACGCATGCTATGTGCTTGTGTGCAACTTCGTAAATAACATGCAAGCTAATATAGTTACCTTTGAATTTTCCTTTTTTGTTTTGTTTACTCCATTCCTCGCAAAAGTTTGATTTGTGTTGACTTTGAAATGGCCGACGTCATAAAATCCAAAACAAGAGCTGGAGATTCTTTTCATATTGTGGTCATCAAAAAGAATAAGACAGAGTCTGGTGTCATACCCACATTTTACTTAACTCAGAGCGAGTCAAGACGCGAGTTTGACTGGGTAACTTGTTTGAGTTAAAGATTGGAGTCGCTACCTAATATAAGTTTTTAAGGTGTATTAGGTCACCTAAATGTCTAAAGCAGGGTCTTTTATTAAACATGTTCAATTCCAGAGATTTGAGGGTAAGAAGTTCAAGTGACTTGGGGAAGAAGGTGTTAGGCACTTCTCCAAGTCCCACAAAAAGTGGTTCCCGCCCGAGCAATTAATTTTGGGATGTCTAAACAAGTTATAGATAAACTAGTGCCGAGTACGTGCGGTGCGCGTGGATCCTAACCGTTAAGTAGAAGCAGGTATATTTAGCAAGTGATGAATTCAAGACTGTCGGGGCATAATAGAAGCAGCTCAGATGAAAATATTAAAAGAATATTTGTTAGAAATGATGCGGCGCGGATCCTAATCGTTAAGTAGAAGCCGGTATATTTAGCAAGTGATGAGTTCAAGACTGTCGAGGCATAATAGAAGCAGCTCAAAAGAAAATATTATGAGAATATTTGTTGGAAATGATGCAAGGTGCGCACGGATCTTAATCGTTAAGCAGAAGCCGGTATATTCAGCAAGAGATGAATTCAAGAATGTCAGGGCATAATAGAAGGAGCTCAGAAGTAAATTTTATAAGAATATTTGTTGCAAATGATATGAAAACATTTGGACCATTGAGTAACAATTGTATAATCTGTTGCAGAGAAAATGGCAAAAGAGTAGAATAGATTGTTTAGTAAAATAACTATAGAGTTCCTGCGCGTAGAAACAAATTGTCTAGAAATATCTTGTTTAAAGAAGATGTGATGAATTCAAGTTTTGAGTGTTTGGATAGATGGGTTAATAGAAACCTGCAGAAAGTGACTATTCTACTCTAGCAGTAAAGTTATTTTTGTGAAAACTGCCTTATTCTATCTGTAAGCAGATAGATCCAAAAGACATATGTTAAAATTTAATGCTATTGCACACAAAAGTTGACTCTAAGAAAAGTAGAGACTTAATCACAATTATTTCATGAGTCTCCTTTTTTACATTACACAAGCAGGATTACTCAGGTTCTGCGATACCCCATGGAGGCTAAAAAATTCAAACAGACTAAAGCTTAAGAGAAACAAATGAAATGAGTTTCAAATACTATGGCTTCGACATGAAGTATTAAACTTATAAATTAGACCAAAGCATTGGATACATGAATAATAAAAAGAATTAGGACAAACAGGGAACTCAAACCCCCTATAACTCCCTGAACACACACTATTGGGCTCTTTGCTGAACACACACCCACTGCATACACGCATATACATCATCCTGAACTACTACCAAAACAGACCTGCTAATCCTCCAAACCCCGTGAAACCACCTGCTCACTACCTAGACCCCTTACACTAACTGCAACAACCAGGAACAGGCTCTACCAACACCTGAGAACTAATTAGATTTTCCTTCACTGTCTATGAGCATCCTGTCGCTCCAAACGCACACGCAAGTATACGCGGTCGATCAAGTAATAAAGTGATAAGAAAGTATCGTTCCCACGAGGACTATTGATTAACTATTAACTAGACAAACTTCAATTCAAGTATTTTTCAAGAGAGTTTAACCAGATTTCAAGTTGTGTTTAATTAACTAATGAACTAAAAGTAATAGAAGTAAATGGAATGCAAGACAATTCAAGAGTTCTAGATATCAGTGAGAGAAAATATTCCAGGATTATGGGACGAGCACCAATCCAGTTGCACTCATCCGCTAATTGAACTAACTTTATTTATCTGAGCTGCTAATCACGGGGTTAATTATACTCACAGAGCTCTTTCGATACCCTGCTCGCCTATTCAAGCCAACCTAACGCCTATATGTCTATGGAATTAGAATTAACAAGAATGCATGTGTTTCTCCTGTAAACGGATTAAGCGTGACTGTTAGGTATATTTCTATCCTAACTGCGAAACCATTCCCCGATGCCCGGGTTCAAGAATACGCTTTATTTAATTCTATTGCAACCTACGGTTCCCACTTTCGAGTTCAACCTTAGGTTCATGGGTAATGCTTAACAACTGGCCAGGAAATTAAGTAATTCAGAGCAGAATTAAATAAACAACTCAATCTGATAAATTTAATAGAATTCAACCAACTTCAGAGTACAACTTTCATGGTTAACCCATAACCCTAGAATAATAGAGTTTAGCTACTCATAGACAAGTTAGCTTTCTCACAAAATAATCTAGAATTCATGAAACAATAAAGAGGGAAGAGGAATTACAACTCAATTGATGAATCTTGGTTCTCTAGCCTCTACTATGGTTCTTGCCTCCAAAAATACGTAAAAGAATGTCTAATTATATGTTTTCCAGCGTTTTAATATGGAATAGTAGGAGTAATACACGCCCTAGGCTAGTCCAAACTCGGGTAGGAAAGTCCCCAGTCGTACAGCAGCCCATACAATGTAAGAATCCTTGTATGCCAAATTCTCAGGTCTCACAGCTTCTCATACAATGTACGCCTGTTGTAAGGCTCATACAATGAGCTTACAAAGCTCCTAGTCCGCTGATTTTTACACTCGAATTCTTCATTTTTCTACTTCAATCTTTGACTTCGAACTTCTCCACAAAATGTAGCCATTTCGCTCCAAATTCCACCAATTCGCACCTAAACCATTCAAACACACCAAGTTAAAATCATGTCACAAATTAGCATTGTTGGACATGTATTGCTATAAAAACCATCTAAACGTGTTAAATACAATTGCTGAAAATATAGAAAATATGCCCAACATCAACACCCCACACTTAGCTTTTGTTCGTCCCTGAACAAATAAACCCAACACACTTGTACTCAAGGACTTCAACTACCCAACTCAAGAACTTTAAGGAGGCGCACCTATGAAATAGGTTGATACCAACAATTAGCCTCTAGTCATACAAGCACACAACTCCCCATATTTGCACACCACACATTTAGAAAACAAGGATTATCAAGCAGTCAAGTAGCAACAACCAAGCCTCAAGAAACGACTCTTTACACCAACTTACTCACGACATGTCCACTAGCTCAAGATTAGGGCCTAATAAAAGCTCCAACCTCTCATAATCCATGTGCCCTCACCAATCAAAGTCTAGTCCCAATCACACAAAAATATATCAATTGAATTATAAGGGACTTTCAAGATAGGAAGAATATGCTCACCCTCAAAAAGAATCTCAAGTGCCACACAATGGTACCATAGGCTTGCCCGTAGTGTAGGACTCCTCTAATGTAAGCTCGCTCCTATTCGGGATTAACTAGGACTTTAAGGGTTGTAATGTAGGCCAAAGGACGGGTAATGGTTAAATGACTACCTCCCTAAGCACTTTAATACATCACTTCCACTTTTTATAGCTCAACTCTTCGCAATAACAACCGAGCTACCATCAGAACATCAACTCAAACACTTCCCTCCCTTTAAGTATTTCTTTCTTTCAATGTGCACAACACTAGCAAGGATTGAGAATTTTTTCTTTTGCTTTCTTTTTATTTTTTTCACTTTTGATTTTTTATTCTTTTTTTTTTTTTTTTAACATTTGTCAATTTTTCCTCAACCTTGCCAATGTACTTTTCCTCAAAAATACCATCACAATTTATTCTTATTGACTCCACTCAAAAGCCATCAATTTCCACCAACCACAACTCCACTAACAACAATATTTTCAATTAAAGTGCTCTAAGGAGTATGGGTTCAAAAAGAAGGTAATTAAGAACACAGGAAAATAGGCTTGTAATGTGGGTGTCAACAACAAAAACTAATAAGCTCAAACAGGACTACAAGGGATATATATGAACGGGTAGGCTAATCAAGGCTGCAAAAGAAGGTTTTATCAAAGAAAGCCTGTATCATCTCCCGACTAGAGCAAACCTAGGATTTTGCTTTAAACACATGCGGGGCAAGTTCTAGACCAATAATGCAAGCACGAGAACAAAGAAAAGCACCTCACCACTCATGGCACATGAACTACTCAAGGCGGAACAATTCCAACACCTAACAAAAACAAGCGAGACAAGTCATGCTATTCAGTCAGCACTCAGAGTCAGAAACCTGAGCCGAGGAGTCACTAACACGACTAACTATCAATCCAATATACAACTCACACAAAAAATCTTTAGGGAAGTTCAACTCGCATGTAAAGGACTAAATATGTCAGTATCAAACAATTCACAGAGAAGGCACAGGTCCTTACCACTTAGCTACTCCTATTTCCTAATTTTTTTTTGTATTTTAAATATCTATTTTTTTTTTCATTTTTATCTAAAAACACCCGGTTCAAAACAAAAGGCATCCTAGGGAAAGAACCGTGGCTTGAAGAAAACCCAAGGATTATGCCACTAATCTAAAAAAAAAATTAAATGCAGTAAAAATATACAAGTACAAATCATGACACCCCACCCCACACTTAAAATAGTGCATGGTCCCCACTGCACAAATACAAAAATAAGAACAAGAGTGGGTATCAAGAAAGCTCCTCAAATTGCAGAGTCTGGAGGTGCGACAGACCGGTCTGAATCCCCGGTCTGAATCCGCGGTCTGAGCAGTGGAGGGGTCTAACAATTTTGTGCCAACTGCATCCATCGCATCAATCAGCGACCCCTCTATAGTAGTGGCAGTAGCCGGAGCAGGCTCTGCAGCAGTGCCATCAGTAGCACTCAAATCCACAACCTCGGGACTGGACCCTGCATCAGTCTGGACGCCAATGGAACGCGTCACTCTGGTACTCTATATGGAAGAAAAGAACTCTAAAAGTCTGCTCATCAGTGCTGCATCACGGGCCTCTATCTGACGAAGCAAAAATCTATCTTGAGCTTCTTGTTCCTCCCTCAACATGGCCAACACAGCCTCTTGCCCCTGCCTCAACTTGGCCAACTCGGCCTCAATTCGCTCAGGCAATGTTCTTTTATCAAGCTTCACCGCCTTAGGATCATGGACCGCGGTGATATCCTGCACGGGTGGAGTATCTGTATCCATCACATCAGCCGTGTACCTCGGAACCTTATGCTTACACATGATGGCTGACAAAGTGCGTGCATAATAGAGCCCCCATTGCATGTTTTGTCGTGTCCAAACCATCGGCTCCCGCATGAGCTCTCCCAAATTAAGAATTATACCAGTCATCAAAGCATAAACAAGCAACACCCTAGCCTGAATCACATTGGTCTGCGGATCAGCTTGCATAATCCTATTATAAATCCAATTCAACCAAGCCTTCGCTTTCTTGACCATCAACCTATTTGGTAGTGCACTATAGGGTGTGTGGTTGTTGGGGACCCATTCTGCTATCTCTGATTCTTCACATAGCACCTTAACAATATCATCAAAGTCGGGCTCAGTTACAAAATTCTTGAAATCTGTCATATCAGCATCTGGAGAACCGTAGAACCTATTTATAGCACGGGGTGATATGTCCACTTCTCTCCCTCTGATCCAGACTACATCATTCTGTTTATGGTCCCAGTTGGCATAAAGTTCACGAACTGCTGTTATATTAGCGGGACCTTTTGGCCCTTTCATGATTGTTTCCCAATTTCTTTCTTTCAACTTGCGAATAATAGCAGGACAATCTCTATCACATGCTGGAATATTCAAAGCTCTCTCCGGCTTGTGTTGTTTCGTGCATAGCCAGTTGTATGCCTTGTAGGCATCCTCGCTCACAAAGGTGCCCTCCTAAAGAGACCGTTCAATAGGGATACTCGTGGATGGCAGGTTTTCAGGCAAGGGAATGGTAATGTGCTCTTCTTCAGCATCACAATCAACCTGGATATCTTCCTCATTGTCCTGTACTTTTAATTCCTTCCCTTTTCCTTGAATTACCCTTCTCTTCTTAGCCGGTGGTTTAGAAGTACCACCCTCACGGATTACCACTGGTTTTTCTATCAAACTTGCGCCTATCCTGTTACCCGGGGCTGCCTGAGGAAAAGAAGTGGCCCGAACACTTGGAGCCGACCTCCTTCTTGCTAATGGTATGACCTCAGGGTCATCATTCTCCTCCTCCACTTCCTGGGCAGGCTTGTCCTGTTTCCTCTTTGAGCGTTGCTCTCATTTATCCTTGCCCTCTGTTGGATTCCTTGGTGGTTGGCCCCCGCTTCCACCTCCACCGCTCTTAGATGCTTGGTTTGAAATTACCATTTTGTAATGAAAGTTAATGTCCTTACAATCCATGTAGTCCACTTATTTTTGAAGATTGGACTTGAACTTGGAGAGTCAATTGTTCATACAATATCCTTACAATACTCTCACTCCACTGATTTTTGAAGAATTCCCTGCGCTCCAGGCCTTACAGCAGGTCTTACAATGTAAGACTTGTTGTAAGGCCTGAACTCTGCTCCTTTCCTGCATTTTTTTGCTTACTCCGCAATGCTTAATTCTCCATATTCCTATGCTCATTCCCTGCCATAACACACTTAAACAAACAATTAATTCCAAGAATTACATCTTTTTTTTGTATTTTTCTTTTTCTATTTTTTTTTGTATTTTTTTTATATAAAACTAAATAACTAATTAATTACCAAAAATGATAAACCATGGGTTGCCTCCCATGAAGCGCTTGATTTAACGTCGAGGCATGACGATTACACCCCTCTTTCAAGGGTCAACCAAAGAAATGAAGGATTTAAGCCTATCGACTTCACCTCCCCAATATCGCTTCACTCTTTGCCCATTCACTAGAAACGACTTGTCCGAGCCCGGGGCTCGCAGTACAATCGCTCCATGGGGCATAACCTTAACGATTTCAAACGGGCCAGACCACCTCGACTTGAGCTTACCAGGGAAGAGCTTCAACCTAGAGTTAAATAAAAGAACTAGTTGGCCTGGCTCAAAGTGACGGTGCTGGATGCGCTTGTCATGCCACCGCTTAGTTTTCTCTTTTTATAACTTGGCGTTTTCATAAGCGTGCAACCTAAATTCATCAAGTTCATTGAGTTGCAACAATCTCTTCTCACCCGCCAAGCCCATATCAAAATTTAGCTTCTTTATTGCCCAATAGGCCTTATGCTCAAGCTCGACTGGCAAGTGGCACGCCTTCCCATATACCAGCTTGTATGGTGAAGTCCCAATTGGAGTCTTATAAGCTGTCCTATATGCCCAGAGTGCATCATTGAGCTTGGTAGCCCAATCCTTCCTATTCGCACTGACAGTTTTCTCAAGAATTTACTTCACCTCTCTATTTGATACCTCAGCCTGCCCACTAGTTTGCGGATGATAGGCGGTGGCGACCTTATGCTTAACCCCGTATTTAGCTAGAAGGTTGTTTAACAACTTATTACAGAAGTGTGTACCTTCATCGCTAATCAAAGCCCGCAGAGTTCCGAACCTGGTGAAAATGTTCTTCTTGACGAAACTCACCACCATCTTCGCGTCATTAGTAGGAAGAGCAACAGCCTCTACCCATTTAGACACGTAATCCACTGCCAGTAAAATATACTTGTGACCATTCGACGAGGGGAAGGGACCCATGAAGTCGATCCCCCACACATCAAAAATCTCCACCTCTAGAATGCCTTGTAGAGGCATCTCTTGCTTCCTGGTGATTGTGCCGGTCCTTTGACACCGATCACACTTCTTTACAAAAGCGTGAGCATCTTTGAACAGTGTCGGCCAATAAAAACCAGACTGAAGTACTTTGGCGGCTGTTCTATCACCACCATGATGACCCCCATAAGGAGATGCATGGCACTCTTGCAGAACAGCCTCCGTCTCTTCCTCAGGAATGCATCTTCTCACCAACTGATCTGCACACACTCTAAACAAAAACGGCTCATCCCAAACATAAAATCTCATGTCATGAAAGAACCGACGCTTACCTTCTACAGTCAGATGTGGTGGCACTGCCTCACTTACCAAATAGTTGACATAATCAGCATACCATGGGTCCGAGTGATTGGTGATGGCAAAAGTTGCTCATCCGGGAAGGTTTCTCTGATCAACCCTCCCTCGTCCACATGCTTGTGGTTCTCCAACCTAGATAGGTGGTCAACTACTTGATTTTCCGTTCCCTTACGGTCACGGACTTCCAAGTCAAATTCCTGCAGCAATAACACCCAACGAATTAGTCGAGGCTTAGCATCCTTTTTATCAATCAAATACCTGATTGCTGCGTGGTCTGTGTAGACAATAACTTTGGTTCCAACCAAGTATGCCCGAAACTTATCAAAGGCATACACTGCTGCCAGCAACTCTTTTTCAGTAACTGTGTAATTCAATTGGGCAGGATTAAGAGTTTTGCTGGCGTAGTAAATGGAATGGAACACCTTGTTCCTCCTTTGCCCCAGGACTGCACTAATAGCGACATCGCTAGCATCACACATTAATTCAAATGGTGCAGTCCAATCAGGAGCCACTATTATTGGCGCAGAGACCAATTTCTCTTTTAGTTCATTGAAGGCCCTCAGACAGGCCTCATCGAACACAAATGCTGCTTCTTTCTCAAGTACCCTGCACAAAGGAGTAGAAATCTTAGAAAAATATTTAATAAACCTCCTATAGAAGCCAGCATGTCCGAGAAAACTTCGGACTCCCTTCACAGACGTGGGTGGGGGTAATTTTTCAACCGCCTCCACCTTTTCCTTGTCAACCTCAATTCCAGCACTGGACACCTTGTGTCCCAAAACTATACCTTCACGAACCATGAAATGGCACTTTTCCCAGTTTAAAACAAGGTTAGTTTCTTCACATCTAGCAAGCACTAGACCAAGGTTAGTTAGACAAGCATCAAAAGAAGATCCGAAGACAGAAAAGTCATCCATGAACACTTCGACAAACTTTTCCACCATATCAGTGAAAATAGCCATCATACACCTTTGAAAAGTCGCAGGTGCATTACATAGCCCGAACGGCATCCTCCTATAGGCATAGGTACCGTAAGGGCATGTAAAAGTAGTTTTCTCCTGGTCTTCGGGAGCAATCCATATTTGGTTGTAGCCAGAGTAACCGTCAAGGAAACAGTAATACTCTTGGCCGGCTAACCTATCTAACATCTGATCAATAAAGGGGAGGGGAAAGTGATCCTTTCGGGTGGCCTTATTCAATTTTCGATAATCAATGCACACCCTCCACCCCGTAACAGTTCTTGTGGGGATAAGTTCATTATTCTGATTCTGCACCACTGTCATCCCTCCCTTTTTAGGGACACATTGCACTGGACTTACCCACTTGCTGTTAGAGATAGGAAAAATTATACCTGCATCTAACCATTTAATCACCTCTTTCTTTACCACGTCTTTCATGATTGGATTAAGGCGACGCTGATGCTCCACACTTGGCTTGTAACCGTCCTCCATAAAGATCTTGTGCATGCAGAAATCCGAGCTTATTCCCTTGATATCAGCTATAGTCTAGCAAATAGCACTCTTATGCTCTCGTAGCACTCTTAACAGCTTTTCTACCTGCAAGTCAGACAACAGAGAAGAAATAATCACAGGTAAAGTGTCAGATTGTCCCAAATAAGCATACCGAAGATGCGCCGGTAAAGGTTTGAGCTCAAGCTTGGGTGCCTTTTCAATAGATGGCTTGGGTGGTGGCCCGAGCGGTCTATCTAAAGGCTCAAACTTGGGAAACCCAGTAATAAATTAACAAGAACAGTCTAAGAGCTGCAATATCTCCTCTATGTCAGCATCTTCACTAGTTTCTTCTCCCAACATCAGTGCTCGCTGCAAGTCGTCATTGACATAATCAACTGGGTCAGTCGACTTCTCCTCCGGGTCATTCACTGTAATGATAGACAACTCTTCATGATGGTTAGGAATTTTTAGAGCCTTGTACACATTAAAAACTGCTTCCTGATCATCCACCTTCATTGTCATCTTTCCCTCTCTGACATGGATCACAGCATCACCAGTGGCTAAGAAAGGTCGTCCCAAAATGTTAGGAACTTCCTTATCTGCCTCATAGTCCAGAATAACAAAATCAGCGGGCAAAATAAATTGACCAATCTGAACCAGTACATCTTCAATCACCCCCTCAGGATAAGTAGTAGACCGATCAGCTAACTGAAGTGAGACTGTTGTTGGCTTTGGAGTGCCGAGACCCAGTTGGTTGCACACAGACAATGGCATAAGATTTATGCTAGCCCCCAGATCACATAGGGCTCGACCAACTACTACGTTGCCAACACGGATAGAAATGGTGAAACTACCTGGATCCTTCAACTTCTAAGGGAGTTTGTTCTGAACTCTGGATGTGCACTCTACAGTAAGTGCTACAGTTTCAAATTCATTGAGCTTCCTCTTTGATGACACTATGTCTTTGATATACTTAGCATACTTTGGAATTCCCCGGAGCACATCTACCAATGGAATATTGATACTAGTCTGACTGAGTATGCCCAAGATCTTTGTAACTGCAGGATCTTGCAGATTCTTTTGCAACCTTCGAGGAAAGGGAGGTGGTGGTTTAGCAGCAATCACTGCCTCTTGCTTTTCTGCCTCCTTCTCGACTTCGACTACTGGCTCTGGCTCTTTTCCTTTGTCAGGGTGAGATTGCTTTGGCTTCTTTGGCAATTCTTCCAGTTCTCTCCCATTTCGTAATGATACTGCTTGCACTTGTTCCTTGGGATTAGGATCAGTAGTGCTTGGCAAAGCACCAAGTGGCCTTGTATTTTGGTTACTAGCAAGCTGTCCCATTTGTTTTTCTAGAGAGCGAATGGCACTATCTTGGTTTTGCTGGAGAGTTGAAATTTTCTGATTCAGATCGACAGCCAGTTGTTGTATCATTGCCTCTATCTTCGACGTTTCAGGCTGTTTCTGTTGTGGTGGATTCTGCACCTGCTGAGTATTACCTTGAGGTTGTCTGCTGCCTTGTCCACCTTGATTACCGCCCCATGAGAAATTAGGGTGGTTGCGAAAGTTAGGTGGATAAATGTTGCCATACTGAGCATTTTGGTTGAAACCCCTGTCCTGCTGACCCACGTAAAATGCAGACTCTGGGTTGTCCGTGCAAACATTGCTTATATGATCAGATCCACCACACACATCACAGTATGGAGTTGCTTGTACTTGTTGAACCTGGGGTGGATCTGGTGGTTGTGGCTTGCTCACCTGGACTAGTACTGCATCAAGTTGCTGCTTAACAGAGTGTTGCATTGCTGCCATTTCAGCTCTCATAGCTGTCAGTACATCCACTTCCACCTTTCCACCTAGCTTGAGATTTTTACCTCTGCCCGAGTCACCATGATAATGCTGACTACCTTCTGAAATTTTGTTAAGAATGGTCTCAAGCTCATCATACTGCTTCTCTAGACTTGGTTCGCCACAATAAGCATCTAGCAGGATTTTACTATGTGACTGCAGTCCCTCAACAAAAATATGTCCCAACACCTCCTTTGATTGACCATGGTGTTGGCAGCTTCTCAACAATGCTTTGAACCTTTCCCATGCTTCACCTATCTCCTCTGATGAATTCTGACTGAATGACATTATCTCACCTCTGATCTTTGCAGTTTTGCCCGATGGAAAAAATTTGATCAGAAACTTCTTTGCCAATTCGTCCCAAGAGTTAATGGAGTTCGGTGGTTGGACCAAGAGCCACTTCTTTGCTTCACCCAGCAAGGTGAATGGGAACATCGTCAGCCGTATGTATTCATCCGACACATCAACATATTTGTAAGTGTCGCTGATCTCCAGAAAGTTCTGCATGTGCTGCTGAGGATCTTCATTTGACAGTCCCGCGAACTGACCATTAGACTGGAATAGTCGGATCATACTCTCCTTCAGCTCAAATTTACCAGTAATGGTGGGCCTCACAATGGCCTTGGCCATGTTATCAAGAGTAGGTCTGGCAACATCCAGTATAGCGCGGTTTTGATTTCCAGCCATCTCTGCAGGTTCAGAAATAGGAGCTTTCTCTAGCTTTGCTTTGAGTCTGGCTTCCTTCCTTAGCCTGTGAAAAAGTCTTTCAGGTTCCGGGTCAAAAGTGTAGAGTTTATCACCACTCTTGCTCCTTCGCATTCAAGCTACAACCTGAAACACCCAAAGACAACTAAAACAAAAATTAATCTTGAACAAATAAAAAATAAAAGCTAATCTAGAAACTAATTAAATCTTAGTCCCCGGCAACGGTGCCAAAAACTTGTCACTCCAAACGCACACGCAAGTATACGCGGTCGATCAAGTAATAAAGTGATAAGAAAGTATCGTTCCCACGAGGACTATTAATTAACTATTAACTAGACAAACTTCAATTCAAGTATTGTTCAAGAGAGTTTAACCAGATTTCAAGTTGTGTTCAATTAACTAATGAACTAAAAGTAATAGAAGTAAATGGAATGCAAGACAATTCAAGAGTTCTAGATATCAGTGAGAGGAAATATTCCAGGATTATGGGACGAGCACCAATCCAGTTGCACTCATCCGCTAATTGAACTAACTTTATTTATCCGAGTTGCTAATCACGGGGTTAATTATACTCAAAGAGCTCTTTCGATACCCTGCTCGCCTATTCAAGCCAACCTAACGCCTATATGTCTATGGAATTAGAATTAACAAGAATGCATGTGTTTCTCCTGTAAACGGATTAAGCGTGACTGTTAGGTATATTTCTATCCTAACCGCGAAACCATTCCCCGATGCCCGGGTTCAAGAACACGTTTTATTTAATTCTATTGCAACCTACGGTTCCCACTTTCGAGTTCAACCTTAGGTTCATGGGTAATGCTTAACAACTGGCCAGGAAATTAAGTAATTCAGAGCATAATTAAATAAACAACTCGATTAGATAAATTTAATAGAATTCAACCAACTTCAGAGTACAACTTTCATGGTTAACCCATAACCCTAGAATAATAGAGTTTAGCTACTCATAGACAAGTTAGCTTTCTCACAAAATAATCTAGAATTCATGAAACAATAAAGAGGGAAGAGGAATTACAACTCAATTGATGAATCTTGGTTCTCTAGCCTCTACTATGGTTCTTGCCTCCAAAAATACGTAAAAGAATGTCTAATCATATGTTTTCCAGCGTTTTAATATGGAATAGTAGGAGTAATACACGCCCTAGGCTAGTCCAAACTCGGGTAGGAATGTCCCCAGTCGTGTCCCCAGTCGTACAGCAGCCCATACAATGTAAGAATCCTTGTATGCCAAATTCTCAGGTCTCACAGCTTCTCATACAATGTACGCCTGTTGTAAGGCTCATACAATGAGCTTACAAAGCTCCTAGTCCGCTGATTTTTACACTCGAATTCTTTGTTTTTCTACTTCAATCTTTGACTTCGAACTTCTCTACAAAATATAGCCATTTCGCTCCAAATTCCACCAATTCGTACCTAAACCATTCAAACACACCAAGTTAAAATCATGTCACAAATTAACATTGTTGGGCATGTATTGCTATGAAAACCATCTAAACGTGTTAAATACAATTGCTAAAAATATAGGAAATATGCCCAACATCACATCCCTCGCACTTGTAATGCCTGGCCCAGCTAACACATAACTTGCACACTAACAAACTTGGATAATAACATATCCATCACTTGAAATAGCCTTCAAACAAACCCCTTCTTTCAATCCTGACCAAAAACTGGACAACCACACTCCCTGACACTTAACCATACTCGCTAATGACCTTACTAAGCCCCACATACACCCTGTACCTCCCTTCTCATACCTGCCACGGACGATGGTTGGTTAAGGTTTATATTCTTCTTCAATAAGCAGAAGATTCAGTAGTTAAATTATTGCAAACCTCCTCCATCTAAAAATTTGTTGGATAATTTATATTCTGCAAATGTTAAAATGTAATTTAATACTTCAGCCGAGCAATTCTTTTGAGAATGTCAAAGCAACTCCTGGATTGAAGAACGGTACGTAGGATTCGGACAGAGTGATGCAGTATATCATTTTTAAGGACATTGAATTCAACTGTTATCGAAATTACATGGCCCAAGATGCTGACAGTTGTTGTGTTGAACTATATAAAGTATTTCCTTACTACTAAAACCTTTATAAGATGGAGGCAGCAACCAAAATATTAGCAGCGATGTTGGACAATGAACAAAGCGAATATTAAGCAAATGACCCAAATAATCAGGCATGAAAGCTTCACGAAGTTGAGCGAGCATTAAAAGCAATATCAGAAAAACAAATCAGCAGCACAATCTACGAATCTCCTCCTGCTGCTACCAAATTTCTCAGAATAGCTTACTGGTGTGCCTTCTAAATCTTGTGGCAGAAACTATGTCGAATAATGGAGAATACAGTTCGAGGAAACTCTATTTCAAGATCACAACGTAGGCAACCTTTTGCAAGATGGAGGATGCAAGAAACTGGGGCAGGGGAAAAAGTACAGTAACAACCAGACAATTGTTTTTTGGTTGGGTGGGAAATACCTTCGTATTGGGAGATGTCCCTTTGATTATATCGTTGAGTGCGACTTTCTTTGTTTGTTGCATTAGTGTTCTTGGCATGAACCTTATGTCTACGCTGCAAGCTTTCATGGCAGTATGCCTGAGACAGTTTTTTTTAGCACAGAAACAGGTCATACAGTACAGTTATACGAATTAAAAATGTAAGCTTTTATTTTAATGAACGTACCACTTGTGAAGATCTGTTGCTATTTCAAATGTTGGGTCCAAGAGCACACTGCTTACTGGAGTAGTTGAAAGTCCAAATTCACCTACACATCAGGAAAAATAGTTATAAGTGTAACATTCATGTTGTCTAGTAGGCAATGGAATCATACAGTAGGCCGCGAGTGTTAGACCTTCGTAAACGGAGCCTCTAATATCACAAAAGGCAACAATAGGGCTGTCATGTTGAAAGCTCGCTAACTTTTCGCCCTCAATTTCAGCCAACTCTTCCCACAATGTCAATGTTTTGCGGTCATATCTACAATTAAAACAATATATAGGGAATATGTATATTGCTAAATAATCAGACTGGAGCAAAAAGAGGATGTTGAAGTGAAACGGATGTATTCTGTAACAACATAAATCAGGAAGGCAAGATGAAATTTACAACCTATCGTCAGCGATTATTACTTCACTCCTTGTGCCGCGGCCTTCTCCAATAAGTATTTTCACTTCTAATAAAATGCCTACGACATCTGTAAAATTTATCAAATTAGTGTATAAGAAATGTACCGGCAAATGTAGGTAAAACGACGTATAAACGGTTGTTGCTTATTACCAAACAAAGTCCCCATTGGCATCCTTGCAGCCTCAACAAAAGAAATGAAGCCATTGGCGAAGTTATGAATTAGGAAATCACTGTCACATTCTGTGACCTTTGTGTGCTGGCGGAACGAAATTTCAACATCAGCATTCACAGATAAGTACTTGGCTTTTGGTGTCAATACCTTCCCATCTTCGATATAATATGCCTGAAGTGGTTCGAAGTAGTCTTCCCATGTTTGGATCTGTTTATTGAAGAGAGTACCCTGTATTTTCGTCCCCTGTCATATGATAAATAAGCAGCACAATTACAGAGATTGGCAGGGTGGTTGCTATTTTGTAAGCAGTATCAAAAATTGAAGGGATTTTACCTCTTCATCGACGAATATCACAAATCTGATAACACCCTCATCATTTGAGGTTTTATAGTCTCTTATTGGGCATCGGCGAAGCACTAAGACTTTAATAAGCCATTCACTTTGCAATGGTCTCAACTTGCTAATAGGTATGTATTGTTTGCCCTCGTCTAAATCGCTCGCCATTGGGATATCTGTTGTGTACGAAGCAGATTTAAGCACTATATATACATAAATTATAGTGGAAGGACTTGCACATAAAGCAGGTATTGAGCGACTATTATAGTATATAATAAATCTGGATGGTTATCTAATCAACGACACTTAAGAGAATATTGAAAAATAAGTGGTTTGATAAACCTATGATGCAACTTTAGATAGCAAGCTCGACGGCAACATGACAGCTTATGCAAGTATAAGTTAAATTTGTACTGAACTAAAAGCAAAGGTTTAGAATTTGTACCCAATTTCCGAAGGAGAAAGCAAAAACGGCTGCAAGAGAAATTGCAAAAGCAAATTGAATATAAGAACAGTTTGTACAAATTGTAGCAAAATTGGCAGTTCTTTTGGGGAATTTAACTATGTTACCTAGCTGCTGCAACTGTTGCTAATGTTTCAAAATAAAACCAAACAAATCTAACTTATATAATGTCTAATAGGATTTGAAAGAAGGCATACATTAATTGTCGGATATGGACAGACAGCAGGAGCTGTATAGAGGGCATAACCACGAAGGGAAGCCAAACAGATCTGATAACTTAGGGGAAGTATCTTGTTGATGAGATTGAAGTAATGAGGGGTAACTCCATAGTTAATGCTTTTGCTGTAATAGGAAAAGGCGCCTAGGCTGCGTGGTTACGTGCAAGGATTGGAAGATGAATGTACAATTAGAGGATCATTGGAAGTTGAACGGTTGCTTTGTTATTATGCAGCAGAGGAGAGCATCAGCGGAAGTTGTAAGGTCCGGTCGTTTGGGGAGTGAACTGAGGAGTTAGGCAGCTGAAGTGTAACGCAACTCAGGAGTTAGGCAGATGAACTGTACGTGTATGTTTCTGATTTTTTACGTCATTTTGAATTTACTTCTATTTACTATATTTATTGGTGATTGGTGATGAACTGTGCGTGTATCTTTCTCATCTTTTTTGTAATGGGTAATAATTTTTTGTGTAATGTGTAATGTAATTTTTTATTAACTTCTATTTACTATTTTTACTTTTATTGCTGCAGGGGTAAAATGGTCTTTTACATTTTGCTTTGGGTTTGGCTCTTTTATATTAGTATGATATTAATCATGTTCGCAAAATGTATTACTAACTTGGGAGATAAAATCACAATTAATCACGAAATTGAACCTATTTATATAAAACAGTATATATGGGCAGCAAGTACATGATGTTGGGCTTTTAAATTTGCAATAACAGCCTAAGCCCTATGCCTTATCGCACAATTAGCCTTATATTTTGCAAACATACACTGAATAGGGCTAATATCGCAAAGGCTAATTCAATTCAGTTTACTTACTCAATTTTCAGTATTTAATACAATCTGCAGAAATGACCAGTTTTGTAGAAATAGGCAGTTTTGAAGAAAATGTCTCTGATTTGTTTCAAACCAAGTTGGGATTATTTTTGAGATAAAATATTAGCCATTTAGGGTCAGTATGACTTGACATTAATTGTCGAGCTCTAACCTTAATGGCTATTTTATTTTTGAGGCCAAATTTGAAAATATATGTATATAGAGCGGCTGTTTTAAAAAATGGGTCACTAAACACACAAAAATGCACATAGGGGCTGTCACACATAATATACATACATACATACATATATATATATATATATATATATATATATATATATATATATATATATATATATATATATATATATATATATATATATATATATATATATATATATATATATATATAAGCATACAAGTATATGATAATACTTGTATTGAGCTTTAGAAAATACATGTACGTACTTGTGTAATTGACCCCTAATAACTTATACACCCCCATACACTATTAGATTAGTGTATAGGAGCTTAAAGTTTCTAAAATTGGTTTAAGCACATAAAGGGCCAGATTTTAAATGAGGTTTTGGGCCCGGATAAGTAATGTAAAAGAGGGGCAGTTTAATCTTTGCAGAAACAGTCTGATTTCAGGCAGCGAATACACAAATAGCCCCAATTATTAGAATTTCCAGATTTTCTCATGAAGGATTTCTGTTAAACAATGCCAAATTGAGCTTAAGTCATAATATACGATAGACATACTGATTTTAACGCTTAACTAACATAGCAACTTAACTTTCATGTTTACTTAAAAGATTGACATACTTTTGTTAAAATCATGACCACATTACATGTATTGCTAACAGTCTTGATTTCAATTTTAACAAGTAAGTTCCTGTTTTAAAACCATGATGCAGTCAGATAGGAAGAGAGGGTTTAGAGAAGTAGCCCCTAGATGGTTATGGCATAATTGCCACACATATATAGGTACATGCAGGGATCCTAACAAATATACATAAATAGGAGGTCTAAAAGGGATACGTATGTAATCAGGAGCCTTGTTTCTTAGGCATTAAACCACAAATCATGATCTCAGTGTTCACACTTCAAGAAAACTGCCCTAGTCATAGTATAATCAGTTAACACCTCCTACATTAGATAAAACTGGTATGATCTCTCCCAGGCCATCCAATCAAAGCTGTATACCAAGGTTAGCAGGGCTAAAGAAGAGCCCCAAACAAACACACACATTTACAAATAGCGAGCAGGTAAGGAGCATAGGTAATAAATAGGTTAGACAGAGAGTAGCATAGATTCAACTAAAGAACCACACCTTGTCCACAATTGAAATCAATCAGAGAAGCAATATCTAGACAGTGAGAGTATGCCTCCAGATGCATTATCAATACCAGGAAAAGAGAGCAAAGATTCAAGAGGAGCAGAGAGATGTTTTGCTGATAATTTCAGTGTATATGTGATGTCTCAGTGTATGAGTATGTATCTGTATGTTTCTATGCCTTGAACTGTGTCCTTGTATAGAGAATAAGCCAGTTTATATAGATAAAAGGGTAAGGGGTTTAACACAAACGGGCGAGGAGTAAATAAGACAAAGAATAGGCTTCCAGAATCACAAAAGATTCCATTAGGTATCCTTTCCAAAAATAGATCAATCAGAATCCCTAAGTTAAGGTAATCAAGATTTTAAAACAAGTAAGATTCCCTCCCCTTAAACAATAACAAAGTCCCAATTCAAAAATTAGTCTTTCAAAGGTGTTCTAAATTATTTTAGGCTCGAAATTACTCTTAACAGATTTAGGGGATCTTAATTAGCATTGGATCAATCCCATAACCAATTTCTATTCATGTTCCCTATTAAAATTTCAAATTGAATTAATCAGGAATCCTGAAATCATATAGACAAGACTATAAACCAAACAGGCTTCCCCACCCTTTAGACAATATCACAACCAAGTTCAAAATCAGTCATACTTTCCTACTTTTATGCCTGAAAATCAGTTAAATGATATGAGAAAATCTCTACAATCCCAATCTCTATTTACATACCAAGTACAAACTCAAATTAGCCTCAGTCATGGTCCAATCACATTACCATTTTTGTTTCCATCCTAATTAGGCTAGGTGACCATGAAATAGTATATAGTGATAAAAAGAGAGGTTAAGCATACTGATAAAGCCACTATAGGCCTACTTAGCATGGATCCCACACTTTGCCATTAACAGGGTGAGATTGAGCATTAAACATGGACAAATACACAGATTTAAGGATTCATAACATTGTTTAATCACATCATGGTACTAACACGGATTAACAATCATAGGACCTTTCATTTTGACCTAGATTACAAATAGTGTGAAAAACTTGTTAAACACATACAAAAATCAGGCAAATCTTAGGCATGGACATGACACAAAAAAATCAGGAAAAGCAAGGGTTAGGGTTACCCGTTTGAGAATTGGACCAGGTCGATTTTGATCCATCTTCCCACTATACATGCATGAAGGTTTCCCCTCTACCAGGTCGTAGAACTCAGGTTTTGCAAAACCTTCGCCTGATTTTCCTTCGCTGGTGACAGTGATGACATCGACGAAAGGTTGAGTCTTTGACTTCGTCATTTGGTGAAATTACCATGGGGGTTGTGTTGCGTACAACGAGAGGAATAAGAAAATGTATTTTGTTTGGGTGTCGCCGGCGAGGATGGCCGAAAAAGGCCATGACAGTGGGGAACTAGGGTTTTCGTTGAGAGAGAATAGAGAGAAAGGGCAGCAGGGGGTTTGAGAGGGGAAATGAGTTCTTGATAGGGTTTGGGGGTGAAGTGTAATTAAAAATGGAAGGAGGGGTCGTGGCTGTCGGATCAAATATTTTGAAGGCTGAGATTAAGCCACGTCGACGTGACGTGGCGCTGACATGCATAAGTGGGTGTGAGGTGTACACATGCTGAGGCGTATATATGTATATGTATAAAAATGTATATAATGTGTATACATGTGCATAAATGCCTAAATATTATCTAGAAAATTGTGTAAAAATACTCGTAAAATTATAGGAAAATAAGAAAATTAATTGTGAGGGCTAAATAGCTAGGGAAGCCTATTATTTTAGATTTTAAAGTAATTTAGAAAATTTTGCTAAAAATAGAAATAATTACAAGAAATTGTAACTGTACGCGCGAATTTTGTGAAATAGCCGTAGCTTGTATTAATGTCTTAAAAATAGCCTAATTGGCGTGCTTGTGCGAAGTAATGATTTTGAATAGGGGTGAGTGAGGTAATTGTATGGTTGTCAGTGCAATTTCTTCTGAAGAATGGCTATTGAAATAGGAGGGACAAAATTAGGTATCAACATCTGCCCCTCTTTGCCCAGGGATGATGAAAGAATCTTCGGGCAAAGACATTGACATAACGATTAATTTTTTCACGACTCTTGAGGAGAGTGTTTAGAGATTTTGAGAGTTTACAAGGTGCCAGATTGTAATGTTATGTATAGTCGGATTGTGTATCATGCAGTAAAAGTGTGTTTTGCAAAAAATAGTGTAAATATAAATGTAAAAATGGACTTTCCTGTTTACTGGATCGTCTTGTCAGGGTTTCTCATCGTATGCATGTGTGTTCGTCATGGTGGGCTGTATACCTCTTTATTATGTCAAATTATCCACCAGACACCATGCCGTTTTTTTCATTGGGTTGTCTACCCTTTGTCATGTAAATCCTATCACCGGACTGTCTACCCTCCAGGCTGTCTCCCTCTTATTATACCAAACTCCGTATCGGGCTGTCTACTCTCTGCCATGCCGAACTTAACATTGGGCTGTCTACCCTCTGTCGTGCCAAACTTCTCACAGGGCTGTCTACCCTCAGGCCTATCTACCCTTTGCCATACCATACTCAACATCGGGCTGCCTACCCTCTGCCATGCCAAACTTCTCACAGGGCTGTCTACCCTCAGGGCTGTCTACTCTTCATTATGCCAAACTCCGCATCAGGCTGTCTTCTCTTTGCCATGCCAAACTCAACATCGAGCTGTCTACCCTCTGTCTATGCCAAACTTCTCACATGGATGTCTACCCTTTGCCATGCAAAACTCAACATCGGGCTGTCTACTCTCAGTCAATGCCAAACTTCTCACAGGGCAGTCTACCCTTTGCCATGCCAAACTCAATATCGGGTTGTCTACCCTCTGTCAATGCCAAACTTCTCACAGGGCTGTCTGCCCTCAGGGCCGTCTACCCTTTGCCATGCCAAACTCAACATCGTACTGTCTACCCTCAGTCAATGCCAAACTTCTCACAGGGCTGTCTACCCTTTTCCATGCCAAAATCAACATCGTGGTGTCTACCCTCAATGCCAAACTTCTCACAGGTCTGTCTATCCTCAGGGCTGTCTAATCTTTGCCATGCCAAACTCAACATCAGACTGTCTACCCTCTGTCAATGCCAAACTTTTCATAGTGCTGTCTACCCTCAGGGTTGTCTACTCTCAGGGTTGTCTACCCTTTGCCTTGTCATGCCAAACCCAACATTGGGTTGTCTACCCTCTATCATACCAATCCTTTCATCGGGCTGTCTACCCTCCAGGCTGTCTACCTCTAGGGCTGTCTACTCTGCAAAATAAAAGCATAGTGAAAGAAAGCTAAGTACCTTCTCGTCAGGAGATGTTCGCCTGTCGTGTCGGGTTGTGTACCCTTGTGCCTGCATTCAAAGAAAGATTTGTGAGTTGTGCGGGGGGTGGTCTAGTTTGTGCATTCTTGGCTTGCTTTGTGCCTGCTTCTTTTGATGTCGCTAGAGATATATAAAGAAATAAATAATGAAAATATTTTGGAAAAGTAGTGTTTTATTCCATTGAATCGCAAACCGCATTGTGTAAAGATCACGGTCATTATTCGTTAGGTTGTTCTAGGATTCTATACTAAATGAATTTCGAGGGGGACCTCAAAATTCTGCCCCCCAGTTTCTCCATTTTGAAATTTTTGAGAGGGTCTCAAAAATTTCTGCCCAGTGTCAATTCTTATCTGTCCTTTCGGAATTTTTGAGAGTTCCTCAAAAATTCTGCCCCAGTGTCCGCTTTATGGGAAAATGAAATTTTTATATTTATGCGACCGAACCTTGGGTAGGTTGCCTACGTATCCCACTTGGAGAATCAGGTCGTAGTGTAGTTCCAGATTAGATGATATATTGCAGAATAGTAGAACCATTAGCTAATACAAGCTCTTAGACATAGTATCTTTTGATAGCGCCTGCATTGATTGGTTTTGGCCAAACCTCTCCGTCCATCTCTGCCAGTATTAGTGCTCCTCCAGTTAGAACTCGGTGGACTATGTATGGCCCTTGCCAGTTTGGTGCGAACTTGCCTCTTGCCTCTTCTTGATTAAGGAATATCTTTTTCAGCATTAGTTGTCCAGGTTTGAAAGACCTTTCTCGAACTTTCTTGCTAAATGCTTTAGCCATCCTCCTCTAATATAATTTCCCATGACATATTGCATTCATTCTCTTGCCATCGATGATTTCTAACTGCTCCATCCTTTCTCTGACCCATTCGGCGTCTTTCAATTGTGCCTCTTGAATGATCTTTAGAGATGGTATCTCGATCTCTGCTGGTATCACTGCTTTGGTGTCGTACACTAACAGGTAAGGAGTTGCTCTTGTTGATGTACTCGCTGTGGTGCGGTATCCTAACAATTCATAGGGTAAGTTCTCGTGCCATTGCTTTGAATTGTCTGTCATCTTGTGCATTATCTTCTTGATGTTCTTATTGACTGCCTCAACTGTGCCATTCATTTAAGGTCTATATGCGGTGGAATTACGGTGTTTGATCTTGAAATCTTCACAAGTTACTTTCATCAAGTCACTATTGAGGTTAGACCTATTGTCAGTGATGATTGATTTAGGGATGCCAAATCTACAGATCATCTTGTCACGAATGAAATTTGCTACCACTTTCTTTGTCACCGACTTGTATGATGCAGCTTCCACCCATTTAGTAAAGTAGTCAATAGCCACCAATATGAAATCGTGTCTGTTTGAAGCAGCGGGTTCGATTGGTCCTATGACATCCATTCCCCAGGTAGCAAAGGGCCATGGCGATCCCATAACATTCAACTCGCTGGAGGTACTCAAATCATGTCTCCATGGACTTGGCATTGATGACATCTCTTTGCGTGCTTTATGCAATCATGCTCCATTTTCATCCAGAAATATCCAACTTTTAAGATCTTTTTTGCGAGCGTAAAGCCATTCATTTGTGGGCCGCATGTCCCATAATGTATTTATTCTAACAATCTTGGTGCTTCTTTAGCATCCACGCATCTCAGCAAACCTAGATCTGGTGTTCTCTTGTATAAGACTTCATTATTAAAAAAAAACCATTTTCCAATCTTCTTAATGTCTTCTTTTGAAGGCTTGTCGCGTCTTTTGGGTAAATGCCATCTTTAAGAAATCTTTTGATATCATAGAACCATGGCTGTCCATCCAACTCTTCTTCGACATGATAACAATACGCTGATTGCTTCCTCACTGCCACGGGTATTGAGTCAATATAATTCTTGTCAGGATGTTTGATCATGGAAGATGTGGTGGCCAAAGCGTCTGCGAACTCATTTTGCAGCCTAGGTACATGCCGGAACTCTATCTTGGTGAACCTTTGCTTCAGCTCTTTTATGCACTCGAGGTACGGTAATATTTTGGAATTCTTGGTCGTCCATTCCCCTTGGACTTGGTGAATCAACAGATCAGAATCTCCAATTTCCAATAGCTCTTGTATGTTCATGTCTACCGCCATCCTAAGACCCAAGATGCAAGCTTCATATTCCGCCATGTTGTTGGTGCAAGGAAACCTTAGTTTGGCTGTGATAGGATAATGTTGACCAGTCTCAGAGACTAGTACTGCTCCAATGCCGACTTCTTTGAAATTCACCGCTCCGTCAAAGAATAATCTCCAACCGTCGTATTCCTCTGTGATGTCTTCTCCTACGAACATGACTTTCTTGTCTTTGGGAAATAAGTGTGCGGAGGTTTGTAATCATCATCCACAGGGTTCTCGGCCATGTGGTCTGCTAAGGCTTGAGCTTTCACCGCTTTTGAGTGACAAAAGTGATGTCGAATTCACTTAGTAGCATTTGCCATTTGGCCAACTTCCCAGTAGGCATTGGCTTTTGGAAGATGTACTTGAGAGGTTTCATCCTTGATATCAGCAAAGTTGCATAAGACATCAGGTAGTGCCTTAACTTTTGTGCTATCCAAGTCAGTGCACAGCAAGTGCGCTCCAGCAGTGTGTACTTGGCTTCCTAGGGAGTAAACTTCTTACTCAGATAATATATTGCTTGCTCTTGTTACACCCCGTATGTCTAAAGTGACGTATATCATTCTAATGACATGTTAAGAATTATTTAAGTGAGTTTAAAGTCATAATATGATCATATATGATGTTTATATGTTGAATATAAAGTTTGGGCAAAATCGGATTTAAGTTGCGGAAAAACCGAGTAAGGAATTACCTTGTAACGAAGCTTTTTCAGCAATTAATATCATGTGTTATATGAGGTCTTTTAGAGACATATCATATACCAAATTGAAGTTCTTGGAGTGTAGTTTCCAAAACTTTTGACGGTTTATTCATACAACTTATAGATAAAAAGATATGAGCATCAGAAGTCAGGCCAGAAAAAGGGCCATAAGCACAAAAGAGGACTAAAACTGAAATGTTTCAAGTATAAAAGGGAAAAGTTATCTTCATCTCGTCATTTCCAGAAATATCAAGAGAGAAACAGTTCCTCCATGAGCCATGAAGTAAGTTTTATGATTTTGAAGGAAGGACGCCAATCGTAACTCGAAATTGAAGACGGATTGCGTCAAAACGCTCTACGTCATTAGGGTAACATTATGCTACCTTCAATTTCGTCTATAGTTTAATTTTTAGAATTACTTCATAGCTAAGTAAAGTACCTAAATTCTATGTTATAGCGTGTTTAAGCTTTAGAAGGTGTGGAATTCAAAGGAAACAAGGTTTAGAAGCAAGAAATATCAAAGGTATGTAAGACTAAACCTTTCTTTTGGCAAGGCATGTATCTTTTAGCTTTTGAAGCTTTTCTTAGTTCTAAACTTAGTGTTTCTTCTGAGAAACTTGTATGGTACCAAGGAAATCTTGTATATACTTAATTTGGTACTAAAATCCAAGGTGAAAGACGTTCAAATCAGCAAGACAAAAAGTTTCAAAATCTGGAAAATTATTTTGATCTTTGGACAGTTGTTAGTATACTGATCATAACTCTTTGTAAAAAATTGATATTTAGATTCTTTAAGAATCCCCAGAACCCTAAGACATATATCTAAAACTTTCATGAAGACTATGAAATCTATAACTTTGATCTACACTCTGAAAATTAGGGTTGAAAGTCAGGACAGTGGTGCTGTCCAGACATTCTATCTGCAGATTTTTTATGTCATCCAGTTGTCTCATCTTGTTATCCGTTTAATATGTTTATGTTATCATTTTATCCGGGTATCCATTCCCGTGTATAGTATAGTGCTGGTTCTATTTTTGCGGACCATCCAGTTTCAGAGGAAACTCTGCCGAAATTTTTATAAAAGTCAAAGAGTTAGACAAATTCTATGTTTCAGGTTGTATCTATAATTCCATCCAGAGTTTTCTTATCATTCCTTCGAGTCCATATATACTGTTGCCACATGTGTTATGCCTCATACATTCTTATGCTTATAATGTGATCATGTTATGTGTGATTTGGAGTCCCCCATAGAGGTTGGACATTGGACACACAGTCCGGTCGCGTGTGATACTACCCGTCTGGGCGATACAGCCCCTGATGCCGGGCAAATTGGCCTAAACGACAACCATCAAGAACCAAGCTTGAAGAGCACAAAGGTTGCAAGTCAAGGCCTTCGGATGAGGGTTCGAGAGTGAATTGAAGCCATGGACTTGAGCACGCTTGAGGGAGGACCGACTACGGACCAAGGAGGAACACTTAGAGTCCATTTTGAGCCGTATCCATACCTCCCAGGAAGAGGCGGAGCGCCTCCCCAAAGAGGCGGACCGCCTAGCAAAAGTCCAGAGGGCAACACAGCAAGAGGCGGCCGCCCCAAGACCTTAGGCGGACCGCCCCTCACTGAAGGGTGCTGAGGCGGAGCGCCTCCCCTTCCTAGGCGGAGCGCCTCCCTCTGTTGGCCTGCACGGGATTTTGTGTGTTTTTCCTATTTTGCCCTTAAGTGACCTTGTATGTCTTATTTCACTTTGGGGGCATTTTAGTCATTACGCAAGGGGTTAGGAAAGACTATAAATACACCCCTTAGCCATTTATTTCATTAGTTTAGATTGTATGAACATTTGAGAGAAGAGGGAATTAGAGAAGGCCGAGCCTTTCTAGTCCGAAGCCCGAGGCTTCATGTATCTTGCACGACTTGGAACCTATGGTGATCGACCCCTAGTGTGATTCCATTGTAAGGTTCAAGTTTCCCTTCTCCCTTTTGAATTCAATCCACGTTAATGAATTGAATTCGATTCTTTCTTCTACTTTCTTGTCTTCCCAATCTCGATTTCTTGTTTATCTCGTTTACTTGCTTCCGCGTATCGTTTAGTTTGCTTCCGCTAGTTTTGCCCTGCATCAGTTGGTATCAGAGCAAGGCTCGGGTTATGTTCCTACAAACCCCCGTTCCTTGTTCATTGTGTTAGTTTATCATTGTTCTTGTTGTTGTTCTTGAAAAATTTGAAGAAAACAAAAAAATTGAAAAACTAGAAAACTCAAGAAAATTTGGTAGATCGGGTTGGATTCGAATCCCCAAGTGTTAAAAAGTATTGGGGTTTGTTCCTTATAGTATTCCCGTTGTTTTGGTACCCATATATCGCATTTTGGTGTTACGATTCAAAATTTCCAAAATCAAAATCCAAAAAGTTTGAAAATTTCTTGAAAACGCTTCAATCTTGATCTGAAGCTTGTTGTTGTTTGTTGGAGGTTTAAAACCATTGGGGATTGATTATAATAGTTGTATACACCTTTGGGTATCATTAATTTTGTGTTTCGGGTCGAAAACGTTGGATTTTTGGGTGCGAAACGAGCCAAAACGCGTTTCGCGAAGTTGCAGGAAATTGCCCTAGGCGGAGCGCCTCAATCCTGAGGCGGAGCGCCTCCCTCTGGGCTGCTCTCTGGATTTTCCTGAGGCGGAGCGCCTCTTTTACTGAAGGGTTTCCGGGTAGTTTTTGCGTAGGTTTTCCATTGTTATTCGCCCACGGGCTTCTTGGTTAGTGTTTCTAGGGTAATTGGCCTACTCGAAAGACACTAACTACCTAGCATATTAGGACACTCGTGCGTAGAGGAGACTAGAATTCAAAGAAGAGTCGTAGATTTTTCTTTGGCCTCAAGTGCGCACTTTAAATAACCGTCCGTCCATTGAGTCTCATTAACTCCATTCCGAACTTTAACTTGGACATGCTAGTTGTGATCACCTTGGTTCCCAAGTTGTAAAGGCCTCGTTCTTGAGTGTTCATAAATTGAGTGAAACACGTGAGGGAGTGACTTTCGGGAGTTTTGTGCTTTGGTGTTGCAACAATGTCGGATGTTGATTGTGGAGACTATGGCTCATGTGGGGATGATGCGAGTTGTTATGACTCGTATGGTGATGGTGGAGACTATGGTTCCTACGACGGTGATGATGGGCATTGCTATGATGATTCGGGGAACTATGGCTCGTGTGAAGATGAAGCGGGTCACTATGATAATCGTGAAGATGATGAAGACTATGAAGCTCGTGATGATGAATGTGATGATCCTTTTGCTTCTAGTCAAGAATACGAAGATGGTGACGCTTCAAGGTATGATGATCCTACTTACTCTTCTTGTGAAGAATTTGATATTGATGATGGTGACATAGGTAGAGTTGATGATGATGATTAACATAGGGGTTATTCTTATGCATCTTCTCTTAGTGTTGCTAACGGTGTACAAGGGAGTAGTAGAGGACCTTCCATTAGTATGGGAGGTGGTGGTGGTTGTTCCCTGGGAAAGAAGAAGCTTGCATCTTCTAGGTACGCTAAACGGCCTAATGCTTCTAATTCCCATGAGGAGGTTGGTATGATAGATGGTGTTGCTTTTGCTACAAAGGGGTTATATGCCGTGAAGGGCGTGGATGGTTGTAGTAGGAGTAGTACTATGGGCTATGGAACCAAGGCGAGAGGCACTTATGGGTTCCATGGCGAGGTTCCTTCCTTGACTTCCAACAACATTTCTAATGTTGGGAGAGTGACGGGAAGTGGAGATTGTTCTAGTGGTGTTGCCACTAGTGGAGGGATAAGGAAGACCCAAGTTGTTGGTGTTGACACTTGTGGGCGTCCAAATTCTCATTTGGGTGCCAATGTGCAAAACTTGGGTAGATGTAGGTTCGTTGTTGGGGTAGATGGAATTGATGGATACTTGCTCAAGATTGGTGGTACCGATGCCAATTGTATTAGCACCTCTTTGGTTGATAGGCTTAGGATACCATGCCATAAGCTAGCGCATCCTTATGAGTATGATGGAGTGTGGGTTTCTAAGGAGGCTCGGGTACTCATATCTCATGGGAGTTATAGATGCTATGTATGGTGTGACGTGTATCCCATGCGTCATGTTGATGTGTGGATAGGTGACCGGTGGTTGGAGGGGAAGAGGGTGCAATATAGTTTGGTGAAGGGTGCGTATCTTGTGGGCGTAGGGCAAAGAGTCTATGACTTTGTGCCTTACCGGGCGAAGAGCCGAGTGCCTACTAGTGCCCCTTCTTTGGCTATGCAAAGGAGCAAGGAGCAAGAACTTCATTCCATGGGCAACAATGTGCAAACAAGAAGTCCTACAAACACAAGCAATGGTGGGACTAGTGCTACAAAAGAGTTGACACATGTCAACAAGGTGAGCCCTAAGCCACTTCCAAAGCCGAGTGGTTCACCAACAAAGAAGAAGGAGACGTCAAGCGATGAGTCTCCAAGTCCTAGATTCCGGGTTGATGTTAAAAGTCCACCTACTCCGGCTATGGGCATTCTTGGGCCTCGTCCCAATTCGCCCGAATTTGAGAGACAAAAGATAGAGAGGAGTAAGGGAGTGACCGGTGACATTCCTCGAGTGGAAAAAGGAGAGGATGTGTTGAGTGTGTGAGCGGGATGTCACCACCCGAATCTACACCTAGCCTTGAAAGAAAAATGAGGGAAAAGAAAGAGGGAAAAAAGAGTGAGGACACCCCTTATTCTAACCTTAACCCTTTATCTTTTTCTTCTACTTGTGTGAATACTTGTGTAGGTATTCTTGGAGGCAAGCCGATGGAGCCTCAACCATGTGCCGTGATGGAAGGACAAGGTGAAGGAGATGCCGAATGTAAGCTACAAGGCGGAGACGTTCATGACACTTCAAAGGTATGTGTTAGTTCTTCTTCCCATGAGCCTATTACTTCCTTGTCTTGTGTTAGTGTTTGTGATGACTCCACACTAGTTGATGATATGTATGATTACAATGTGTTTGCAACTAGTGTAGAGCCTTCGGGTCAACTTGTGTGTGAACTTGAACCACTAGTTGAGAGGGTTGAAAAGCCACATCATGATGTGAGCTCGGTTTTCATTGAACCTCTCTTTAGTGAAAATGTTGAAGTTGACCTTATTTGTGAACCTTGTTATGACACCCCACCCATTTTTGATAAAGGAGAAGATGAATTGCATGATAATCTTATTCTTCCCTTTGATTGCTTAATTGATAGTGGTGGTCCTTTGTGTCGTAGTGAGGATGGAATTGATTTTGAGGAGTCTCTTGAGTGTGAGATGGATCGATTAATTTTCGATGACTCCTTGAGTGAAGGACCTAGTCTTGATTCTATACTTTTGTGTAACCATGAATTTGAGGTGCATGCCTTTACATTTCTATTGTTTGAAGGCGATCTCATTTGTGGTGGTGAATTATATCGGACTAGGGTCGGTAGTAGAGTTGAACCTCCATGGTTTGTCAAGTTAGGCTCTATGGATGATCCAACGTTTGGAACTCCGAGTGAGGAGAGTGGTCTTGGTATTGGTCGTGTTGACCTATCTTCTAGTAGTCCTAGCCTTCGTTGTGGGGACTATAATGATGAAGGACCTATTTTGGAGACCTTCCTTTGGAGCTTGTCCAATAAGGAGGATTGTCTTGGGGTTGATTTGGGAGGTGAGGAGGTACCTCTCGGTGTGCGTATGAATGCTCTTAAGAAGGGGAGTGGAGTAGTCGATGTTAGTTGTGAATTGAACTACTTTACTTATTCCATCCCATATGTTGAGCACACCTTGAGTGTTGGACATGCCAAAGCCAATGTGTCACATAGTGATAAATTTGATTTGAAGGCTTGGTGTGATGATAGTAAGCTTAGGGGTCATAGGACATTTGATTGCTATATGTTGCATGACCTTGATCTCTTTGCTTGTGGTGGTTTTGAGTGCTTGTTCTTGTTGAGCCGAGAACTTATTGTGTCCTTGGGGGATATACGCTTTTTAATGGCTATTGATGCTTGGCTCTATCACAAGAGTGTGTTTTCCACACAATTTTCACTTTTCTTGTTAATGCTAACCTACTTGTGAAGTAGGAAATTTTGGTTGTGCTTGCTTTGATTGTAGGTTTTGATGGTGTGATTTCGAGGACGAAATCCTTTCAAGAAGGGGAGGATGATGCCGGGCAAATTGGCCTAAACGACAACCATCAAGAACCAAGCTTGAAGAGCACAAAGGTTGCAAGTCAAGGCCTTCGGATGAGGGTTCGAGAGTGAATTGAAGCCATGGACTTGAGCACGCTTGAGGGAGGACCGACTACGGACCAAGGAGGAACACTTAGAGTCCATTTTGAGCCGTATCCATACCTCCCAGGAAGAGGCGGAGTTCCTCCCCAAAGAGGCGGACCGCCTAGCAAAAGTCCAGAGGGCAACACAGCAAGAGGCGGCCGCCCCAAGACCTTAGGCGGACCGCCCCTCACTGAAGGGTGCTGAGGCGGAGCGCCTCCCCTTCCTAGGCGGAGCGCATCCCTCTGTTGGCCTGCACGGGATTTTGTGTGTTTTTCCTATTTTGCCCTTAAGTGACCTTGTATGTCTTATTTCACTTTGGGGGCATTTTAGTCATTACGCAAGGGGTTAGGAAAGACTATAAATACACCCCTTAGCCATTTATTTAATTAGTTTAGATTGTATGAACATTTGAGAGAAGAGGGAATTAGAGAAGGCCGAGCCTTTCTAGTCCGAAGCCCGAGGCTTCATGTATCTTGCACGACTTGGAACCTATGGTGATCGACCCATAGTGTGATTCCATTGTAAGGTTCAAGTTTCCCTTCTCCCTTTTGAATTCAATCCACGTTAATGAATTGAATTCGATTCTTTCTTCTACTTTCTTGTCTTCCCAATCTCGATTTCTTGTTTATCTCGTTTACTTGCTTCCGCGTATCGTTTAGTTTGCTTCCGCTAGTTTTGCCCTGCATCAGCCCCTCTGGTTCAGGCGGGAGTTGAAACACCTAGTGTGACCGGGTGTCATTCACACACTCTGACCAGAGAGACTGGATATTACTGGCTGGGGGGGATATAGCCCATAACACCCACCAGGTTTGTTATATACGCGTATATAGCCACAGTATGCACTGCATGATTATACATGAGGCTAGTTCAGGTTTTCAGTTACCTGATTTGGGGGGATATAGCCCATAACACCAGACAGGTACTAGTTCAGATGTTCAGTTACCTGATTTGGGGGGATATAGCCCATAACACCAGACAGGTACCAGTTCAGATAACAGTTCAGTTTTAGCTCAGTACCAGTTATCAGTTATCAGTTCTCAGTGATCAGCCACTAGTTCTTAGCGTCAGGATCAGTTGACAGTTATCAGTTCCAGTTTCTTACAGTGATTTAACAGTATAGTTCAACTCAGCCTTCAGTTTCAGATTCAGCTAGACTTCAGTTTATATTCAGATCATGTTTAGTATGTCTTCAGATTTCCAGCTATATTGCTATGCTCCAGCTCATATTTACATATTTATATTCCAGCCTTACAGTTTCATTCAGCTATGATATATTATATGCTCACGCCTTACATACTTGGTACATATCGTACTCACGCCCTTTTCTGAGGCGCTGCGTTTTATGCCGCGCAGGTGCAGATAGATCAATGCTTGGACCACGTTAGTAGGCCATCTTTCAGCTATTGGAGTCACTCCGCTTACTCCTGGAGTTACTTATCTTTTGGTATGTGTACAGTCAGCCAGTTTGGGTATGGCGGGGCCTTATCCCGTCCTTTGTGTATTTAGTTCAGCACTCTTAGAGGCCTGTAGATATGTCCCTGTGTGGTTCTGTCAGTATGTTATGTATGTCAGCTTATGTTAGCCTTGTCAGCTTTTTGCATTGCATAATCCTTATCAGTTAGGTTTATGCTTATTCTGTTTATCAGTTATATTCATGGTTAGCAGATTATAAGCAGGATTAGTGATGATCGACACTTAGTGTTGGTCATCCGTCGCGACCCTAGGTTGGGTCGTGACAAAAGTGGTATCAGAGCAGTTCAGTCCTAGGGTGTCTACAGGCCGTGTCTAGTAGAGTCTTGTTTAGGAACATGTTGCGCGCCATACTTTTGAACAGGAGGCTACAAGGCACTTCAGGACAATTGTATTTCTTTCTTCTCTAGATCGTGCGATAGAGCCATGGTTATAGAATTCAGCCCTCTAACAATAGTGTTTTTCTGCAAATTGATGCCGCCGAAGAAACTAACAGCTGCCAAAAAGGGCAAGGCTATTGCCGGCCAGGGTACTAGTAGAGTGCCACCTGAGGTGGATGAGAGTGAGGAGTTCAGACCTGAGGCTCCATCTGAGGCCTCACAGATCCCTTCAGTTCAGGGCGATATTAGAGGTACTGCACCTTCCATACCTCCAACTTCTCAGCCTGATAGTAAGGGGCAGGAAATGAGGGATGCCATCAGATTATTGACCAGTGTTGTAGTTGCTCAGACTAGACAGCATAGTGCAGATGCCCAAGGAGATACTGGATCCAAGATCAAGGATTTTATCCGACTAGAGCCTCCAGTCTTTACTGGATCCCGTACAGGAGAGGACCCTCGGGATTTTCTTGTAAGGATAGCCAGGGTGTTGAGGGTCATGTATGCATCAGAGACAAAGTCAGTAGAGTTGGCTGCATTCAGATTGCATGACTTAGCAGCAGGGTCGTATCAGACATAGGAGCTATCTAGAGGGGCAGATGCTACTCCGGCGACTTGGAAGGAATTCTCAAATGCCTTCCTTCATCAGTATATGCTTATAGAGACACAAAGAGCCGTGCTAATCAGTTCCTGACCTTGAGATAGGGAAGTTTGACTGTAGAAGTGTATAATTATCGCTTTAATTTCTTAGCAAGGTTTGACCCTACTGTGGTAGCCAGTATGGAGGGTAGAATTCACAGGTATATAGTGTGACTAGGTCCACACCTGGTGAATGAGTGTATGACCGTTGCTATGCAGCCAGGTCTTATATCATGCATTCAGGCGTGTGCTTTTTCACTTGAGGATAGGAAGTAGAAACAGAAAGCTGATAGGGATAGAGGGTTACATAAGAGGGACAAATTGTTTGGTTCATTCGGAGAGACATCTGGAGCAAGTAGGCAGCAGAGTGTTAGACAACCACCAGCTAGTATACCTCCAGAGTCTCGTGGCCTGAGATCTGATAGACCTCCTTAGTCCAGAGCTAGTCAGGCATCACGGACTTCAGGATTTCAGCATCATGGTACTTCTATACCGGCCGGTTTGACATATCCCAGATGTCCAGATTGTGATAGACGCCACTTGAGACCATGTAAGTTAGGAGTTGATACTCGTTATATTTGTCAAAAGGCAGACCATTTCATGAGAGATTTCCCGACTAGGGGTGGTAGTGGTGCAGCTCGCCAGCTAGATCAGCAGTTGCTTCCTCAGCACCAGCACGCCATCAGGGGCATGTTCTTCAGAATGGAACCTGCATAACTGAAAGAACTTAAGGAGCAACTGAAGGATTTGTTAGATAAAGGCCTCATCAGACCCAACATTTCCTCGTGGAGAGCCCCAGTATTGTTTGTGAAAAAGAAAGACGGCTCTCTACGCATGTGCATAGATTACAGAAAGCTAAATAAAGTCACAATCAAGAATAAATACCCTCTGCCCAGGATTGATGACTTGTTCGACCAACTCCAGGGTGCCAAGTGCTTCTCGAAGATAGATTTGCGATCAGGGTACCATCAGGTTAGAGTTAGAAAATCTGATATACCTAAGACTGCACTCAGGACTAGGTATGGCCATTATGAGTTTTTAGTAATGTCATTTGGACTCACTAACGCCCTTGCAGTATTTATGGATCTGATGAATAGCGTATTCAGGCCTTATCTAGATTTATTTGTGATTATATTTATTGATGATATTCTCATCTATTCAAAGTCTGAAACAGAGCATGTGGAGCACCTGCGCACGGTATTGGGTACTCTTCGGGACAAACAATTATTTGCTAAGTTCTAAAAGTGTAAATTCTGGTTAGATTCAGTGGCATTTCTTGGCCATATAGTTTCAGCAGAAGGAATTAAAGTAGATGGCCATAAGATTGAGGCTGTGAAGAATTGGCCCAGACCTACGATGCCAACTGAAGTATGTAGTTTTCTGGGTTTGGTAGGTTATTACAGAAGGTTCGTAGAAGGTTTTTCCTCCATTGCAGCTCCACCAAATTGACACAGAAAACAACTAAATTTCAGTGGTCTGATTCTTGCGAGCACAGTTCCAAAAACTAAAGAACAAGTTGATAACAGCTCCAGTACTTACACTTCCAAAAGGATCTGAGGGCTATGTCATTTACGGTGACGCTTCTCGAATTGGTCTTGGTTGTGTTTTGATGCAGCACGGAAGAGTAATTGCCTATGCTTCCAGGCAGCTGAAAAAGCATCAGCAGAACTACCCTACTCATGATTTAGAGCTTGCAGTAGTCATCCATGCATTGAAGATTTGGAGACATTATTTGTACGGTGTTCATGTTGATATTTATACAGATCACAAGAGCCTCCAGTATATATTTAAGCAAAAGGAGCTAAACCTACGATAGAGGCGGTGGCTAGAGTTGCAGAAGGACTACGACGTGGACATCCTTTATCATCCAGGTAAAGCGAATGTTGTTGCTCATGCCCTTAGTTGTAAGTCTATGGGTAGTCTACCTTATTTACAGCCACAGAAAAGAGAGTTAGCTCATGCACTCCACCAGTGGGCCAGCATGGAAGTCAGATTAATAGATTCAGAGGACACAGAAGTTACAGTTTAGAATGCAGGCACTACTTGCCTAGTTACAGAAGTAAAACAATGTCAGTATGAGGATCCAGTTCTAGTTGAATACAGACAAATAGCCAGAAGAAAATCGGAGTCACTATACAGGGTTACTAATGACGGGGCTCTCATGTATACAGATAGACTTTGTATTCTTGATGTTGTAGATTTACGTGGATAGATCATGTCCGAGGCATATTATTCCAGATACACTGTTCATCCAGGTTCGACTAAGATGTACCATGATCTTAAGCAGATTTATTATTGGGATGGAATGAAGCGTTACATAGCAGAGTTTGTGGCTTAGTATCCTAACTGCCAGTAGGTTAAAGTCGAGCGTCAAAACTCTAGTGGCTTGTTACAGGAAATCGAGATTCCATCATGGAAATGGGAAGCAGTGAATATGGACTTCATTACAGGCTTGCCCCGTACGCGGAGCAGGTATGACTCTATTTGGGTTATAGTTGACAGGCTTACTAAATCAACTCATTTCTTGCCTGTTAGAACTACATATACAATGGAGGATTATGCTAGACTTTATATCAGAGAGATAGTGCGCCTACATGGTATTCCAGTATCTATCATTTCAGACAGGGGCGCACACTTTACAGCAAATTTTTGGCGATCATTCCAGACAGGTTTAGGGACACAGGTGAATCTGAGTACAGCATTTCATCCACAGACAGACGGACAGGCTGAGCGGACCATTCAGACCTTAGAAGATATGCTTAGAGCTTGCGTTTAGATTTTGGAGGCAGTTGGAGTGATCATCTACCATTGATAGAGTTTGCATATAATAATAGTTATCATTCCAGCATACAGATGGCGCCATATGAAGCTTTGTATGGGCACAAATGCAGGTCTCCTATACGATGGTTCGAGGTTGGCGAGTCTCAATTGATAGGTCCAGATTAAATCCAACAAGCAGTTGATACAGTCAAGTTGATCAGGGAAAGATTATTAGCAGCGCAGAGTAGACAGAAGTCCTATGCAGATAACCGACGTCGAGATTTAGAATTTCAGATTGGCGATTGGGTATTCCTGAAAGTATCACCTATGAAAGGCGTTATGAGATTTGGAAAGAAGAGGAAGCTTAGCCATAGATTTATTGGTCCATATCAGGTTATCAGGCGAGTTGGGCGTGTAGCCTACGAGTTGGACCTTCCAGCAGACAATCAGGAGGTACATCCAGTATTCCATGTTTCTATTCTCAAAAAATATGTCAGAGATCCTTCTAGAGTTGTACCAATAGATGATGTTCAAATCACAAAGCAGTTGACTTATGAAGAGGTACCAGTTGCAATTTTAGATAGGCAGATTCGTCGACTAAGGACGAAAGACATTCCTTCAGTTAAGGTGCTATGGCGAAACAATAACGTAGAAGAAATCATTTGGGGAGCTAAAGAACATATTAGAGCCAAGTATCCACATCTCTTCATTACTTCAAGTATGTAACAGATTGTTGCTTAATGCTTCTACATTCTTCATTTAACATTCGAGGACGAATGTTCCTAACAGGGGAAGATTGTTACACCCCGTATGTCTAAAGTGACGTATATCATTATAATGACATGTTAAGAATGATTTAAGTGAGTTTAAAGTCATAATATGATCATATATGATGTTTATATGTTGAATATAAAGTTTGGGAAAAATCGGATTTAAGTTGCGGAAAAACCGACTAAGGAATTGCCTTGTAACGAAGCTTTTTCAGTAATTAATATCATGTGTTATATGAGGTCTTTTGGGGACATATCATATACCAAATTGAAGGTCTTGGAGTGCAGTTTCCAAACCTTTTTACGGTTTGTTTATACAGCTTATAGATAAAAAGATATGAGCATCAGAAATCAGGCCAGAAAAAGGGCCATAAGCGCAAAAGAGGACTAAAACTGAAATGTTTCGAGTATAAAAGGGAAAAGTTATCTTCATCTCGTCATTTCCAGCAATATCAAGAGAGAAACAGTTCCTCCATGAGCCATGAAGTAAGTTTTATGATTTTGAAGGAAGGACGCCAATCATAACTCGAAATTGAAGACGGATTGCGTCAAAACGCTCTACGCGATTAGGGTAACATTATGCTACCTTCAATTTCGTCTATAGTTTGATTTTTAGAATTACTTCATAGCTAAGTAAAGTACCTAAATTCTATATTATAGCTTGTTTAAGCTTTAGAAGGTGTGGAATTCAAAGGAAACAAGGTTTAGAAGCAAGAAACATCAAAGGTATGTAAGACTAAACCTTTCTTTTGGCAAGGCATGTATCTTTTAGCTTTTGAAGCTTTTCTTAGTTCTAAACTTAGTGTTTCTTCTGAGAAACTTGTATGGTACCAAGGAAATCTTGTATATACTTAATTTGGTACTAAAATCCAAGGTGAAAGACGTTCAAATCAGCAAGACAAAACGTTTCAAAATCTGGAAAATTATTTTGATCTTTGGACAGTTGTTAGTATATTGATCATAACTCCTTGTACAAAATTGATATTTAGATTCTTTAAGAATTCCCTGAACCCCAAGACATATATCTAAAACTTTCATGAAGGCTATGAAATCTATTACTTTGATCTACACTCTGAAAATTAGGTTGAAAGTCAGGATAGTGGTGCTGTCCAGACATTCTATCTGCAGATTTGTTATGTCATCCAGTTGTCTCATCTTGTTATCCGTTTAATATGTTTATGTTATCATTTTATCTGGGTATCCATTCCCGTGTATAGTATAGTGCTGGTTCTGTTTTTGCGGACCATCCAGTTTCAGAGGAAACTCTGCCGAAATTTTTATAAAAGTCAAAGAGTTAGACAAATTCTATGTTTCAGGTTGTGTCTATAATTCCATCCAGAGTTTTCTTATCATTCCTTCGAGTCCATATATATTGATGCCACATGTGTTATGCCTCATACATGCTTATGCTTATATTGTGATCATGTTATGTCTGATTTGGAGTCCCCCATAGAGGTTGGACATTGGACACACAGTCCGGTCGCGTGTGATACTACCCGTCTGGGGGATACAGCCCCTCTGGTTCAGGCGGGAGTTGAAACACCTAGTGTGACCGGGTGTCATTCACACACTCTAACCAGAGAGACTGGATATTACTGGCTGGGGGGGATGTAGCCCATAACACCCACCAGGTTTGTTATATATGCGTATATAGCCACAGTATGCACTGCATGAATACACATGAGGCTAGTTCAGGTTTTCAGTTACCTGATTTGGGGGGATACAGCCCATAACGCCAGACAGGTACTAGTTCAGATGTTCAGTTACCTGATTTGGGGGGATATAGCCCATAACACCGGACAGGTACCAGTTCAGATAACAGTTCAGTTTTAGCTCAGTACCAGTTATCAGTTATCAGTTCTCAGTGATCAGCCACTAGTTCTTAGCGTCAGGATCAGTTGACAGTTATCAGTTCCAGTTTCTTACAGTGATTTAACAGTATAGTTCAACTTAGTCTTCAGTTTCAGATTCAGCTAGACTTCAGTTTATATTCAGATAATGTTTAGTATGTCTTCAGATTTCCAGCTATATTGCTATGCTCCAGCTCATATTTACGTATTTATATTCCAGCCTTACAGTTTCATTCAGCTATGATATATTATATGCTCATGCCTTACATACTTGGTACATATCGTACTCACGCCCTTTTCTGGGCCGCTGCGTTTCATGCCGCGCAGGTGCAGATAGATCAATGCTTGGACCACGTTAGTAGGCCATCTATCAGCTATTGGAGTCACTCCGCTTACTCCCGGAGTTACTTATCTTTTGGTATGTGTACAGTCAGCCAGTTTGGGTATCGCGGGGCCTTGTCCCATCCTTTGTATATTCAGTTCAGCACTCTTAGAGGCCTGTACATATGTCCCTGTGTGGTTCTGTCAGTATGTTATGTATGTCAGCTTATGTTAGCCTTGTCAGCTTTTTGCATTGCATAATCCTTATCAGTTAGGTTTATGCTTATTCTGTTTATCAGTTATATTCATGGTTAGCAGATTATCAGCAGGATTAGTGATGATCGACACTTAGTGTTGGTCATCCGTCGCGACCCTAGGTTGGGTCGTGACAGCTCCTTCCTTCCAGTTGAGTCATGTTGTCCCAGTACACATCTGAACGTTGAATCTACCACAGACAAGTACAAGATCAAAGGCCGCCCAGGTTCGGGTGGAACCAGCACGGGTTGACAAGACAAATACTCCTTTATCCGGTCAAATGCTTTTTGGCAGTCCTCCGTCCATTCGGTTGCTGCATCTTTCTTCAATAACTTGATGATTGGTTCAGAGATGACTGTGGATTGAGCTATGAATCGACTGATGTAGTTGAGTCGTCCTAAGAAGCTCATGACCTCTTTCTTACTCTTCGGTGGTTGCAATTCTTTGATGTCTTTGATCTTGGATGGATCTAACTCGATGCCTTTACTGCTGACAATGAAACCCATAAGCTTCCCTGCTGGAACACCGAAAGAACATTTTGCTGGATTCAGCTTCAAGTTGTACCTACACAAGTGATCGAAAAACTTGCACAGATTATCAAGATGCTCTAAGCTCTTCTTTTATTTGATGATCACGTCATCCACATATACTTCAATTTCTTTGTGCATCAAGTCATGGAACATGGTTGTCATTGCCCTCATGTAAGTTGCCCCAGTATTCTTCAATCTAAATGGCATAACCTCATAACAGTAGGTTCCCTAAGATGTAGTGAAAGCTGTCTTCTCGGCATTCTCTTTATCCACAAGCACTTGATGGTAGCCGGCGAAGCAATCCATGAAAGACTGCAGTTCATGCTTCGCACTATTATCTATCAAGATGTGTATGTTTGGCAATGGAAAATCATCTTTCAGGCTGGCTCTATTAAGATCTCTGTAGTCTACGAGAACTCTAAGTTTCCCATCTTTCTTCGGCACTGGGACAATGTTGGCTAACCAAGTCGGGTACTTGATTATTTTCAAAATCCCCGCATTGAGCTGTTTTGTTACCTCTTCTCCAATCTTTAACAAAGTAGATGACTTGAAAGTTCGGGCTTTTTGCTTGACTGGCGGGAAGCCTGGATTGATGGGCAATTTGTGAGCCATCACATCCATGCTTATGTCGGTCATGTCATCATAAGACCATGCAAACACATCCTCATATTCTTTAAGGAATTCAGTATACAATTTTCTATCGTCTGCAGTGAGATGTACACTGATTCTTGTCTCTTTTACTGTTTTACCATCTCCCAGATTTATCACCTCAGATTTGGTTTATGCTTATTTTCAAATCTTTCAATTTTCTCTTGTGTTGCTTCATCAAACTCATCATAGTCAAAATCAGGTCCCTCAAGCTCCGTAGTTTCATTACACGTTGCGGTTGCAGACTCGATGGAGTTACTAGTTTGAATGCTGAAAGGTAAAATGTTGCGTAATTAAAAGATTAAAATAAAATAAAAGGAAATAGTGCAATATTTTATTTATGAATCCTTGCAAAATAAAATTTGTAGGGAGACATATGAAAAGGGAAAAAGGAAAAATGCAAGTTCCACGACTCGAGGTCGGGTTTTATTTTGGAAAGCATAAAATAAACTCTATCCCCTAGATCTACCAAGGTCCACGGTAAGCTCGGGCCAGGTTGTTGGTCTAGTTGTTCGGTGCAGTTCCAGATTCAGCTTTTGCCAGTCCAGGAGGCTCAACATGCTCTTCTAGGATCACACAGCAGTCTTCGTCAGATTGGAACAACTTTTGCACCCCTGTTAGTAAATCCTCTTCAGTATCAACAATCTTCGGCTCAACCTCTTGTGCTGCAGATACCTCACCCTTAAGACCGTCCAAGTAGCCAGACGAGACGAAAATATGTAGGAGAGTTTTGGTGCTTTTCTTGTAGGATTTGAAGTCCAGCGAGGAATGTATCCTATGCTGAATTTCTTGTTGTCAGGCCTCATCACAATTTGAATCGGTTCGACCATGCCATCTAGGTCTTTGCCCAGACCTTTCCCAAGTTCATAGCCTTGGCTTATCATAATGCCTACAACCCAGTCTCCAGGCTACTTTGCAGGTTGTGGGAGTATGTATGGCTCTACAATCACTACCTCCATGGGTGTAGGTTCAGGTGTTTTAGGTAGCCATACTTGCTTTCCCCTTGTTTCTTCAGAAATGCGCTTCCTGTTAGGACGAGCATTAGGTGAGTACATCGATTGCTTCTCTATTTTGGCAGGTATGGTCTCACAAAATTCACGTGAGGGCACACCCCAATCAGATATTACGGGTTCCCAAACTAAGTTCCTCTCTTCATAGCCTTTTCCTCGTCCGTCCCAATAAGCACTGTAGAAGCTTCTCCTTTTCTCCTAAGTCCCCGAAGGTGTGTTGATGAGTTTAGGAGTAAACTGTGCAGTATATCCTCTCTGGACTGCATCGATGGGATTCCAACTCTTGTTGTAGTTTTTTCGGTATCCTCCTCGGCTACCTTGCACTGCTCCCACAAGCTCCACAGTATAGAAGGTTTGTCCGTCAGGAGCATTCAATTCAATTTGCTGGTATGGTTTGTTCATTGTAGATGGAGTTGCTCCCTTCGCGAAATACTACCACCTCTTTGTTGTCCCACTAAAACTTCATTGTCTGGTGCAAGGTAGAAGGCACCACCCCAGCTATGTGAATCCAAGGTCTTCCTAGCAGCAGGTTGTATGAAGCGGAGATGTCCATGACATGAAATTCAGTAGTGAACTCCACGGGACCGACCATGATAGTTAAGTAGATTTCCCCAATGGTGCTTCTTTGTGAACCATCGAACTCCTTTACCTTCATGTCACTTTCTCTTACCGTGCTTTGATCAATCCCCATTCTCTTCAGAGTGATGAATGGACATATGTTCAAGCCGGACCCTCTGTCGATCAGAACTCTTTCCACGAACCTGTCTTTGCATTTGATGGTGACATGCAAGGCCTTGTTATGACTCAACCCCTCTTGTGGTAGCTCATCTTCGTGGAAGGCGATTCGATTGGATTCCATGACTTGCCCTACCATGCTAGCTAGATTCTCAACTGTGGTGTCTACCGGGACATGCGCCTCATCTAATACTTTCATCAAGGCATTTCGGTGGCTCTCTGATTTGAGAAGTAAAGCCAGGATAGAGATTTGTGCAGGAGTTCTGCCCAAATGCTCAACCACGGAGTATTCCTTTACTTGGACTTTCTTCCACAGGTCTTCAGACTCTTCCTCACTAGCACCTCGTCTACCTTGAACAAGATGCTAGGGAGTGTAGATCCTCCCACTCCTAGTCATTCCTTGTGCAGCAACGGTCTCGACTGTTGACTTACCCTTCTTCTCTGCTTCATATTCCCATGGCACTGCTTTGTCATTGTAGGGAGGGACGACGTCGACATAGAATTTTGGAGCCACCTCTACCTCAATAGGCTCTGGTGCTTTAGCTGCTTGGGCAATAGAAGCAGATGCTGGTGTAGCCTCTTTTGCTTTGACAATGGTCCCTTCTAGATTGCATTCTTCATCCAACTTGATCAAATTCACCCTATTATCTCCGTGGTTAGGCAAACGGTTGTTGTGCGCGTTTGGCGTTTTCAAGTGAATAACCGTTTGATCGATCAGGCCTTATATTTTATCTCTTAGGGCGTAACACTTTTCAGTGTGGTGACCAGGAACCCCAGAGTGGTAGGCACGGGTTTTGGTTTGGTCAAAGAAGGGTGACATTCTATCAGGCATTTTGAATGGGACATGTTGTATGTGCCCTGCTGCTTTGAGTCTTTCAAACAGCTGAGTGCGGGATTCCGCTAATGGGGTATAGTTTCTTTTGGGTCTTAGGTTGTTATTTGTCTGAGGTCTTGGCAGATAGGTGTTGGTATTTTTGTAGTTAGGACTTTGTGGGTATGGTGGTCTTTGTGGCGGTGGGTTTTCGAATATGGGCTGGGTGTTGTGGACTGGATAGGTAGATGAGGGTGGAATATATGGGTATGATGGAGGTGGTGTTTGGTAGTAATGGTTATGGGTGGGAGAGTGGTCGAATGATGCAACAACGAAAGAAACGTCGTCCTTCTTTTTCTTTGATGCCCCTGTGCTACCAGTTTGTAGTGCCTTGTTAGTGGCTTGTAGTGCGGCCAAGCTAATAATTCTACCAGTTTTCAATCCATCTTCAACCATGTTCCCAATCTTGATCAAATCTCCAAACTTCTTGTCTTCCATATTCAACATCTTATCAAAGTAGACATCCTCTTGTATGTGGATGAAAGTCGCCACTATCTCTGTGTCTTCAATGGAAGGTTGGACTTTGGCGGCTTCAGCTCTCCACCTAGTTGCAAACTCCCTAAAGGTCTCAGTAGGCTTCTTTTTCAACTTCTCCAAATAGAATCGATCAGGCATGTCGTCAGTATTATGCCCAAAACTGGCAACAAAGTCCCCAGCCATGGCTTCCTAGCTTGTCCACTTCTTTGTTTGTTGCTTTGAGTACCACACCAGTGCATCGCCGATCAAACTACGGTTGAAAAATTGCATGCGAATCTTCTCATCATATCCAACCCCAACCAACTTGTCACAGTAAGACCTTAAGTGAACCATCGGATTGCCACTGCCATCGAACATGTTGAACTTTTGGGTGTCTTATAACCATTGGGCAGCTTCAAGTTAGGGTTCATGTAGAGATCTTCATAAGCTAGTCCTTTACTTCCTTGGTGCCCTGGAATTGTTTGAATTTCTCTACCAGCCAATTGACTTGCTCTTTGGTGTTGTCTGAGTCCTCCCTTGTCCATGCATACATGTTGTGATCTTTGGTGGGTGACGAAACAATTTTGGTTTCAACACTGAAGGGAGGTAGGTTGTTTTGCGGTGCTTTTGGTGGTGCAATGTAAGTGGGGTATGGAATGTCTTTCTCAAGGAACAGTGGATCTTTGCCGTGAGGGTGGGCAGTTTTGTTTGGTTCAGTGGTTTCATCAGCATGGACAGGAAGAACTCTGTTCTCCAATTCAAACATCCTTTTCTCTAGCTTGGCATAGTCTTCGTATGCGACAAAGCCTTGTTTCTCAGGATTTCCTCCGATATTTCCCGCTTTGTCAAACTCAGCCATGATATTGCGTCTCGTCCTTGTTCTTGTAGGTTAAGGAGAAGGTGTTGGAATTGATCCTTTGGATCTTAACCGATATTGCGGCGCGGCCAGAATGCACAAATCAAACTTTAGGGATTTGGGACTAAATAACAAAAGCAACGAAAACAACGTGAGTAAATGTTAGCATTAATAATTTCGCGTCCTATTATGCAAGGTGCCTGTTTTGTGCCAGAGATAGGCTTATCGATGATTCAAAGTAATGTTTGCACCGAATACATCGTTTCGTTTGCTTGAGCGTAATCAATACAAGTCTAGAACCTAAAATAAAGAAATTTTATTTGATTTGCTTGGCTTCATTACAATCACTAGTTTTAAGACGGCGACTTGACTGAATGGAAAAGACAAAAAGAAAAACGACTCGACTAAAGACGACTAGACTATGTGCCAAGCAAAGAGGTTCTTTGGATCAAGCATCAGCTCCAACATCTTCTCCCTCCTTCTTTCCATCAGTTTCTTTTTTAGGTTCATTAGCCAAGTTTGCCGGTGGAGGGGCAACGAACATCTCCATAAGGTCTTTCCCAGCTTGCATATCACCCAAAGCTTTTGTAAAGAACTCGCAGATTTCCACTCCCAATGCTTCCTTTTCTAATAACGGTACTGATTTGAAGTAATCTCCCCATCCCTTGAGCAGGTTTTTACTGATTCCCAGTAGCTTGTCTGGCTGCCACTGTTTTGCCTATCCAATACTTAAGTTCATCTCCTTTGATTCTCATCTCCCTTTCTTGTGTTACCCTTAATTCTTTCTTATTTTTGTCGAACTTGTGCCGCATTTTCTTGTACTTCTTCGCAACACTTGGGGTTTCAGCTTTCCTTTTCAATGTGGTCTTTGATCGGAACTTCTCTCTATCTTCACTGAGCTATTGCGGGTAGGTCAAAGTAGCACTGGGGTTCACCTTGCTGTCTCGGCCACAAAAAAATTGCTTGGTAACCCTTCCTTCCCACATTGTCAATTTTGTACCAACCATCGGGTGTTCAATGTCTTTTCTGTCAACTTTGAAACTTCTCCCTTTTGTCAGCTGAGGAGTTTGCTGTGTCATTCCTACTTCCCAGAGGATTCTTAGGGGGACATAGTGATGAGTTCCTCGGAATCCAATCAATGTCAAGAAGGTGGTGTCTTGACCATGTATGGAGACGGTGAAGCCAACACAGTTTTTAATTACCCATTGCATTTCTGGTAACTCTTCAAACTTGGCGTACCATCCTCGCATGTTTGCAAGGTTTTCCCATACTGCCATGCCAGCCATGCGAGTGCTATGTGAGAGGATGCCTCCAACCCTTAATGCTCTTGGTGCTGTTGGACTGATTGTGACATTGTGAAAGTGTTCTATCAATCATATTTGCAGCAAAAGGTTGCATCCCTCAAATAAATCGCCTCATTTTCTACACTTGGTTAGAGCCCTCTAGATTTCTCCCACGATCATTGGTACCAAACTCACTTGTCGCTTGCGAGAACCTTTGCGCAATCCATGTCGATCTTTCCTTCTTTTTCGGGGAAGACCACACTTCCCAGAAAAGCAACGATGAAAGCAGTAGACTCATTCCATTCCCAATCTTGAATTTCCTCTGCCTCTCTCCAATTGTGCCTAAGAGTTGGATCTCCAAATCTAGAATACAGATACTCCAATGTAACCTTTCCCCCGTGTATTCCCTCGACATATGGATCATAAGGAGCTTGCAACAGCTCCATGAACTCCTTAGGCTCCACGTCTCAGGGGTAGATCATGGTCTCGGGTCCAGGCTCTAACCCTGTCAGACCACCAATTTCTTCTAACATTGGTGCCAACTCCAAACCATTGAAATGAACCACCGCGCTTTTGTAATCCCAAAACTGTGTAGTAGCTTTGACCAGACCAGGCACTACAGTGTAAGCCTTAAGGGTCACCAATTCCCCTAACACCTTTTGAACATGAAATCGGCTGATTGCTGCCAAATCTTCCTACCATAGCTTGATCATGTAAGAAGCTTGGAAGACGGTCTCAAAGTAAAGTGTACCTATTGTAGCAATAGTCTGAGAGCAAGATAGAAAAAGAAAAGATCAAAATAATCCTATAGACTTGATCACACCCAAGCAAACTATCAATATTTTGTGCAAACATCTCTTTGAATCTATGAGAGGATGCAGTTTCGTCTTTTTCGAGTTGAAAACCCTTTTTGATGTTTGGACAAGGTTTGCTAATGGACTATGACGTGCCAAGGACGTATAGTCTTCCTAAGCTTGAATGATTTTAAAATTAAACATGCAAGTATTAGCCATTTATTCTTAACCGACCATAAAACATTGTACTTTATAAATCAAGTTTGACTGCAATAAACAAAGACACAAAAGAAAATAAAAAATTTAGATCCTCAGGCATCAGATATCTTCAACTTATTTTGCATCTTCCCATTGTCCAACTGAGAGTTCTCGCTCTAAATCTTCTACCACATGTTTGTGTCTCTTTCGCTCTTCTTTTCTTAACTTCTCAGACATCTTTAATTTTTCCATCAACTATTTAATCTTGTGTTGATTTTCAGCTTTTTTGTCTTTGACTGCCCCAGGTATGTCGGCCTTAGGAACGGGAGCATCTTTCTTGTCATTACGCAACTATTCCAAATAGCCAACTCCACAGCCTGCATGGTATCTATCCGGTTCAATCAAATTTTCTTCAGCGAACCTCTTTTCGTTCTATATCTTGCGAATTTCTGGCACAGATGGAATTTTGTCTTCTTCATAATCTACTTGAATCCGGACTGTGTCTCCCACCAATGGGATACCTTGTCTTCTGCCTGCTTGCCTTAAAGTCCTAATAGGTATATAAGGCTGGAGACCACGTATACCCATAAGAACTACAAATGATTTCATCTCTGACCGGAGCAAAACCTGTGGAGAAGTAAACCAAGGATGCATCCACTGTATACCTTTATCTTTCATGTTCTTCAACAACAGATAGCATTCATGAGTAGTGTAAGGTGCTTTGAACCTCTTGACACCATAGTGTTGTGCCAATATGTGGTTTGAACGGGACATGTGTAGAACTCTTGGCCTGCATTTGGTTTTTTTTGAAGGTGTTCAGTCAGCCATACTTGTAATAATAAATTACAACCTTCAAAGTACCGAGCCCCATTCTTGCACCTTCCCAAAGCTCTAAGGGTGTCGGCTAATATAGTGGGAACCATAGTGCATATCTTCTTTTTGATACCATAGAATAAGGCATGCGTGAAGTGGACTATCTTTGTGTTGATTTATTAGTGCATTCCTTAGAGGAACACGACAACGCCAAAGAATACTACCGCAAATGCAAAAATTCTTTTACACTTCAAATCATAGTGTGATGCAAACTCTAATTTGTGCTTTTCATAACTCTTCTCATGACCAAACTTATCATATAGGTACATGCAACTGAACTTGGAACTTTGTAAAAATTTGAACACATCATTCATTCGAAAACTAAATGCCTCGCAAAACTCTTCTTCGGTAGGTTGACGCGGTATAATAACTCCCGCGTCTTGCCATCTATGTCCCTTTGGTCTCAAACCCAGATCTTCAATAAAACCTCCTATTTCTTCCATGAGTGGCGTCATTTCGAACTCTCCAAATCTAAAAAAATTTCTATCATCATCCAAAAAGCAAGTGGCGACTTAAATGATGAATTTATTGTGTTCAACATCCATTAGTGAAGGCAAGTGACGCAATGTTTTACTTAATTCGAATTGACAAGCTTCTCCCAAATTTCTATACCAGGCTCTTATCTCTCTTGGAATGTCGATGACAATGCCGAACCGATGGTAATTTCTGTGGCTTATGGTAGCCTACAAAAAAAACCCGTTAGACTCAACCCCTTTTTCCATTTGAGAATAAATGGCGTACACTTGGTATTTTTAATTTTAAAAATATGCACACATAGTCATATCTAAATGCCCCTTGGAGTTAATAACTCATTTGGGTTTGGTTTAGATATGGTGAACTAGAGACTTAGGCGTGGCCGAAGTCACAATTTTTTAAAATGATATGATGCATGATCTTAGTAACGTCTCCACTAAGATTTGGGTGCTGCTAGACCGGTTCTTTCAAACAGATAACTTGAAAGTTGAAGGCTTACAAACTGCCAAGAGCTTCGCTATTTGGCTAATTTTGCAAGACCTTCTCTTGAGTGTTTATTTTGAGTGAGAAAAGGGACGGCCGTGGGTTCTACGCAACCGTCCCTTCCTATGCGCTCTAAGATTTAAAAGGGTGCCAGGAGTGGCAGACGTTATAATGTCAAATAATTCACAAAATAAAAAATAAAATACATTGATAAATTGTGGAAATAAACAAAAGAAAACAAAAACAAAAAAGAAAACAAGTTAGTGCGCAATAATAATAAATGATACAAAATAAGTAGACTACAATAAAGGTAGTAAATCCCAAAAAATTAAAGCTCGTTATGGTTAGGACTTTGAATATCCCCAGCGGAGTCGCCATTCTGTCATACCCATATTTTACTTAACTCGGAGCGAGTCAAGACTCGAGTTTGACTGCGTAACTCGTTTGAGTTAAAGATTGGAGTCGCCACCTAATAAAAGTTTCTAAGGTGTATTAGGTCACCTAAATGTCTAAAGACGGATCTTTTATTAAACATGTTCAATTCTAGATATTCGAGGGTAAGAAGTCCAAGTGACTCGGGGAAGAAGGTGTTAGGCAAGTTCCCCAAATCCCATAAAAATTGGTTCCCGCCTAAGAAATTAATTTTGGGATGTCTAAACAAGTTATAGATAAATATTAATCATGTTCGCAAAATGTATCACTAACTTGGGAGATAAAATCACAACTAATCACGAAATTGAACCTATTTATATAAAAGTATATATGGGCAGTAAGTACATGATGTTGGGCTTTTGAATTTGCAATAACAGCCTAAGCCCTATGCCTAATCGCATATTTAGCCTCATATTTTGCAAACATACACTGAATAGGGCTAATATCACAAAGGCTAATTCAATTCAGTTTACTTACGAAATTTTCAGTATTTAATACAATTTGCAGAAATGACCAGCTTTGTAGAAATAGGCAGTTTTGAAAAAATGTCTCAGATTTGTTTCAAAACAAGTTGGAATTATTTTTGAGATAAAATATTAGCCATTTAGGGTTGGTATGACTTGTCATTAATTGTCGAGCCATAACCTTAATGGCTATTTTGTTTTTGAGGCCAGTTTTGAAAATATATGTATATAGAGTGGCTGTTTTAGAAAATGGTTCACTAAACACATAAAAATGAACATAGGGGCTGTCACACATAATGTACATATGTATAAGCATGCAAATATATGATAATACTTGTATTGAGCTTTAGAAAATACATGTACATACTTGTATAATTGACCCCTAATAACTTATACACCCCTTGTAAAATTGGTTTAAGTACATAAAGGGCTAGATTTTAAATGAGGTTTTGGGCCCGGATAAGTAATGTAATAGAGGGGCAGTTTAATCTTTGCAGAAACAGTCTGATTTCAGGCGGCGAATACACAAATAGCTCCAATTATTAGAATTTCCAGATTTTCTCATGAAGGATTTTCTGTTAAAAAATGCCAAATTGAGCTTAAGTCATATTATACGATAGACATACTGATTTAAACGCTTAACTAACATGGCAATTTAACGTTCATGTTTTACTTAAAGGATTGACATACTTCTGTTAAAATCATGACCACATAACATGTATTGCTAACAGTCTGATTTCAGTTTTAACAAGCAAGTTCCTGTTTTAAAACCATGATGCAGTCAGATAGGAAGAGAGGGTTTAGAGAAGTATCCCCTGGATGGCTATGGCATAATTGCCACACATATAGGTACATACAGGGATCCTAACTAATATACATAAATAGGGGGTCTAAAAGGGATACGTATGCAATCAGGAGCCTTGTTTCTTAGGCATTAAACCACAAATCATGCTCTTAGTGATAACACTTCAAGAAAACTGCCCTAGTCATAGTATAATCAGTTAACACCTCCTACATTAAATAAAACTGGTATGACCTCTCCCAGGCCATCCAATCAAAGTTGTATACCAAGGTTAGCAGGGCTAAAGAAGAGCCCCAAACAAGCGCACACATTTACAAATAGAGAGCAGGTAAGGAGCATAGGTAATAAACAGGTCAAGCAGAGAGTAGCGTAGATTCAACTAAAGAATCATACCTTGTCCACAATTAAAATCAATCAGAGAAGCAATATCTAGACAGTGAGAGTATGCCTCCAGAAGCAGTATCAATACCAGGAAAAGAGAGCAAAGATTCAAGAGAAGTAGAGAGATGTTTTGCTAATAATTTCAGTGTATATGTGATGTCTCAGTGTATGAGTATGTGTCTGTATGTTTCTATGCCTTGAACTGTGTCCTTGTATAGAGAATAAGCCAGTTTATATTGATAAAAGGGTAAGGGGTTTAACACAAACGGGCAAGGAGTAAGTAAGACAAAGAATAGTCTTCCAGAATCACTAAAGATTCCATTAGGTATCCTTTCCAAAAATAGATCAATCAGAATCCCTAAGTTAAGGTAATCAAGATTTTAAAACAAGTAAGATTCCCTCCCCTTAAACAATAACAAAGTCCCAATTCAAAAATTAGTCTTTCAAAGGTGTTCTAAATTATTTTAGGCTCGAAATTACTCTTAACAGATTTAGGGGATCTTATTTAGCATTGGATCAATCAAATAACCAATTTCTATTCCTGTTCCCAATTAAAATTTCAAATTGAATTAATCAGGAATCCTGAAATCATATAGACAAGACAATAAACCAAACAGGCTTCCCCACCCTTTAGACAATATCACAACCAAGTTCAAAACCAATCATACTTTCCTACTTTTATGCCTGAAAATCAGTTAAATGATCTGAGAAAATCTCTACAATCCCAATCTCTATTTACATACCAAGTACAAACACAAATTAGCCTCAGTCATTGTCCAATCACATTACCATTTTTGTTTCCATCCTAATTAAGTTAGGTGACCATGAAATCGTATATAGTGACAAAAAGAGAGGTTAAGCATACTGATAAAGCCACTATAGGCCTACTTAGCATGGATCTCACACTTTGCCATTAACAGGGTGACATAGAGCATTAAACATGGACAAATACACAGATTTAAGGATTCATAACATTGTTGAATCACATCATGGTATTAACACGGATTAACAATCGTAGGACCTTTTATTTTGACCTAGATGACAAATAGTGAGAAAAACTTGTTAAACACATAAAAAAATCATGAAAAGCAAGGGTTAGGGTTACCCGTTTGAGAATTAGACCGGGTCGATTTCGATCAATCTTCCCACTATACATGCATGAAGGTTTCCCCTCTACCAGGTCGTAGAACTCAGGTTTTGTAAAACCTTTGCCTGATTTTCCTTCGCTGGTGACATCGATGACATCGACGAAAGGTTGAGTCTTTGACTTCGTCATTTGGGGAAATTACCATGGGGGTTATGTTGCGGACAACGAGAGGAATAAGAAAATGTATTTTGTTTGGGGTGTCGCCGGAGAGGATGGCGGGAAAAAGCCATGACAGTGGGGAACTAGGGGTTTCGTTGAGAGAGAATAGGGAGAAACGACGGTGGGGGTTTGAGAGGGGAAATGAGGGTTTGATAAGGTTTGGGGGGTGAAGTGTAATTAAAAATGGAAGGAGGGGTCGTGGCTGTCGGATCAAACGTTCCGAAGGCTGAGATTAAGCCACGTCGACGTGATGTGGCGCTGACATGTATAAGTTGGTGTGAGGTGTACACATGCTGAGGTGTATATATGTATATGTATAAAAATGTATATATTGTGTATATATGTGTATAAATGCCTAAAAATTATATAGAAAATTGTGTAAAAATACTCGTAAAATTATAGGAAAATAAGAAAATTAATTGTGAGGGCTAAATAGCTAGGGAAGCCTGTTATTTTAGATTTTAAAGTAATTTAGACAATTTTTCTAAAAATAGGAATAATTACAAGAAATTGTAATCGAACGTGCGAATTTTGTGAAATAGTCGTAGCTTGTATTAATATCTTAAAAATAGCCTAATTGGTGTACTTGTGTGAAGTAATGACTTTGGATAGGGGTGAGTGAGGGTAAATGTATGGTTGTCAGTGCAATTTTATCTAAAGAATGACTATTGAAATAGGAGGGACAAAATTAGGTGTCAACAACTGCCCCTCTTTGCCCGGGGATGATGAAAGAATCTTCGGGCAAAGACATTGACAGAACGACTAATTTTGTCACGACTCTTGAGGAGAGTGTTTAGAGATTTTGAGAGTTTATGAGGTGCCAGATTGTAATGTTATGTATAGTCGGATTGTATATCCTGCAGTAAAAGTGAGTTTTGCAAAGAAAAACAGTGTAAATATAAATGTAAAAATGGACTTTCGTGTTTGCTGGATCGACTTGTCAGGGTTTCTCATCGTATGCATGTGTGTTAGTCATGTTGGGCTGTATACCTCTTTATTATGTCTAATTATCCACCATACACCATGTCGTTCTTTTCATTGGGTTGTCTACTCTTTGTCATGTCAATCCTTTCACTAGGCTTTCTACCCTCCAGGTTGTCTCCCTCTTATTATACCAAACTCCGCATCGGGCTGTCTACCCTCTGCCTTGCCGAACTTAACATCAGGCTGTCTACCCTCTGTCGTGCCAAACTTCTCACATGGCTGTCTACCCTCAGGGCTGTCTACCCTTTGCTATGCCATACTCAACATCGGGCTTTCTATCCTCTATCATGCCTAACTTCTCACAGGGCGGTCTACCCTCAGGACTGTCTACTCTTCATTATTCCGAACTCCGCATCGGGCTGTCTACCCTTTGCCATGCCAAACTTAACATCGAGATGTCTACCCTCTGTCAATGCCAAACTTCTCACAGGGATGTCTACCCTTTGCCATGCCAAACTCAACATCGGGCTGTCTACTCTCAGTCAATGCCAAACTTCTCACAGGACTGTCTACCCTCAGGGCTGTTTACCTTTTGCCATGCCAAACTCAACATCGGGTTGTCTACCCTCTGTCAATGCCAAACTTCTCACAGGGCTGTCTGCCCTCAGGACCGTCTACCTTTTCCCATGCCAAACTCAACATCGGAGTGTCTACCCTTAGTGAATGCCAAACTTCTCACAGGGTTGTCTACCCTCAGGGCTGTCTACACTTTGCCATGCCAAACTCAACATCGTGTTGTTTACCCTCTATGCCAAACTTCTCACAGGGTTGTCTATCCTAACTCCCAAATTATCAACCATTACCAAAGCAGCAGCCTTTGTCCAGTCATCAACCTAAACCTTCTGTTCACCGAGGTCGCCAAGCTATGCTTAACCCTGCACAAAGACATTCAAAACATTTACACCTATTGTCGAACCTTATTGTCAGTTTTATGAAAGGGTAAGAGCAGCTGAATTAGTCCAACCCATTGCGGATGTAACCCCTAGTCCTCTCGCAAAATGGTTCGATGGAACCAAGAATTATGTCTATCATTCTAGAGCTCCGGAGCATGACATCGAAAAATGGTTACAGACTCAAAAACAAGATTGAAACAATGATAAGCTCAGGAGAAATATAGCTGGTGATGGCTCCTCCAAGTTCCCAATATCTATTATCTACTCTAGCATCTGGATCTAATTCTAATTTGGAAAGAGATCTCGTCGAAAGTTTACGCTTTTTGCAGAGTGTCAAGAACATTTTTTTGAAAGGTTAAAAGATGAAAAAGTTTTGAATCCCTTAGTAGGAGTTGGAACATCTAATCCTCCTCTGAGATTGATTAATGGGGTCAAATACTGTAGTTACCATGGTGTATATTGTTAGCATGACACTAAGAGTTGTGTTGCCTTCAGGCATAAGATCCGAAATCTGATTGATGACAAGACTCTCCAGCTTGTCCATAATTATGCAGCACCAGAATGAAATTGATGAACTAGCAAATTCATGCTCTTTTGAAAGGAACTTGGCAGTTGAACTAAACAACATTATTTTGCATCACAATTCAGATTGAGGCCCTAAATTGTGTTTTTGCTTTTAAGTTTATGCCTTTCTAAAATAACTCTTTGTTGACATCTAATTTTGTCCCTCCTATTTCAATAGCCATATTTCAGACAAAATTTCACTAATTACCACACAATTATCTTCACTCTAACCCTATTCAAAATCATTATTTCGCACAAGCACGCAAATTAAGCTATTTTTAAGGACACTGGCACAAGTTACGACCATTTACAAAATTCGCACGTTCAATTACAAACTTTTGCGATTACTTCTATTATTTTAAAATTCAAAATAATAGTCTTTCTTAGCTATTTAGCCTTCAAAATTAATTTTTTGATTTTTTTCTATAATTTCATGACCTTTTATACAACTTTCTACACATTTATAGGTATTTATACACATTTATATACAATATATACAGTTTTGTACACACATATATACGCACACACACACACACCTCAGCATTTGTATATCTCACACTCACTTATACATGTCAGTGCCACATCACCTCTACGTGGCTTAATCTCAACCGTCCGGACATTTGATCCGACGGCCACAACCCCCTTTCCATTTTTAATTACACCTCACTCCCCAAAACCCTACCAGGTCCCCTCATTTCCCCCTCACGCACCCGCCGCCCCATCCCCTTTCTCTCTCTCTCTCTCTCTCACGCAAAACCCTAGCCCCATTATTCAGGGCATTTTCCGGCCACTTTCACCGGCAAAACTCAAAACAAATCACACCACCACACTCTTCTCGTGGTCCGCTACAAAACCTCTACAATGGTTTGCCTGTTTGACAAAGGTCGAATCCAACCCTAATCGCGACCTCTGTCTCCATCACGGGAAAAAGATGTTCCGTTACTCCTTCATTCAAAACATGACCTTTGCCAAAATTGGTAAGGAGGGAAACCCATCTTACATGCATGATTGAGCCGGGCCAAAATTGACCTGACTCCGATGTAAATGGATAACCCTTAATCTCTTTTTCCTTTTTCTAATTGTTTCTAGACCTGTGTAACGTTAAAACTTAAAGCTTGCCTAAATTTTCTGTGAATCAGCACGATTTGTTACCCGTTAATCAATTAGGTTAAGAGTTCATATGACTATTAGTTTTGTTTAACACGGCAAGTTTGTTTTCTTGAATGCATGAATTTTAACACCTGTATAGTTTATACTCTTTGTGTTCGAACTTCAATGCTTAGGATCTATGACAGTTTGAGGGTTTAACCATGGTTACTCTATATGTTTCACAATGCACAGTTTCCATGATCACACATAGGTTAAAAATACCGCTTTGCTTGATTCAAGGGTTCTAATTTATTCACTTTGCATCTCTTGATTGAAATCTAAAAGGAAATTGATGCCAGTAATTGATATGATGCCTTCTTAGAATCTAGTGAATTGTTCCGAGCTTAAAAGTATGTATAATAGCTGATCTTGAACTTAGACCTCACTAGGTGTAAAAGGGAAAGGCTATATTTGGTTAGAGGGTTTTAATTGGCCTTGAATTAGGGGATTTTAATTGGCATCTGATAGGGCAGGCCCTGATTTCAACCTAAAATAGTTTGATACCTGTATATGTGATAATTCTTGAACCTAGGTGTGTTATTGTCAAAGGGAAGGACTCCTAAATGTTTTAGGAGCTCATTCACCTTAAATCTTGGGGGCTGATTGGCGTATATTTGGAAGGAACACCTAGTTGCATCCCTCTTATTCAAGGAAAGTAATATTCCCTACCTTAATTACTTTCCACCCGTCTGAACTAAATTCTGCACTACTGCAACTATTTATAGGGGCTGCATTCTTCACTTTACAACACACTACACAAGCATACACTGATAACACAAAAGAAAACTGAAAAGAAAAGGCAACACTTGGTTTTCATCTCTGGAATATCCTCTGATTCTTTCTGGGCATTCATCCGGGAAGAAACCTAGCAGTACCTGCATTACTACTCTCTTCCTATTCTTAATTTGATTAGAAGGTAAATAAATATGGCTCCCACCCCTACTTGCTCTCATATTTGACTGTCTATGCTTAAGACTCCCTATGTGCCCCCATGTTTCTGTTTGTATCTGTTTAGGGGCTCTATATTTGCCCCTTTCCTAACCTTTTTTGCAGCATATGTGTGGATAGCCTTAAGGCTATACCAAGGTTTAGTTCACAAGTGTTCTGGCTATTGAAAAGAGCATGACAAAGGCTCTCATTATCTATGAAACCCAGGCTTATCCAAGCCTTGCTTGGAGTGCATATAATGCACTGTCTCTTGTCCTTTTCCCTCCCCTTTTAGTTTTACCTTTGTGTTTGTATTTGTTAGGACTTTCCCTGTGTGTATTTGATCACTTTAAAACAGGTTACACAGTTGTGAGCTATGTATTTGGCTACCCAGAGGCCTCTCCTAACCTTCTTCTCTTATGTGTTACATCATCCCTCTTAAAGTTGTAATTTTTCATGGTTAGAACTTGCATAACAATTTCTGGATGAGAAGTAAAACAATATCTCGATTTGAAAACTGAGAGTTTGGACTTACACGTTTAGATTTTAGTCTGGATGTCGATAACACTGATTTATGATAACGTAATTAGTAAATGTAGGCCTTAAAACTCAGGTTACAATGTTTAAAGTGTGTTATTCTGTGCAAACCTTGAAGTTTTAACAACAGGGGCCAAATAAGTGATCCTTGCTTAATCTGTGACTGTTTGCGTAAAACTAATCTGCCCCATTTTTGCATAAATAGTTCGGGCCCAAAACTAGTTTAAAACTTGGCCTTTTATGTGCTCAAACTAATTTTTATCAAGCTTTAATCTTCTATACACTAATCTAATAGCGTATAGGAGAGTATAAGTCTTGGGGTCCAATATACAAAGTATTATATGTATTTGTCTAGAGTTATATGTGGTGCCCCCCCCCCCCCTTCTGTGCATTTGTATGTTTCCGTGTACCTTTTTTCAAAAACAGCCCCTACACTTATATTTTCAAAAACTGACCCCAAAAAGAAAATAGCCATTAATGTTAGGGCTCGACAACCAATGTCAAGTCACACCGACCCTAAATGGCTAACATTTCCTTTACAAAATAACCGCAATTTGATTACGTGCAAAAATCAAAACCATTTTCCAAAATCTATCCATTTGTGCAAACTGGCCTATATATATAATTTGCATAGATAAACTGATTTAAATAATTTCTTCAAATTTCGACCTATCATTTAGATGTCTTATAAAATCTGTGGATAAACGTGCGATTAGGCATAGGACTTAGGCCGTTTATGCAAATTTTACAGCCCATAACCTGTTTGACTATGTCTCACTGCCTATACATTTGTTTGCACAAATAAACTTGATTGTGTGATTAATTGCACTTTTAGTTTTCAAAATGGTAATATAATCATTGTTTATTTATAACCTGTTAAACATCCCAAAAGTAATAACTCGGGCGGAAACCACTTTTTGTTGGATTTGGGGAAGTGCCTAACACCTTCTTCCCCGTGTCACTTGGACTTCTTTCCCTCGAATTTCTGAAAATTAACCTATATTGAACAAAGACCCGACCTTAGACATTTAGGTGACCTAATACACCTTAGAAAACTTTTATTAGGTGGTGACTCTAATTTCAAACTCAAACGAGTAACCCAGTCAAACCCGAGCCTTGACTCGATCCGAGTTAGATAAAAAGGTGGGTATGACATAATGTCGACTCCGCTGGGGATACTCAAAGTCATAACCATAACGAGCTTTAATTTTTGGGATTTTATTGTCTATCATTATCTATTTATTTTGCATTATAACTTATTATTGTGTACTAACTTGTTTTCTTTTTTTTTTTCTTTTGTTTATTTCTGCAATTTGTTACTATATTGTAGATTTTAGTATTGTAAATTATACATCATCGTTCATAATGTCCGCCACTCCTGGCACCCTCTTAAATCTTAGAGCCCATAGGAAGGGACGGTTGCGTGGAACACATGGCCGCCCTTTTTCTCACTCAAATAAAACACTTAAGAGAAAGTGTTGCAAAATTAGCCAAATAGCGAAGCTTTTGGCAGTTTGTAAGCTTTCGATTTTCAAGTTGTTCGCTTGGAAGAACCGTTCTAGCGGTACCCCAAATCATAGTGGAGACATTACTAAGATCATGCATCATATCATTTAGGAAATTATGACTCCGGCCATGCCTAAGTCTTGTAGTTCACTATATCTAAACCAAACCCAAACGAGTTACTAACTCTAAGGGACGT